>OW119934.1:33319831-34519831 GCA_933210815.1 Meta bourneti
TTTTAAAAGTCTAAAAGTCCATGGGTGAGACATCTGGAGATTTAGCAGGAATATCAGTAAAGGGTATTTATTGACTTGATACCAGTTTCTTGTTCCAATTTTTCCACGAATTTAATAGTGGATTTAGATGTGTGGCTACTTGCTTTATCCTGATGCAGTTTTACTGATTGTTGGCACTTTGGGTAAAGATATGGTATTTCTTTTTTGAATATTGGGGATAAAATATGGTCTTGATAATATGCGGGAGTTGATTTTTACATTTTTTCTCCTCTTTTTACTTTTAATTTTCCATTATATGCAAAACCGGCAACAATCATAAATCTCTTAGAGAAAGTTCTCACGTTAAAGTTACCAAGTTGAACCACGTTTTAAGATTTTTCTCCTCTTTTATGATAATAAATTGTTCTTTTGTATTGCAATCATTTAAATACACCCACGCCTCGTCTATTGTCACATTTTTCCATCTTTCTCCAGCTAAATGCTTCTCATAAAGAATTCTGCAGCGAGTTCTGCGTTCTGCAATATGTCGTGGAGATAGACGATGAACATTGTATTTTTTGGCCTTTATAAGATTCAAATCACTGTTAATTATTTTATTTACAATTGAAACTGAACATTTTAATGACTTTGTAATAGTCCTTTGACTTGGCGGATCCTCTTTTAAAATTAAAGATTTTACCTTACAAATATTCTCAGAAATTCTTCTCTTTTTTGGATACGTATTTGGAAGTATTTTTCCACTTTTACGTTTTTTCCTTTCTCATTAATAATATTACTTATCGTACCTTTAGATATCGAAAACCATTACAGCGTTTTTGAATAATTGAATAAGCATAATTCTCTTCGGATAACTTCTCTAGCATAACTAAGCATAACTTCTCTTTCCGCCACATACGATTGCTTGCGTAATCATTACTAGAACTTGAATAAGATCTCAGAACGCAATGTAAAATGCGTAGAGCTTTGCTGCTCATTTTTGTATATACTTATATTAATGTTAATAAATTAGACAGCCTTTAAAAACCTTGATACTTGGATGTATTTCTTCACTCTGTGTCCAGCCCGCTCACAACATTTTGTGAAGATATTAGAACACTTCCTTCGAAACGGAAACACATAGCCTACCATCCATTGCTTATTTAAAAGCGCCCTTTTGAAAGTAAACAAAACTTTAGTTGGCAGCCGATAAATTATACTTTAACTATTTAACTGCTGCGAAAATAAAACTATTTCGTAGCATACAATTTTTTTACAGCTCATCAAAATCGTTCAAAAAATGTCCGAACAGCCTCTGTATTTGTCATAATTAAATATCCTATTCTAAAGCAACAGTCTGTTGATTTTGATTCAGCCCACACATATCCCGATATCATTTGATAAAACCTTTTCATTTCATTTGCAGCTATTATAAGTGTGAAAGAATATACCAAACATGCTACTCTTAGATTATTTGTCAATGAAATATCTTTTTATCCTATCTAAAAAGGTATTTTATCTTGTACTAAAATGAAATTACTGCAAATTAATCTATTTACCTTTGAAATCAAGCATTTACCATCTAAGTTGAATAAAAGTATTTTGGACAAGTGGAATTATTGTGTGGTGGGGCGATATCAGGTGTTGTCGGGGAGTTTTGGTTTGGTTGGTCGGTAGGGGGGGGCGCCAAGGCGAGTTCTTGCCCCGGGTGGAAACTAGCCTAGTTACGTCTCTGAAGATAAACCACCAGGAGGGTTAAATGGAAACGCTTTAAATACGACAGAAGCGGACACTGGTCTGCCAATAATTGTACCATCTTTGAGTTCTGATATATAAGGTAATATATTCAGAATCTAAAAGCATATTATGTACTACTATACTTACAAGAGAACAGGGATACAATATACGGCCCATGAAATTTTATCAACTATTAATCCGCTAAGTGGTTTCGACGAGATATCTCGTCCATCAAGATCTGGTCAATTTTGTTATTAATGAGATACTCGTCGAAACAAAACTCTTATTACTTCAAGGGAAATGGAGATGCATTATGAAAAACAAATTGTTTGGCACAGCTTGGTCAAGTAACCCTTGCATCATAAAACCTAAAAAAATAACCAGCCTAAACAATAATAAAGAAATAACATGTGCATGTATTATGACTCTTACTTTTTATTCTAGACAAAACTTTCGTAAGCAATTGCCATAATATCATTCACTGGAAGTATTTGCAACTTAATTTTCAGCCTTACACAAATCTTTGAAAACTTTAAATAATAACTATACTTCACAACATTCGTTGTTAACTTTAAAATACTTCTTTCATTTAATTAAATTAGGTACATCAATTTTTTTACCATGAAGAATATCTTAAAGATATGCTTCGAGAGCGCCGTCAAATCAAAACAATCGAAATCGACAGTACCTAATACACCTTGCAAGTATTAAGTAATGATCTAACTGGCACCATTGAATTTACTACTAGCAGTTGGTTGCAAGGACACAAGACAGTCGGTATACTTAATAACGAGTCTTGATTGATCGAGCATTGTTATTCCGATCAATCAATCATGTTTGATATGTTAATGAATATAATTAAATATCAAAAACATAAAAGAAACTAATGACTATTTAGTTGGCCAACGTTCAACAATACTTTGAAGAAAAATAGAAATTATTGATTAATTAAATAATAAATAGTTTTCACACAGAAGTAGGGGGTAGGTATTTGAATTAAAGTCGCATTGGAGCAAACGGTCCGGGATCAATCTCAAATCACAGAAATAGGAAATATTTCCCTCTTACGGTAAAAAAATATTAACATTTCATTAGCTGTAGTAACAAGAGTTTATTTGATTTATTCAGTAGCTCAACTGGATATTAACTTGTAATTGTTCTGTAATTGAAAATGCGCGCCTAAAGGACTTTTAGGCTAGGGGATTTATTCGGGACTCCTAGAAATCGAAAAAGAAGGATCGAATCTGGATCATTCATACAAAAGGTTAAGCAGCGTTAGTACAGTAGGCAGTGTTACAAAAATCTCAAAATACTTCTAATGATGAGCTTAGAAATAATTTCTAAGCTGAAAATTTAGCGGATTTTAGAAAAAGCTCACATGGTTAAATTGCACAAGGTTAAATTTAAGTTAAATTATATGTATATGCGTAATGCCTAAACTAAACTTACAAACACGAAAACTACCTTTTCGCAAAGTATAAACTTAAAATTCTTCCATTCGCATGAACCAACTTAATATATTTAACCAAATTTATTTCGAGATTCTTGATGTGTACTTTCCTGCATTAACATTTCCTACGGTATATTTCCTGTTAGCCTAATCGTCATTGGATGAATCTATTGAATATTTCTATATAAGCATAAATAAATATTTATTCAAACTTATTTCGAGATTCTCGATACGTCTGCTTTCCTACATTAACCTACATTAACATTTCCTACAGTAAATTTCCAGTTTGCCTTATTTCATCGGATGAACCTACTTAATCTATATTATAAGTATAAATAAATATTTATCCAAACTTATATCCAGTGCGACGTTAATTAACTACCTACCAACCAAACTTATTTCTGGATTCCCGAAACGTCTACTTACCTACATTGAATCATCACTCCTGATATAAGATGTACATTGTTTTGTCTTTCATAAGGTGCCGTAAATGCTAATCATTCTTGTCAAGGAAATTGAGCTTTCAATCCAGCCATTTTTGAGTGATTCAGTTGTATTAAAAGGCATTTAATATTCCAGCAACGTGATCACCCCAATCTTAATATAGTTCTATTGGTAGAGAGCAGCCGTGCAGTAAACTTTTAAGGATCGTATCTCTTATTGCAGGAGTCCCGGGTTTTTCTGAACTGTCGGATAAGTCTATCGAGGTTGCCCTGGAAACGCAGTAAAGACTAGTTTTAGATGGGTTCTTAATACTGTAAGATAGGGAGTTGGAGGTACCCAATAAATCTTAGTTTGCGGTTTTAGGCCCCAGGCAGGCTGAAGTCTGGCTGTGTATTGGATCTTGGGAAATAGATCTTTCCAAACATTCTTGAAAGCGCAAGGAGATAAATAGAACTTTCTGAGGTATCTCTCAGTGTTTGATACTTTTTATAGAAACTCTGATTTAAAGATTATGACCTATATTTGTAGCAAAAGGTAAATCAATTCAAGTCATTTTAAGCGTTATTGGTGAAATTTTTTCCACTTTTTCAAATTCGGGCATTTTTCACTTGCGTTCAAGTTAATACTATAACGTCTCGTATGAATTGATCCGTGAAAAGTATGATCTTAAAAATAAAATATCATAACTCAGAAACCGGTAAATGATATTGCGAAACTAATTCTTACCAATATCTAGAACTGATTATTCATTATCAATTTTTAAAACCCTAGAAGGATTTGAAAATTACTGACTAGTGGGTTACCAATGAAAATTCTCAAAACTGGTTATTTATAAATTCCTTATAATTTTCTAATACTCGCCTAATAGTGGTTCTTAACCCTCCAAATGGTTTTGACGAAATATCTCGTCCATCAAGGTCTGACCAATTTTGCTAATGACGAAATATCTTGTCATCAAGATATTGCCGGGTTTTTTTATGATGAATATCGGATCAGTTTTCTCTAATAATGAAATATCTCATCCATCAATATGTGGTCCGCTTTACTGGAAACGAGATACCTAGTCAAGACAACCACCAGGAGGGTTAAAATTAAAGAATCGCAAAATTCTCACTCCTATTTCTTTGGGGTTCGATTCCTCTCTAGATTTATTTCTCTCTTCTGTGTCAGCAAAACGTTCCTTGTGTGTATGTTCATTTACTTGCTGTTTGTCGCAGCTTTGCCAAATATGGCCCTATACGCCATAAAAAAAAACCAAACCGAACCAACCATTTCTTTGTTTGAATTTTCATATTTCATCGTTTTCTTGATTATTTTTCACTCGATATATATATCAATTCATCTCTTTCTTTTTATCCATGCCTATATTTTAGGGTGTAATAATCAGTAATGAATCACCGATTTTGCATTGATGAGAATTACCGGCTACACCCTTACTCGTTTTCTAAGAAATAATATTTATTCTAGCTTTATTTTTAAGATCATTCTCCAGAGATCAGTTATTACGACGGTATAAAATGGGGCCTTATTATGCCAGTAGTGGAACACTTATCAATATCCAAATGTGGCCCACCGCTCTATAAGTTTAGGTATTCCTGGTTTAATTCATCATTTTGGTATCTTCTGTTGGAATTTAAAACTGATCGCTTCCGTATTTCAAACGAATTTTTGGAAGGCTTCCGAAAAATTCACTGAGAATAAATTTCTGAGTAAATTTTTGTATATATTTACATGTAAACAAGAGCCTTATTGCCCTCACGAAGGCAATTGCCAGTTCGGAAATGTGCTTAACAACTGCTAAGGAAAAAATTAGAACTTAATACCCCCACCGGTATTGAGAATTTTCATTGGGGATTTACCGGTAATGAAAATGTCGGTAATTTCTGAACCCTAATATTATCTTTATCTATAACAGCTTTATCTGTATCCCTCTATGTATCACTGCCTTTACTATGTCTTATCTAAATTTCTGTCTACTCTCATAGGAGAAGGATTTTCAGTGTAAACAAACAAACCAAACGGTCTGCGAAGATTTTACTTCTGCTTAAATGCTCTCGCATGATGTGTACCTTAGTTACCTTAACATATAGTTTATCTCCGTTTTGACAAAGTTTGGTGTTAAATCTTCTTAGCTTGGACTAATCAGCTATCATACATGAATTCGGTGTTTATTCAAAGGGCTGAAATCGCATTCCAAAAGCAAGCCAACTGACGTCACGTTAGAATTCATACGGGAAACACGTATCGACTCAGAAACACTACCGCCACCTATATTTAGCTTGACAAAAAAATGTCTCTCATACATGAAAAAATAAAATCCATCCCTCCGACCTACTTCTGCAATTGTCCCCAAACACTTCTGAAATGCGAATGACCAGTGAATTCTCTGACTTCTTTTAGAAGCAGCTGGACATTTTTCACTCTTGAGGATTTCTCTTTGAGATTTCTGTCAGATGTTTTCAAATTGAAATCCCTTCGGGTGATGTCAGAATTACAAGGAAATCTTTCGTTGCGTAATTGATCTAATTTATTCCGTTTGCACATAAGATCTTTCAGTAGATTTCAACCCTCCAAGTGTTTCGATTAGATACCTCGTCCAAAATCCGGCCAATTTTGCTAAGGACGAATGTGGTGAAGCTACTCTCATCCCATTTTTTTACACGTAAAAAACAATACTTTATAATAATCAGCATATCCCTCAATTTCCTGCCAATGACTCATCCTAAAATCCTTTGATGCCGAAATGTGTTGACATCTGCATCCGGCAGGTGTTTTCATACTTGTCTCCACGCATATATTTGCTCCGGTTGGCTAATCCGCTACTTTTCCAACCGGTTACCGAGGCCAGTTTTAGGGAATTGATGTTAGTTTCGACAGCATGTCGCTGTAAAATGTATTGTCATGATGATGCTCCGGTATACAGAAAACAAAATACGTTGAGGCCTGTGGCATAGCGTCAATTGAAGCCCAAAAGTTCATCATCCCCAGAAAAAATAATATAATTTATGGCTGAAAATAAAAATCTATAAGGCTTGAAGCAAAACGACGATATTTTTAACTTAAATCTGTGAGATGCCAGTTTCTATTTTAATGTCAGATTTTCACCGCAAGAAGCCAACCAGGGACTGCTGATGTCCCATCCTTTCAGCTTCAAATAGTTTCCTACTATGCTTGGTTAATGGCGTTCATCATGCGCAAAGGGTACCTTCAGCGTAGTTCCTCCTCCCCTAATCCATGCTTCCTCTGAGACTAGCGTCCTGTCCAGACAACATGGTCAGTTTGTCCTTGCGCATGGACCAAGTCGGAAGAGATGCAGGCATTATTTTATAATATACGAGTGTATGACTTTTTCAGTATTTCTCTCTAACCTGTGCCAAACATACTTATATTGAGCGAAGGGCCAGATTTGGATATTGAAAGTAATTTGTTGGGGAGTCAGAATAAATGCAGGATTATTCTATAATATATGAGTATATGACTTTTTCGGCATTTCTCTTTGACCTGTGCCAAACAAACTCATTGAGTGAAGGGCCAGGTTTTTTTTATTGAAAGTACTTTGGAAGTTCGGATTGGAAGAGATACAGGCATTATACTATAATATATGAGTGTATGACTTTTTCAGTATTTCTCTGACCTGTGCAAAACACTTATTGAGCGGAAGGTCAGATTTGGATATTGAAAGTACTTCGGGGTCCGGGTCGGAAGAAATGCAGTGCCAAACAAAAATCACTAGACAAATGTATTTTGGTATACATTTATTATTTTTCAGAGAGAGAGCACATTGTGTATTTATTACCCATGGAATTTTTCAGAAATTTGAATATGCAGCCAGCTAGGAAAAAAATCGAATCACCTCCGTCCTTGTTGCCCCCCGTAAATCAAATTCAAAGGCACCATTCAATAGGGAATAACGTCTTCTGTAAATATGTATGCATAAAATTAGTAAAAGGGACCGTCTTCATACATTCGTATTCGTTTGAAGAAGTATAATGATAATTTTTACTGATATAATACAACACCAATTTTGAAGTCCAAATTTGAATCTATATTAAAATTCACCTCGAATACCAAGTTTCAAGTCCTTTAGTCCAGCACTTCTGGATTAAGATGGAATATTTGGAGTACTTAATGTTTAACTAGTTTACTCTTTTTTATTTATATCTTCCAATCACACTGAAATGTTTTGTTGTTACTATCAAAGAATCAAAAGAAAATCTACACAATGTTTCTTTTTAGTTAATATTTTAGTAGGAAATATTTTCATTAAAGATTTAATATTCGATTCAGAAGTACTTTTTACATGATCATGCAAAATCTCAGGTGTCTCTCCCAATTGCTTTCTCACCATAATAAATTTAATATTCACTATTTTTAGCAAAAAGAAATGACTAAATTCCTTTTGGGAACGATGAAATTTTGCATGGTCATAAAAAGTTCTCTTGAATCGATATCCATCGAAACATAATAAGATGCTATTCATAATTTTTAATTAGTATTTTATATTAATAGTTAACTAATATGGAAACATGGCAGGGATTCGATCTGGGTTCTTAAATAGCAACATAATAAAAAGTCTGGACAGTTGGTAGACCTTGTATAACCTCAATCTAGTAGTAAGTTTAAAACTAGAATTATTTTCCGTTTTACCGATAGATGGCAGCAAAGTAAAATGCAAGAAAATCTGGGTCCGTCTCATTGTAACAATTATTTTCAATTATTAAATTTTATTTGTTTTTGAACCTATTTCAAAACCAATTTTGAAGTTCACATTTCCAAAAATATTTTAGTGTTTAAAAAAAACTGAGCTTGCACAAAAAATTTAGGTAGGTGGGTATTTAATTAATGTCGCACTGGAGCAACACAATGGGCTATTGGTGACGGTCCGGGATGAAATCTGAAGGGAAAGTTCCGAAGACACCACGTAATTTTAAAATCACGGTCAGATAACAAGGTCACACCTGAGCTGGCACTCACTCTCCAAACTTCCATACCACGTCAACGTGAGGACATTTGAGGCCACGACAGATTTAACGTGCACCAGCACCGTTTGTACACGACGATCTTTGGTTGGATTCGAACTCGCAACCCTCCGGTTTCTAATCCGTTACTCTTCCATCCGGGCTACCGCGGCCCCCCCTAAAAAAATTTAGGAATCCGGATTTGTTACAAAAAATTAATTCAAAATGCTGAAAGGAAATTTTTATGGTTTTTATGTTTGTATGTATGTATGCATTGTAATTAACGTCGTTCTGGAGCAACACAACGGGCTATATATGGATTTTAAGATTTTCAAAAAAACACTTAAATGTAATAGGAGCATGAAAATTTAGGTAGATATGTGTTTAATTAACGTCGTACTAGAGTAACACAACGGGCTATTCATGAAAATTTAGAAACCAAGGTAAACACTTTAGGAAGTGAGTGAAATTACATTAAACAATGAGGCATCGTAATTTCTAGTCTTCAAGTATTTATTGGCATATTTTCAAAATGCCTATTCTTTTATATGAAACTTAAATTATGCAACAAATAAAAATAATTTGGCATAAGCGATATATATCAATAGAGTGAGTTCAAAAATCGCATGATACAGTAGCGTAGAGTAACTAGGATTTTATTCTAGAGGGTCCAAGGTCAAAAATGGAATTTTTTTAATGCAAAATTAAGATCTCGTCATATTTTTAAAAATGTCTTAGTATTATTTTTGGTTACAGACTATAAACTTCAAGTGGATTACCGTAAGCGTAAAAAGTGACCCGCGTCTCGATTGATCCAAATATACTAATGACTACAATCCACAAATAGTTACAAAATAAATTGAATTTAATAGCATTAAGTTAATATTCGGGCATCGTTTCTGGACAGGCACGAAGCTAGACTTTTTTTACGGGGAAAATGATGCTGATGTTATCGTTCATCGAAACAAAATTTATGTATTTAAAAATGTAAAAAGTAAATATATTAACATCACGGAAAATATCCTTATTAATATCATAATTGTTCACAATATTAGTTAATTATTGCTATTAAATAAATTATTTTTCAATATAATTATTTTCTAATTATAAATAAATTACATTAGCTAAAACGAATTTACCTTCACACATGAATTTAAAAATAATTAGACGCGAGTCAAAAAATTTTCACCAAGTGTAATAGTAATGATTAACCTTAGTTGATTAACTTCGGATACCCCTTAAAAATCAGTACCTATGATTTAGATAGTTTCCAATGTTATAATATTTACTACACGTTTCAAATCCGATTTTCCTTTGCAGTGGGATCTTACCTAGGTCGATGGTACCAGGGTAATGTAGTATTGCTTACTACAGCTACCTAGCTAGGTCTCCGAATGCGTTTTCCATCATGTATATCGTACTACTTAACACTTAATTGCAGTAATGAAAAGGACTACTGAATCCCCAAAAATATAACTAGCCAATTTTACAATTCTTTGATGTCAGAACAGAAGATGCATGAAACATATTTTAGAAAACATCTTTAAAAACCACAAGACTGATAAACATTTCTAAAATGCCACTCCACTGAACATTGGAGCCCGAGGCCAAACTTGGGTTCATTCACAAATTTACCTTCTACCCTGATTCTGCATCCTTACGCCTCTATTTCTGGATATTCACTTTTTACTTTTGTATCACTGTTGGAGATCGAAACGATGAGCAAATTTGTTGATATTAGAGATAGTTGAGCTAACGCAGGAAAAATCA
Source organism: Meta bourneti (assembly GCA_933210815.1). Lineage (NCBI taxonomy): Eukaryota > Metazoa > Arthropoda > Arachnida > Araneae > Tetragnathidae > Meta > Meta bourneti. The sequence continues at coordinate 33,330,167 of OW119934.1, forward strand.
TAATCATTACTAGCAGTATTTCACTAATGCACTGTCTGTGTACCATGATTACCGCTCCAGGTACACAAAGTATGTCCATGTCTGTTATGTTGAAACGGACTTATCCTATTTTTGATGGCGAATACTTGAAGCAATGTATTCAAGTTTGTCACACTAGAGCATTCAATGACAGTTTGGAAACATTTGTTAAGATTTTTACTTGTCGCCGAGTAGATCTATACAAGTGAACTACCTATTTCCGTTGCCAACTTTCTAGAAAAATAAAATAAAAATTAAGTTATCTCTGAGAACCCCTAACTCAAAATGAACGAGCCCTGTTTCTATAGCGACCAAAACTACCACAATCATAATCGAAAATTTTAAAACTAGTTTTGAATTCTTCGGCCATGATTGTAAACACCACTTTCTATAACATATTAAAATAATGTTTAGGTTGCTAAAAACACTCGTGCGGGTCTTATTTTAGTTCATGTTTCAGTACTAAAACATGAACGAGTAAGAATAAAAAATTGGATAAATTTCACACGTGTAACATTTTCTAATAGGAAAGCAGCACATGAAACTTTTCACTTCATGTGTTTTGGTTAACATTAATATACATTTTTGATTTAGAGAAAATATTAGCTTTCTTTGTATAATCCCGTGTATGAGGGGTAATAATGATGAATGACTGTTTGTTTAATAAATAGAATAGTTGTTATGTGTGACTCATTTTCTTTTCACATTTGAGATTTAATTTTACGTTTCATTATTACATAGTTTTATATTTTGTGTCAACATTATTTTTTTATTTGCAAGTTCTTGTAAGGTCGAATTTTTTCATGTATAATATTTATCAATTAAAATAGAGATATATATTGGTATTTTCCTTCACATTAATACCACACCTCCACAAAAATAAATATTTCCTCTTTTCATCTATTTCGAGAGACCGCAATTGCCCGGTTGGAAGAATAACGGATTAGCAACCGGAGGGTTGCGAGTTCAAATCCAGCCAAAGATTGTCCTGTGCAAAGGGGACTGGTGAAGGTTAAATCTGTCGTTGCCTCAAATGTCCTCAGGTTGGTGTGGTGAGGAAGTTTGGGGAGTGGGGTGCCAGCTCAGGTGCTGCCTCGTCATCTGACCATGGCTCAAAATTACGTGTTGTCCTCGGATCTTTCTCTTTGGGACTGATCCCGAACCATCACCAATAAGCCGTTGTGTTGCTCCAGCTTCGTTAATTAAAATACCTACCCATCTATTTCTAGTGTAAGAAGTGCTCTAGATGTCCCACTACTTTTAAATTTTTAAGAGGATCCTCAAAACAAAAACTGAAAGTACTAAATTTATGCTGTGCCCCAAATGCATTCATATAAGGTGATAGATATACCGCCATAATGTTGCTTTCTAAAAAACAATTTTTTCGCTTAGTGCCATTCAAAGGATTAAGATACATCCCAAGATTTACAGACTGCTAAACGTACCGTTTCTCGAGTGTAGACAGCATAATGTGGGGAAGTCCATATCGTGTCACATACAACGAAAATAAATGTCTCTTCCTTTGATATTTGAGTGTCAGGAGTGCTTTAGATGTACTATCGCCTTTATACTTTTAATATTTTAAGAGGCTATTCTAAAAACTATATGTACTAAATTTACGCTGCTCCCAAAATGCATTCGTATAAGGTGATAGATCTTAACCCATAAAGTTGTTTTCTAAAAACATTTTTTCGATTAGTACCCTTCAAAGGGTTAAATAGACATCCCAAGATATGCGCGGACTGCTTAAACGTACCGTTTCTAGAATGTAGACAGCATGTGAGGAAGTCCATATCGTGTCGCCATCTACTGTACACGTCTGGAAAAATTGTTTCAAGTTCAAATATTTTTATTAAATTAATTTTCTAAATTGGTTATAGAAAATGAGCTATCCTTTCCCTCTCTCTCTCTCTCTAATTATACCATTAATGAATGATTCCCGCAAATATATGCTGTATTGGAATACCAACACTCCTGGTCATATTTTACGACATAAAATATTCGCACAGAAATGGATCTGCTCAAGATCTTGACAGTTTGCGAGTGATTTGTAACGGACACAAGCATCGACGGATCAAATCCTTTTGAGACCCTGTTCAAAAACTTTGAGGTCGGTTGTCTCATTATTCTCAGGTTTTCAGACCACCCAATATCCTCGGCTCAGAGCAAAAACTCGTTAACTGATATGTTTTCAAAGACGATGCTTTTTTTCATGAGGATGAGAAGTACATGGATATGTTGTAATCTGTTTAAAAGAGGAATAACACAATCAAAACACTTGTAATTTTTATTTTTTGATAAAAACGAAGACTAAACAGCTGTACAGTTAAATAATACCAGTTATCGGGTTGCTGCGCGAAGCCTACTGATATTCTACAAATGGACGAATGGTAGAAGGGGGGTAGTCGATTTAAAGCCGCACTGGAGCAACACTACGGGCTATGATATTGGCGACAGTTTGGGTTCAATCACGAAGGGAAAGATAAATGAACAACACCTTGTAATCTTAAACCACGTTCAGATGACGAGGTCAACACCTGAGCTGGCACCCTACTCTCCAAATTTCTACACCACGCCGGACATTTGAGACCACGACAGATATAACGTGTACCAGCCCCCCCCCGTACACGTGCATCAGCCCCCCCCCCGACGGTCTTTGGTTGGATCGAGTTTCGAACTCGCAACCCTCGGTTGCTAATCCGCTACTCTTCCAATCGGCTACCGTGCCCAGAATGGAAGACGGGCAACTTTTTGAACGTGCCACTACCTAGTAAGGTAGTAAGAAGCACAACTCGGGTCGCATTATTCATTCCCCGAAAAAAGTAAACTCAGAGGACAATTTTTATTAAAATTCATGAATAATTAACATACAGTTCATTTATTCGCTGGCTAGTATGTCAAATATACATATTTTATTCATTTATTCGAAACAAGTCCTTGGGAAGATGTGGGACCACCTTCCAAACTTTTAATATCATGAAATAGCGTTCATTTAGGAGGACGATAAAAGAAATTCAATACTTCTTTAAATGAAATAGAAGTTTATTTAAGTGTTTAATCTCTTCCTGGTAGTTGTCTGGACGAGGTATCTCGTCATTAGCAAAACTGACCAAATCTTGATTTAGTCATCATCAGCAAATTGGCAATATGTTGATGACGAGATATCTTGTCATTAGCGAAATTTCTCAAATCTTGATGGACGAGATACCACGTCAAAACCACTTGGAGGGTTAAGAAAATTAATTGATTCAAAAACGCATTGTAGGCAATTTAAATGTCCCCAATCTTCTGACAAGGGAATTCTTACACTCAGAAGAAATACTAAAACTCTATTCTCCCGAAAAAAAACAATTGCAGTTGTGACAAAATCGAGTGACTAATCAGAAGGGAATAAAATAATAAATAAGTCGTACTCTTTAAAACATTTATTTACTCACACGGTACACATACATATAAATACTCGACCATATGCTGGATCAATCGAAAAGCACATCCTTTCGCATCAAAATCCAATCTTAATCTATTTCTCCCTCGGGGAGAGGAAAATCATAACTCTCATTCCTCTTAGGATGTCCATTTCAATTTGGAACTTGAGGGATGTCTCCAAACTTAACTCTCCAAGTGGTTTCAGCGATATATTTCGTCATCAAGATATTGCCGATATTTTACGATGATGAAAATCAAGATCTGGTCAGTATTTTTCTAATGATGAGATATCTCGTGCATCAAGATCTGGTCAGTTTTGATAATGGCGAGAGATTCGCGTCGAGACAACCACCAGGAGGAATAAGCAACTCATGTTAATGCAATAGTTTGATAAAATTAAGAATGTAGGAAAGAAAGATCACCTTTTCTAAATAAATATTATTTTAAAGAACTTTTAGCTTAAATAAAATTTAAATATACACCTCTTAAACGATGAGGTACAGTAGTCCGATAAGGTGACTTTTTTCGTCCAGTATGTGACGCAGCTTTCTCCCGCATGTAACACACAAAATATATTTTAAAAATAATAATTTTGAAAACTATTTTTCAAATGTCATGCATTTATTAAACTTTCATACTTTAAGACACAGGAAAAAATTTAATTCAAGCACACACACAAAATAGTCTCCAGCGAAATGAATTTCTTACTAAAAGAAGCATGTTTCGATTTTTGGTATAATTGAGATGTCCCATACGTGACGGCTTTTTATTAACACGCCAAGTGGTTTCGACGAGATATCTCGTCCATCAAGATCTGACAAATTTTGCTAATGACGAGATATCTCGTCATCAAGATATTTTCAATTTTTTTACGATGGCGAGATCAAGATTTGGTCAGTTTTTATTCTAAGGATGATATATCTCGTCCAACAAGATCTAGTCAGTTTTGATAATGACCAGATACCTAGTCGAGGACAACCACCAGGAGTTATTAAAAAAGGTATAAGATACACAAAAATGAGGGATAAGCTTATTTGAAGGAAGACAATTTAAGTTGAAAAAGCGTTTTCCTATTAAAGAATAAGAGATACAGCCATTTTCATGAGTAAACCTGCGTGTGATTGCCTTACACTTGACAGTGCTCCAAGGGGTTCTCACGCATATATCCGATCTGCAACCTACAGTCTTCCCTGCACGATTGGTAACCAGCTTCGACTTTCTTGATCAATAAAATCTTTCCTAGGATTTTTTCAGCCCATAGATATGCTTATTTAGTCATTATGCATGTGGAGGTCTGTGGTTGGAGAATCGAGGAAAAGCAACCAGAGGGTTGCGAGTTCAAACATTTCGAATAACATCTGTTCATTTTCGTATAAAAAATACTAACCTCACAAATTAAGTTGAAATTTTTTCAAAATACTTCTATTTTATAGTGAAAATAAACTGGCATACAATATCCATATTTTTTTCCGCGACGATTTTCTTCCACTTAAAGCAAATCATATTGGAACACATTCCTTTTGTTTAATTATTTCAAATCAACTCATGTTGTTTTTGCAAGATAAGGAGCATTTTCGTTTGGGTATCCATCCCATCTTATGCCAATCAATCCAACAAGTTTCATGAACCCGGGGGTGGACGAAGAGCGTTTTGAAAAGGCTAGGAGTCAATGGTAAAATGGAAAATTAAAAAATGGTAAAATGGAAAATAGGTGGGCAATGGTAATGATAAGTAAATAACGTCACACTAGAGCAACACAACGGGCTATTGGCAACGGTGCGGGATCAGTACCCAAGGGAAATATCTGAGTACAACACCATGTAATTTTGAACCACGTTCAGATGACAGATCATATCTGAGCTGGCCCCTACTCTCCAAATTTCGACACCATGCCAACGTGAGGACATTTCAGGCCACGACAGATTTAACGTGCACCAGCCAACACATACACAACGGTCTTTGTTTGAATCGAGTTCCGAACTCTCAACCTTCCGGTTGCTGATCCGCTACTCTTCCAATCGGCTACCGTGGCATCGAATGTGAGACGAACAACTTTTGAACGTGCCACTAGCTAGTATGGTCAGAGTGTCAAACGGTTTGACCTGAGAAGCGCAACTCGGGTCGCATGACCCAGTCGGACATTTCAACTGCTCTTGTCACACGGGGTGGCTCTACCCACCAAGTCGCGTGCGACGGTCGACCATTGAATGCAACTCAGCGACATACAGGCAACGCCACCTCGTCAACCTATTGTTTTTTAAGCAGGTGTCAGACGAGGCGACCTGGGAGGCTCGCTTTTTCTTGATTATGATTATTCATTCCCGAAAAAACAAACTCAGAGGGCAAATTCCTTAAATTCATGACTAATTAACATACAGTTCATTTATTTGCTGGCTAGTATGTCAAATATACATACTTTGTTCATTTATTCGAAACAAATCCTTGGGAAGATGTGGGACCACTTCCAAACTTTTAATATCATAAAACAGCGTTCATTTAGGAGGACCTCATTAGGATAAATGAAATTCAATACTTGTTTAAATGAAATAGTTTATTTAAGTGTTTAATCCTTCTGGTAGTTGTCTGGACGTGGTATCTCATCTTTAACAAAACTGACCAGTTCTTGATTTCGTCGTCAACAAATCGGCAATATCTCGATGACGAGATATCTCGTCATTAGCGAAATTGGTCAGATCTTGATGGAAGAAATATCTCGTCAAAACCATTTTTAGGGTTATGGGAAATTAATTTATTCAAAAAAGAATTTTAGGCAATTTAAATAGCCCGATATATCTAACGACGTTAACGACGATATATCTCGTTCATCAAGATCTGGTGAGTTTTGATAATGACGAGATACCCCGTCGAAACAACTACCAGGACGGTTAAAAAAGGTGCAATATTTTTGAAAAAGTGGGCTTATTTGAGGGAAGAGCAGTTTAAGTTTAAAAAAAATAATTTTCACTATCAAAGAATAAGAGATGCAGCCATTTTCATGACTATAACCTGCGTGTGATTGCCCCACACTTGACAGCGCTCAGAGTGGTTCGCACGCATATACAGGGTGAGTCTAAAATGTTTTTGCAAAATAAGAGTGGGGATACTACCCATCCAGATGAGCAATAATTACCATGGAACATAGGGTCGCATTCCACTCTGAGAGGCAGAAAAGAGTAAAATTAGAATTTCAACATGAACTTACAACAGTGTTGGGAAAGCGAAAATACGATACCAAAAGTATCTGATTTATTGATCAGAGAAGAAAAACTCACAGCAAGTGCTCAAAGTGGCGGCCACGCGTGTCGTTGCACAGTTCACACCGGCGAAGGAATGACTGCGCACCCTCTCGAAGATTCCTGGTGTTGTGTTAATTTTGTCTGCGGCAACACCGATTCTCGCTACGAGATCTTCAGCCGAGTTCACAGGCGTCTGGTACGCTAGATTTCATGTGCCCCCAGAAGAAAAAGTCCAGTGGGTTGAGGTCCGGTGAGCAAGGAGGCCAAGCCACAGGTCCGCCACGTCCGATCCATCGTGCGGGATATGTGGCATTCAAGAAGTGCAGGACCGTGCTGGAAAAGTGTGCTGGGGCTCTATCGTGCATCAACCACATGTCTCTCTGGATGGAGAGCGGAACAGCCTTGTGACATCTTAGCGCCTAAGAGTCTAGAATGGCCGGCTGCAGACCCGGAAGTTTCCTGTTAAAAAGTCCTTCAATACTGCGCTTGCGCATGTGAGGAGAATGAGAAACAGTTAGCTCACGGACTCCGTCTAGTTGAGACGTCTTCGTAGCAATTCGTAAATTTTAATATGAAAATAAGCATTTTTGTTTCGCGCGTCCATTGTAAACCCATTGTTTTGTCTGTGTTAAAATAAATGTTATTTTTTAATGTCCAACAAAAGTTCGGATTAATTCGTCACAGACTAGAGTTTTGGTGTCCTGGAAGTTGGATGGAAGCAAGAAAGCAGGAAATGCAGGTAGGCCCACCCTTGTATTAAATTAAATTTATTGAGGTTCTGGCTTACCGGAATTAGTGAGGCAAAGAGCCTAAATAGTTTTGGTTAAAAAAAAAAAAGAAATGACTACATATCCAATTTTATTTTGTGGTTATTTAAATTTTGTCTTTATGAAAGTTAATAGAAGTTGATGATAAAGTGAATTTGCATGTTCTACTAAGTAGATATTATCAAGTTGATAAAGTCACGGCCAAAAAGTGCCAAATCGAAAGTGAACGAAAATTTAAATTTCGTTTTGATTTTACTGAAATTTTGTGTTTTGTGCATTTAATGATTTGAAAAGGATCAGATAATTTGAATTACATATGGTAATTACGCATTAGTAAAAGAAAAATAATATTTAATTGCAACTATATATATTGCATCTTGTGTATTGTATATGCTACGATATAGTTTAAGATTCTGTTATTATATTTGAGAATTGTGTTTGATATTAAATCTTATCTAGTATTTGAAGCATATTTGGCATTGAATATATTTTGTGAATCATATAGTTATTAGAAAATATTGGTAACTTTATTTATGATAACAAAATTGGATTGTTTACTAATAAGTTATTCGTCGATCATGGCTTTTCTTTCTCGTGGGAGAAAAGAAGACCTCCTCGAACTCGCAGATGAACTTTGTGAAAAGGTATCGCATAATTGTAAACTGGTTGAGATAAGGAAAATAATCCTAAACAGTGAAAACTATGAAGAAGAGGAAGTTAAAATTTCTTTAACTCGTATTATGGAAGATAGGATAAAGAGAGAGAAAGAAGCAAAAGAAAAAGAAGAAATTGCCAGACGAGAAGCAAAAGAAAAAGAAGAAATTGCCAGACAAGAAGCAAAAGAAGAAATTGCCAGACAAGAAGCAAAAGAAGAAATTGCCAGACAAGAAGCAAAAGAAAGGGAAGAACGTAATATTCGAATGGAAGAAATAGCTTTAGAGAAGAAAAAGCTAGAAATTCAAGCTGCAAGTGAGCTAGGACTATCTAATAGAGAACGGATGCCAAATCATAAAATTGAGCTCATCAAAATTACCCCGAAATTTGAGGAAAAGAAAGATGAAATGGGTCTATATTTAATAAATTTTGAAAGAAGAGCTGAGATGGCAGGTGTGCCTAAAGAAGATTGGGTGCCGTATTTACTAGGCGTATTGCCTTCGGAAATTTCGAGCATGATGGCTAGAGAATCGCCTGAAGATGCAAAGAATTACGAATATGTGAAAGATATTATTCTTCAGAGGTATAAAATGAGTTCTGAGAAATTGAAGCAGATGTTTTACCGTCATCAAAAAGTCCCGGATAAAACATGGAGGAATTACGCTCATGAACTTACAAGCTACTATGATGAATGGGTTTCTGATTTGGAAATCAAAACTTTTAAAGAACTCAGAGACTTGCATATCACTGAGCAGATTAAAAGACGAGTGCCGTCTGAAGTAAAAGAACATTTTCTGGAGGAGTGGATGGACTTAAATTCTCCGCTAGAATTAGCTAAAAAAATAGATCAATTTGAAAGCTTGAAGGAGAGTCTTACACCCAGAAATACTAAAGGTTCCCAGAATACAGAGGGTATCAAGAAAACACACGTTGGTTTTCATAAGTTTGAGGGAGAAAACAAACCCTTTGGGAAAACAGAAGTAAACAGAGAAGATTACAAAGAGAAAAATTTTGAACAAAGAAAGCAACTTCAATGTTATGAATGCAATTCCTATGATCATCTTAGACCTCAATGTCCTAAGTTGAAGAAAACTGAAATCATAGCTGCTAACGAAATTATGGGAAAGGGAATAATAGATTTGATGTCTCCCTACATTAGTGTCGGAACTGTAAATGGATCTCAGATTTCTATCTTACGAGACACAGGATCCAGCATAGATCTAATTCCTAGGAAGTTTGTTAAGCCACACATGTATACGGGTGAACATGTATGGGTAGCATCTCCTTTAGCGGATAACCCTATTTGCTTGCCTTTAGCGGAAGTAAATTTAGTGTGTGAGTTGGGTCATGTTATAACCAAAGCTGCTGTCAAGGATAACTTCCTAGATAAAGAACGCTACTTACTAAGCAACAAGACCATTGTACTTATAGAAGATATGAAAAAAGACAAAGACTCTGAAATTGAAGTAAAAGACTCTGCAACGCCCAAGTGCCAAAGTTCTCCATATTTAAATGAAACATCGAAAAACGACTGCCCTTGTAACAGTAACCGTTTTAGTTCTAGCAGTGTTACTCCTAAAGAGACTGGAATCGTTGAAAATTTGTTACGATCATATGGTTTTATACAATGTTGCGAAAGACAAGCAATATTTTTTTTTCACTACAGTCAATTTTCTGGAAATATTGATAATTTAAAACGTGGTGATGCAGTTGAATTTAAAATTACTCATAATCGTCGTACTGGAAAACCAATTGCTAGTTCTGTTTGTAAAATACTGTGTAAAGAGACAGTTTCTGGATTTGAAACCACTGAAAAAAAGGAAAATACTGAAGGTAAAGTTGCTTATGAAAGTCGTGGCGAACGGCCCTATTCTGCTGAAAATGTTGATGGTAATGTAGATTTTCATCCTCCTAAAAAGGTCACTTTTAGTATTCCTATTGACAAAAATACAAGAAACCTTAGACCTTGTAAAATGCGTTCGGAACAGCCCTTACCTGTTAGATACCGTGGTGTTATCTGTGCTCTTAAAGGAACATTTGGTTTTATTAAAAGGGGTGATGTAAAGGATATGTTTTTCCACTCTAGTGAATGCAAAGTGTTCAAAAATCTTAATCTTGGCGATGATGTTGAATTTGGAATACAGACTCGAAACAACAAGGAAGTTGCTGTAAGTGTAACTAAATTGCCCTTAGGGACAGTGATATTTGAGGACGTTGAAACTGAAAGTTTGGTTGGTGAAATAACTGAATGCTTAGACAAATCTAAAAGTCGTTTGAAGAAAGTATAAAAGTTACGAGACAAAGTTGAATTTACTGTGATCCAGGAATACGAGGTAGTCCATAGAAAAGGAAAACAGCATATAACACTGACAATTTAAGTCGTACGCCTCACGTACAAAACTAAATTACTATTGTTTGTATTTGTGATATCTTGCATATATAAAAATATTTTATTCCTAGTGTACATTGATACATTTGAATTGCAAAAAAGTTTTAAATTTGAATTGAAAATCTGTAAATATTTTGAAATTGAATTTCTTTGATGATTATTACTGAGTAAAAATTTTGATTATACTTTGTTAAAATTATATGTTTTTTTTTTAATTTAGAGTAGGCAGTACGGCCAGGATCTTAAGGGTGTATGGTCTACTTGCATATTGCTTTGGGCATGAGTTGTTGCCTTCGCGAAAATTCTGTTGCTGCTGTTTTGTATCTTTTTTGCAGGTGTCTGTCTCTGCAGAAAAAGAATCTTGAGGAGGGAGGAAATAGACTGTGACATCTTAGCGCCTAAGAGTCTAGAATGGCCGGCTGCAGACCCGGAAGTTTCCTGTTAAAAAGTCCTTCAATACTGCGCTTGCGCATGTGAGGAGAATGAGAAACAGTTAGCTCACGGACTCCGTCTAGTTGAGACGTCTTCGTAGCAATTCGTAAATTTTAATATGAAAATAAGCATTTTTGTTTCGCGCGTCCATTGTAAACCCATTGTTTTGTCTGTGTTAAAATAAATGTTATTTTTTAATGTCCAACAAAAGTTCGGATTAATTCGTCACAGCCTTTTTCTGCCTCTCAGAGTGGAATGCGACCCTACGTTCCATGGTAATTATTGCTCGTCTGGGTGGGTACTATCACCCCTCTTATTTTGTAAAAACAATTTAGACTCCCTTGTATGCGATCTGCAACCTGCAGTCTTCCCTGCATGACTTGTAACCAGATTCGCCCTTCTTGACCAATGAAATTTTTTCCAGAATTCTTTCAGGGCCGCGGGCCGCGGTGGCCCGGTTGGAAGAGTAACGGACTAGCAACCGAAGGGTTGCGAGTTCGAATCCAGCCAAACACCGTCGTGTACAAAGGGGGCTGGTGCATGTTAAATCCGTCATGGCCTCAAATGTCCTCACGTTGGCGTGGTGTGGAAATTTTGAGAGTGGGGTGCCAGCTCAGGTGTTGCCTCGTCATCTGACCGTGGTTCAAGATTACGTGGTGTTGTCCTCGGATCTTTCCCTTTGGGATTGATCCCGGACCGTCACCAATAGCCCATTGTGTTGCTCCAGTGTGACGTTAATTGAAATACTCCTCCTCCTCTTTAGGATTGATTCAGGACCGTCACCAATAGCCCGTTGTGTTGCTCCAGTGTGACGTTAATTAGAATACGTACCTCTTCCACTTAATGCAGTACATATTGGTAGGTTTTCCCTTTGGGATTGATCCCGGACCGTCACCAATAGCCCGTTGTGTTGCTCCAGTGTGACGTTAATTGAAAATACCAATACCAATACCATATTGGTAGGTAGGTATTTTAATTAACGTCGCACTGGAGCAACACAATTGTCTATTGGTGACGGTCCGGGATCAAACCCGAGGGGAAAGATCCGAGGAAACACCACGTAATTTTGAATCATGGTTAGATAAAGAGGTCACATTTGAGCAGGCACCCCACTCTCCAAACTTCCACATCACCCCAACCTGAGGAATTTGAGATCACGACAGATTTAACGTTCACTAGCCTCCTTTGTACACGACGGTCTTTTGTTGAATTTGAGTTTGCGATCCTCTGGTTTGCTAATTCGTTTCTCTGCCAACCGGGCTACCGGGGCCCTTGCATTCAGGTAGGTATCTTAATTAACGTCCCACTAAAGTAACACAACGGGCTATTGGCGACGGTCGGGTATCAAACCCGAAGGGAAAGATCGAGGACAACACCACGTAATTTTGAACCAACCGCGGCCCTTGCATTGATAAGATAAACCAAGCTAATCTATTATCTATATGTACCAAAACCAAGGAATAACCCTTTGTGCAGCTCTAGTGTGACGTTAATTATAAAATACCTACATACATACCTACCAAAAGCAAGGACGTTGCCATAAATGATCAATTTAGAACAAGCTGCACCCGTTTGGCGAGTCGAAACGAAATGTCAACATTTGACTTTTCCAAACAAAACATGTTTTCAAGTTTAGGAATGACAGTATGCATAAACTTCATATGCACGTATGAAATAAAAAATAAATATTTCATTAGTCTCAAAAGTCATTCTGACCCCACTAAATGATAACTATTTGTGAAGACGTTAAGTCAGAATCTATGACTGAAGACAAGAATTTTTTCCAACTTTATTGTCAAAGCACCCAACATTACATTGAGAAAACTTTCTAAAAATTTTCGGGTTTTTTATCTACAAGATAAGTTACGGTAATATAATTTATGTTAAATTGTTTCTTATGCCATTATTGCCTTGGTGAACTGAGTTTTGTATGTAACAGCATTGTTTTCCATTAATATATTATGAATACATATTGCCTCCTTTAGTGATGGAAAACTTCTAATATACGATTTAAAATAACGAGTTAGATGGTACATTGTTTATAATTCAGTCATTTTGTACATTTTAAGATAGCTCTAAAATGGAATATATTCAAACGAACAAGTAATCAATCACGAGTGATGAAACGAAATCGTAACAAAAGCTATTCAGAATGCAATTTTCATTTGATCTCCATTGTTTGAAGGACACGTTTTACTTTTTAATCGATTTCACGATTTTTAGTTAGTGCTTATATTTTGACATTACAAATTTCAACTGAACCTTGGAAGAAATGTTTTGCTGCGTTCTCTCTTTACAGTTCTTAGACAAGCTTTAATCTGAATATAAGGTAATGATTGAACGACTTCTGAGCAGTAACCAATGATGAACTTTAAAAATATTCCATATTGTAATTGAGCTGCAGGAAGTGTTATGTAATCTACTATAAAGTCGTTTTGTAAGGTAAATTAAAATTGCGCTCAATTTAGGTAGCAATGAAACTAATGTAGTTTCAGAACTAGTTATGTAAACTCTGAAATATAGCTACTCAATACCGCTGTGGTAGGTGATTATAGGTAAATGCAGTTGAGTCATTTTTTGTCAAATCAATTCAATTTTGAATTATTTTAGTCTGATCTCAGATTTTAATACATTTGAGTTGTAAGGGATGCAAGTTCGATTCCCATCAGGTGCATTCCTCCCTGGGTGTATTTCTCCCTTCTGTGTCAGTAAACCTTTCATTATGTGTATGTATTACTTGATATTAGATGTTTGGTGCAGCATGGCCAAATATATCCCTTGTACTATAAAACTCCAAAATACCAACCAATCTCAGATTTTGATGAAACTTGGTGTATTTAGTAACCTTTCCTAGTTATGAAGGAACTTGCCCATAAAACCTCAACATTCAATCCAATCCTTGTTATGAAGGCTTTGGGTTTGATCCCAGACTGTCAACAATAGCCTATTGTGTTGCTCCAGTGTGATGTTAATTACCTACCTAGCTATGAAGGGGAAATATGAACTTTCTTGCTTCCTATTCAAAAGTTATTAAGCTTTAATTACTTGAATTTGTAATGGAAATTGCTGCATCTTAACCCTTCTGGTGAGGTATCTGGTCTGGATGAGCTATCTTGTCATTAAAAAAACTGACTTAATCTTGATCTCATTAAAAAACAGCAATATCTTCATTCGGAATTCAATTGATATTCTTGATGATGAGATATCTCGTCATTCACAAAATTATTCAGATCTTGATGGACAAGATGTTGAAACCACTTGGAGGGTTAAGATAGTTAACTGTCTTTTTCTCAGGAACCATGTGGAATACAAACCTGGGTAATGTCTTCATTTGAAAGCTCTTAATGAACTTTAATGTAATGTAAGAACTGAAACAGTTTAAATTTTTTTATTTCTTAAAAGTTAAATTTTAAGGAACAGCTGCAGTATAGACCCCCCAATCCATTTGGCGACTTTTTTGTCGCCAACCCTGACGTTACTTGGTGACATTTTTTAACAGACGTATTACATAAAAATGTACATAAGTTGAATATAAGTTATTCTAATCTTTTAACAGATTTCACTGTAAATGAGGGTTTCCTGTTTAAACTGGGCTTCCAGTTGTGAACTGAACCCTCAGTCGCACCCCATTCGATTTTTTGTAAAATGGAAAACGAAATTTCAAAGCAACCATTATAGAAACCCTGGCGATTTTTTATGTGCAAAGAAATTGCACGTTCGCCATAATAAATAATGTTAATCTTGATTATATATAAAAATACAGTTATCACAGTCAATATATAAGTCTGGGTTAAATATGTCTATATATACATAGCGTAGGGACGCTGTAGGGTTGCTAGAATGGAGTGGAAAAAAGTGGGGGGTTACCAAAAACAACAAATCGCAATTGAAGGTTGGTGACAAAAAACCTTCGCCAAATGGATTGGGGGGTCTATACTACAGCTGTTCCAATTTTAAATACACTGCTGGCCACCCAAATTGCAACACCAAGAAAGACAAGAGATATCACAACAAAATTTATTTTGCAGATAACATGTTGACCAAGTATCAAATGATTAAATTTATAGACTTCTGTGAAGTGTGGTTCCTGCCAAAATCAGTAGCCAGAGTAGCCGCCATTGTTGGAGATCACCGCTGCCACACGCCTCGTCATTGATTCAAAGAGACTGGATGTGTTCTTGGGGTACAGTAGACCAAGCAGCTTCCACACGTTGCCAAAGTTGATCTGGTGTGGCAGCTGGGGATGTATTCTGGGTCAATCGTTGAGCAACCATGGACCACATGTTTCCTATCGGCGAAAGATCCGGAGAGCGAGCTGGCCAGGGAAGCAATTCAATCTGGCGATTGACGAAGAACCCTTGGACAATGCGTGCCACGTGTGGTCGCGCATTATCCTGTTGAAATATGGCTGTGGGCAAGCCCTGAAGGTAAGGAAGGACAACTGGCTCCAACACCTCGGAGATGTAGCGCTGGCTGTTTAAAGTACCGGCAATGCGTACTAGAGGAGTGCGAGAGTGATATCCAATACCGCCCCCTACCATAATAACCGGTGCAGGACCAGTGTGGCAGTGCATAACGCAGCTGTTCAGCATCCTCTCTCCACAGTGTCTCCAGACTCGAATCCGACCATCGTGGTGTTGCAGACAGAAGCGTGACTCGTCAGTAAAGACAATTTCATTCCATTCTGCCGTCCACATCCTTCTTTCATCGCACCATTGGCGGCGGAAACGTCTGTGGTTCTGCGTCAAGGGTAGACGAAGCAATGGACGTCTTGCGGATAGACCACTCTGCTGTAAACGGCGTCGAATGGTACGCGCAGACACTGGTTGATGCGGTACAGACTGAATGTGCTGTGCTATGGTTCGTGATGTGGCTGAGCGATCCGTCACTGCCATACGCACAATATGCCTGTCATCACGTGAAGTGGTGCACTGAGGTGGATGCGATCGAACACGTCGGTCCGTCGTACCCTCCTGCATCCAACGATCACATATCCGCATTACAGTTGTTTGGTTTCGTCCAACACGACTACCGATTTCCCTGAAAGATAATCCACAATCTCGGTAGGCCACTATCCTTCCTCTGTCGTACTCGGATACTTGATCAAAAGATGATCGCTGTTTTCTACGAGGCATAATTGATCGTTTTTTTGAAAAAACCACAAGAAAAACACAATTGCCGTACTTGAAATCGTCGAAATCTCCAAGCCTTAAATAGCGCTTTGAAGTGGCGCCACAGGCGCGCGTGATGTGCGTCTGCGCTGAAATTCTAATCATTTGCATATCTCGCCTCCGCTAATGCATGCTGTAAATTTCATATTATTTGCATGCTTCCTTCAGGGTGTTGCATTTACGGTGGCCAGCAGTGTAAATAGATATTAAAATTAACAAAATTACTTTCCTATTACCTACCACCTCTGAAAGTTTCATGATGGGATCAGGTCACACGGGGGGATAAGTTTCACATGTATGGAGACAGCCTACCAACAGATGTAACTTTTCACAAGTCTCTAAAAGCAAGTTTAGTTGACTGATAATTGAAAAATCATGGTAGAGTTCAGTACAAGTTTCATTCTAAATTTTTCAAACATATGACAATGTTAAATATGAGTTCAGTTTACAAGAAAACAATACTTTTAACTGCTTACCCTAAAAAATAAACACTATTATTATACTGGATGTGATGGCTGCTGGTCGAACTCAAATTTATTGGTCTTTTTTATATTCCAAGTGCTTAATGACTACAAATTTCTTTTTACCTGCTGGTAGTCTAAGTCTGATGAGTCTTCTGATAAGTATATAAATAAACCTTCAGGTTAATTCATATAAAATTTCAAGTTACTCAGAACAGCAAATATCACTAAATCAATTGGATTTCTTGTCCTCACTAAAGCTATGTATTTTGATATTCTTTTCGATTTCTCACCAACCTTTTCTTTTGTAATTACAATAACACCTTGCAATATGACTATATTCTTGTTTAATTTTCTCAAAAGTGAAAATAATGAGATATTTTTGTTTTTAAAAATATGCTACCTTGTTTTCTATAATTTTAAATGATTATATCCCAATTTTTAGTTTTGCATAATATTAAAAAAAAAACCTTTAAATTTAATGTTAAATGTATGCCTTTTTATTTATATGGTTGGTCTGTCTTGATCTTGCCTTTGGTGTATCCAATTTTTCTTGTCCTGCAGTGCTGATATGTCAAAGGATTTCTACTATATTTTGGCCAAATATGGCCCTTGTGCCATAAAACTCCAAAACCAACGAACCATCCTGTTATTTCACAACCAATTTTTAGTTTTGTAAAAAATGTATAATTTATCCCTTTTTCGTAATAATTTCTCAGTTACTGTTGCCTCTCATTATATCTCACTTTTTCTTTTCTCCCATGAAGAGTATAAAATAGAGAGAGGTTATTGTATTAATTTTTTACAAAGCTTATTTATTAATAACTTGAAAATTAGCATTTTAAAGTTGAGTAAAAATATTTAAAATTGCTTTTCTTTATATTTTAGGATATATAATTATTTAATAAAATAATATAAATATTAGGAAGTTAGGAGAGTGGAGTGCCAGCTTAGGTGTTCTTGTCATCTGACCGTGATTCAAAATTACGAGGCATTGTCCTTGGAACTTTCCCTTTGGGATTGATCCCGGACCGTCACCAATAGCCTGTTGTGTTGCTCAAGTGCGACATTAACTAACTACTTACCTTAAATATTTTGGTGCAGTTTGGTTACAAATAAAATTAGGTTCCCTCAGATAATTATAGTTGATTGTTAAACTTGTGTTAATGTATTACACTTGAAATAAACTAATGTGTTAATTAGCCCCAGAAAATTTAAGAAAAGCTGAGTCAAAATGGTGATACACTCTGAATTTGATAGTAATTGCTACAAATGATACAAAACATAGTGGAATTTAAAAATTTTTACTATTTTAATTGTTTTAAGTTAATAGAAAATATGTAGCTAAGCATATATTTAAAAAGTTTTATAGTTTATTAACATACTGGCTAATTTCAAATACTCCTAGCTTCACATGTAAATGAAATAATCAAAAATAATGCTTTGGATTAAGTCAAGACAAAGATTCAAGATTTTTTAAAACATTTGGTAAATAAGAATCTACAATATGGAATTGCTGACAAAACAACTTGTTTAGAAAGATATGAGAATATTTTTTTAATATTAATTTGAGTTTTAACTATATGCTTTTTAAATTATAGTCATGCATTTATCTATAAAATTATAAACCTAGAAAAATTTTTAAGATTATAATTTTTATATTTAATGTAAAGTAAAAGCAAATAGGCTCTGCTATTGGAAAGAATACCTATAAGAAAGCAGCATACCCCATATTTTCAAATGATGAGTTGTAGTCATCATCCAATTGATCTTACAAAATAACTTAATAGAAAACACATTTTTGTTCACTTATTTCACTACTTGTTTCAAAATCTTATTTGTTTATAATTAATTTAAATTTAATTTTAAATTTAAATTTAATTAATTTAATTTTAAATTAATTAACCAGAATCACCAACCTGAATACCAGTTAATGCAGGATCTTTTTCTTTAAACCTTTGTCAATTTCTGAAAGAAATCTATTTTTATTGTATTGATATGATATTGATAAATAGATGAAATCTATCATGTTGAACAGGTTTTCTCTTTTATCTTGTGGTAGTAACTGTTTAGTGACTAAAGTATACTTTATTAAGCCACAGTATTAACTATTAAAGAGGTATCTAATGTAATATCTTCAGTAGTGTAGATTTTAATATGTGCAGTGCAAAACTGCACTTTTTACAAAAAAATTACACAGCATCTCAAAAACACTGTTTTAAACATAATTACTCAAAATACATTGGAATTTGGAAAACATCTAAAAAGGCTTTTGTTGATCTCTTAAAGTCATTTTAGGATTTTTCATGCACTAAGGCCATTTTAGGATCATATTAGGTCCTAACCCCAATTCGGCAGTTTTGGGAACAATAGAATTTAAATATTTTATTCAAGACATAAAAAATGAAAATGTGTTTAAAAGATTTGAAATAGAGGGTGTAGAACCTAGGAATCCTGTAATTCAGCACTTGTATGTTTTAGCATGTATTTTTTTAATTCAATAACTTTTCATAGTTCATTTTGTAATTATTTCTTAATATTTAAATAGTTGTGAGTCAAGTATAAATATGAAAATATTATTAATTTCAAGAAATTCCTCTATCATGTAATGTATGCAGGCATGTATAAAACTTACACACACCTGTCATTTTGTCATAATTTTCTTCTGACAATTATTTGTGTCACTGATTCAAAAAGCAATAACTATTGCAATATAATGTTATAGATTGATTACCTAGTATAAATTTTTAATATTTTATTTAATTTTTGAATTATTTCTTTGTTTCTAATTTAGATGGATTTTGGTGATGAGCATAGTGAAGATATATCAAGGTCTAAGAGAAAGAGGTAAAGTAATTTCCTGAAACTTATTTTATATAAGTGCTATAATTTTAAATTTGAATATTTTTATATCTTATCTATTTTTATGTTGTCTACATATCAAGAAATTTTAAACACAACAGTACAGAAAATATTGTACTGTATTTGTCAATATCAAGAATACAAATAATTGAGGGGATTGCATCAAATTTAAATTATTTATTGTGGATGATAAGCTGTCAGTGAAACAACCAAACTTGGTAAAGGAAGAAGAGATGCAAGCAGAGCAAGCACAGAAAAGAAAAAGTCAACTATTATGGAGCATCGAATAAAATCATTCTTGTTCTCATAAGTGGAGATGGAAGGCTAAATTCTAAGCCTTGAATGGTGAGATGAAAGATTATGTTGTAACTAATACAAATTTTGATGCTAAGGGAAATAAGTCTGAATCCATTACATAGTATGCTGTTTTACTGCTTAAATGTGGTACAATTGTGAAACTCTCCCAAAATGATGCAAACCAGACAGCATTCCAAAACCTTTTTGACAAAATCTTGCTGTTTTATAAACTGTTTACATGTAACATTCAAAATGAATCTTTAAATTTCCACCTTCTTGAATGTTCGACAAGACATTTATTTTTCCTTAATAAAATTTGAATGTGGTAAAATAACTCTCCCAAATTTATACAACCCAGACAGCGTTCCTTAGTAGGATATTACGTATTTGTTTGTAAAATTATTTGTACCTTTTGTCATTTGATGTAGAAAAATTAAGGGTTAAATTAACAAATGAAAACATTTTATCTAGATATATTTAAATCTTTCTAATTTCAGATCTCCATCAAGCAGTACTGGGAAAAAATGTAAATTCAGTGGTCAAAATGATAAAAGATTGGAACATAAGGATATATCAAAATTGGTAACAAGCAATGCTAATCGGTTAGTCTAATGCATTTATTCTTATAGTAAATAAGATTTCCTGTGATTTTTTTTTACATCTATGTAGAACATTAAAGTGCACATTTTATTTCATGATTGACATAAGTCTGACTTTTAGATGCAAAGATGTTCTTACACTGATAGTATGTTTGTTGATTTCATAGGGGTATGTCCATATTATGTATAGACCTTGTATCAGATGATGATGACCCTGCACCTGTCAACACTTCAATGGACAACAACCAGTAATATTTTAAAATAATTCTCAAAAATACTTTTTAGAATTTAAACCAAGTCGAATAATCTAGATTTCAATAATCTCTAAACCTGAAAGGAATAAACTAATATTTTCCACACCTAGGTTTGTGGCACCAGAGTTGATTGGACTCGAAATTTATACATGATTCAATTCATATATTTTCAATTATGTATCAATAGTTAGAAATATTACTTTGAAAATGAAAAAGGCATATATTCTGTTTGTTTTAAATAGTATAAATTACTTTGGTCACTGATTGTTTGGCAGGCACAAGAATGACACTCATTTAACATTAGGAGCTGTGAATTTCAACCACTCATAATTCATAGATCTGATCAAAATTGAGGTTATCCTTTTAAAAACTTGAGTTAGTGCAAATTTTAGTATGTAAATAGACCTTTATACACATTTATTGGTATATTCCATGTCTAGTGATGCTTGATTTTTTTTGTGCGTGTGCATGGAAGAGAATAACAATCTTTTGGGTGCGTTTTTGACTGAATGTGCAAAGCGTTGAGACAGACTGACCTTGATTAGCTTATTCACTAAGTTGCTACATGTATTGAAATATGCCGTTTTATTAAAATTTACCTACGCGTTTCAATGTTTCATTCCACGCATATGCAGACAGCAGACATGAAACACAAAACAATAGATTTTGCATTAAAATGGCATATAAAGGAGAAATAATTTAAAATAGGACACAATATTTGATATACAATCTACTACAATTTTATTTACATAGATAATTTATTTTTGTTATCCCTACTTTTTGTGAAGACATTACATGAGGGCAGTGAATTTGCTTCTTAATGGAAAGAAAAATGAGAGATATTGGAATATGGCATATAATAGTTGTATTCAACTGCTTTCTTAATCATTTCTATTAGTCTTTTTCCTTTTTGTTTTATGAGAGATGGTGTAATAAATTAATTTTATGAAGATCTAAGTTTTAATTTTACTTTTGAAGTATTCAAACTACTTTTATTTCATATTTAAAGCTAATATTCTTGTAAATTAGTGAATCCGATGTTTATTGTAAATATCCAAATTGTAAAGGATAAATTTTTTATGATCACTTAAAAAAACCAAATCCCTTTTTATTTATAAGGCTGTCCCTGTTTTATAGAAGTTTTGTAAAATGGATTATCTTCAAATTTTACTACTTGTATCATCTTATGTGGCAAACTTTGAGGTGTAGAAAGCATAAAATTATGTTAGATATATTAGCAACATTGGGATAACAGCTAACAATAGATCTCCTTTAAACTGTAAAGTACTGATTTCCTTCTAATTCAGAATTTGTCAGCATTGGAGCATCAGTTTTCACCACATGTATAATAACTGTAGGTGTATCCTAAACATTCTCAAAGACTAAATCAATACATACATAAAAACTCATCAGAAATTTTTTTTCTTTTATATCTATAAAGTCTTGTTTTCAAATCTTCAAGCATAACTTGCAATATTGCAGTTAGAAATAGATTATATGATAGGGATTTATGAGCAAAAGAGAAAGTGAAAGATCCTGGTACATTTTTTGTGTTTTAATATATTTACTCTTATAAATTAAAAAGTAACCCATTTATTTCCTTTTAGGGTCACAAATATAAAAGATAAAGATGAGGATAGCAAAAACAAGTCTTCTCAAGTTGAAAGCTTTGAAAATAGTAAGCAGCAAACAGAAGAAGTTGCGAGTCAGGTTTGTAGGAAATTATAAAAATCATATTCTTAAATATACTTTTTCTCATTTAAATTTTTGTGCACCTTGTAATTGTGAGGAAAACGGTTTTGACTAATCGAGTGTGAATGAATCAAATATTTGAATGATCAAGTGTGACTTGAGAAATTTATCGCTATGTATCAGTTTGTCAAATTAAATTATGATGAAAGTAATAAGTCCAAATTAGATTTATTTATCTTAAAATCTTCAAAATTTATTTTATGAAGTTTGAAATTTAAAGTAATACCCCTAAATACACATACTGGCCAATGAATTAGTAACCCGTAAAAATTTATGCAAATGTTGGTTACAGGTGTGGTTATTTAAAATCTGTCTAAGACGTGGGTGACACATAATCAAATTGACAGTATAAGTATGCTGTACATGTGCATTTTACGAGAAATGAAGCAGAATGGGGAAAACAACAGACCTTTCACCGTTTGAAAAAGTACTTATTGTTGGTGTCCATTTAGCAGGAGCCATGATTTCCAAGACAAAAGAACTCAACGGGTTCTTGAAAACTTTAATTTTGAAGGTTTTAAAGTTGGAAACAGAACCCAGTCCTTGTCCTAAAGAAGTAACTGGGTCTAAAACAATGAATCAAGACCTCTAGCAGTGGCGTCTCAGACGGATTGTATCGCAGAAAAGGGACTCCACTGCTGCAACTGACTAGATACCTTTAACGAAGGCTCTTCCCAACCAATCTTCAGCACGAACAGTGCGCAGAGAATTGCTGAGGATCGGTATAAGCAATCATGACAATGAGGAAACCTAATTTATGCAAGGAATGTCAGAGTTTGCTTACAGTGGAGTCGAGAAAGGCAACTGGACATCTGAGGATTGTAAAAGGGTGATGCTGTCAAACAAATCATGCTGCACCTTGTTTTACACCTACGGAAGGCATAGAGTTTGGTGAGAATCCTATGAAGCTATGAACCCATCTTGCCTTGTTCACAGAGTTCAAGGGTCTGGTGGGAGTATCATGATGTGGGACATGGTTTGGAATTGGTCCCGTGGTATTTCTGGAAGGTAGACAGTCAGCTATGCAATACTTGTACATCCTGGCATATCAAGTGCATCTTGCAATGTTACATTTTTACTTTGATGGTGATGGATCTTTCATGGATGATAATGCAACCATATGTCGCACATGTAATGTTTGAGAGTGGTTCACAGAACATCAATTTGACTTCCAACATCTTTCCTGACCACCGCACCCGGATTTTAACATTATAGAGAGCATTTGGAACTTGCTGCAAAGGCACATCCCTCACAGCAATCTCCTCTGCCATCCACTTTACAGGATCTTAAGGTCTATCCAATGCATGGTATTCTGGATTTTAATGCACTTCAGAACCTTGTAGAATCTATTCCTAAATGCGTACATGCTGTTGTCTGTGCAAAAGGAGGTTCAATAAAATATTGATACCAAGTTTCTAATTCATTGGCCAGTGTGTGTATATGTCGTAATAACAAATCAAAGAAGTCGCAGGAGTGGTGTAAGGCAATCAAAGAATAATCCATTGAGACTGAGTGTAGTGTTGGTTCCACAAATGGAAAGTCAGAAAATTCCATAAAAGTAGTTTATTTAATACTTCAAGAGACAAGTGGTTGCATAATGCGTGAAGGGGATTCATTGTTGAGTGTAAGGTGTTGAGGATGGCTGTGAGCTCCTTATTCAAAGGGGCTCGTGAAAGAATGAATAGTTAAAAATGAACATGCTGGAGGATAAGAATTAAGAGAAAAGACCAGAGGATCTATCAAAAAAGTTCATTGGCAAAAAGTCGATCTTGCCCCTGTGATCTAAAAGGAAGAGAAACATTTTGTGTGAGCAGTTCCATCTGAAGTCAAGGTTAGCGAGATGGCTGAAGTTCGAAGGTGAAAGTGATTGAAAAAATATATTGAACACCTGTTGGTCAAACAAAGTGGTGAGACAAAGACTAGTGGGTGAAAAGAGAAAAGGGGAACATTAAGGGACTTATCTGTTGTGAGAATTGTTTTTGAGGTGTTAGTTTTAGGATGGATTGAAGAAGGTTTATAGAGGTTGAAGACGAAATCTATTTTAATGATTGTTTTTATTGCAAGCTCAAAATTCCACTCAATTGGCATGTTCTGAGGAATGCTATTACACTTGTTCTATGCTGTTCATAGAGAAAAGCTTCATTTTCTTGTTATATATAACCCTTTCTGTGTGCTTCGAACATACCTATGAAATACTTGTCAATGCTCAATGAATTTGAAAAATAGGCATTTGATTTCAAATTTATTTATTTTCATGTCGTTTCATTTTTTACTGTTTACTTACAAAACCAACTATTTTTTCACCAATAAGTTATTCTTGTAAGCTGAAAATTAATGAGAAGTAGGAATTTTTTGAAGATGCAAGTTCCTTTTATTTTATTTTCTATTGGTGACATGAGTTTTCTCAAAAGCAAGTCTTGAACCAATTAATTATTTTACATCAAACTAATTGAAGTAATTCAAAACATTTTATTCATATATGATAAATACATAATGCAAAAAAAATTCTGAAATTTATATGATTGAAAAATTCATAATATGGGTGTCGGTGAGATCCAGCAACCTTATTTATCTGGGTACAAAAATTTCATGTCACTGGTTATTAGTTAAACTCAAAGTAATCTAAACCACTTGAGAACCAGATGGAAAAACATTGCTCATGCTTGGCATTTGGGGTACTGTTCTATTTACTCTATCATGTGATCTACTTTGCTAATTCCTGTCGCCTTTTAATCTTTCAAATATTTACCCAGCTATATTTCCTAATAAATTAATGTTTTACTTAAAAAATATTAATGTTTAAATAAATCAAAATTATCTAGAAACTACACTGTAATTTGTGTCTGATGTCCAACAAATTTAAACTTGTCCTAAAAATCCGATTCAAATAAAAAAAATTTGATTTAAATCAGATAAATCTGATGTTTTTTTATTTTTTTTAATCATGATTTTTTTCATACCCTGATTGTTATGCAAAATCATTTTGTTTTGATTTCAAGTAAAAATATCTAAATTATATTTTTTTATGTAGCTAGAACTTCTTATACAAAAATCTCAAAGGTATGGTGATGCATATTTTATAAAACAAAATGTCATTGAGCAACCTAAAGATACTGGACATATCCAAAGTGCTATTTGTGAAGAAGGTAATCATTTTTCAGACATTATATTAAGTTATATGCTTGTGTAAAACTCATTTAGTCTGATTAAATTTAGATAGTTAATTTTAAATCATCCATTAAAAGTGCATGAACATCTGAAAAAGTATTTGCTATATCTTGAAAGTCCTAAATTCCTTTTATTAGTAAAGTTTTTCAATTTTAGTTTTATTGTCAGGACCATTTTCTGCTAGAAAGCCACTTTCTCGAAATGTTGGAAATCTGACAGTGTTTTGGAACCTCTTTTCGATGAAATATTTATGTTTTATAACTAAATTTGTAAAGTGTTAAATGTCTGTAATGCTCATTTTATAAATTTTACTTTAAAATGTAAGGAAGCCGAATGAGTATTCAAACACCCATATTAGGCTTCTAGGAGGTGTACCTCTCCTTGAGTGCAAAGTTCCTAGGGGCCTGACCCTCTTGGGACCCCCAAAATTTTTAGGATTGGGCCCCAGCTCCCCAAACATAAAGGATGCTGATAAGAATGGCTATGATCTGTATAAAAAAATAACTTGGAATATGTCATTTAAGTGAAGCAAGTAGGGTCTTATTTGGGTCCCCAATAATTTTCCCAACTTAGTTTCATTCCCAACTGGGGAATGTTCTGTATTCTCTATAAAAATTGTGGTATAAATATGTTTGTATCCTAGTACCAAAGTGCAGAAAAGCACTGCTAATTTCACAGATTACAACATGTTTTGTTAGTGTAAAGCAAATGTTTTTTCTTTTGTACCACAACCTGCTTTTGTTTTGTTTTCATTCAATATGCTTGCAAAATGCATTGACCGAACTTGCAATAATTCATTTTCGGCATGATTGGATGAAAATACCCTACAGTTCTAGTTTGTATCATAAAAATGTCTCATTTTTTCTAAATTCAGTTAAGCAGTATTTATGTTTCTGAATAGACAACCTGGAAAAGACATCAATGAAAAAGCATGAATGAATACCACATTTTTAAAATACTGATCTTTTACAATCAATAATCTTATGAATGGATGAAAGTTAGGTAACGTTTTCACCTCTATAATAGCTTACTTTCAATACAGTAGTATATAATGAATATCAACGGATCTCAGTTCTTTTTCGTAGATTGAAGTTCTGTCTGCATCCCACTATGGTTATAAGTATAAAGTTCTAGCTTTATCGTCAGTATTGTGTGATAATGATAGCTAATGCAACATCCCTCTTGAGTTACAACATGCATGGCAATTTACAAGTGATCACATGTATTTCCTGCTTTGTGTCTACATTTATAAGTATCATGTAAAAAATATCAGATATGATAGACATAGGATATAGACCAATGTTGAATTTTATTTTATGTTTAATCGTTGGTTGTATAAATAGTGCTTCTGTTATTTGATGAAATGTTGTCTCTTATTATTTTAATGATGCTTTACTTTGTATATAGAAAAAATTCAATTAAGCTATCTCAATTTCTGAAAGAGCGAACTTACAAGTTTTGCTGCTAGTAGCACTGTTAGTCTCATCTGGAAGTGCATGATCTATGCTTTGCTCTTCTCATCCAAAAAAGCTCTAGCTACCATTGCTCAAAATATATTAGACCTACTTACAACTTTAGTGAACTCAATGTGTACATATTTATTTTAACCATTCCTTCATTATAATACATTTTAAATCTAATCTTGAGTCAAACATTAATTGGGAAAAGTGGACAATATGTGTTTTACATTGTTTCGAAAAGCCATATAGACCTCTTTACAAAATCAAATGAGCACTGTGCAGAATGTATCCTATTTTATTTTATTTATTTTTTACTATTTTTAATTTGCTGAAATATTAGAATTGTAGATATGAAAGACATATTAAAATTGCAGATGTGGAAGATATGCATGTTGAAATTTTCGGTTTAAAAGAAGAGAAAATTGCTGATGTAAAGGAAATGAGAACTAATGCAGAATATTTAGATTTTGACCAGGAGGAATTTGACATTTTTGATGACTGGTATAGTAGGAATGTTGAAGTTGAAGAAAACATGGAGATAGAGCAGCAAAATGAAGAAACACATGCACAGGAAATAGATGATGAAGAATCTGAAAGCAGTTTTTCGAGTGATCCGGTAAAAAATATATGTATTATAAATTATTTTCTTCATAATTTACTGTGAGATTATGAGTGTGTCCATGAGTACTATATAAAATATACCGCAATCTCTGAAGGGACCTTTAAGGAATTATTTTCTGAGGGAAAATCAAGAAATATTATTTAGTTGCTCAAAATAATGATTATGATTATTTCTTCGAGTCAAATCTTAAAATATTTCCTAATTTCCTTTCTAATTTAAAAAAGTTGTGAATTTAATAGTAAAGTATTTTATGAACTGCAAGAGACTGAAAATAAAAAATTTGTTAAAAGGGAATTAAAATTCATTCTATAATATATTTGGACAAGAATTAATGAAAATATGTAAAATTATGTAGTTTCTTACAATCGTTGTGCATTAAAAGAAACATCAACTATTTATATTTATGTTGCATCATATAGTTGTGCAAATATGTAGGTATTATAGCTATTGGTTTATTTCCATCCAATTTATCTGATTTTACTATTTTCTTGAATTTTTAATGGTCAAAGATGCCTTTCAGAAACTACTGTTGATTTTTGTACAAACTGTTCCGTGTATTTGTTTTCTGAGGGCAAATAATATTTTTATTCTTCAGAAATTGTCTCAAGAATATTTAATTCAACTTTTCACATAAAATGTTTTTTAAATTATCTGTGGACACATAATTTTAATATCATGTTTTAAAACCATATTTAATGTGCCCACTAACCTAATTTTATTTTACTCATAGTCTATCCCAGATGAAAATATTCCCCCAGATGAAAATATTCTCCCAGATCCATTTCAGGAAAATCAGTCTTCACTAGGATGTGTACTTCATAATCTACTTGAGAAGATCTTTGAGAATGCAAGTTTGAGTATTTTTAATGTTTTTATGAAGTTTCTCTTGTATTCTCAATATCTGCAACAAATTTTAGAAGTTTTATAACAGAGTGGATAAAAAAATCCATGCACTATAACTGCATGTAAACTAAATGTTAATAAATTATAAATCCTAAAAATATTAAAACTAAAATTGTAGCTTATAATTAAACATAAGTAAAAAGATGCAAATTTATAAGCAAAACAAATGTTTTGGTGCAACAAAATAAAAATGTTTCATAGAATAATGCCATAAAGATACACGTTTCTCTAAGTTAGATCCCCTGATGATCATTCTTAAGTGCTCTAACATAATTCTAATTTTTTTGACGTTTTAAAAGTAATTCTCCAAGCATCCAGTAGAGTGGTTTTAAATTTGCTTCAGTCATGGATGTATTAAGGAATAATACAGTTCAAAATCAATAGTTTCTGTGTATTTCTTTCTTAGATGTTTTATGGGATTCGAATTAAGACTGATGGTATATAAAGTAGTTTAACCCTCCTAGCTGCTTGCCCAAATACGCTAGGAAAATTCAGTTCGAATACAACCCCAAAAAATTCTCACATGGCAAAGCTGCAGACCCAAAATATTCGGACATATCTTAAGGACCCCCAGACATCTTGTTCCTCGAAATATTTTGGGTATGCCACTCACTACGATGAAATCTCACTGAACTGTACTCGGGCATGCTGCTAGGAGGGTTAAGGAATTTGTAAAGTACCATTCCTTAACGAACCTAGTTGTTAGTTGTAGGTTATCTTGTTGAAATATAAATGTCCTTCAACAGTACATTAATATCCAAGACTACTAAAAAATAAAATTGTGAATGAATTAAAAAGAGACCTTTTAAAATTAATCTTCTAGATCTTTTCAGTTTTCTTGTAAACAGATTCACACTTAATTTATACTAAATCATGATACTTACTCAAATATCGAAGCCCAGAGATTTATAGTAAAAAATCCTAGATGGACCTGGGTCCATTGTGGCTCAGTGAGTATTCCCATTGCGCTAGCATCCTGTGAGTTCTAGGTGGCACAGGTTCAATTCCTCCCTGGGGTATTTCTTTCTCTTCTGTCAGTAAAAACTTTCCTTATGTGTATGTTCATTTACTTGATGTTTGTCATGTGCTTTGCACAGCTTGACCAAATATGGCCCTTGTGCCATAAAATCCAACCAACCTTTCTAACAATCCTTTACATTTACCAAATATCCATGATTCCACACTTTAATGTTTTTCTAATCCAGTGGCGAAGCTGACACTCCTCGTCTGAAACCAAATTTTATGTATGAAAATTTAAAAAGTAATCATTATACAATATTACATATAAATCATCCTAATTAGTTCCACATTAATTCATTAACCAATCGTTTTTCACAATGTTTATCGACTACATTACAATTAATTTTATTTTAGTTAGCTTGGTAACTGTTTGATATGTAATTGGCAGATCTGATTTATTCTGCTGAAAGCATGTTTACATGTCCCTTCTGCGATGGAGCTCATTTCCAAATCAAAATATTTAAGGGAGCAAATTACCTTTAAGCATTTAAATCAGGAGGAAAACAGACACATTTCGATAAATTATCTTCTAAAGTTTGGTGTGTATCACAATGAAACTAAATAGTGTCTATCTACACTCTATACTACAGAATACAGAAAGATTAGGTTAATATTTTAATATAATTTACATGAACTGAAGGATTGTCCTTTTGGACATTTCACCATACAATTTTCTCTATTCATGCTCTTATCTAAATACTCCTGATCCTCTTGATATATATTACTAGCAATACCTGCATTGCATTGCCCATGACATCATTCTTGTTATGCCCTCACTGATTCTAAAAACACTAAAAAGAAAAACAATAATTTTAAGAATAATGAGTCCCACCACCACCCAACATGACACGGGTATGTCGCCTCATTCCTTCCACCTCACTGATTCTTGCTTAGAGAGCTTCATTATATGCTATGTTCAATGTTCTTCCATTTGGAGCTAGGATGTAAAGATTCGCAACTTTTCCAACTCTTGAACAACTCACATACAGTTGACTGGGAGAAACATGGTTTAATGAGGTAGAGTCCTACAACTTTCAGCAATTGGCCATGTGCCTTGTTGATGCTCATGGCGAAACTTAAACGAACAGGGAACTGAAGTCATTTAAATTGGAATGGGAGATCCGAAGGGATGATTGGGATCCTAGAAATGAATACCTCTTTGCTTGCGGCATATCCAGTCATGATGGTGACTTCAATAATATTCGGCATCAGTTTCTTGATAGATAGTCTTGTTCCATTGCAGAGTGAAGGTGGATGCAGATTTTTGAGAAACATAATCAGCACTCAAATTTCTAGCTGTAATATGTGCAAGGGTACTCCAGGTGGCTCCAATGTGTTCAAAAACTCTGTTGTGTTGTTCACAGCCTCATCTGTCACATGTAGTGTCGATAGATTTGTATAATACAAATACAGAAATTATACAAATTCTAAAGTAAGTTATGAAATAACCACTACTGAAATAAATACGTGATTGAATCTTTAAATATAATGCTATACTTTTAAAAAGTCTTGTTATGTCACCTCATTGATTCCAACTAAATGAATCACAATGTCGGCAAAATCAAAACCAAATTAAACAGTAATAAACACTTACTTTATCTCATGTAATTTATTAACACAAACATCATACTATTTGGGAAAATAAAAACAGAAAGCAATACAAAAAAATAACAGTTAATCGAGAGTGCTTTGAATACGTTCAATCTTTCAACAGTTTTAGGCAAGCATATGGACCAAAGGCCCTTCATCTCCCTGTTGAATAAAACATAAAAGCAGAACAATGTTTGAGTTGCAGAAAATTTCTTGATAGTAGGAACTTGGCACTTGGATTTGAACATGTAGGGGGTGGATCTTCAGTGGTTTGCTTTTCATTGGTTGTACTGAAAAGGACAAAACAGTGACAATTACAGAGAAACCAGAGTTTCAGAATTGAAAAAGCTGCATAAAATCAATTACATTTTTAAAAATAATTTTGTTGAATTCAAAAATAAAAGGATAAAGTAAAAGTAAGTACAGAAAAAATTGGAAAGATTAGAATATATTTACTATTTTTAAAAAATATAGAGGCGAAAATAAAAGTTATCTGTCGGCCGCCGGGTTCGAACTCAGGAGTGTTGTCCTACTACATGCGAAGCACACATGAAGCAGGATTAGCAGGAAATAAATATGTGCAGCTCCATATCAAATAGCAACAGATGAAACCAAATACAAGCAGGATGAAGACTTCGTTAAAATATGAAGACAAGTATTTAAGTTAAAAGTTTTATTGAAATGAAAAAATTACTTTAAACTGAAGCGTTCCATCCTGGAACTACATAAACTGCACAAAGCAGTAGCTGACACTGACAGCGTATAAACGTGATCACAAAAAGCATAAGAGTATTTCAGTTTACAACCTTTATGTATCAGACGTCATTTGTGCTGTGGCCACAGACTTTGCATAATTACGGTGTGACGTCATCAAATAAATTTACATGATCGACACTTATGATTTCAACCAATCAGTATAGACACGGGCTGATGACGAAAGTTGAAGTCAGCATCCATGAGGAGGTCTCCCTCCAAGGGATCAACGCACGACTTTGGTGTGTGACTTTACCCACTATGCCATCATTTTAATGTGAATGGGGTGTTTTTGATGAAGAGATGAATTTGGTTCAATCTAAAAAATTACTTTGCATAATTGAGAATGGCTCTGGGCCGGCGTAAATTTGCAGGAAGACGATGATCATACTTGGGATCTGTGCTATAGCTAAGTTTTCATTGCAATAAATACGTTGGATGGTCCGAAGTTTCAAAACATTAATAAAGTTAGCATGCACAATAAGTATGTTTGTCAGATTGGTCTGCGCAGATACGTCATAATGGAGGAGGGGCTTCGCGTGCAGCACAAAATATTAATTTAAAAAATTTCTAGATTGAATTTTAAAATTCAGGCTTCGAGGGACATTCAGTCACCTTTAGGACTACCTGTGTGCCAAATTTCATGGCTGTAAGTGCTATAGATTCGTCTGGACACCTCAGAAAGACCCACAAACACTTCCTTTTATAATAGTAGAGATATAATATATATCAACAGCTATAATGAAAATGTTCAAATGCATTCGACAAAAATAACTATCACTAATTAAACCATTGTAAGTCAGAAGAGCAAATAAAACATTTTTATAAGAAAAATAAGACTAATATTTTACTACACCAGTGGCCACTGCCCCTATCACCCCTTTAGCTATGCCACTGTTCTAATCATTAGCATTTTCAAAAGATCATGCAAATCTTAAGATTGTCAAAATCTTTATTAAATATATGGTGAAAGAATTAATTAACTTGCTTATCAATGGGAATGATTGGTTGTGAATATTCACGTTTAAAATTGTCTAACTAAATTTATGCCAAATAGGTTTCTTCAAATGGATAAAACTTATATCAATGTTTATTTCTCAAAATTAATATCACTGGCTCTAAAAGGCTAAAGCTACTTCAATTCTTTATAATCTTCCATTGAAAACTCAATTTTTCTTATTTTCTTGGCAGGAGATGAATCATTTATGTCCCATCCACCACAACTCTGAAAAAACTGATGTAAGTTTTGTAGTACTTCAAATTGAATCCTAAAATTTTTATATATTTTTTGCTATTTTTGTAAGATCATTTACGAGGTCTAATTTAGTGTAAAATTTAATATTCTGATCACTTTTTCCTAAAATTTGATCTCTTAAGGGGCATATTTTTCTGTGTGTACAGACTTCATGAACCCTAGGTACTCTACTGATTTATTCTTTTCCCGTGGGATTTACTGCCTCTGGTAAACATAGGGACGTGACCCCAGGATGCCCAAGCGATCTTTCTCTACTTTTTCTCCATTCTTTTCTTTTTGCAATTGACATTGTCTTGTGTTTGGCACAACTGGGCCAAATAAGCCCTTGCGCCATAAAACCCAAAACCAAACAACCTAAAATTTGATTTAATTTTCATAAAATGATATGCAATGCAAGATTGTTTACTTATATAAATGTCAAGTTGTCTCTTCAAATACCTTCATTTATAGATTCGTTTTTTTTTCTGATTTGCCTGGCAGATTTCATCAAAATTGAATCGTGCCAAACCAAGACCCATCTACAATATTGTGAGTACTGATGTGTTTCCTTCAATGTTTATCAATTTGAATTTTTCTTTGACTGAAATTTTGCTTAGTTAAGAGGATACCTTCTTTGCTTAATATTAAATTATGTTATCCATAACAATAATTTAGTTTGTTTACTTGTCCTACCACAATTAAGAACTGAAATAAAGTGTATGCATAGTTTTTAACCTGCTTTTTCTGTGTTGTAAAAATTACTACATTTTTCTGAAAAGGCGTAAATTCTGTATTGCCATTTTTTAAAGAAGCAGTGTAACAATCAACAAATATTCACTGTCTATGGCTGAGTATCGATTTTTACAACTGAGAGGCAATTCTTTTGTTCAGAATAACTTTTCACTCCTCAAGTCCGGGAATGTCATCAGTCACTGATAATTAACTCTCACTATAAGATGTAAGTCAGACTGTCTTAACTCAAATAATCGGCACATCCATTATCCTTAAACATTTGCCAGTGTGGTTTCGATTTTAGTATGTAAATTGAGTAAAATCTAAATGACATCCTTGTTATTTCATTTTAACTAAAGGTTTATTTTACAATATTTTTATCAGCTTATAATTATTTATGCCACAAAATATTAAAGCAAATGGATTGTTAAACTCATAGAATACACATAACGCAACAAAATTATGTAAACAAAAGAAAATGTTATTTTTCTTGACAACACAATATTTACCTTTAATGTATGAAATTTCTAATATATACTTTCCTTATTTGTAATTGATACAGTAATAAGCTATTTCTTTAGCAGTTTCCTTGTTTCATGTACTTATTGTTTACTAACATGTTTTGTGTGCATTAGTTACATGTAAATTACACTTTAATTTCACATTTCCTGTGTATCAGATAAATTTCTCACATGATTCTAATTTATAATTTTTGGTGGTTTTACCTATTGACACTTGAACTCAGGACACTCATTGACATTTTGCTTTACAAAATTTATAAAACTGTTTAAAATATTTCGAATAAAGCAATCATTCACCCATTATATATTTCCATTTTGTCCTATCTCATGTGACATAAATTTATATTATTGTAAGTATTGTCCGCACCATCTGTATCATTTTCTTCAGGTTCTAATTTATTTTTACCCTAATCTGGTTTTTTACCTGAATCAAAATCGAAACAGGAGTGCTCAACACCATCGAATTCATTTTAGGATGGTTCTCGCTACAGATTTCCAATTTCTTCAGAACGTAACATTCAAGTCATGTTTTTTGTGTCTGATAAGTGAAAAAAAATCATGTGAATAACATAGTTGGAATAATGAGACTGGCTCATTTCTACCTTTGAAAGGGATGCTTATTTATTCAAGATTATAGAAACAAAGGAAAAGAAGCACTATTAAATTAATAATGGTTAGAATTCTGTTTGGTTTGCTATTGTATGGTTTTTACAGAAAAAAAGCTATTTGGATCAGCAAATCTGGAGTCGAAAAGGCTGTACACAAGCAAATTTTCTGGTGTTTTTAAGTAAAGTGATAAAATGTCAAAAGAGATTGTCAAAATCTAACAAAAAATGCATGTGGAAGAAAGCAACAAACTTATTCCGATGTTGAAATGACACCAACAATCCTTGTGGTGTTAATTTATAACCATCATGTATATGAATTTATTTCTTATTACTCTGTCTGATTTCATCACAATTTTACCTTACCTTTCCTACTCCCTTCTGCAACCTTAAATGTTGATATAAGTTTCCTGCAGTATTTTTAACTCAGCTGCTTTTGTGTTCTCGTTTATTTCTGTTATTGATGTAAAAATATTTTTATTATTGGGCATGGTGTTTTTCTCCAAGACTTGATAAAATCGGATTGAGTGCAAAATTCTGAAATTTTAATTATAAGACAATGTAATTCATTGTATTTAAATGCAGTGGTTTCCAAACTAGTGTGTGCCACCCTTGGATAAAAATAATTTTGACTACAACTTTCCCATGGATACATTTTCCCATAAAAACGAAACTCAAATCTCAAATAACATTAGCAAGATGATTATGCTCTGCAGCTTAGTGCAATTTCAATGTGATGCACTGATGTATGTTGAATACTTATTAAATGAAACAGGAAGAGTGATTAGTTTATTTAGTTTAACATTCAGAGCTCTGAATCAATCTCGATTAGTAATTACAAAGAAATAGCAGATGTTTTCAGAGACCAAATATGATGTCTTCAAAGATTTGAACAAATTGGTGGTGAAAAACCTGCCAGCCCATCTCAATAAAAATATTATGTTTTTGTTTAATTTTATGTTTTTAAGAGTGAAAAATTAAATTATTTTGATAAATATCCATTTTAAGTTTTTATAAAAAGACTAGATGTTTTGACATATTTGCAAAATATTTAATTTCATTTAAGTATCATTAGATATATTCTTTAAGAAAATTATTAATAAATTAAAAGTGTTATATAAATAGGCATGTGGGTAATCTTTTATATAAAAAATGGGATAAAGGTACATAAAGTTTGTAAAAATTGGTTCAATTAAAGTCAAATTGTTTCTTTATTTAAAACGTTTTACATAAATTCATTTTTCTCATTTTCCTGGAAGATTTCATCAAAATTGCAACCTCCCATCTATCCTCCCATGGATGACAAACCCAAGAATAGTGATGTAAGTTCCCTGCATTGCTTTTAATTTTGTTTCTCTAACATTTTCATTTGATTTCTAACATTTATCAAATGTTATTGTCTAGACCTGCTTTTATTCAATACTGTTAATGATGTTGAACTTATTCTTAAAGCTTAAGTGTGGTGTAGCCTAAATATTTCATTGCATTCAAGTTTTTAGAATAATTATACTCTGAAAATTATCAATGAATTAAAAATGTTTAAATAAGGTATGTGGATAATTTTTTTATATGAGAAATGGCAGGTAAAGTACTTGACTTTAATTAAACTT
This sequence comes from Meta bourneti, assembly GCA_933210815.1. Lineage (NCBI taxonomy): Eukaryota > Metazoa > Arthropoda > Arachnida > Araneae > Tetragnathidae > Meta > Meta bourneti. The sequence goes on from OW119934.1 coordinate 33,366,703, forward strand.
GTGTTTAAAACTTTAAATAGTTTGTTTAAAACCTTTTTCGTAAATTCATTTTTCTCTTATTTTCCTGGTAGATTTCATCAGAATTTCAACCTTCCATCTCTACTCCTATGGTTGACATTCCCAAGAATAGTGATGTAAGTTCCCTATGGTGCTGTTCCGTTATGTTGCTCCAGTGCGATATTAATTAACTACCTACCCTGTAGTGCTTTTAATTTAGTTCCTCTAGTGCTTTCATTTGATTTTTAACATTTAGCTAATGTTATTTTCTAGGCTTCCTTTTTTCAATAGTTTAAAGCTTAATCTTATATCAGGCTTAAGCATGGTCAAGCTTAAATATTTCATTTTATTTAAGTCTTAGATAAATTATACTTTAAGAAAGTTATTAATAAATTTAAACTATTTAAAGAGGCTTGTGGGCAATCTTTTATATTGGAAATGGGTCAATGGTACATAAAGTTTGTAAACACTGGTTTAGTTCAAGTCAAACTGTTTCTTTATTAATTAACCTTTTTCAAAACTTCGTTTTTCTCTTATTTGCCCTGTAAATTTCAATCTCATTTCTACTCCCATGGAGGACAACCCCAAGAATAGTGTTGTAAATTCCCTGTAGTGTTTTCATTTTATTTCTAACATCTTTCAAATATTTTCTAGGCCTGCTTTTTTTCACTGTCGATGAGGTGGAGCTTATAGTAGAATTCTGAAAGTTTTGATTGTGTGCTCATATGACACTATGCAGAGGAAATAGTTTAACCCTTCAGCAATCGGGTTCAAAGTCAATGAATATCTCACTTTAGGGATAAAATGCAATTTGGGGTCTTGGAGTGGGCAGAGGTAGCACAGTTGGTTGTGTCATGGATACCAACAGCAGGTTTATGAATTTGGAATTCAAGCCAACCAAAGACATTGTGCACAGGAGGGCCAGGGGCACATTAAATATGTCATGGCCTTAAATGTCCTCATGTTGCTATAGTGTGGAAGTTTGGAGAGTGGAACGCTAGAATTGTGAGGTCTTGATCCCGATTCTCCTTTCAAAATGAATCCTAGACCATTGCCAATAGCCCATTGTATTGCTTTTGTGACGTAAATTCAATTATCTATCTTATATCTCAGACCCAGCTTAACCAGTGAAGGGCCTGGCCAATCCTAAACCTTCAATAGGCCTTTTTTGGAAAGCACAATTTTCTTGCAGGTGTTATATAAAAAGTTTTAGTAATAAAACAAAATTTATTTCACTCACTCGTCTTATACGTTAATCAGTGAAATATTTGCATCTTCAAATTTTTAGATTGACTTCAGTAGTCATTGAATTGTTTTTCAATCTTTGTTCTTATTTCATTTTGGTTTGTAGCAGGAAAAGGGACACATCTTCCAACTTCAGAGTTCTTGTTTCATTTCCAGAGCAATAATTTTTGAGTGACTTGTGAAACATAGCTGTTAAGTGATCATTGTTTCAAAATATAGCTTTTTGTAACTAATAAGTAATCCTTTCAAGCTCATACCAAGGTAGTGATAAGAATGATAAATTGAAAAATAAAAACCTGTCCGTTTTGATTTATTTGTTTTGAGTTTTGTATGCCTTAAAAACTCATTGTAGGAATTGGTACAGTAGTTCTTATTACATTTTTCTGAATTTTAATTTTATTTCCATTTACTTTACTTTTTCAGGCATTTAAAACTTGGCAAGCTAAAATATAATACACTGGGTCTCATGTCTTTGATTGGCCAGCCCTGGTTATATGTGTAATATATAACCCTTTTACACTAATGAATACATGTCAAAATACCCTAAAACATTGATATCAATTTCAACTTGCTCTTCAAATTCATCATGTTTTTGTTTTATTTTTAACTTTCATATATTATTTTTCTTGTTAGTCTTGCTTTATTTTTAAAAAAGATTATTGATAAGGTCTAATTTAGTGTAAAATTTTGAGGTTTTGATTGGGTATTTAAAAGGGAAAGGATATTTCTCAATCTTCCTAATGAATGCCACTGGAATTAGTCATCTGTCGAGATGGGAAACACTAGCTCTTATATACCCCACTTTAAAGGTTTCATAATTTTCATGGATGCAAATAGCTATGAGATTTATCAGCAAGGCTAAAACTTTAGGGAAAACTTAAAGTTCTGATTTTAATGTTTTAATTTGGGATAGTGGAAAGCTATTTTCTCATTGTAATATGTTTTTATTTGGTTATTCAATTACTTCTGGAAATACGATCAATGCTTAAGTTTATATTTTAATACACCTTGATTTATAAAGTTAATAAAAATCGAATGCAAAATAAATCAGTTGTGAAAAGTAAACAGAATATATTTGAATTTTGCTCTTGAAAGGCACGATTATGTGACTTAATTAAGTTGTCATGTTATGTGCCTCATGTATTTGTTACATCATCTACATCTCTAAAGAAAAAGGGTTGGCAGGTATGGGTATTTATAATTTTCAATGTTCTACATCTATTTTTAAAATATCTCAAATTCTCATTTTATTTCTTAGACCCCTGCATTAGGCCATAATTATAAGTTATTTGGTATTGTATTTATTCCATCTAAAAAAGTTAAAGATGTAATAATTTCAACAAATAAAGTATGTTACAAATTGTTAAGTTGGCCAATAGTCTTAAAAAACTGTCAACTTAAGTTACAAAATTGAGTATTGTTAAGGTATTTATTTGTTTGAATAAATAGTGCATTGATAATTAAGGCTTTAATACTGATCCCTTTATCCTCAGTTTTTAACTATGTCTTTTTGCAGGAAACAACTTACAGGTCCCGTCGAGTTTCCAATTGTTTTAAAAAGGAAAAAATTTGTGCTGTAAACAGAAAACGTTGCAGATTAAGAGATGAAATTGTTTCTCCAAAACATATGCGAATCAATTCATCTGATTCCTCAGGAAATATTTTACAAGAAAATTTGCTACTTCACTGGTCTAAGATAGCTTGTAGTTTTGAAGCAGAAAGCTATGCCCATTTAAATCAGCCAATTGGCATCAAGTCTCTTGAGATTGTTTGTAGCTTCAATATACTTTCTAACTACCAGATCATTGTGTATTATGAGGAGGAAAGGAGGTCTATAAGTGTATATCTTCCTGAGGTGGGAGAAATGGAAAAAAGATGGCTGCTAGAAGGAAAAACTGATGAGCAAGTTAAGGTCCAACAGGATACAGATCTGAAAAGACTTGCAAATTTGTATCTTGAAATAATGCTAGATCCTGAAAGAAAAGATACATTTCACAAGTTGTCATCTGTACTGCAGACAAGATTAGAAATTTCAAATAACATGGACAGTTTTTCCGATGCAGCAGTTTTAAATACCATGGGAGGTCATACAAAAAATTTACCTTCAACAGAAAGAGGAGATTGTAAGTTAGCAACTAAAATAGTTGAGGTGGATCCCGAATCACTACTTGCAACTATTGAACAAAATACTTTACTTCCTTTAAAATTAAAGTTGAATGCATATATGCATTTGAATGAATTTATTCCAACTATTGTAGGTTTACCTTATGGAACAGCTAAAACAAAAATTGTTGAATCATATGAATATGGTTATTTATATGAAAAACTTCAGAACTATTTCATAGCAACTAGAGATTGTAGTTTTGTTCATTTTCCTGATTCTTTTGATGAAAGAAATTTCACTTGTAATGCATTTCCTGATTTTGAAGATGAAGTTGAAAGCTGTCCTCTGTATAAAACGATTGAGGTACCTAAAACAGCTAGCAATTTCGTTGAATCTCTTTGTACAGACAAATCTTACAGTATAACTTGTTATGAAAACGAAGCTAAGAAATATCTGTCCAAAGCCACAAGCTTAAAAAAATGTACGTTCGAAGTGTTAGTAAAACAACTGTCAAGTATCAGATCTTCATCTGTTCCTGAATCTTTACGATTTATTACTTGATGTCTGCCTTGTGTTTGGAAAAGCTTAGCCAAGAATGGCCCTTGTACCATAACAGCCAATCAACATATAGATTTAGCTGAAGAGCATTGTGTTTCTTAGGATGATGCTGTTAGCTGCATTTAATGTTCAAGATTGACTGACTTTTATATTTCCTTAGAAGATTTTGTTCTTTTATGTGAAAACTAGAGCAAAAAATCCTATCATCAAAATATCCTTTTTTGAGACTTATCAGGTATGTCAAAACTCAATATCATAACTGCATAAAAGAAGTTTAGTTGCTATATGAAGTTTTGTACAAGTTATTTTTGCTGAAGTTTTGCGAAAGAAACCCTTTATAGCTCGGAAAACTTTAATTTTTCTTATTGGTAAATTTATTTGTTTGAGTTAATAGAATGTCTTTAATTAATGACATCTCCATGTTGCACTAGGTCACTTTTCTCAAAATGTCTTAGATCCAACTGATATAAGTGTAAACCATTGTTGGATTGTCCATTAGAAAATTGGTGTAAAATTAGCTGCATCCATATAATAAAAATGGTTCTGGAACACTCAAATCAGATTATTTCAGTTTCCATATTTACATGTTTTTATTTATAACTTTGATTGTAATTTACACTAGTTAATATCGAAATAAAATTCAGATATATATTTTATGTAATTTATTAAAATTCACAAAATATATGTATATTGAAGGCAAAGACATTTAAAATGTACACATATCTAATTCAATTTAATTTTTTGTAATTTAAATTTTTCAATATCTAAGTAAAATTCAGGCATGGGTCAAACTACAGAAAAAGGTCATTTTCAATCCTACCCCCTCCTTTTTAACTTGGCTAATTTGTTGCTCAGTTACATAAAGAAATTCTGGAAATTTTTAGCTTCCTGCTTGCAATAGCTTTTTATTTATATTAATTTTAAATTTGAAGAAATGGGCATTTTGTAAGATTTTAGACTGATGAACCTCTTGTATCTGGATCTATCTAATGACATGATGGTATATGAGTGACCTTTCTGTTTTTAAGATTACTCGATTTGACTTTGAATTACAAAAACGTATATCACTTTTTTGTCTAAGATACGTTCAAAGTACACCATTTAACCTTGTTTTTTTTAAGTTTCAAGTTGGGACATGCATGGGTTCATAGAGAAAAATATTCCACATAAATACAATCAGACGTCTATCGAAAATTGCGCTTCCACTTAATTATAAATTTTGAATCACTGAACGAATTTAAGTGAAATTACGAATTTGTGTGGTGTGTGGATAACATTCCAACACGCCTGTTGATAATGAGATGTAACTCGTTCAAAGGTTTCAGAAAAAAGCGTCATCTTTCCCCAAGACTTCAGGAGGTGAAAAAGTTTTGTTCTGCTTGTTCTTGTAGAACGCTTGTGTGCAATTCTGATTCTGGCCGTGGCTTGCTCTAATTGGAAATAATTTCTTTACTCAACAGGATATTAGAGTATTTTTAGCTGCAATCAAAATAAAGCAATAATCATTCAGTAAGTCGAACTTATGCAGATCTTTGTTACCTTTCTGTTTTGGATATTTCTCCTATTTAAATTTCAACTGTTTTGATGACTGAATTAAATAAAATTTATTGTTGCAATCCAATTAAGGAAAATAATGTAAGAAAAAATTTAGAAGGTTTCAATATGGGCAGGGGGTTCTTAAAGCACTGTCACATTGGCGCACTAAGCGACAATTGGTCCTGCTTCTGGCTAGTGTTCGTTAAAATATCAAGGAAGCGCATTCCCCATGTCAGTTTTTTTCTAGAAGTTCCTGTTAACCCTCCTGGTGGTTGGTTGTCTCGGCGAAGCATCTCGTCATTAGCAAAACTGAACAGATCTTGGTAGACGAGATATCTCATCATTAGAAAAAACACCTGACTATATCTTGATCTGGTGATCATAAAAAAATTGGCAATATCTTGATGAGATATATCGTAATTTCCTAAATTGGTCAGATCTTGATGAACGAGATATCTCTTCAAAACACTGGGAGAGTTAGTCACCCGAACGGATGTGAAAAGGCGATCCTCCATTGTTGTGTTTTGTGCTCTCCAGGTATTTCTGAGATAAGAGGGGCCACAGAATGACGAATGGAAAACAAAATACTATTACCCATCATCCCGTCGCCAAACCACCACCGCCGATTTCGCCAAAACCTTTTTCGATTCATCACTCAAAATGTTTCTATAGTGAACGAGTTGAATCACGTAACTTCGAACGAGTCTAAGTTAAATTAGGGGACTGGTGGTAACAAACAAATCCCTTGTATCATTGACGGTTTTAGTGCTGATTCTGGTTCAGAGTTTATAGTTCAGTGCCATAGCATTGATTAAGAGTTGGCAGGAGAAAGCATTCACGGCGATCGCCATTCATGGTTTTGCGTATAACAGCCTTCTAACGTGCTTTTACATGTATTCAGAAATCAACCTACCCAAGGTCAATTGTCTTCTCGTGGGAGTCGCACTATACTGGTATCTTACCATTTGTGTCTGGAGATCTCGTAGTAGACAGACGGTAGTTTGACAGCACAGTGATTCATCCAGATGATCCTACAACCTGTTTTGCTTTTCATGTTCCGTGTCTAAGGGACTATTTACAACACTATAACGCCGGCCACACACGGCTGGCTTACACCAAGAATGCTCCCGGGATGTTAAAACCCTTCCTTGGGCCAAAGGGATTCCCAAATCTGTCCCCCGTTGAGCATATCTGATATGCACCACTCCCGGAATACATGGGATCTAGAGGTACAGAATGCTTGGCAACGGACGTATCGTTTACGGAGCACCTAGCAAGAATGCGAACCTCCATATCATAACCAATAGAGAATTTAATGGGAATGTAAAAAATTTTGGAGAAAGTTAGACTGCCAATAATTACGGAAAATAGTATTATTTTGCCACAGGATAGCCTTGCCTTATATCATGGTATCACCACCAGAGGGGCTCTACAACGTACTAATTTGACTTTTCTAATGTAATTCTAGAATAAAATGTTCTCTCGATTTAATATTGTGATCATTTCGTTCTCTTCATGTATACATCACACATGTTTCATTCTGATTGAGCATTGACTTCGGATTGTTCCGATTCTTTTGGCTTGCAATGTATACAATATAAATATTTTAGTATTCTTTTGGCACTCACATTGAGAGTATTATAAATATTTTCTTTAACGTATAAAAATAAGATTGCATGTAAATATTTGCAGAAATTTCTTGCTTAACTAAATACTATCAGATAATGATACTGGTAATTAATGTCGCACTAGAGCAACACAACGAGCTATAAATACTATCGGGATCTGAATTATATTTACGAGTTAAACTTTACACTAGACTGCAACACCAGAAACTGGATCAACTTGGTATCGAATCCAGAAGCATCCAATCCATGCTCCCGCAGACTAGAAACCCTATGCGTACCTACTACTAGATCACATCAGGCCAATGTCCTTCACACCAAGAATGCCACTGTATCCTAATGAGGGATTTACCTATTTAAAGGGGTACTTCTGTGAAAGAGGATAACACTGTATCAGTCACCCCTGCATATACCTTGGTATATGCCTGTTTTACTAGTCATGGGAAGAACATGTTTAACCGGGTCCCTTTCTAACTCAGATTAATATCTCCATTTTGACATCAATCGAATCCGGTTAGGGTGGTTAGGCTTAGAAAACTTATATTCGGACTAGGTTGATCGTTTCCGAAGAATGGATCCAAATACCTTCCAAGAAGTCTTGTGAAAATTTGTGGGTGATAGTTGAATTAACGTTGCACTTGAACAATACACTATTGGCGACGGTCTGGGATTAATACCGAAGGAAAGATCCGAGGACAACACCTCGTAGTTTTGAAACACGGTCAGATGATGAGGTTAAAACCTGAGCTAGCACCCTACTCTCCAAACTTTCACACCACGCCAACCTGAGGACATTTCAGGCCACGACAGATTTAACGTGCACCTGCCCCATGTACACGACGGTCTTTGGCTGTACCGAGTTTCGAACTCGCAACCCTCCGGTTGCTAATCCGTTGCTCTTCCAATTTGGCTACCGCGGTCCTGTGGAAATCTTTAAACTTATCGACTTTAAAAACTATTAAGCAGCCATGCCACCTAAGACAGCCCCTGCGCATCCTATGGAAAGATTTAACCCTCCAAGTTGTTTTGACGAGGTATCTCGTCCATTAAGATCTGACCAATTATGTTCCTGACGAGTTATATCGTCATCCAAATATTGCCGATTTTTTTTATGAAGACGAGCTCAAGATCTGGTCAATTTTCCTCTAATGATAAGGTATCTTGTCTATCAAGACTTGGCCAGTTTTGCTATTAATCCTTGTCGAGATCATTAGAAAACCCCGTCGAGACAACCACCAGGACAGTTAATGGTTTAACAGGCCTCCTTGGGTAACTTGAAATTTTAGAAAGCAAACACAATTTTAAAAAATAAGCATCCCTAATTAGGGTCATAAAGCTATAAAATCTAAATTTTTATTCAAAGTTGGGCTTTCGAGCCTACTTATTAGAAAGCAATTTTTAATTTTAGTGAGCAATATTTTACAATGAATGTTTTATTACCAAAATTAGGGCTCTGAAGCCAGTTTTAAGGCCCATAATGAAATTAAAACCCACGTGTAGCTTCAGTTGCAGGCTGATTAAAAAGTAAAAGCATATTTAGCGTCGAGTACGAGCATATAAGCAAAATTCCGAAAAGCATATTTAGCAAATCTTCCGATCAACTAAATAGCGACACGAGGCTTCAAGTATGCACTCCTCAATTGTTAAATTAATAATTACAGAATGTTTCACTAGATGGCGCTGTCATGGTAACTAGAATCACATCTGACACTTGAAGGGAGATGCAAGTGTTCAGTATTAGAGATAGTTGCGATGTCATTTCATAATAGAACGCAAGAGGAATTGAAATAGGCAGCCCGTGTTTTTTAAGGGTGTCCTTCAGATTTGATTGACTCAGTGGGTTTGCCCACTGCCCTAACAACTTTCGAGTTGCAAGCGGCGCAGATTCGATTCCTCCCTGGGTTCATTTCTTTCATCTGTGTCAGTAAAGCTTTCCTTGTGTGTTATGTCCATTTATATGCCGTTGTTTGGCGCAGATTGGCCAAATGTGGCCATTGCTCCATAAAACTCAACCAACCTTGAGATTTGACAGTTTGCCATCTTTCTCAATACACATAGTTCTTGAAAAATTCCCCACCAGAAGTATCATGAATTGAGGTCTGGTGGCCAAGATGTGTGTAAATAACGTCTGATGACCTGTCTGTTAAGTACTGCATTATTGGATTTTTGACGCAACGGCGGATGAGGTGACTCACTATCTTGTATGAATATAGTTCCTGTTACGGTATTACGGAATCTGACAACTTTTAACTGAACTGAATAGGTGAGGAGCCCATTAGGTGTTATCTCTTCAAAAATATGACTTAATGATGAAGTGGCCATTATTCTATACCACTGTCACTTTGGGGAGAATGAAATGGAATCCTTATTGGATAATTTAGGGGTTTCCTGTTGTCCCTCAAATGCAATACTTGCCCATTTAACTCAAAGAAAAATTTCATTTGATTCCAAAATTTATTTAAAATCATTTTTCATGGCGAAGTGATACTCATTTAGGAACTGAATTGTGAATGATACCCGCACATTTTGTATCACCATACATTAGATACTATATGCATCCTATCAGTGGAATTCCATAGCACCCGACACAACACATAGAACTTCCTGTAAATTACGGCATCCCCACTTCACTAGATTGGGCTTGGAGATTGACTTGATAAATCTACGATAGCTGTTACCACATTTTCAACACAAGAGGAGGGCTGCGATAGCCCGGTTGGAAGAGAAACGGATTTGAAATCGTAGTTGCGCGTTCGAAACTCGGTCCAACCAAACATCGTCGTGTACATGGGGCTAGTACATGTTAAATCTGTCGTGGCCCAAATGTCCTCGCGTTGGCTTGGTGTGGAAGTTTGGAGAGTGGGGTGCCAGCTCAAGTGTTGACCTAGTCATCTGACCGTGGTTCAAAATTGCAAGAAGTTGTAATCGGATCTTTCCCTTTGGGAGAAGCTCCGAGGACAACACCACGTAATTTTGAACCGTCGCCAATAGCCCGTTGTGTTGCTCCAGTGTGACGTTCTTTCCATTACCGCTGCCAACACAAGAAGTTGGTTGGTTTTTCTTGTCGCAACGGCCATATTTGGTCAAGTGAATAGACAAACATACAAGGAAAGTTTTACTGAACCAGAAGAGAGAAATACACCCTGGATAAGTTACAGAAATCGATCCTGCACTGCCTAAAACTCGCAGGTTGCTAGCGCCCACGACGACCCTTTCAAACAAGAGGATACAAGCTCATTTTCGGCTCACCTGGATGAACTTCAAGATGTTAGCGGGGCTGCGGTAGCCCGGTTGGTAGAGTAACGGACTAGCAATCGGAGGGTTGCGAGTTTGAATCCAACCAAAAAAGACAGTCGTGTACCTGGGGGCTGGTGCACGTTAAATCTGTCGTGCCTCAAATGTCCTCACGTTGGCGTGGTGTGGAAGTTTGGAGAGTGGGATGCCGGCTCAGGTGTGACCTCGCCATCTGACCGTGGTTCAAAATTACGTGGTGTTGTCCTCGATCTTTCCCTTTGGGATTAATCCCGACGTTAATTAAAGTTCGACGTTAATTAAAATACCTACCTACCAAGATGTTAGCTGTATAACGAGATTATTTTGTAGACAGAACAGTCATAGGTTCCACGCTTAGGTGCTAACACCGGTAGGTAGTAAATCAACGCCACTCTAGAGCTATACAAAGGGCTATTGGAGACTGTCTGGGATGAATCCCCAAGGGAAAGAACCGAAGACAACACGTAATTTTGAATCACGGTCAGATGACGAGGCAACACCTGAGCTGCTTCTGAAACCGGATTTCCTTGATGATACTTGTGGTGGGACTCTGCGTCTACCACGAGAACTGCTCCAGACACAAAGTCTGCCCCTGTCCTGTTGCCGTGGAAACGGACCTTATCCTATTTTCAACAGGGGATGCTTGAAGAAATGTATTCAAATCTGGATCTAGATATCAAATTCAACGCACATTGACTGACTTGATGACAATTTGGAAATATATTTTTTAAGACTTACTTGTCGCCGAGATCTACAGGGTGAGTCTAAATATTTTTACAAAATAAGAGGGGTGATAATACCCATCCAGACGAGCAATAATTACCATGGAACATAGGGTCGCATTCCACTCTGAGAGGCAGAAAAGAGTAAAATTAGAATTTCAAAATGAACTTACAACAGTGTTGGGAAAGCGAATGAACGATACCAAAAGTTGCACAATCTGATTTATTGATCAGAGAAAAACTCACAGCAAGTGCTCAAAGTGGCGGCCACGCGTGTCGTTGCACAGTTCACACCGGCGAAGGAATGACTGGCGCACCCTCTCAAAGATTCCTGGTGTTGTGTTAATTTTGTCTGCGGCAACACCGATTCTCGCTACGAGATCTTCAGCCGAGTCCACAGGCGTCTGGTACACTAAAGATTTCATGCGCCCCCAGAAGAAAAAGTCCAGTGGGTTGAGGTCCGGTGAGCGAGGAGGCCAAGCCACAGGTCCGCCACGTCCGATCCATCGTGCGGGATATGTGGCATTCAAGAAGTGCAGGACCGTGCTGAAAAAGTGTGCTGGGGCTCCATCGTGCATCAACCACATGTCTGGATGGTGCTATCACCCCTCTTATTTTGTAAAAACAATTTAGACTCACCCTGTATACTAATTAACTACCTCTACATAACGCCAACATTCGAAGTAAACAAAATGATTTTACGTCATCCCCGAGAATTCACCCCTATTCAAAATGAGCGAGCCCTGTTTCTATAGCGACCACCAGCTTCCAGACGTGGTGACGGGAGCAGTAGTAGCTCTTGGTAGACAGACAGTATGTGAAATATCAACCCATGCACTTTCAATAAGTCGCTAATGTTCATCTGTAGTATCAGCTGTTTGTGTCTGATGAGCTAGCCGTAGTGAGATCATGAACCAGACGTGGTTAACCGGGCACAAATCCGGTGAACGCGCTGGCCATGGAAGTAGTGAGGCATGGTGGCTGTTCAGGTCATGTTGTGCTTCGTGTTTCAAAATGGCACCAGAAATGCCCTGAGGGCAAAGAGCTACAACATATTACAACACCTTAGTTACGTAACGCTAACTGATCACAGTGCTGGTAATCAGTGACGAAGTTAGACTTTTTCGGGACTTTCGGACTTTTTCGGGAACCGGGCGAATTATGCTGATGCCGCCATTCATCCCAAACAATATTTCTATTTCCAAAATTCACAATTTACAACGCGCAGAGCATGATATAACTAGAATATCGACTTAAGACACGTAACTACTCGTGTTTTGGGGAGTGCTTATTTTATTATTGCCAAAAATAATTTAAAATTGCTTATAAACTTACGATTTATAGCTCTGCTATACGAGTCTAAATAAAATTGTATGCACGTTTTAGTTTTTTGGTCAGAATGATTTTGTTTCTGCTTAATGAGAAACTGAATAGAAAAGTAATAAAAGGAAATGTAAAATCGCGAGTTTGGGAAGTGAGAGTCGATGACTTGAAGAACGGTATTTTTTTATTTCAAGTTTTCATTTCTCCTTTTTATTTGGAAAATAACTATATTTTCAACCCAAACTGACCCAATTTGGGATCAATATAGGATATATCCCTTTTCAGTTTCATGTTCAGTACTAAGACGGAAACTTGAAAAAGTTATCAATTTATTCAATAGATGGAGACACTAGGGTAAAACAGAAATCTATATATTCTAATTCTTTACTCTGCAGTTAAAATGTGAATTATCTGATTTTATATTAAAACTGTTCTTTTACAAAACAGAGAAAGGTTCTTTGCAGAGAAGTTCACGAATTTAAAGCCCTTTTTTGCTTCACAAAAGTGCTTATTTTACAAACATTTTGTTCCCCGTTACGTATTCCATTAGTTTCATACGTTTATCTACGCAACTAGTTGGGTATCTAGAAGTATTGCAATTCAAACACAGCCTGCGAGAATTTTAAATAAATCGTGGATTTTACAGAAGAAAAAAACCAAGAACAGACTTCTGGAGACCCAAGCCTCCCACGAAAGTACTCGTTTGATATTAATAACTATTAGTCTAGTACTAGTATCTAGTCTATCTTCTAGTCTTCTACTATTAGATATTCGATCAATGGACCTATAAGATGATGAATCAATGCGTATTCTCCGTTCCGTTGACCAATCATATGATGAATGTTAGGTTACACCCACCAGAGGAAAGTAGTCCAAGGGTCACGTTACTACTAGTTTGGGTCACATGATCCTGGACACAAAAAGGTTACCATTGCTCATTCTACTTTTATATTTCTTCTATGGTTTGAATTGGAGCTGTTCATATAAACTTTAAAATAAACTAAGATCAGTGGCATATCGTCCATGGAAGCCGAGAAACCCGGTATACCTCAATTTGAAAAAATTAAAATTCGGTGGCATAAAAATCTATAAAACCTAAAGCAAAAACGAAGATCTTAATCTGGTTTTATCGTTAGGTGGATATTGATAAACATCAATGCGTTTACTCTTTTTACAAGGTTTTCCAGTCTTTTCCACTCACCAATATTTATAGGATTGGATTTTGGGGTTTTATGGCACAAGGTCCAAAAGCGGACAAGCTGCGCCACCAATATTCATAGGAGTTAAAACATTAGAAATTTTAACTTCTGCCTTTTCAATTTTCTCCACTTTATTTACATTTGGAATATCACCATTAGACTCAGTTTGGTCATTAATATCCTCGTTTAAGCTGAATTTTGCATAATCAGAACACTTGTCCTATCCAAACTTTTAACCCCATTTTGGTTCTCATTTATTTTAACATGGCTAGTTTCAATTACCTTACGATCCTTAGAAACAAAAATCCTACAACCCTGGGTTGAAGTTTATTTCGTTGGATCTTATGAATACGCACAAACGCAAGAGACCCAAATATCTTAAAATATCTCACTCATGGTTTATGACAGCTCCATATTTCAATTGGAGTTAATCCTTCAGTGAGTTTATGTTCACACCTATTACGGATGTGCACAAACGCCACAAGGGCTTCCGCCCCAAAACGCAGTTGTAGCCCACTGTCATGAAGCATGGCTCGAACCCCATCCATGGCAGTTAGGTTAAACTTTTCGACCACCCCGTTCCGTTCTACTGTATATGTAGATGTGCGTTCATGTTTGATCCCTAACTTGCTAAGAAAATCATTAAATTGTTTGTGGCAAAATTTGAGTCTTGTCAGTTTTGACGCATTTCAATTTAGAAGTAGTTTCTCGTTCTACTTTTGCCCAAGTATTTTTTAAAACACTCAAAAACATCTGTTTTAGATTTAATTAAGCACACTTCTACCTTACGAGAATAATCGTCGATTATTAACAAAAAGTACTTATTCCCATCTAAAGAGTTTACAGGAACAGGTTCCCACAGATCCATAAACACTCTTTCTAATACTCTGGAAGTAGACCTTTGATATACATAATTTCTCTTTAACGACTCACGTGTGGATTTGACAATTTTACAAAAATTGCAATTTTTATTTACAGAAATCAACTTTTTAATTCCCCTAACAGAATTATTCTTACTCATATACTCTATTAGTGGCACATTAATGTGACCAAATCTACGATGAATAGTAATATCTAATGCAATATTGACAGAATTTATACATTTTTCAGGATATCTACGAACAAATTACAATTTATCTACTTTAGGTGCAGTAAAAAATATTCATCATTTCCCTTACGTACAACCATTTTGTTATTTTTCCAAATGACCTTATAACCTACAATATCTATATTACAACCTCCAATTAAATTTCTAATCATATTGGGACAATATAAAACATTTTTTTAAACAATCTTTACGTTACCTCTAACATCTTTAACGATGAAGTTGATGTCTCCAACTCCAAGAACTTTCGACATACAATCCTTGTCCTCAATCAAAATCTATGCCGGCGATGTATCCCGGAAATTATGGAACCAGTCTCTCTGGTTGCAGCACTGAGAAGTTGCAGCAGAATCAAAAAAGGAATTCTTCTAAATTTGGATCAGTTGCAGCTGCAGCCAGTGCATAATTGGTGTCTGCAAAAAATACTCTAATGTAGTCCACCTAGTTTGGCTTAGTATTGAAACGTCTATTTTTCTTGAAACATCGATCTTCGGTGTGTCCCGGTCTTCTGCAAAAGCCACATGGCCCCAGATGAGAAGAAAGGTCCAACTCGCTTCCGCTGCATGCCGGTTTCTCTGTTGATTTTTTTTCGCAGGATAAGGTCTATATATATATATATATATTTTGTAGCATAAGCATCTTCGACGACTGTAAAATCTTTGCGTTTCAGATCAATTCTTCTAGCTTCGGTCAATAGCTGTATTGTAACATTATCAACTTTGAATTCTGTATCATCGAGCCTGTAAAGGATCTGGACAATGTTGTCATATTCTGAAGGTAATCGACGTATGAGCTGAAAACCTACCAATAATTCGGGTATGTCTAAACCCGCTTCTTTAACTTGAAGTCGTTTCTCGACTATTTTCTTACAGAAAATGCCAACAGTCTCTTCATCGGGGTTGAAACGCTGGTCAAAGAAATCGTCCACCAGGCTTGCCAATCTCGCTCTTGAAGTTGACTCAAAATGAAGTTTCAGCGTTTCCCAAGCAGTTTTAACGTCTTCGGTGTCCGCAATCAGGGTGTGAAATTTTCTTTCTACACCTTGATAGATAGTGGTAAAGGCTCTTTGCTTGCGTAAATCGTAAGACCGCTTTTCCCTTTCAGATACATCAGCAGGACATGGCTTGGCTTCTCCGGTAATGAATTCCCAGCTTCCTCTGTCCATAAGGATCACTTTCATATCAACCTTCCGCGTAGCGTAATTAAAATCGCTAAGTTTCGGGAAGGAAATTGAGGAGACAGAATCCGTGTTAAATTCAGCCATTTTTCGGTCAAAGTTCAGAGAAAAGTCGATGTAAATTTAATCAGCTCATAAACTACTCAATCGGGTTGGGATCAGGTCCATAACCCTGTTCGTGTTCGTATAAATAAAGAATAATTCCATAATATTAAAAAAAAGAAAACTCAAATTTATTACGAGCACAAACAAACACAACCCGATCGGAATCGCCGATGCATTAAAAAAGAACGAGTTTTTAAAAATTATACATACATATATCTATTGCCATTCAGGGAGAAAGAAACTAATTAGAAACATAAACATAAATCTCCCTTACGACACAAATAATACAGAATGCGATACCGATTGATCTACTAACATATGAAATAATAAAGTCAATCTCAAAGAATTCTCGTTATGAACAGTTCTGATTGAGAACATAAATTCTGAAATCCAACAGATAGGGAATATTATTTCGGAAGATATGAATTCTCGGGGAAAATAATTTAACGTTATAGAGGGCTTATCCACCGTGATTCACGTTTCAATTGGAAAAAAATTCAAATAAAAAGAGTTGTGAGTTTTACATTTTGTCAAAAAATTTTCTTTTCCTATATCGAACATCCATATATACTTGAGTAGGTGATTAAAAAAATCGTTTGGTATTAAAATCTGCTTCATACAAAACTAACTGCGTGACTCACTTTATAATATAAAGAACACGGAATTTTCGTAAATATTTAAAATTTAAAAACTTAAACTATACCAAATACGGAGACCAAAGAACAAACCAATAGAGGGAATCTTAATATTTTCATACAGTTCTAGCGAAAATCAATTCTCCGAGAATTTTGCGCAGAATACCGATTAATTAGTTTTCAATTACATAAAAACACCCATCAGCGGTTGTGATTTTTTTATATTGTATTACATTTTATAATATTGTGGAGATATACAGAAGACATGGCTGAGCGAGCGGAGCATGCGCAGGACTTCCGGCCTTGAGATGACGTCACAACTGTTCTGATTTTCAGACACCCAGACAGATGGAGAGCAACGACAACGGTCTACCATGGAAGCAGACAACGATGGCGCACCATCCACTTACGATGCGTAACCTAACCTTCTGCATAATTCGCTTCAAATAATTATCTATTCAGCGCTTTAAACCATTAAAATAGTGTTGATCCATACTGAAGTTACTCCCTGTGACTTCTTCACCCCCGTAATATATTCTACAATATGGAAAATGCACTTACCATAGAAAAGGTTCCATATTACATACACACGTACTTCGACGGGAAAGTTGGAGCAGCAGTAGCCCAGTTGGAAGAGCAACGGATTAACAACCGGAGGGTTGCGGGTTGGAAACTCGGTCCAGACAAAAGACTCATGTACGCAGGGGCTGGTGCTCGTTAAATCTGTCGTGGTGTCAAATGTCCTCACGCTGGGTTGGTGTGGAAGTTTGGAGAGTGCGGTGCCAGTTCAGGTGTTGTTCTCGTCATCTGACCGTGATTCAAAATTACGAGGCGTTGTCCTTGGATCTTTCCCTTCGGGATGGATCCCAGACCGTCGCCAATACCCCGTTGTGTTGCTCCAATGCGATGTTAGTTAACTACCTACCTACCTAAAAAATTATACGGAGCCAATCACTTGAAAGTCGATGGTATGTTTCCATCCTTTCGTTTATTTCAGGAAATGAAGTCGATTCGTGAAAAAAATCGCATTAATGACATCATTTTAAAGACGTTTCACACCAACAGAATCCGGGTCAATTCGAATCAATCTGAATCCAGTAGAAATTGCCTAATGCAGGTAACAATCTACCTACCTTGGATCCTTCCCTTCTGGACTGATCCCGGACCGTCGCCAATAGCCCATTGTGTTGCTCCAGTGAGACTTTAATTAAGTACCTACCTATCTTAACGTAAAACTTAGGCTGGTTCTAACAAAATAGAAAATTTAACGACAAACTATTATTAAACATACTTTGTGATAAAGCCCACTTTGAAAACATTTTGACCTTACCTTCTCTGAAATTAGTGGCTATTTTAGACAGCCTCGAAAATATTGCATCTCGAAATGCAAGCATTTTTCATTTTCAAGACTTTCGACTAAGCTCAAAACAAAATATTGCTGCTTTCTACGAACAGAGTATTTTATATAAATAGAATTCATGGAAGAGATGAGCATTATAAAAATACGAGACAGCCAAGACTTGGAGGATACATTTACAGTCAAACAACACGGAGACGATACTTTTCTAGTTTTGGGGTTATATTGCAGTTCTAAGAGTCGGGAAACTTATTTTTATCCTTGGTATTATGAACCGCATAGATATCTCGACATTTTTAAATGTCGAGTAAACTCGAAAGTATCACATGACAAGCAAGGATTATTTAAAGGTGGTTTTCAGGGAAGAATGGACTAAATTTCTTCGTAAACTGCAAAAACATATTGTGCAATCAGTGACCAGGAGACTGGAAGCTGTTTTTACCACAAATGGACTTGTTACAATATACACTGCTGGCCACCGTAAATGCAACACCCTGAAGGAAGCATGCAAATAATATGAAATTTACAACATGCATTAGCGGAGGTGAGATATGCAAATGATTAGAATTTCAGCGCAGACGCACATCACGCGCGCCTGTGGCGCCACTTCAAAGCGCTATTTAAGGCTTGGAGATTTCGACGATTTAAAGTACGGCAATTGTGTTTTTCTTGTGGTTTTTTCAAAAAAACGATCAATTATGCCTCGTAGAAAACAGCGATCATCTTTTGATCAAGTATCCGAGTTCGACAGAGGAAGGATAGTGGCCTACCGAGATTGTGGATTATCTTTCAGGGAAATCGGTAGTCGTGTTGGACGAAACCAAACAACTGTAATGCGGATATGTGATCGTTGGATGCAGGAGGGTACGACGGACCGACGTGTTCGATCGCATCCACCTCAGTGCACCACTTCACGTGATGACAGGCATATTGTGCGTATGGCAGTGACGGATCGCTCAGCCACATCACGAACCATAGCACAGCACATTCAGTCTGTACCGCATCATCCAGTGTCTGCGCGTACCATTCGACGCCGTTTACAGCAGAGTGGTCTGTCCGCAAGACGTCCATTGCTTCGTCTACCCTTGACGCAGAACCACAGACGTTTCCGCCGCCAATGGTGCGATGAAAGAAGGATGTGGACGGCAGAATGGAATGAAATTGTCTTTACTGACGAGTCACGCTTCTGTCTGCAACACCACGATGGTCGGATTCGAGTCTGGAGACACTGTGGAGAGAGGATGCTGAACAGCTGCGTTATGCACTGCCACACTGGTCCTGCACCGGTTATTATGGTAGGGGGCGGTATTGGATATCACTCTCGCACTCCTCTAGTACGCATTGCCGGTACTTTAAACAGCCAGCGCTACATCTCCGAGGTGTTGGAGCCAGTTGTCCTTCCTTACCTTCAGGGCTTGCCCACAGCCATATTTCAACAGGATAATGCGCGACCACACGTGGCACGCATTGTCCAAGGGTTCTTCGTCAATCGCCAGATTGAATTGCTTCCCTGGCCAGCTCGCTCTCCGGATCTTTCGCCGATAGGAAACATGTGGTCCATGGTTGCTCAACGATTGACCCAGAATACATCCCCAGCTGCCACACCAGATCAACTTTGGCAACGTGTGGAAGCTGCTTGGTCTGCTGTACCCCAAGAACACATCCAAAGTCTCTTTGAATCAATGCCGAGGCGTGTGGCAGCGGTGATCTCCAACAATGGCGGCTACTCTGGCTACTGATTTTGGCAGGAACCACACTTCACAGAAGTCTATAAATTTAATCATTTGATACTTGGTCAACATGTTATCTACAAAATAAATTTTGTTGTGATATCTCTTGTCTTTCTTGGTGTTGCAATTTGGGTGGCCAGCAGTGTATTTGGATAAAATTATTTAATTGTGTTTTCGCACAGAAAAATATACAATTACAGAGAGCAAAAATATACGATCCAAAAAATATAAGGAAAAGACATACAAATGCAGTTAAATAATAAATAAAAACAAAACACACTTAATGAAGGCGATTACTTATTGAATTGAAATCAATAAAAATTTTTTATTGAATTCATTTCAGATATTACGTTATTTTTGTAGAAAATGATTCTTAATATTTCGTATAATTATTCAAAATAATAAGCATTACTTTTAATACCGATTCTACTTCGTCAAACGTAAAATTCGACATAAAAAAACAGGTGTATACTCAATTTTGGACTGACTTTGTATAAATCTTATTACTCAAAGAACAAATGTATTATAATCAATAAAACGAAGTATTGATTCTCAATCCAAAATATTTGCCGGATCTGGGTAGCCCATTTAGAAGAGCAACGAATTAGCAACCGGAGAATTGCGAGTTCGAAACTCGGTCCAGACAAAGACAGTCGTGTACACGAGGGCTGGTGCACGTTAATCAGTCATGGCCTCAAATGTCCTCACGTTGGCATGGTGTGAAAATTTGGAGAGTGGGATGCCAGCTCAGGTGTTATTCTGGTCATCTGACCGTGGTTCAAAATTAAGAAGCATTGTCCTTGGATCTTTCCCTTCGGGTTTGATCCCAGACCGTCGCCAATAGCCCGTTATGTTGCTTCAGTGCGACGTCAATTAACTACCTACCTACCAAAACACTTGCGCTTGTCCATTGTTGGACCTTGGGTTATGAAACCGAAATCAAGCAACCAACTAAAACACTAGCACCGAGGGAGGGATTTTTATTCAAGTGCCGTTATTGGTTTCTGCTTAAAAGTTTTCTCTTAAGCATTAGATATACGATTTCCACTTGGAAAACGTATTTCTATCGCAATGTTAATATCATTTTGAAACCTAGTTTATTTTTTCTAGAATTACCTGCGAATATATTCGCAGAGCTAGGAAATATAAATATGTTACGTATGATTTATGATATTTCACTTTACAATTATCATTAATTATTGCTTTATGAAATTATTTTATATATCGTATACATCATTGGTTCCTAAATTATAGTCATTATCGTCATCTGACTGTGATTAAAAATTACGTGGTGTTGTGTCCTCGGATCTTTCCCTTCGGGTTTGATCCCAGACTGTCGCCAATAGCCCGTTGTGTTGCTCCAGTGCTACGTTAATTGAAATACCTACCTATCTCAAGTTATTAAATCAATCCTTATTTAGTGCTATTAAATCAATAATTAATGATAATTGAAAAGTGAAATGTCATAAATCTTACATAACGTATTTATATTCGCAGGTAATTCTATAAAAATAAACTAGATTTTACTTGGACAGAGAGGAATTGAGATATTATTTTTACCAAAGGCCCTATAAGTCTACTTAAATTTCAAAATGATATTAACATCGTGATAGAAACATACAGACCTAAAACAAAAAAGACATCTGTAAAGAGCTCTGATTTGTACCAGTGTTAAACCCTGAAACCCTTTACACTTGAATATTGAGTAAGAATATTTCCACGAATAACTCCGTTCAAATTATATAGAACTGAAACAAAAAACACCTGTAAAGAACGCTGTTTTGGATCAATGTTAAACCCTGGAACGAACTCTTTACACTTGACTACTGAGTCAGAATATTTCTACGGATAACTCCGTTCAAGTTATACAGAGTTGAAAAAAACACCTTTAAGAGAGCTGATGTGGACAAAGTTATACACTGGATCAGTTCAGTTAGCGAATGTCAAAAATAACAGTACAGAAACACTGCGAATCGATGCTCTCAAAATAAACAACGATATGACCCCGCTACTAGCTAAAAATGAGCATCAGTAAGCAGAAAATATAGAGCGAAAATCAGGTAGCTAGAGAAAATAGTCATAAGATCACCTGGAAAAAGACCCAACACAAAAATGTTTACGTCGTTATCTTTTAGATCAATGAGAACTTATTCCTTAATATATACGTTGTCATAATACGGATTCGCATTGTCGTAATAAAGTGAATTATACAAGTTTGATTTAAAGATATCTTCCCCATCAAACTATCTATGTGGTTAAAATTACAATGCAATAAAGTCATAAAAGTCGTTTTTAAAACAAAATAGATATTAAATCAATGGATATCAATGCAATAAATATAATCCACTTGTTCAATTTGTATTGAAATTTAAAATATGTGTTCATTTAAATTTATTAGAAGAGTGAAAATTTAAGGAACAGTAAGGTTTTCAGCTGCTGCTTTGCAGTGAAGTTACCTGTATGTGGGAAAATAATACCAAAGGTACTTTGATATTATTATTACCGAAAATAAAACGAAAGGAATCACAAGAACAGAAACGAACAGTAAAAAAGTCTGAATTAAAGTGGTGACATTGTACTGAGTGCCAGACTCATTATATACTTGTAGAGGAAAGAAAAAACAAACCACCCCTCTTCATTCGAGCAATTTTAACAGTAAAGAAAATCCAGAGATTGTGTTCGACAGTAACTGACGTCTTCTATAAATTCAAATGCATAAAATTTGCATAAGGGATCGCCGTCATATTAAATTGAGCACCAACTTCATAATTTCCAATCAAAACCCCCTATTTTGACACGCAATTTCAAATCTATATCAAAATTTAACTTCAGATACCAAATTTCATATTATTAGGTCTTACCGTTTCAAAGTTACGGATACAGAAAGATTGCAGCTCCTAATGTTAAATCAGTTTCTCAGACTTTTATATGGATATCTTCCTAAATAATATTTCTATAGCGCTGATATTTTGTAACATGTTACCGTTAAGCAACCCAAACAAAACCCACTTAATATTTTATTTTAAAAATAGCTTTAGTATGCAATAATAATTATTGAATTAATGTTTGAAAAAATTACGAATTGGGACCTTACTATATTTTGATGTGAATCGATTCAGAAAGACTTCTAATGTGATTATGCAAAATTTCAGGTCATTCCAATCGTTAGTTTTGTGTTACATTAAATTTTCCTAATTTTGACGATTTTAGGGGCAACCAAAAGTTTAAAAAACGTCTGACAAACCTGAGAAATGTTTAAATTCTTGAAAAATGGTTGGAAATTTCATTTATGTAATCTAAAATGCATTGCCTTTTACCATTTATGTGTCTATAAATGAACTCTTCTAATCAATGATCAATTGAATGACTCACTCTACTCACTTTGGATGATTGCAATATCAGTTCGATTGTATTAAATAATTGTAGGTAGGCTTTTTTTGGTTGTATACATGGAGACGAACGCTAATTAAAAAAATTAACATTTCTTAAGAACACTAAAGACAATACAAAATTATACAGAACATCGATCAACACTATCTCCGTTTCGAATTGTTCTCAATTCCCCAAATCCTTCTTTTATCACATTTTAATCATGGTTACACTTCACAATATTATCGTTCGAGCTCGTATAATAAACATAATTCATGGATCGTTTGCACTTGCATAGTAAATATAATAATTCTCGGATCGTTTGCACACGCTGACAAATACATTTGAAATACTGTGTTCAAATTTGAAATTCGGGTAACTATAACTGCAGTTAATCTCGATCTACGAATAGCGATTTTTAATGTGAAGATGTCGTTTGGAAACGAACATTCATCACCAAATTGGTTTACTGAACCAAAGACTCCCATGCATTGACTCATCATCTGATCGGTTGACGCGAATAGTAGTGGACTTCGGCGATTTCGCCATATCTGTCGCCACTCTTATAGAAATGAGCATTCACACATGTATTCTGTCATAAGATGTTATACAGCCAAACGAGGCGATAAGATATCAAATCGACCATTCGTGGAGTTTTTCCCAGAGCAATCACGTGACTATTAGACGACATGTTGGTCACACTTTTTGAAACACCTCTCTATAGCAATGCTCAGACTACTTATATTTCACGTCTATGGCATGACCACTTCGAACACCGATACTCTTGCAGACTGGATGCTGAGGGTGGTGCTGCTGCTTAGTGACCCCTCTCGACTGAATCTGGTGTTGCTTACACCTGTTTACGATTTCCGAGGAGGGTAAAAGCCTGATGAGATTTTGAAGGCCAATGTGATATATGCGGTCTAATGTTTTGAAGCTCATAATATCCGGATTCAATTTGTATATAGTTACAAAGATAATATTTAACGTATTTAATTAAAATTATTTTATGTGTTCATGGAGCTTGCTTTGTTTCGAATTGGTTTTTCTACACACATGATGCCGAAAACCGGGATCGTATTTTTAGACGCAGGCAGGCTTTGAACCACGTTTGTATACAGAGAATGAGGCTGAGGATGAGTTCCTGCCGGTGGCAGAACCCATTCCGAAGTTAGAGCCTCAAATGTCACGATTCCAAAATTTGAATATGCACTAACTTTCTACTGAATATCCTCAGTTATGCAAATAAGCACAGGCTGTTTCGTTTAATTTTGAAATTGTAATCTGAAAGTAATGGTGTTAGTGCAAAACTTAATGCATAGTAAAGACAGTAAAACCGTAACTTAGTATATACAGTGCTAATTAACTTAGTATATACAGTGCTAGTTAACTTAGTATATACAGTGCTAGTTAACTTAGTATAACTTAGTATATACAGTGCTAGTTAACTTAGTATAACTTAGTATATACAGTGCTAGTTAACTTAGTATACACAGTAGCTAGTTAACTTAGTATATACAGCAGCCTAATACAATAAAACCTTAACTTAGTATATACAGTAGCCTAATACAGTAAAACCTTAACTTAGTATATACAGTAGCCCAATACAGTAAAACCTTAACTTAATTTAGTATATATATAAGCAGGCATTGTATAGAAGGCCTAGCGTTTTGGGGAAAAGTTATGAAACGATAAATATTTCACACATTTCCTAGGCATTCTATGCAATGCCAAAAGACAAACCGGTAAAGTATAAAATACTCCCGCTAATGACGTTTCTAATGTCACGTGGCAAGGCACGTGACTTTCGACGCTCGCAATTCAAAATGCCATTCAAGCCTTCCTTGTTGCAACAAGTAGGTTATTTTTTCTCTTATTTTTTCAGTAAGAAAGTTCTGTATTTCATTTCATATTTTCTTTTTTCATTCATATATTTTTAATGAAGGGCTTTTCATGGCTCTTTTCAAGTTTTATTTTTTTGTGAGAAAGACAATTAAGTGCAATTAAAAATAAAATTATTTCCTTCCTTGTTGCAACAAGTAGGTTCATATTTTATTTTCTCTTGTTTTCTCTCAATAAGAAAGTCTTATTACTTTATTTTGTATTTCTTTCTTTTTCATATACGTCTTTTCAATCCTTTCAATCCAAGTCAAGCCTTTTCATGACTATCTTTTAATACTTTGCCTAAATAACATTTGTCATTCTATATAATGCCTAGGTATTACATACAATACCTAGGGAAAGTATATATAATATTAAAATAATTCGGATATTTCATACTTTGCCCAAAAATGCCAGACATTTCTATATATTTCCTAGGTATTCTATACAATACCTGCTTTTCATGCATTGCCGGTAACATATACAGTAGCTAGTTAACTTAGTATATACAGCAAGTAAACTTAGTATATATCAGTAGATAGTTAACTTAGTATATAAGTATCTAGTTACCTTAATATATAAGTAGCTAGTTAACTTAGTATATACAGCAAGTAAACTTAGTATATATCAGTAGATAGTTAACTTAGTATATAAGTATCTAGTTACCTTAGTATATACAGTAGCTAGTTACCTTAATATATAAGTAGCTAGTTAACTTAGTATATACAGCAAGTAAACTTAGTATATATCAGTAGATAGTTAACTTAGTATATAAGTATCTAGTTACCTTAGTATATACAGTAGCTAGTTACCTTAATATATAAGTAGCTAGTTAACTTAGTATATACAGCAAGTAAACTTAGTATATATCAGTAGATAGTTAACTTAGTATATAAGTATCTAGTTACCTTAGTATATACAGTAGCTAGTTACCTTTATATATAAGTAGCTAGTTAACTTAGTATATACAGTAAAACCTCGATAAGTCATCGCCTGAATAATTCGTCACTCCTTATAAGTCGTCAACTTTCTTCAGTCTCGTCTAGCTTCATATACGACAATGTTATTAAACCCTCGTTTACTCGTCGCGAATTTCAATGCTACCCCGGATAACTCGTCATTTTGGGAAGGTCTTAAAACATGCAGGGTTGTGTCTGATAGCAAACAAAACGAAGTCGAAAATGAGGACTCTATATTGAATTTATTTGAAATCGTAAATGAAAGTAGGTGTCCCATTTCTGACTGCGGCGGATCGCCCACCAGACTAGAGCATATGATGGTTTTACAGAGGGGCTCACAACGGAAAATTGTTGAAGTTAAATAAGCATTTTTCAAAATTCCTGCGAAATAGGTTGGTTGGGGGTTTATGGCACAAGGGCCACATTTGGCCATGCTGCACTAGCCACAAGACATACAACATCAAGTAATAGGCATACACACACATTAAAAGTTTTACTGACACAGAAGAGTGAAATACACCCAGGGAGGAATGCACCTAACAGGAATCGAACCTGGGCAATACTACATTACTCGATAATCTCTTGACGCTCAGATCAAGTAAAATATTAGCTGATTTAAGCTTTCTAAGCCGACGCTCTTTTTTGCGCTTCAAACAAAAATAATGCATACTTCAAATTCACTAGAAATTGCACGTGTACACGAAATTTGCTAAAAGATCACTTTTGAGCCCCATATCTAATCGCATGACTGTACGTGCTTATACTTCTTTAAGAAATTAAAGTGTTGTATAATGATTAAAAAGCGAATGTTCTTTTTGCCATTTACGTCTTAATGAATATTTCGCTTGATTTTTCCACTGCTCTGGTTTTATTAAGTTTTAAGCCGCGTTGAAAGAAACGCAATCGAAGCGTCCCACACGTGCATAAAATGGATTTTTTCTCATTTTCAAGTGTCTTCCATTCATTTAATATGTGAACCTGCATTATTCCATATCTGTTTGAATGCCTAAGTACCCCTACACACGCAAATCCAAGAAACTTGCGTCTGAACACGCAACAAGAGAGGAGTAGGCTGAATGTGTGGCTTAAAACGTGATTTTTCAAATCCATTTGGAATTGGTCGAGATCCTCCAGCACACAAATGCTTGAAAATAATGCTTCCAAAGATCCTGCACGCACGATTTCCGAGATGTTTCTTGCTCTGAGATAGGAACAAAACAATATTTTCTCTCGTCTGAAAACAATTGTTTTTTATCACAGTACAAGAAATATTTACTAGAATGGCATGGATCCATTTTCACATAACCTTATAGAATAGACAAGTTTTTATTCTACACTCGTCAGATGAGTTTTAAGAAATTTCGATGGGAAAAGGGAAATATATATGTTCATAATAAATAATGCTTTAAAAACCAGCTTTAACTTTTCATAAAAATTGGGTAGACCGAAAAAATGAATTTCAAGTGTACTTTTTCTGAGATGTATTTTTTTATCGATAATAAAAATCGAGTCTTCGCAGAAAGTAGTTTTAAAATGAAGATGTTTGTATGAAAGTTGTGTTACTTTCGGTTTTAATGTAGTCCGATAAACGTCCACTCATAATTCTGAGCATAGAGAGACAGGTAGGTTGGTATTTTAATTAACGTCGCACTGGAGCAACACAATGGACTATTGGCGACGGTCCGGTATCAAATTCGAAGGGAAAGATCCGAGGACAATACCACGTAATTTTGTATCACGGTCAGATGACGAGGTCAACACCTGAACTGGCACCCCACTCTGTAGAGGAAATATAAAAGCAGAGTGAGCAATGGTAACATTTTTATGTGCGCAGGATCATGTGACCAAAACTAGTAATAACACGACCCTTAGCCTACTTTCGTCTGCCGGGTGGAAACGAACATTCATCATCTGATTGGTTCACGGGACGGGAGAAGACGTCCATCCATTGATTAATCATCTGATTGGTCCCCGCGGCAGAGTAGTTGACTTTGTAAATTTCATCACATTTGTCGCTACACTATAACAAATTGCGCATTGACACATCTACTGTCAGTAAGTGTTAGATCGCCAAACGATGCGATAAAATGCGAAGCGGCCAACGAAGTCAATTTTTTACAGAGCAATCACAGGACTACTACAGGGACATTTTTTCGGACATTTTTTGAACGATTTTGATGGACTGAAGCATTTTTTACGTGAAATTTTTGTGTTTTAAATGTTCCATTTGATAACCCTTATTGTTAACTATCTTTCTACACCTTAATTTCCATGATAATAATGACTTTTGTAGTATCGACAGTGGTATTTTGTCCCATTCTTGTTCCACAGTTTTCCAGTCCTTGAAAGGTTTTCGGTCGACGTTTCGATAATGTCCTTTTTAGAAGTCTAAAAGCACAAAAGTCCATGGGTGAAACATCTGGAGATTTAGCAGGAATATCGGTAAAGGGTATTGACTTGATACCAGTTTCTTGTTCCATTTTTTTCCAAGAATTTAATAGTCGATTTAGATGTGTGGCTGCTTGCTTTACCCTGATGCAGTTCTACTGATTGTTGGCACTGTGGGTAAAGATATGGCATTTCTTTTTTGAATATTGGGGATAAAATGGGGTCCTGATAATATGTGGTAGTTTTTTTACATTTTTTCCCTCTTTTTACTTTTAATTTTCCATTGTATGCAAAACCGGCAACAGTCATAAATCTCTTTGGGAAAGTTCTCACATTCACTTAGCTATAATCCTTTGACTTGGCGGATCCTCTTTTAAAATTAAAGATCTTACCTTACAAATATTCTCGGACATTTTTTCTTTTTTGGATACTTTTTTAGAAGTATTTTCCCACTTTTACGTTTTTTTCCTTTCTCATTAATAATATTACTTATCGTACCTTTAGATATCGAAAAACCATGACTTTTACAGCGTTTTTGAATAATGAATAAGCATAATTCTCTTCGGAAAGAGAGGAAACATAGCCTTCCATCCATTGCTTATTTAAAAGCGCCATTTTGAAAGTAAACAAAACTGAGTTAGCAGACGATAAGTTATACTTTATCTATTTAACTGCTGCGAAAATAAATTCTTTCGTAGCATACAATTTTTTACAGCTCATCAAAATCGTTCAAAAAATGTCCGAACAGCCTCTGTAGTCGATATATTGGTCACACTGTTTGAAGCTCCTCTCAATAGCAATGCTCAGTCTACTTATATTTCACGTCTATGCCCCTCTCTCTGAACTTCCACACCAAGCCAACGTAAGGACATTTGAGGCCACGGGAGATTTAACGTTCTCCAGCCCCCCCCCCCCCACACAATCTTTGGTTGGATCGAGTTTAGAACCCGCAAACCTCGGGTTGCTATTCCACTACTCTTCCACCCGGACTACCGTGACCCGTTTAATAAAAGGTATGGGATGGTATTTTTAATTAACGTCGCACTGGAACAACACAACGGGCTATTCGTTTAATTAAAAGGAAAAGTCCAATTCTACATCTCTACTCGACTGTTTCAACTTAAATTTAAATCCTTCTTTGCCTTTGACTAAGCGTGAATACTTTATTTGTATGTAATTGGTGTTTCATTAACAGTCGATAAGACGTTTCAAATATCGTAATAAAGGTCATTTTGCTTTCCACGACTTTTATTATACCACATTTGGAGTTTCAAACCTAAAGGTAAATAGCAGTTTATATAAAAAGTATAAAGGCATCATAAAGCACAGATTTGTATTTAGATTTGGAAAGTTTTTTGTCTCGTCCATTTATTGACCTCTCTTTGAAAACAGCTGTTTAAATTAAATAGCGACTCAAACGTTTGACTATATTTTCTGCTAAATTATTTGGTACATTACTTAAACATATATTTATTTTTCAATTCAAACCTTCGAGATTAATTCGTAAACACAAAAACTTTTCTGTCTGTCTACCACAAGAACCGCTCCAGACACCAAGTCTGTCTCTGTTGCCGTAGAAACGGACAGTATCCTATTTTCCATAGGAATGCTTGAAGAAATGAATTCAAGTTTTCACATTAGCGCAACTAATGAAAAATCGGAAATATATTTATTAAAATTTTTACCTTTCGCCGATAACATCTGTGGCCAATTTAGTACCACTACAAAAATTAACGAACTATACAATAGCATATATAGCAGTGTAACCCAACTCTACCATATAGTACTTTTTGGTAGACAAAAGTTGCACAGTTTCACCCGCGAACTTGCTAAACATCTATACTAAGTAGTAAACTTTCTATTACCGTCGTAAACATTCGTGAAAAGTAAAATAAAACTGAATGAAAAATAAAATTTCCGAGAGTCACCCCTACTCAAAATGAACGAGCCCTGTTTCTACAGCGACCACCACCACCCAGGCTTGGAGCCAGGAACAGTTTTCGTGGTAAGCAAACAGCATAGAAAACATTCACTTTCAAAAAATATAGATTTAATTGTGTCAGGCAAGGCCGCATTTATAAGCAAAGGCTCTTTTATTCGTGGCAGATGATAAAAAAAAAAAATGCCACTCCTTAAAAAAAAGACAGAAACAATAAATATATCACAATCCTATCAACTCAAAAGCCACTGTGCATCAACCAAAAATCTACCCTTTTAATTTGAGCTCACATCCGAAAGTGAAACGCTACCTACGTAGAATATAGTGCCATAAGTCAGACTTGGTGTCAGGAACAGATTTCTTGGTAAGCAAACAGCAAGAAAACATTCACTTTAAAAAATATAGACTTAATTTTGTCACAGGCAAGGTTCCATTTATAGACAACGTCTCATTTATCAATGTAGAATGATCCAAAAGTACCACTCCTTAAGATAGAAACACGAAATATACCACAATTCTAAAAGGAAAACTCAAAAGCCACTGCATCAACAGAAAATCCACCCTTTTAATTTAAGCTCACAGGAGGCACATCCGAAACTGAAATGCTACCTACGTAGATTAATAGTTCCCTAAGTCAATACCACACAACTTAGTGGATAGTGGCACATCACTTAAGCAACGTGTATGTTGGGCATAGAATTAATAGTAGACGCAAATTAATGACTCATTCGATATGTTTTTAAAACAATCTCTATTACCCGCATTGAGTAAACAAGAGGGAGGTATTTGAATGAAAGGAACATAATTTCTGAGCTTACGTCAATGTCTTTTGATACCCAACCATACTAATGAAGTAATTGAATAATGAGCTTCAAGTAGCATAGTCTCCAGGTTCTCTAAAATCGAATTCTATATCCACTCTAATAATCGATCAACTAAATTAACATTTTCCTTCAACTTCGATGAAGGAACTGGAGCTGCAGCTGCATAGCCAGGATTTTATTTCGGAGGGTTGGTTG
Organism: Meta bourneti; assembly: GCA_933210815.1. Lineage (NCBI taxonomy): Eukaryota > Metazoa > Arthropoda > Arachnida > Araneae > Tetragnathidae > Meta > Meta bourneti. The sequence continues at coordinate 33,397,949 of OW119934.1, forward strand.
TTTGGGTTGGATTACATGGCGCAAGGGCTATATTTGGCCGAGCTTATTTCCAAGAGAGCCAAAAGTCAAACAGCAAAATCAGATTACTGGTTGAAATTCAAGTTTTCAAATGACTTCAGGAGTGATATACGGACATGTTTATGCAGAAGTCATTAATCTATGCAGAATAGATTTAAATTGAGAATACATAGAACAAAAAGAGAAGATAGCATCCTTTTATATTAATGATGTAGGTAGGTAATTAACGTCGACTGGAGGAACACAGTAGTCTATTGGCGACGGTTCGGGATCAATCCCGAAAGAAAGGAGGATCCAAGGTAGGTATGTAGTTAATTAACGTCGCACTGGAGCAACACAACGGGCTATTGTTTACGGTTCGGGGTCAGTGCCGAAGGAAAAGATCCATGTACAACGCCTCGTAATTTTGACCCATGGTCAGATGACGAGAACACCTGAGCTGGTACCCCACTCTCCAAACTTCCACACCATACCACCGTGAGGACATTTGAGACCACGACAGATTTAGCGTGCACCAGCCCCCGTGTGCACGATGGTCTTTGGCTGGACCTAGTTTTGAACTCGTAACCCTCCGGTTGCTAATCCGTTGCTCTTCCAATTGGGCTACAACGGCCCCCATAAATGATGTACTATATTTATTGCGAACTTTTAGGCAAGTGTAGTTCATTACATTTAAATACCACTACCACCTTCCCTTCCTTACGTTATCATGTCAGTTTCCCTGTACTTCAGGTTTCTTTCTTTACTTGTGCTTTGTGTTTGGATTTCATCTTAACCCTCGACAAATGAACCACCAGCCTTAACTAAAGTGGGAAAATAAATTCGGTGAGTTGATCGCAGCAGACGTTTCCTCGATTACAAAAAGGAGTAGAGTGAGGGAGCATTAATTTGCCCTTTTTTAAAGTAATAGAATAATAGCCTTACAAAATTCATTTCCAGGGCTCAGGATGTAGTCCGTCAAAAAAGTATACGAACACCTCTTATTATATATGTCCCTGGAATTGCACATTCAAACAAAAATGTCCTTAAATTTGGAGGTAGGTATCTTAATTATCGTAGCACTGGAGCAACACAATGGGCTTTTGGCGACGGTCCGGGATCAAACCCGAAGGGAAAGTACCGAGGACACCACGTAATTTTGAATCACTGTACATTAAACTTGGGATAATGCCCACTATAAATAAATGGGCATTTTAATATGTATAAGGATTTTTCTTCATATTTAGAGTTGACGTGGCACAGTGAGTTTGCGCATTGCGCTAGCAAACTGCGAATTGTAGGTGGCGTTTGTTGTAGGCGTTGATTCCTGTAACTGTGTATTTATCTCTTCTGTGCCAGTAAAAGTTTCCTCGTGTGTGTATGTCTATTAATAAATGTTTACCTTGTGTTTGGAGCTGCTTGGTCAAATATGGCCGCTTGTTCCATAAAACCCAGCCAACTTATCTTCATATTGATTAGGCATTATTTCCAAAATTTCAAATATCAACACCCACTTTTAAAGTTATTAAAAGATTTCTTATATCATAATTACAGTAAATAAAAATTTTCGTGGAAATCTCATTACAATTGCTGGAGCGAGCAACAATTTGGGGACCGTCTTAAAATGTAGAATTATTAAATTAAGGTTACGCCGCATGTAGAATGTTTTAGCATAGTTCCGAAATCTAGTTTCTAACTTCTGCAGTAATCCTTCAGTTTCTTTGACTTTTAAATCTTATTTTCATTTACTAAAATGCGTCTTTCGATGAAATATTGAGAATGATTTTCTAAAAATGTCGATATTGATATAATTTTAAGCTAAATAATATTAAAAAATGCTGAGCAATAATGCTGCGGCATAGAATCAAACTACACATGAGATCGTGATATGTCATTGATTTCCATGCAGCACAAGTTGGTGCCCATAATTGTTCATCAGCGGTAGTTCCAGTCAAATCAATAGCTGTTTGATTATTGTCCAAATGTTTTTGAATGAGTTGAAATCTGCTGCATTTCTAGGTTACAAGTTTTGTACACTGAAGGCATCGCTTCCACCTCTTAAAAGCATCTTAGTCTTTCATTATTCTAGGACGGCTACTACGATGTTGAAGTTTAACATTCCCCGAATTTCGATTGGATTGGATGTTAGGGTTTTATAGCGCAAGGTCCAAAACCCTGAATTTAGAAGCTTTTACAGTGAGAATAAAACGTGTTCTGTGTGTTCGTTCACTGAAAGTATAAAACCTAAATATAAGGGAACATGGGGAGACGTGTAACCACGGTTTCAAAAAATACTATTTTTTAATTATAAATTATTATGATTGAATTTATGATAGAATTTCATGCTGATTATAAATATATTAGTTATTATCAGAAAAACCATAGGAGCCTTGAACCATTGACTTGCCCTGGGCAATAAAAATTCGTAAAACAAGTAATTTTGAACCACGGTCACACCTGAGCTGGCAGTCGAATCTCCAAACTTCCACACAACGCCTACGTGAGGACATTTGAGGCCACGACAGATTTAACGTGCACCACCCCCTTTGTACACGGTCTTTGGTTGGATACAAAGGGGCTGGTGCACTTTAAATCTGTCGTGGCCTCAAATGTCCTCACGCTGACGTGGTGTGGAAGTTTGGAGAGTGGGGTGCCAGCTCAGGTGTTGCCTCGTCATCTGACCCTGGTTCAAAATTACGTGGTGTTGTCCTCGGACCTTTCCCTTGGGGATTGATTCCGTACCGTCGTTAATAGCCCGTTGTATTGCTTAGTGCAACGTCAATTAATTACCATTACCCAGAGAGACACTAGGCTGAATGTAGGCGTACCATACACTATAATTTTGTACACTATAATTTTGACTGGTGTCACCAGTCAAAATTATAGTGTATGAACAGAATTTGAAATAGTCCTCCAAATTCTGTTCATACACTAATTTTGGAAGCGATTTCTTCCTAGGTGTCTTCTGTAAGATGTGAGTTAAAAAGTGCTATGTGTGATTTTTACAAAGTACAAATTCACGTATAGTTATCACATCTCAAGTTTTCATGTTTTGATCATTAATTTCGAATTATCGTTGGATTTGCAATATGATGGATTTTTAAAATTAATTTAATGAATTAACCAATGGATCAAGTCTTTGGTCATTTTGTAAAGAACATCGTACCGTTTCATTGGCGTCCTCCCATTGGCGTGGTGTGGAAGTTTGGAGAGTGGGTTGCCAGCTCAGTTGTGACTTCGTCATCTGACCGTGGTTCAAAACATTACGAGGCGTTGAATTCGATCTTTCCCTACGGGATTGATCCCGGATCGTCCCCAATAGCCCGGTGTGTTGTTAAAATTGTGACGTTAATGCACCTACCTACCTCCTGTTTATATTTATATCGACTATTTTATCTGATAAACGCACACAACACAAAATATTTATGAAAGCCTTAATTTTCAGGTTTAAAAATTCTTTAGTTGTTTGTTCAATATTTCTACTTTTTAGACCATATACATGAAATTGGGATGATTGAGCATTCTAGTAGCTTTGATTGGCCCCTAGTTGTTTAATACTGAAATATTTATAAATAGGAAAATATATGATTAGGTCAAGACTCCCCTATAATCTAGACTCCCCTATAGTTAAGACTCCCCTATGATCAAGACTCCTCAGTTTCTTTTAATTTTTAAAAAGTTTTGGGAAAAGTGAATGGTACATGTATGGAAAATTAGATAAAGGGATGCCACAAAAATAATAGTAACTTCAGGGTGCAACTATTAAAAAACGGATAAACACTGCGCTGTGCTATCCATATATCCTGATTCAATTTTCAATCTATATATCGCCCCTTCTCAAAAGAAAGTCATCTTAGCAAAAGCGTTTCTTTCCGACGTACGAATTTACTTTCCATAATCTATTTCAATATAAATCATTAGTTTTAGTAACGTAGGTAATGAATCATTCATGAAACTTGGGAAATTTTTATTCCTTGGTACTTTTCTATTATTTTACCATATCTAATCAGAATTTTGTTTTTTAATCAGATCCAGTTTCAATACACCGTTCCTTAAAGACAACGACGCCACGATGAAATGTTTTCACATGCTTGAGAATTTTTAATTATACAACATAAAAGGTTTGAGAATGCATAAGAAAAGCGCTAATTATCTTCATGTGGAAACTTTTAAGTTCGAGATGTGAGATTTCGATTGAAAAGTCTCCTTATTCCACTTAATTGATTCTTTCTTACGAGGAATCAAATCTCATAGATAATAAACACAAGTAATAGCTTTCGGAATATTGTTTTTATTAGGGTTTCATCTGCTTCATTTTTATGATATAGTTTCAGATTTATAAAGGTTAACTTTAACAAGATGCTTGACATTTAATCATCAGATTGTTTAAGTGATTCTAAATTATTTGTTGAGGAGAAATTTAAAATGTTTATAAACATAAATGAGTATTTTTTTAATTTAAAACCTAGTAAATACTTTCTCAAATGGTTCATAAAACATCCAAAAGTTTTCAACAATTTAAAATATCCCTGACCTGAAACTGTATGCAGTCATATAAAGTATTTCTGAAACGGGGGCCGCGTAGCCCGGTTGGAAGAGTAACGGATTAGTAACCGGAAGGTTGCGAGTTCGAGACTAGGTCCAGCCAAGGATCGTTGTGTACACGGGGATGGTGCACGTTAAATCTGTCATGGATCAAATGTCCTCACGTTGGCCTGGTGTGGAAGTTTGGAGAATGAGGTGCCAGCTCAGGTGTTGACCTCGTCACCTGGCAGTGGTTCAAAATTACGAGGTGTTGTCCTCGGTTCTTTCCCTCGGAGACTGATTCCGAATGGTAGCCAATAGCCCGTCGTGTTGCTCCAGTACGACGTTAATTAATTACCAATTACCTTCGGAAACTATTTCTAACAAATATATGGAGTTTGCTTATAAGGGGTTCAGCAATTAATTTATAATTAATACTGTATCGTAAAAGTTAACTTAAAATGAAACAGAACTTTGAAATGTTTTTGCTTAGTTCTCCTTTAAGGCTAACATAAAACATTCAAAATGTGATAGAAAGATTATCTCAAACTATATGAATAAGTCTGAGAAATTACTTTAACGTTAGGTGCTCCAAATTTTTCACTCATAATTTAGAAATTAATGGCGCAAATGGACGTGAAATTTAATATTCCGGGTATAATTTTATAATTGATTTAAAATTTGGGTCCAAATTGGGTATTGCCATAGTAAATTATCAATTTTGTGTACAATTTAATATAAGAATTGGAGAAAATGGGTGGTTGGCAGTTGAATTTACGTCGCAATGGAGCAACGCAACGTATTGGCGTCGGTTCGGTATCAATTAAAAGGAAAAGATCGGAGAGAGAGGACACCTCTTCTTTTAACCACAGTCAGATGACGAGTTCAACAGCTGAGCTGGCACTCCATTCTCCAAACTTCCAAACCATGCCAACATAAAGATATTTGAGGCCATGACAGATTTTACGTGCACCAACCCCCACGTATACGACGGTCTTTGGTTGGATCGAGTCTCGAACTAGCAACCCTCCGGTTGCAAATCCGCTACTCTACTACCACAACTCTAATAAATAATACGACGTTTTGTTTATTATGCAACTCTAAATGGTAACCGCTGATAGTAAACTGGTATTCAATGAAATCATGAAGATCTGAACGTTTAACAGAATTGGATTAACTCATCGCAAGTGGTAATATGAGAGTTTCTATACATATAATTTCTGTATAAGTTTGAAAGCATCTATGAAAGAGAAGGATGTCTGGGTAGATATTTTAAGTTACCATGGAATTATTAAAAGATTTATACAAAAGAATTAAAAAGCTTTACTATGGAACCTATGCCATAATAATATCGAACTCAAGCAGATTTTTCTGTTAAAAAGAGCAATCGTGTGCAAGTTTTTACGAGAATTTATGTTTGGGAGAAAACTTTGGAAAACAGAATCCATACAAATCCTTTTGAAAGATTTCCATTTTTGTCTCAGAAATTCTAAGAGGAGGCGTATGCTAGTAAATATTCTATATGGGTATAGCATCGATTTATCTTTAGAAAGCATCTGTAATTTTACTTCGTTTTAAAATGGAGGATATCCTTGCTGTTTTCGTTTCAACTGTCTCGCCTTTTGCTTAGCTTTTTATGCATGATGGGATATGATTTAACCCACCTTAAAAGGTTGAAATTGCTCATAGTCATACAGTTTAATATTTTATTTAAAGTTTTTCATTGGGTTGGCAATGCTATGAACTAACGCCAAATGTGTAAATAAATGAAAACAAAAATTTACACATGTCAAAACGCATTAGTAAGTTGACACTGTTGTGATTAAGGTTGGCAAATTGTGTGGTGCAGTGAATTTTTGTCTTTCATACGGTAAATGGTTTTTTCGTAAACATTTATTATAAGTGAATAAATCGTTTTATAATAAAAATAGCATGTTATTTGATGTCTTATACTAATTTTGAAGCTGAATAAGTGAATAAACAATTCTGTGCAATAAATCGTGTGCCTCAAAGAGTTTGTACGAATTGCTGATAATACGAACTAAATTCCAATCCCCATCATATTGTATATTCAAATAGTGTTAACTCATTCCTTTAAGAATTCGGGTTACACTAATCGTCGGTTAAGACGAATCAATTTTTAAAACTTAAGGGCAAACAGATTCTTTTCAATCGTATTATCAGAAACATTAAGTGACTCCGAAATTCTAGAAGATTTATTTGTGGATGAGAGTGAAGAAAAAATAAATGAAGATATCGAAGAAGGAAGGAATAAGCGTCCCTTCTCTTAAAGAAACTACTGTTGGCTTGAAATTGTTCTCAGCTTTTTTGTTAGCAGTGAAAATTCATCTACTCAGTTAAATGGCGTTGACCGCATCAAAGATTTTCTTAAAGAAGGTCACGAAAAAACAAAAATAGATAACAGAATTATTTCAAGACAAAAATTGCGTAACCAGGAAATATCTGTGAAATCAAGAATTATCTGCATAATCAAAAATTATCTGTAGTCTTTTCGATAAAGAACACATTCATCTGTGAAAAAAGAATTCTACAGTAAGTAATGTAAATACGTTAATAAATTATTTTATTGTTGAAACAACGCTTTTTTTCTGAATTCGGATAACACGAACGGTTGAAACGAATTTTTTTACCGTCTTAAATTCGTCTTAACGAGGTTTGACTGTATTTCTGTATTTGGCTAGGGATTGAGATCCACAAATTGGTATAAACTGTGAATATCATGATGTCAATGGGTGCACCTACGGAGGGGGCTATAGGGGCTTAAGTCCCTCCCAGACCTAAAAAAAGGACCCTCATTTAATTAAATCTCTAAAAATCGTGCGCGGAAAAGTTTTTTGGCATTTTCTTCTCCCCGGTTTCAATCTACAAACATTCATCCATTTTTTATACAACAGACATTTATCCATTAGTGTTTCCTGGTCGCGGTAGCCCAGTTGGCTGGGCAACAGATTAGCAACCGAAGGGTTGCGAGTTCGATACTCGGGATCCAATCAAAGACCTTCATGTTAGTGAGGGCTGGTGCACGCTAAATCTGATGTGGTCTCAAATGTCCTCACGTTGGCGTGGTATGAATGTTTGGAGAGTGGGATGCAAGCTCAGGTGTTGACCTCGTCATCTGAAAGTGGTTCAAAATTACTCGGATCTTTCCCTTCGGAATCGATCTCAGACCGTCGCCAATAGCCGTTGTGTTGCTCCAGTTTGACGTTAATTAACTACCTACTAACCATAAGTGTTCCATATCTTATTTTCAGCCAAGGGTTGGAGAAAACAATATAAACACTTCGTAAATATTAAAAAATTCATTATTAACCCTCCTGATGATTGTCTCGACGAGGTATATCGTCATTAGCAAAACTGACCAGATCGTGATGGACGAGATATCTCGTCATTAGAAGAAGCTGACCCTATCTTGAACTCGTCATCGAAAAACGGCAATATCTTCATCATTCAGAATTTAATTGACATTCACGATGACGGGATTCCTCGTAATTAGCAAAATTTGTCAGATATTGATGGACGAGATACCTCGTCGAAGCCACTTGGAGGTTTCATAAGGTTGGTAGTTAATTAACGTCGCACAGAATACATCTTATTAATATAAATTCCATGGTCTCGATCCTTGTCCAAGTAGATCCTTGTTCAAGAAAGAACATGCATTTGGAGAAGCTGCAATCTAGCGCTCTAGCCAGGCAATGGCTATTAATTATATAACATCGTAGGTGGTTCATCAACGGGGGATGGTCCGGGATCAATCCTCAAGGGAAAAATCCAAGCGCAACACCACATAATTTTGCACCACGATCAGATGAGAAGAACAACACCTGACTTGGCACCCCACTCTCCAAACGTCTACACCACGCCAACGCGAAGACATTTGAGGCCACGACAGATTTAACGCGCACCATCCCCGTGTACACAACGATCCTTGGCTGGACCGAGCTTCGAACTCGCAACCCTCCGATCTAATCCGTTGCTCTTCCAACTTGGCTACCGCGGCTAGGATTAATAAGTACTTGGGTCACCTTTCCATTTCAATACAGCTTCTATTAGTCATAGTCATGGTCAAGAAGTGTGCAACTTGTGTGTCAAGTAGCACAATCTAAGAGTTTCATCTGAAAAGAGAAACAAATCTCAAAATCACGATAGCCGTATTAAAGGTTCACGCTCTACGTTTTGATCTTCTGAAATTACTAGCCCCTCCAAAAAATATAGTTTTGTTACTAATATTGCCAATTCCAGATGAATATTGGGGCCGTCGTAGCCCAGCCGGAAGAGCACCGGATTAGCAACCGGAGGGTTGCGAGTTCGAAACTTGGTGCAGCCAAGGATCGTTGTGTACACGGGGATGGTGCACGTTAAATCTGTCGTGGCCTCAAATGTCCTCATGTTGGCCTGGTGTGGAAGTTTGGTGAATGGGGTGCCAGCTCAGGTGTTGACCTCGACTTCTGACAGTGGTTCAAAATTGCGAGGCGTGTAATTGGATCTTTCACTTCGGGATTGATCCCGGATCGTCGCCAATATCCCGTTGTGTTGCTGCAGTGTGACGTTAATTAACTACCTACCAAATGAAGGTTCTGGGTGCGCCCCTGATGATATCCGAACAAAACTGCATAGAAGAATGAATTCGAAATTCTTTTTTATCTTTTTAAGGCCTGGCACTGACCTCTTCGGCCTTGGGTAATGCGAGGGGTGAACGGATGGCTATTTGAGAAGGAGCATCAACTCATCTGGCATGACTGTAAGCTCGCAGTGATACACTTGGAGCTTTGTTGTACGTAAAACTGTCCGGGAATAGTACCGAAACGAAAGATCCGATGACCACACCTCGTCATTTTGAAAAATGGTCAGATGGCGAGGTCAACACCAGAGTTCGCGCCCCACTCTCCAAACTTCAACACCACGCCAACGCGAAGACACTTTTAATTTGGACAGATTTAATGTTCACCATCCCCAACGACACAACTGTCTTTGGTTGGATCGAGTTTCGAACTCACAACCCTCGGTCACTAATCCGCGTCTTTAGTATAACTGGGGTACCACGCCCCATTAAAATAAAGAAATCAGTTTTGTAAGCATTACTTTTAAATATCCTTATGGGAGATATTCCATCATTATATGAGAAATATAAGGGAAAAATCGTTAACTTTGGTACCAGAAATATAAATTTTAAATTTAAAACACGTATTGTATGTAGGTAGGTAGTTAAAGTCGCACTGGAACAACACAACGGGCTCTTCCAACTGGGCTACCGCGGCCCTAAAAATACATGAATAACAGAAATAAATAATATTTATACTAATGTATCACAAGAGAGATATAATTTCCCAATTTCTAGATCAATGTAGAACTGTGTCGTAGAACAATTTAGATTTTAATCGGCACAATAATTTTTCAACCTACAAATAGTCTTTCATGAATAATTTGGGTCCATGTTCTTACATGGACCCGAAAAATGGATGTAAATCACTTACCAAACGAGTAAAAAATCCACACTCCTTGTCCTGGAAACTATTAATAAAGCCACAATTCACTTCCAGGTGAAGCCATTCACGTGTGTCTCCCGAATATACCCGGTATATATACCCGGATAATAAAATACTCAAGTAATAACAGAGCAATGGAATAATCCATTTATTCAACACGAAGATTGAATTTGGATATTCCAGACTGGGAAGCTTAAATTTTTGGGAATCCAATTGAATAATCTGAAGAGTTTTTCTCTGGGAGATTCGCTTACAATTAAAGTATTCGCTTTCTTTTATTAGATTGCCTTTTGTCACATTTAGTTTAACATGTCTTTCTTTTCGACTCGATTTGTCAAATTTTTCCTTCGTTTTGACTGTTCCGGCTCGAACGATATTTTAACAGATTTTATTTTCTAAAAAATCATTTACAAGTTCAATATAAGTTCGTTCATTCTGAATTAACGTTCGTTAATTTAATGTCGTTTATTTTCCGATGGATTCCGTTTTTCTTCAAAGTATAAGTAACATTGAAAGTCTGAACAATTAATTTGACTCGTCCGGAAATATAGTCCCGTTGCTTTCGTATCTTCTTAAAAGTATTGGGCACATTGAAAGTTTGTATAATCCATTTGACTTATTTGATGAGTTTTCGTCTGGAAATGTAGTCCCATTGGGATCATATTTTTAAAAAATATATCTAATTTGACTCATTCGATATTTTTCTTTTAGAAATTTCGTCCCGTTGCGTTCATATTTTATAAAAATATCGGAAGCAATGAAAGTTTGTATAATCCATTTGACTCAATCGGTGTTTTTATGTTGTGGAAAATGTTAATGTACAGAATAGAAAAATCATATATCGTCCCCCTTATGCCAGAGACATGAATGTGCAAATTACAAAAATTTGGGAAATGATGTTTGAATGTTTAACTAACCTATTTGGTGTTTCACTTTCATCTAACGCGCATAGCAAGAACAATGTGTTTCAATAGGGGATACACATTCGCGTTTCTGGTAAAACTTAGCAAAATACGTAATCCAACCAGCTGATAAACCCAAAAAGTGAAAATTTGCACATTCATATTTCTGGCATAAGGGGGACGATATCTAAACAACAATCTTTATATCATTTCGATAACAATTATCGTACAAATTGAAAAATCGTGATTTTTATATTATTATTATTATTGATTATTATTGATTATTATTATTGATTATTGAAAAATCGTGATGTTTTGTTTTTGTAAAATTCAAAATCCAACGATAAATAGTTACGATTTTAGTTTAAAAGATTGTACTGAGAAGGAGATAGAATGATTGATTTAATGGAATCTAGAACTTAAAAATAAGTCTAGTTAAAGATTGTTCCAATACCATTGCTCAAATTTACAGGTGAATGTTGACTTTTATATTGAAAACCTAGAATTTTAAGTCTATGATTTATATAATAGAAAAGCGTAATTTTAATTCAGGTGTTAAGTCAGGTTATTTGTATTAAAATGCATTTTCACTATATTTTTAATGTGTTTGCAAAATTAGGATTACTAGACTGAAAATCCAAAGCTGAATCATAAAACTAACTTTATTTGAAAAGTTAAGCAAAACGGATACACACATACTTTATTTACTTTAAAAAACTGAATTTTTAATACCTTTCAATTGCTTATCGCAAGCTTAAAAAAGGCATTATTCTGTTCTACAAAATAAGTTTTAAACACAACTTCAATAAGATGGATCTTCAAATCATTCTAATGCTAACTCTTTGACTTTTAATATTTGAAAATGTTTTCACTTTCGAATATGTTAGATACTTCAGCATAATTAATGTTACAAGAAAAACCCTACCCATAGCTGCTTTTTCAACCTCCGTAAGACCATTTTTCGAAATTATCAGGTACATATTGCAAGAATTTATAGCTGTTTCTTTAATCTCCATTTCTATGCGACCATTTTTCGAAATTATCAACTACACACTACTAGAACACCCCTTCCCATAACGCTTTTTAACCTCCATGAGACCATTTTTCGAAATTATCAGGTACATATTGCAAGAATTTATAGCTGTTTCTTTAATCTCCATTTCTATGCGACCATTTTTCGAAATTATCAACTACACACTACAAGAACACCCCTTCCCATAACACTTTTTAACCTCCATGAGACCATTTTTCGAAATTATCAGGTACACGTTACAAGAACACACATAACTGCTTCTGTAATCTTCCTTGTGCGGCAAAATATAACTGTAGAGCGGCAAACTAACCAACTCTGAAGTAAATTTAGCTTAGCTAACGTAAATATCAGTGCTGAACAAAGTTTGATCAAATTAATTATTGAAAACTCATGACTAAAAATTAATCATGCCTAACGAGTGACAATTGTTTTCTCTCAATCCTTCAACGTTAACTAATGATTGATTTAGTTTTAGTTTTAATCAAGTAATCATGACTAAAAGTTATAATAGAAATTGTGCCTCCATTCAATATTTTGAAATCATTAAAAATAATATGTGCCTGTGTTCAAGTTCTACAACAAAATATCTACCTACCCACATGTTGAAGAGGAAAATTACAATAAAATGGAAAAGAGGATAACGTAATAGAATTATATAGTGATTTATATTTTACAGAGTAATAAAAAAAACTGGCGTAACACAGCAAAAAATCAAATTACAGAAAATAAAAAATGAATGAAAAAAAAGGATCGCAAAAATATGTTGGTTAAATTAGCTTGTTTCACAGTATTGAAATCCTTGAAGTGATTCAAGAAAATTATGCAAATTTAGAGTAAAAAATGAAGCTTAATTTTGTATTTCTATACTATAAGAATTTAGTTAACGTATTCATGACTAAAACTAATGTTTAAGGACTAATTAATTCAGTCATGACTATGAGTAATTTTTCAATCCTGATTAACTTTAATCATTTAAATTTTAGTTATCAATCAATCGATTGAACAAATTAATTCATTACGTCCAACACTGGCGGGCAGAATATCTAACGTACAGTGGCGGAAAAAGTATTTGAATAAGGTTCACTAGTACAATAATTTTATTGCTAATAAATCAAAGTTGAAATATTTCATAAAACAAACAGTCCAAATTAGAAAGCATCTTAATTCAAAAACAGTAATAAAACTAATAATAGATTAAAAATAATAAAATTTCAAAATTTCAAGAGGAAAAAGTATTTGAACAGAGAGAAATACTGCCAAATCATATACAGCAAAATCATATAAACTACATGCTCCATTCAAATCTCCTGTGAACACTGGTAAACACAATGTTTCACATTGGAAATTTTTTCTCCTGCTTCAGAGATATCAGTGACGTGTGTGTAAAAATCACATTGGAAACGACACTACACTTTACTCAAGTTTCTTGTTTTCTAGTATGATTTTCGGAAGAAATATTATATACATTTTCACCTGATGCCTGGATTAATTTGCCCTCGTGTAGCTAAAAATGACCGTAGAGCGACAAACGAACCACCTCTAGAGTAAATCTAGCTTCTCTGACGAAATAGTAATATTTGATACTTATCGGAGAAATCAGTGATGTGCGTTTAAAAGTGGCGTTGAAACCAACACTAGCCATCCTACGCAAGTATATCACTTTCTAAGAACAATCTCCGCGAAAACCCACTGCTCTGTGATGCAATAGACGGTATAGTACTCAACTGTTTACGACATCAATCGAACTAATTTACTGATGCGTTTGAAAAAAATGCTTTGGTAAACTGAAGCCATAACGATACCGAAAGAGGATCACCAATCTTTGGGCAATTGCAGGTTGTGTAAGGAATGACCGAAAATTGGGTGCCGACGCTTTAATGATCACGAAAATAACGATCACAAAAACTGTTTGTGGTAATTTTGGTTCAGTGGCCCCAGGCACCATGAACAGGAGACTGCGAGGGTGCTATTTCGCGATAAGATATATGAAACCCCGATCCCTAAAGAAAATGATGCCATGTGGAATTAACCAGGACGGAACGTGGTAGGGTCTCTAAGAGATTAGTTGGACAATCCAGAAGGTATCAGATATTGTTTCCAGGGGCGAACAGGTCATCGGCAACTCGAGTAAATATCCGAAGTCATCAATATACCTTGTGTAGCAAAAATGACCACAAAGTGGCGATTTTCAACCTTTTTCATCTCATGGCACACAAATTAATTACTATAATTCTGCGGCACACCACAAATATACTGTAAGCTGTAAGGTCCGTTGAAATAAGATGGTTTTTTTTATGGCGCAACATCAAGTAATGGACATACACACACAATCCCATTGAAATTAGAATACAACGGGCTCTAAAAATCACTTATTGCTATTCAAATGCTTATTGTTAGCCTTTGCGGAGTAATCATAAATAATAAGGATCCACGGTAACCCAGTTGGAAGAGAGACGGATTAGTAACCGGAGGGTTGCGAGTTCGTGACTAGGTCCAGCCAAAGACCGTCGTGTTACGAGGACTGGTGCACGTTAAGTCTGTCGTCGCCTAAAATGTCCTCAGGTTGGCGAGGTGTGGAAGTTTGGAGAGTGGGGTACCAGCTCAGGTGTTGATCTCGTCATCTGACCGTGGTTCAAAATTAAGAGACGTTGTCCTTGGTTCTTTCCCTTAGGGATTGATCCCGAACCGTCGCCAGTAGCCCGTTGTGTTGCTCCAGTGCGACGTTAATTAACTACCTCCTACCCTTAATATTGAGTGCGCATTGAAACTTTTTTTACAATAGGTCATTGGTTTGAACTTAAAAACATTTCAGTGTGAAAAAATTAGATTAAGCTAATCATTGATTATCTAATTTATATATAATTAACTAATTAGCATGCGTTTTTAACAGTGATGTATCAAATTCTAGTTTGTTCAGAAAGACAATTCCTGTTGGAAATTATTTCTAATTTCTAAAATTATTCTTCATGTTTTGACCCTCAATCGAATGTCTAAAGGGAATAGGTTTTTACAATTTCTTTTACCAAGGAAGCATAAAAATCAAGATTTTTCAAAAAATTTAAATATTTAAAAATCAACTAAAAACTAATTTCTTAACTAACAACTCTGAAGGTCAAAACATTTATCGTCTTATATAGATTATAATGATACAAAAATAATTATAATAGATCAATTCATTGATGGGTTATCACCATTTGAACAAAGTATCATAGTGCAAAAACACAATTCTTCAGAAATTGAGTTTGAAGTTTTAGAAACATGTGTATACATGGTGACAGTACCTAACGAAAAACCCTTGTAACTAGAAAATATTCCGAATATTTACAAGATCTTGTTATGGTTTGAAAAGCTAAAGGGTTGAAAAGTATTTTTAAGCAATGAAAAAGCAATATTTTCTAGTCTATTTTTGTAATTTTCAATGCATACATACACCTGTAAGTGTAACCCTTAAATGAAACGCCTTCGTCAAATATGAAAATTAATTCTCTCTCTCTCTCCGCCGACGTCGAAGTCATTCGATCTACCAAAGTCATTACTTGGGACGAAGCTGTTATGGCCTTCAGTACTGCTTTACTGCAGTTGACTAATAATGAAAATATTATGAAAAATTAGAAACCTTTTGGTGGCAAAATCCTTTTGCTTAGGAACTTTAGACAAACTCTTCCTACTGTCAAACATGGTGACAGAACCAAAATAGTCGAAATCGACATTAAATTTAACCAATTATTAGAGAAGCTTTCATTTTTAGACTCGAAAATAATGTTCGATCTGTTGATTCGTCATTCAGTGGATGGCATTTACGCAAATAAATCTCGTAGTTCTCGAGACATGCTGCAAGCTGATGTTTCATCTAAGGCATTCTCTCAAAATAAACATCTCGCATATTTTGCATATCTACGTATAGCATCGAACGAACACAAAAAGCATGAACAAAGAGTCTGAATATTGAATTTGGTTTTTCACATCAATATAACCATCTCATATGTAAATTTACCTACATTTAGCATCGCACGAATGGAACCCTTCAAAACACAAACAAACATTAACAAAAAGTCAGAAGATTGAATTTGAGTTTTCATTAATATAACGACCATACATATTCACATACCTACGTATAGCATAGCACAAACACGAAAACCACGAACAAAAACAGTCTGAAGATTTTATTTGGTATTTCATCGCGACATAATCATCACTGAACGTTCATTTCTCTACATATCGCATCGCACGAACACAGCCATTGCGAACTTGAACAAGCTTGGAAAATAAAGTCTGAAGTGGGAATTAGATTATTCATCAATATAACCATCTCATGTATTCGTTTATCTACATATAGTCTCGCACGTACACAACCATTGAGAACACAAACACGAAATAAACAAGTCTGAAGAATGAATTTCGTTATGCCTTAATGTAACCACCGCATATATTCATATAGGTATAGTATCTCACGAAAACAAGCACAAACAGAAAAAGATTGAAAATTGAATTTGGTTTTCCATCCATATAACCATCTCATATGTTATTTTATCTACATAGTATCGCACGTACACAGCCTAGCTAACTTGAACAAGCTTGGAAAATAAAGTCTGAATATATGGAATTTGGTTTTTCATTAATGTAACCACCTCACATATTCATATATCTATGTATAGCATCGCATGAACGCGAAAAGCACGAACAGAAAAGATTGAAATTTGAATTTGGTTGAACTTTGAACAAGCTTGGAAAATAAAGTCTTAAGAGAGAAATTGGTTTTTAATCAATATAAACATCTCACATATTTTGCATATCTACGTATAGCATCGCACGAACGCGAAATGCACAAACAAAAACAATCTGAAGATTGAATTTCGTTTTTCATCCACATAATCATCTCACATGTTAATTTATCTACATGCAGTGTTGTACGAACACAACCATTGTGAATGCGAACACGCGCGGTGAAAAAAAAACTGACGAGGAAATTTCGTTTTTCATGGTTATAACCATTTCACACATTCATTTATCTACATATCGTATCACACGTATAGAACCACTGCGAACATGAACAAGCACGAGTGAAAAAAATGTTTGAGCAGAGATTTTGGTTTTTCACCGGTATAAACATCTCACACATTCGCATATCTACGTATATCATCGCACGAATACAACCATTCAGAACACAAACACTAACAAAAGTCAGGAGACTGAGCTTGGTTTTACATTAATATAACCACTATGCATATTCGTATATCTACGTATAACATCGCACGAACACGAAAAGCACGAACAAAAACAGTCTGAAGATTGAATTCTGTTTTCCATCCACATAATCATCTCACTTTAATTTATCTACATTGCATTGCACGAATACAACCACTTTGAACACGAACAAGCATGAACAAAAAAATTCTGTAATCTGAATTTGTTTTTTTTTTCATTGATATAACAATCTCTCACATATATATGGGTTTATCTACATGTAGTATCGCATGGACACAACCATTACGATTTGACTTTATTCGAATCAACTGCGTGTGAAAAACTTTTTTATCCTTAACGGAAGTTATCCTTTAAATTTTGACTGGTGTGTATGACTAAATATTAAAAGGATTTAGCAAAGCTGCTTCTTAAATGTAATAAGGTGATATCTTCATTTTACCTTACTTTGGCCCCTCCGAAATACAATTGTGGCTACATATTGGATTGAACAACAGCTTTATATGAAATCATCGGATTACTTTTTTGACTGACTTCATGCATATGTAATGTTTTAAACTCGTAAACAAATGCAGAGCTGATCCAACTTGGTTAGGTCGCTACACATCAAATTTCCCATACCCATTGAAGTCACAGCGATGCATTCAGTTTGAAATGCCTCCTGTCTCTCAAATTGTATTTGTTAGGAAACTTGCTTCTTAAATGTAATAAGAGTACAGATCTGCATTTGGCCTACAAAATTAAACATTTTTAGCTTGGGGTCCCTGCGAAATGAAATTTTGGCCACGCATTGAATTGAGCAACTTTATATGAAACCGCATCGCAGCATTGTTTCGCATGAATCCATACATGTGTAACGATTCAACCTCATAAACAAACGCAGAATTTATCCAGTTTGTACACATCAAATTTTCCCACACCCGTTGAATGAACATAAATCCGCAGCAATGTATTCAATTTGAATTGCCTCCTTCCTATTATACTGAATTTGTTGGACCAAATGAAATCTTGTCTTAAGCAAGATTGCGTCTCCAAAGGTACTCGAATGCTCAAGACCTGCACCAGCCCAATAACTTCCAGCGATGACTTAAAATCGCTTTTGTAATTTTGACCCAACCGCGCACGGTTAAAATTGCTGCGAATAAATCCCACTTTTCCCGGGCACACACACAAACACCATGACGTCACCCACATTATTGACGTCGCCAGGAGAAGTGGCCATCTGCGGCTGCGCAGCGCTCGGTGCTTGATGGGAAAAGCATGCACCCAATCATACTCTCATCCACAGTATATAAATCGAGATCCGGCCAGCGATCGTCTTATCTTTTACCGAATACTGTCCTCTATTGCATCTCTTGCAATAGTTCCGGCACTTCTTCGGCTACTCCAGAGATGTCGACTGCAATGAGCACTGAGGGACCGAAACGCCGATTCCTGTTTTTTCTCTGCCTAACTTACTTGACTCTGTCCCGGGCGTCCACCGTCACAGCTTCGCGGGAAAGTAAGTATGCTCTTCCTAGTGTCTTGGAGATGGTGGGGCTTCAATTGCGCAATCGCTTCGCATGCTGGCGCGAAGTTTTGCCCAACTTTTTCCCGGCCGCTGCATACAGTGGCGGACCAGGAAGGGGGACTCTGGGGCCTGAGCCCACCTCCGATGTTTTGGTTTCTGATTTTAATACATTTTTACGAATAAGTTAAAAATATTAACAGTTTACTAAATTAATCGCTTTTCAGGAAATATGAAAGCACAGAGATTTGATGAATTTCCCATACCCGTTGAACGAACATGCGTCATAGCTATGCATTTAATGTGTCAGAATTATTTCGGGCATAAAACGTTAAAAACGTGCATCATATATTCTTTTGTGATATTAAAATAACAGTTATTAGACATATTTTGAATTTGTAAAGAAATAACTTTCTAGGAAAGATGAAAGCACGAAGATTTGATGAATTTTCCAAACCGTTTAACGAGCATGCGTCGTAGCTATGCATTTAATGTCATGATTATTTCGAGCATAAATTATCACAAATATGAATCATATATTCTTTTGTGATGTTAAAATAACAGTAAATTGATCTTTTTCTAGGAAATGAAAGAACGAGATTTTATGTAATTTCGAGACTCGTTGTACGAACATACGTCATAGCTATGCATTTAATGTCATAATTATTTGGAGTATAAAATATAAAAAAATGTGTATCATATATTCCTTTGTGATATTAAAATAACAGCAAATTAATCATTTTCTAGAAAATGAAAGAACAAGATTTTATGAATTTTCCTGACCCGTTGAACGAACATACGTCGTAGCAATACATTTATTTTGTCATAATTATTTCGGACACAAAATACTAAAAATGTGCATCATATATTCTTTTGTGATGGTAGGAAAACAGTAAATTAATTATTTTCTAAGAAATATGAAAGCCAGAATGACTGAATTTTCCAGACCCGTTAAAGGAACATAAAGTCATTCTGGCTCTCATATTTCCTAGAAAATGATTTTTCACTGTTATTTTACTGTCACAAAATAATGTATGATGTAAATTTTTAATATTTTATGTTCGAAATAATTATGAGAAATTCATATTGCATTGTTATGACTTACGAATTTTCCAAACCCGTTGAACGAACATAAGTCGTATCAATGCATTCTTATTTAAGAAGTCTAAGTTGTATTATTTAGTTAAATAAAAGTATTAAATTTAGTTTCAACTGGTTTAAAGAAAGCTTACCTACAAGCTTTAAGTTGAATTTCACAAACACTTATTCGTATATGTTTTGAATAATATGCATAAAAAGTATAAATAGATCCATGAAAAATAAATAAAGCATAAAGAGTTCTTGTATAGGGAAAGAGGTTAGAAATATTTGTTATATTCAAATAATATATTCTTATTTTTCCACTGCGAAAGAAAAGTTTTCATTAATCTGGTCGCCCCTCAAATAAACCGGCCCATGTAGAATTTTTCCCTTCCTCACACAGCTAGTACTCCAGGACTTGCTCCAGAGATAAAAAATGCGCTTATCTCGAACAAATATACAGTAGAAAATAACCAGTGTGACTGTCAATGAGTAAAATCTTCATGATTGAGAAAACTAAGTATATCATTTTCTTTTCTTTGATAAACTCTAAATTATTAAATAAAGTGTTTCTTTGAAAGAACTATTTTCCTAACTCTAAATTAGTAATAATTTTTTTTTAATATTTTTAAGCTTTTCTGAAAATGTTTATCTAGTTCATTTATTGTCGCCAATTTTGACGTAATGGAAATCCATTACCTTTTCATCTAAGATTTGCAAGCATTTAAATATCGTTCCGGGGAACGAGTTTGGGGATTTCACCACAAAATGTTGTTTCTTATCCTACTTGGTGTAGCAAACTAGACCAGGTCTGTGAGTTGATGCACCTTAGCCCCAGACAGCTAAGGAGGTGACCAGTAGAGGCTTACTCTATAGTGCATTTCCAACAGGTTGGAAAAACCCTAAAACCACGATCAAATGAAATTGATTTTAAATATACACACTGACAAGTCTCTCCTCCCTGGGTGTATTTCTCTCTTCTGTGTCGGTAAAACTTCATTGTGTGTTTATGTCTATTGCTTGATATTGTATGTCTTGTTTGTGGGGTAGCATGGCCAAATATGGCCCTTGCGCCATAAAACCCCCAAACCAACCACTGACCAGTCTAGAGATGGCAGTCTCCCCTGCTGACCTCTATTATCCTCAAATTGGGGGTACATCCGGGAGGTTTTCTCTGGTACTAAGTATGGCTGGGAGGAATTTTCCGAGAAAATTTTTTCTGAACACATTTCGCACAAATGCTTTTCTGAATAACCCTTCCCAGAAATCACATAATAAGAGAAGGACGAGTGCATATCCTGTTGATATAGACACATCCGTGCTTTTCTCGAACGAGGAACTCACCAAAACCCGGATTTCGTACCGCGAATATATTCAACACAAAAATTTCGTGGTTTCGAGAGTAGATTCTTGCTCAAGGAATAAATATGCATTTGGAGAAGCTCTAATTTAGCACAACACCACATAATTTTGAACCACGGTCAGATGACGAGAGCAACACTTGTGCTAGCACCCCACTCTACAAATTTCCACGCCATACTAACGTGAGGACATTTGAGGCCACGACAGGTTTAACATGTACCAGACGTGTTTAACGTGTACACGACGGTCTTTGGCTGGACCTAGTTTCAAACTCGCAACACTCCGTTTGCTAATCTTTTGCTCTTCAAACTGGGCTACCGCGGCCCAGCGCTCTAGCAATGGTTTACAAGGCAATTAATAAACAATTATTTCTCAATTTTTCGAACTCACTTCTTTACATGTACATCCGGATCCGAATTCAAGAATCATTCGCGATTCATCTAATAACCAAGAATTGGAACAGAAATCTGAAAAAAAATGTCTTACAAAAGCAGTTAATAGTCTTTATTTAGCTGTTAATTCTGAATTGTGAACATTAGACTGTTGTATTTTGAAAGAGGGGTTTAAAAAGGCCCACATCAGGGAACATTTCACTGCCTACTTCAACAAACAGGATTGGAATTCAGACTATTCAAATGGCAAACTTCTCATCGATATTTTTTTTACCCTATGCCCGTCTTCGGCCTATCGCCCATCAATCGACGAGAAGCCCAATAGATTTCTGAAGTAAAAAAATATGGCTTATAAACACTATCGACAGTATTTACAATTAATTCTAAGGTTTAATTATTTACATTTAGTAAATAATTAAAGTTTAATTATTTACATTTTTACATTTTAGTTTAATTATTTACATTTTTTAAATTTATTACATTTAGTATTTACAATTAACTTTAGGGCAGTTCTTGAGGTGGTCTCCAGTCTTTTCGTCCAGTTCGTAAAGGGGACAGATAGCTGACCTCGCTACTCCAATACGGTGTAAGTGTTTTTGTCGGTATTCATGTCCGGTAAGAAGTCGAAAGCAAGCGACTCCTACAGCTCTGGGGAAGGAACCTGGGATAAGAGCTTTATTCCTCAATAAAACATTCCAGTTCTTTCCTGTAGACATCTCTTTTAGATTGAGAGTCTATTAGTCCTTATAGACGAGCATATAAGCCTCTTGATGTTACGTAGAGGCAAATAGGACTTAGATTTGGGCAACTGTGCTCCACTGTTCATTGCCATGCATACCACAGTGACTTGGAATCCAATGAAAGGCAACTTTTTCTTAACCTTCCCAAGACATGGTTTAGTTTTTCTCTACATCGATGTGCACAAGATCATATTCATTTTGACCAGGGGTGGTAGGAGCTATTGCTGCCTGAGAATCGTTGAAAAATGCATTGTTTTTAGGACAGGTCTCGACTTCATCCCCAGCGAGGAAAACAGCAGCAACCTCTCCATCGAAGTGATCGCAGTATTTTCAGTATCAGTACTCATCGATGTACAAACTATGAATTGCTGAAATCAGAGTTGGTTATGAAAATAATTTTCTTTTCTAACTATTTGAGTATCTTAGAGTCGCATATCTTTCCTATTTTACGTTACAAATGAACATTCTTTTTTTAAGTTCCCCATGCAATTGGACCTTAATAGCACAACCAGCCCCTATGGCTTCTGATCCATTTAGGAAAAGTAAACCATAAAATGATTGGCTGTGTATTTTTTAAGTTTTGTAAGTCATTAGTATTATAATATTTAGTCTGGTGGAGCTTTTCTGTGTCATATATATGTGTAGATGAATAAATGAGTATGTATCTCTCTTTATCACGACACGTATGTGGGGTCTTTATTCCTTCTTATCTTAATCATGGGCCGCGGTAGCCCAGTTGGAAGAGCAATGGATTAGCGACCGGAGGGTTGCAAGTTCGAAACTCCATCCATCCAAAGACCGTCGTATACTCGGGGACTGGTGCACGTTAAATCTGCCGTGGCCTCATATGTCCTCACGTTAGTGTGGTGTGGAAATTTGTAGAGTGGGCTACCTACCTACATATCTTAATCACGAACCAAGTAGGAAATCTTTAACCTTATCTTTATCGTAAACCGCAAATGCTTTTTCGGTCATGCATTTACCACAACCTATGCATCCTAAATCATAGTGTCGTTATTACTATTTGCTCGGGGTCATTAGCTATGACGGCCATGTACTAGATCTTTGGCTATGGTTTTAGCATAATGTATATACAAAGTAATTCACTCGGAACGTTATCCAAAAAAAGCGCTATAACTTTGAAAGGAGAAAGCATTTTACCTTTTCACGATCTCATCGATATCGAAGATGCTGAAAATGTCCGTCATTGTCTCATCCAGGCAGGTAGGTAGTTGAATTAACGTCACACTGAAGCAACACAACGGGCTATTGACGGCGGTCCGGGAGGATCAAACCCGAAGGGAAAGATCCGAGGACAACACCTCGTAATTTTGAACCACGGTCATATGACGAGGTAACACCTGAGCTGGCACACCACTCTCCAAACTTCCGCATCACGCCAACGTGAGAACGTTTGAGGCCACGACAGATTTACCTTTCACCAGCCCCCTCGCACACGACGGTTGGATCGCGTTTCGAAATTGCAACCCTCCGGTCGCTAAACCTCGACTCTACCAACTGGGCTACCACGACCTTTATCCACATGTCTGAGAAGTCGGGGTAGGTATATGAGTGGTTTGCACTCTAGCCCTAGGTTGAACAGGCTCTGGGTTTGAATCCCGGTCAAGGTATGCATATTCGCAGTTGTACGGAATAAAATGAACAATAGAAAAAACAGTAAGAATAAAAGATGAATCACAAATTTTCCTTAAAGAGAATTCTAAAAATGTTCTCTCGGGCGCAGTCGAACAAGATATGCTCCAAAGTCTCTTTTTCATCAAGGGGCCAAGTTGGAAGAGTAACGGACTAGCAACCGGAGGGTTGTGAGTTCGAATCCAGCGAAAGACCGTCGTGTAGAAAGGGAGCTGGTGCGCATTAAATTCGTCGTGGCCTCAAATGTCCTCACGTTGGCGCGATGTGGAAGTTTGGAGAGTGGGGTGCCAGCTCAGTTGTGACCTCGTCATCTGACCGTGGTTCAAAATTACGTGGTGTTGTCCTCGGATCTCTTTTCTTCGGGCGTTGATCCCGGACAGTAGGCAATAGCCTCTTGTGTTGCTCCAGTGCGACGTTAATTAAATACCTACCTACCTCATCGAGGCAAATAAGGCACTTGTAGTCAGCCTAGTGAAAAGGATTCAAGTAGGCCTGTGTTACAATGTGGCCTATTGTGGTTTTAACAGAAAAAGGGCTGGGACTTTTTGAAGTAATGGTGGTCATTAGGCCCACTCTCTGGAATTGAAAAAGACGGCGATTCATTCCAGTGTTCCTCCATAAAGGGCACCAAAGTAATCGAGCCTCTATCCTGACTCTACCCACACACCTAGAGAGGGTAGTTGCAAAAGCAGATTCGTTTTTCAAACTTTAAACGTCTTTTATGGATAAAGATGAGAAATAGTATAAAATGAAAGCTTGACAAAAAATGAGTGGCTAACAAAGAATACACAATGAAAGCGAAGTCATTAACTCAAAGTATTATCACAATACCATACGAACTGGACAGATCAGGCAGGTAGGTAGTTAACGTCGCACTGGATCAACACAACGGGCAATTGGCGACGGTCCGGGATCAATCCCTAAGGGAAAGAACCGAGGACAACACCTCGTAATTTTGAACAATGGTCAGATGACCAGGTCAACACCTGAGCTGGCACCCCACTCTTCAAACTTCCACACCACTCCAACGGGAGGAAATTTCAGGCCACGACAGATTTAAAGTGCACCACTCCCCGTGTACACGACGGTCTTTGGCTGGACCGAGTTTCGAACTCGCAACCCTCCGGTTGTAATCCGTTGCTCTTCCAACTGGGCTACTGCGGCCCCTGGACAGATCAGGAGTTTTGAGGAAGAAACAAACAAGTTTAATATTTGTCTCATCTGTTTCTGATTTGGATATGAACTGGGTGATTTTTGTCTTTATATTATGATTGTCGTACCCATAGAGGTAAAAAATCAAACGCTGTCTTTATCTCACTATTAATACTGCAAAATGTGTATCAGAAGTATCTCACTTGCTGAGCTGAAATAAAAAACGAAGGTGCTATTTTTACTCTGACCTCAAATAACTCTTCGTATTTACATAATTTTATCTAATACAACTATGGTTCTGAACACCCGAGCTCACGAAAACACCGACATTTGAAATATGAGCGACATCTAGTGAATCACTTCAGTACTAAATGACAGACCGCAGATTGAATGGTATTTTTATGGTATAGGAACGCTCTTGTCCGCTATGTTTTATAACTTGTCTTACCTATTGCATCTAACTTATTGCAAAACATTCATTATGATCTTTTGTCGATTTATTAAGGAAAATATTCGATGAACAAAAGTTGTGTACTTCTCTGATTCAAAGTATGTCAAAACACTGAATATATAAACTACATATAGAATAACAAGTGTTTGATATTGATTTTTCATCTTTCTACAGGTAATATCAGCAAACAAAATCTTTTGAAACACTTTGTTCTAGAAGCTATAACGAAAAATCAAAAACATGGGGCGATTTTGGACCATAGTTCCGTGAAATTACAGTTTTGGCAGTGCACTTGTATTACCTGTATAACTCAACAAATTTTACTTATTAATCAATTTCATTTAAACGCTGAATTTAAACCTTGAAACCATTGAGTGGCGATTCCTAGCTTTGCAATTGAAAAGACTGCATGTTCTGCTCAATACATTGGGCAAAGCACGCAGATCGCTAAACATTGAAATACACTGTAGGGAGTGTATATTTATGATCATCAATGCAGGACAGAACAGTCGACTTAATTGGACTAGAATGTACTAATTTATAAAGTAGTACTAGGAAACTAAAATAACCTATGATACTGTAGTCCAGCCATTTCTGTTATTGGGAACAACACGCATATTATACTAAATAGTGAAGTACAACTGTCATAAGTGTGTATTAGATGCTCATAAATACAGATCAGAATACCCGACTCGGTCAGATTCCAATGTGGAAAAATGTCAATCTATAAAGTAGTACTAGGAGACTGAATGAAGCATTTTAGCATCGTAGACCGGCCACTTCTACCATGGGTAAAACACTCATATAACTAAATAGTAAAGTAAACTTATCAAGTGTGTATATTAGTTGCTCGTAAATATAAGTCTACTCGATAGATCGTACTAGGAGATTGAATTGAAACCTTGTGACACTGTAAACCGCTGCCATTTCTACCATGGGCAGAACACGTAGAATACTAAACAGTGAAGTACAACTGTCATAAGTGTGTATTAAATGCTCATAAATACAGGTCAGAATACCCGACTCGATCATATTACAAAATGTATATATATGTAGATCTATAAAGTAGTACTAGGAGACTGAATGAAGCCGTTTGGCATCGTAGACCCGTCACTTCTACCATGGGCAGAACACGGGGATAACTAAATAGTAAAGTACAACTGTAAGTGTATATTAGATGCTCGTAAATACAGGTCAGAATACTCGACTCGGTCAGACTAGGATCTACCAATCTGTATAGTACTAGGAGATTGAGTTGAAACCTTGTGACACCGTACACCGACCATTTCTACTATGGGCAGAACACTAGATTACTAAATAGTGAAGTACAGTTGTAGCAAGCGTATAAGTTCATAAATACAGGTCAGAATACTAGACTCGATCAGCATCAAACTATGAATTGAAACTTGGAGGCAGATAAAGAGATAAACTTAAAATTCTTCATAGATTATCGTGGTCATGGGATCAAAGGATGAAGACTAGTGCTGAAAAGATTCCAGTTTTATCTCCACTTAAAATTTGAATGAATGTCCTGATGAGGCATTTTATTTTTTCATCACTTGAAAAAGTCTCTTGACTACCTTAAGCTGCTCTTCTGCCAGGTACTTAGGTGTGAGTTCAGATTATCTGGATAACAAAATCCACTTTTGATTACGAAGCATCATATGTTCCTTTAGGACGCTTTCTTAAGATAAGATGTTATACTTTTCTTTAGATATGATTATTTTCCTTTAAGAAGGTTATGGAATATTTGGAAAATGAGAAAATAATTAGATTTTTAGTTTTTCTTACCTGACAGAAGATGAGGAAAGTTAACTGAAGTGTTTTGCACTTATTTGTTATTAGAGGCGTTTGAAAGGTATTTTTCTAAAAGTTCTACTATAAATTCCAAGCATTAAGTAATCACCAACCAAATAATTTGTATATGACCTAATAAATTTACTATCTGCGGGATTTGGTCCAAATTCTTCAAAATATTACAATGACAAATCTTGAAAATTATGGTCTCTACTTCTAAACTGAATTTCACACATTTTAGTTGCAAAAGTATAACATCCATCTTAAAAAATTTCGCTCATGCAGACTAAGATACATAGATACATAAAACCTAAGACACTCATTTCCCTTCTATCTCTGATGGTGGTTCAAAATTACGAGATGTCCTCGATCTTACCCTTCGGGACTGATCTTGGACCGTCGCCAATAACCCGTTGTGTTTCCACAGTGCGACGTTAATTCAACTACATACCTACCATTCTTAAAACACACAAGTCACTTTTCACTTAAATAATAGTTCGAAACTCGGTCCAGACAAAGACCGTCATGTATACGGGGGCTAGTGCACACTAAATCTGTCGTGGCCTCAAATGTCCTCTTGTTGGCGAAGTGTGGAAGTTTGGAGAGTGGGGTGTCAGGTGTATTCAGGTGTGGTTGGTGTGGTGTTCAGGTGCTGTTCTCGTCACCTTACCATGGTTCAAAACTACGAAGTGTTGTCCTTGGACTTTCTTTTCGGGATTGATCCCGGACTGTCGCCAATAGCCCGTTGTGTTGCTCCAGTGTGACGTTAATTAACTACCCTACCCCCTTACATAATACCCCTGCGAGTTGTAGGTGGTACAGGTTCGATTCCCCGCTGTGTATTTTTCTCTTCTGTGTCAGTAAAAGCTTTACTTGTGTGTATGTCCATTTTCTTGACTTTATTTGGTGGAACTTGGCCAAATATAACCCACCTTCATAAAACCCAACCCAACGAACCCTTAACATCATTTGTAACTGAAGTACTTACGTTGGAAATGTCTTAATTTTATGTCAATTAACACTTGATTTACAAAAAATGATTGTTAAGCGAGAATCCAAATCTGTATCTGATGTTGGCTTATCGTAGTGATAATGACAAATTAATGCTATTTTAGAGATATCAAATTAAACTTGACGGTTGGTGCAGAAGAAATTGGTCCCATTAAGTATTTTTTCTTACAGCAATTTCAAAGGTGAACTCATTAATGTTATTTTCTGATACTTAGAATAAATAACTCTTTGAATTGTATTATATAAATATTGCTTTTTATTAAATAAATAACTGTTATTTATTTGAATAAAAAGGACTGATTTGAAGATAAAAGACCGAAAATATCAACACAGCAGTTTAAACTTATTGATCTCGCAATCCATTCAATGTCTTGATTGAATGGTTTTTCCGACGTAAATCTTTAAAATATCTGATTCTGTTTTTCGTTGAGTCAAAGAATAGATAGCTGATTCTGCTGTTTATGAGCGAGTAGTATTGATTTAGAGGGTTGGGTTGAAAGTAAATATAAAAATAAAAGTTGTAAATGTTGAATAAATTTTTTGATAGAATTATGCGAATACGCAATACAAATATTTTCTTGTCCTGAAAAGAGGGTATCTGAGGGAAATTGTCACACATTATTCCATCAAAAGTTTGTATTTTAAATGTCAGAAAAAGCAATAACGTTTCTTGTGAATTTGATGAAAAATGCATCAAACCTTATTTAAAATACAGTTCTAGACTATAAGTGGCGTGATTAGTTTAAGAAACGGTTCCAGTATGTTCGGTATTCCTCCCTGGGGGTATTTCTTTCTTCTGTGTCAGTAAAACTTTCATTGTATGTGTCTGTCTATTACTTGATATTGTATGTCTTGTCTGGCACAGCTTGTCCAAATATGGCCCTTGCGACATAAAACTCCGAAAACAACCAACCAACCAGTATGTCTGCAAACTGAATGTATTGGGACGATACGAGAACCAACAATGACTCGCGTTAATCTGAGAAAATATTACTTGATTGAATGAGGTAATAAAGAAATGAGGAGGACGTTCAAATTAGGATTTTGTTTTCAACGTTTACGACTTCACTTTAGTTCAATACTTCATTACTTCTAAAGACCAAGACTGAATGAAAATTGCCTCTTTCAAGAATGTCTTCGATTTTCTATTGCCACGTAATGGACACATGACAGATTCCAAAAGGGAAAAGAATCATCCATAGAATTCTGGGATAAATATAACTTCCAAAGTCATTCAATGAGTTCGTTGGTAATGATCATTTGTCACTACGTAATGAATAGCATATGAAAGCTTTTTCTATCTTAATTTCAGAGCAAAACCCTATTTTGTGAACTTAAAAAAGCAAACAACTCCCAGTAAAACGGAATATTGTATTTGCGATTTCTTTCATTTATAAGATGCATTTTGAAAGATGTCATAAACGAAAATAATAGATTAGTTAATGGAGATCCACTACAAAAAGCATACAAATGTTAAAACGCCAAAATCGAATCATAATAAAAATGATGTTGAAGCTATTGTGAAAATATACCCCTTTATTTAATTATTGCATTCTAAATAATAAATATAAATACTAGAAATTTTAGAATCCTTTTGAAACGGCTTAGGTCCAAGGAAGTGCGATTGTTTTTTTAAAAGTAATAAGATTACATTTAAGGATGACATTGAATGCAAAAATTACGACAAAAAGCTCTTGCGATTCGGATACCTGCAAGTTTCGAATACTCGTTGAAAAATTATATCCCAAGGAGAATAAGCTTATGGTCTAATACTCACGTCTGTACAATATTCAAACTATCCGGTTCGGTTTACCCCGAGGTACCGAGTGACCCGTTCTCTCTTCTGTTTTACCCTTGCCAACCCTTCTGCTTTTTCCTCCTTCGTTGTTGTCTTGTGTTTGGGGAAGCTTGGCCATATATGGCCCTTGCGACATAAAACCCAAAACCAACCAACCGGTTTGTTATACCTAAATCACCGAGTTGAAGTTTTGGTTATAGAAAGGAGGCCGGAAGCTCCAGCTGCTTCTCAAAAAGTAACTTAGACATTTGAAGTGAAAATTACGAATTATTTCGTTCTCAGAGTGGCAAAATTTAGGTTAGCTCACTAGCAGAAAAGCAGTAATCCTCTTCGTCAAGATAATCCCTATACTGAAACTCGTATCAAAATACACTACTTACAATTTTTGTGATTTTCTCGTTTCGTCTCATTTTTGCCGTTTTTGTCCTGAATGTCCATGGCACGTGGCGACTTTTGAAAATAAAGAAATATGAGGTTTCAGAATAGAATGGCACGTGTTGACTCTTCAGTCCTTTGTCCTCTTCTATGATACTTTTTACATGATGTAGAAAGATATCCTGGAATCAACTGTGTCTAAAAGTAACTTAGACAATCTGAAGCGAAGATTAAGAATTGTTTCGTTTCAAGGTGACACGTTTTAGATTAGCCCACAAGCAGCCAAACCAATTATCCTCTTCGTCAAGAAAATCCCTATTTTGAAACTCGTATCAGAATACTAGTTACATTTTTTCTGATTTTCTCGTTTCGTCTCATTTTCACCGATTTTGTCCTGAATGTCCTTGGCACGTGTCGACTTTTGAACTAAAGAAATGTGGTTTCAGAATAGAATGGCATGTTGACCCTTCAGTCCTTTGTTCTCTTCTGTGATACTTTTTATGTTATAGTAAGATGTCCTCGAACCAACTGCGTCTAAAAGTAACAGACTAATTTGAAGCGAAGATTAAGAATTGTTTCGTTTCAAGGGTGACGCATTTTAGATTAGCCACCAGCAGCAAAAGCGATAATCCTCTTCAAGAAAATCCCCATTCAAAAAATCGAAACGGAATATACTAGTTCGACTTGTGATTTTCTCGTTTCGTCTCATTTTCGCCGTTTTTGTCTCGCATGTCCTTGGCACGTGTCGACTTTTGAACTAAAGAAATGTGGTTTCAGAATAGAATGGCATGTGTTGACCCTTCATTCCTTTGTCCTCTTCTGTGATACGGGGATAAACGGAAGCATTTGTGTGGTTTCCCTTCGTCTGCATCGAATTCCCCCATCCCGCGCCCATTTTACAATTACCTCCTTCCACCTCAATCATCAAATTCTGCTGCTTCACGAAATGAACTTGAAGGGTTGCCTTTTGATACTGATAATCGAAATAGAGTTCCTTGGATAACGAATCCTTATTACGAAGACTCGAGTCGTCAATTTCTACTTCAATTGTTCCGTTCAATAGAAAAGACGCCGTCCTTGATTACAGGAGGACAATTCTAACTCGATATGCTCGACAATTCTGACTCGATTCGGTTTGTTAGAAAAAGTGAAAACTTTTATCGGTGATTTTCCTTCTCGTAGGTAGGTATTTAATTAGTCACACTGGAGCAACACAACGAACTATTGGCGACGGTCCAGGATCAAACCCGAAGGGAAAGATCGAGGACAATATCCCGTAATTTTGAACCATGGTCAGATGACAGATTTTCCTTCAGAGTTCGTGTATTGAACATTGACTTTGGAGAACCACATACCGACTTTAATCTGATAATTACTTTAAAGGTAGGTAGGTAGATAGTTAATTAGAGCCACACTGGAGCAACACATGGCGACGGCCCGGGATTAGTCCCCAAGAGAAAGATCCAAGTACAACGCTTCGTAATTTTGAAGCACTCTCAGATGGCTAGAACAACACGCTGAAAAGAACAGATGAGCTCGCACCCCACTCTCTAAACTGCCACAACACACCAAGACATTTGAGGCCACGACAGATTTAACAGGCACCAGTCCCTACATACGCGACGGTCTTTGGCTGGATCGAGTTTTTAACTCACAACCTTCCGTTTGCTAATCTGCTACTCTGACAACCGGGTTGCTGCGGCCCGTACTGTTGTGATAGTGTAATGGATCCGTAGATTATTCCGATGACTCGATACTAATCGCATCTTGTGAAAAGTAAATATCTTTGAGATGCATTTTTTTCGGGAAGATAAGTTTCGAACTTTCAACCCTCGGTTGCTAATCCGTTGCTCTTCCAACTGGGCTACCGCGGCCCATTACTTTAAAGAATGGCTTGTAGTCTAAAAAAAGCTGTTTCAATCAAAGGATGTATTTATTCCAAATGGAATTTTAACAAAAATTTATGCTCAGGTGTCGAAACTTTGCATTGAAGTTCTTAAGTAATGGGTTTTCAAAATTTGTGTACTCAAACAAGTTCATTTTAAAATTAGACTTTTATGAACTGGTGGGAAAATTGCGTGTTTTAAAATGTAGGAAAATGGAAATTTCGTAACTTGATTTCAATAGGAAGGGGGGGGGTATTTCAATTAACGTCACACTGGAGCAACACAATGGACTATTGGCGACGGTCCGGGATCAAACCCGAAGGGAAAGATCGAGGAAAACGCCGCGTAATTTTGAACCACGGTCAGATGACGATATTGATTTTGAGATTTTCAGAGATTTTAATATACTTCTTTAATAAATATTGTGCAAGATAATACTAAAAAAATCCTCCCACTTCAGTATATAGGAAAATGTTTAGTGAGTATACAAATGTTTTAAAACCGATATGTTCAGTACATTCTAAAAAAGATACATAGAAATTTGGCACATTCAAATTTTCGGTATTGGTTGAGATTTTATGGCCCAAAGGCCATATTTAGCCATACTGCGCCAAGCTCAAAACAACGATGAGTAATGCACATACACACATAAGGAAAGTTTTACTGATACAGAAGAATAAAATGCACACAGGGTAGTTACTGGAATCAAACTTGAGCTGCTTACAACTCGCAAGTTGCTAGTGCAGTGAGCAAACCCACTGAGCCACGGTGGACCTATTCGGTACTGGACATCTGGACATTCCAACTCCCCTTGAGAGATTAGCTTGTTCCTATTCTCTTGAGTGTCAAGCCCGTTGGAAGAGCAACGGATTAGCAACCCGAGGCTTTTGAGTTCGAAACTAGGACCAGTCAAAGATCATCGTATACACGGGGGCTGGTGCACGTTAAATCTGTCGGAGCCTCAAATGTCCTCATGTTGGTGTGGAAGTTTGGAGAGCGGGGTGCCATATCAGGTGTTGACCTCGTCATCTGACATTGGTTCAAAATTACGAGGCGTTCTCCTTGGATCTTTCCTTTCGGGACTGATTCCGGACCGTCGCCGCCAATATCCCGTTATGTTGCTCCAGTGTGAAGTTAACTACCTACCTACCTCTTGAGTATAGGAACAAGTTAGGAAATTTTTTAAGAGGAAACTTTTTCCAAGCGACAAAGATAAAGTAAATGCATTATTTATTTTATAAAAGTATAGAAAAGTTCGAAATCCCTCATAATGGGTATCAATCCTTGTAGAAGTACCGTCCACTTTCATCCCATCGTATCCCAGTTTTTAAAACATTATTGAGTTTATTCGTCTTAGATAAGAGAAAATCTTCTCAAGAATTGTGTAAGGTTGAAAAGTTTCTCGTCTAGACAGGGTAATCTTACCAGCTTTCCATCTCTCGTCAATTCTGGAAGAATTTGTTGAAACTATATGAACGGGTAGAGAGTAAGTACCCTAAAAATGACCGAAATGTCGAATTTTTTATCATCTTTCATTAATTATACAACTTTAAAGAATATGTGTGCAAAATGTATAGCTGCATCTACATTATTTACGGTATACTTATACACTGTTTTTTTTTTAATTTTGACTTTAAAAATCCAATTATTTTACAATAGGTCATCGGTTTGTGCTAAAAACTCATTTCAGTGTGAAAAATACAGATTAAGCGAATCATTAATTATTTAATTTAGATGTAATTAGCTAATTAGCATGTTTTGTGAACAGTTATATCTCAAATTCTAATTTGCTCAGGAAGACAGTTCCTAATGGAAATTATTACTATTATTCTTCATGTTCTGACCCTCAATCAAGTTTGTAGAGGGAATAGCTTTTTTACAACTTTTCCCACCAAGGAAATCTAAAATCAAGATTTTTTAAAGAATTTTAACATTCAAAAATCAATTAAAAATTCATTTCTTGACTAATAACTTTGACTGAGGGTCAAAACATCCACTATATTATAGAAATTATAAGGATACAAAATAATTATACTAGATCAATTCATTGTTGAGTTATCACTGTTTGAACAAAGCTTCATATTACAAAAACAGTTCTTCAGAAATTTGAGTTTAAAGTTTTGGAAACATGTTTGTACAGTCGCGGGAAAAACTAACCACCCACTTTATTTCGAGCACTATTCAAAGTAGAGCAAATTCAAAGATATCATTCAATAGGGAATAACGTCCTCTACAGATTCAAACGGGGAGGCAAAAAAAAATTGCATAAGGGGACATCTTCATATCCAATTTTGCACAAACAACAAAATTTCTAATAGAAACACCCTGTTTTGATGCCTTAATCAGATTCGGCATCGTTAAATTAGTCTAAATATGAAATTTTACGACTCTATAATCCTTATATCAGGAGATATTTAATGTCAAAGTTGCTGTCAATTTCAGGGATCTTCTCCACATAGAAAATCGGTATTCGTAGATCTAGATTAATTGTAGTTATAGCTACCCGAATTTCAAATGTGAACACTATTTGAAACGTATTAGTCAGCGCGTGCAAACGATCCGAGAATTATTATATTTATTATGTAAGTAAAAACGATTGAAGAATTACATTATTATATTTATTATGCAAGTGAAAACGATGCGAGAATTATTATCCGAGGTTTATCAGACGTTTTTTAAACTTTTGGTTGCCCCCTAAAATCGCCATAATGAGGAAAATTTAATGTAATTCAAAACATGATGATTGTAAAGAACTGAAATTTTGTTTGGTCATATAAGAAATCCTTCTGAATTGACTCCCATCAAAATATAGTAGGTTCCAATTCATAATTTTTTCAATCATTAATTTAATAATTATTATTACCTACTAAAAACTATTTATAAAATAAATTTTAGGTGGATTTTGTTTGAATTATTTAACAGTAACATGGTACAAAATATCAGCGCTCTAGAAATATTATTTAGGAAGATATCCATAGAAATCTAAGAAACTGATTTAACATTAGTAGCTCCAATCTTTCTGTACTCATAACGGTATGACCTAATGACATGAAATTTGGTATCTGAAGTTAAATTTTGATATAGATTCGTAATTGGGTGTGACGAAAAAGGAGATTTCTATTGAAAATTATGAAGTTGGTGCTCAATTTAATATGGGAGACGGCCCCTTATGCAAATTTTATGCATTTGAATTTGTAGAAGACGTTAGTTCCTATCAAACGCCATCTTTGAATTTTCTCTACTGTTAAAATTGCTCAAATGAAGAGGGGTGGTTCGGTTGTTTTTTTCAACGACTGTACATGGTGACTACCTAACGAAAACCCTTGTAATTAGCCCGTTGTGTTGCTCCAGTGTGACATTAATTAAATACCTACCTACCTACCCTTGTAACAAGAAAAGTATTTCGAATATTTACAAGATCTGGGTATCGTTTGAAAGCTAAGGTGTTGAAAAATATTTTCAAATAAAAGCATCGATATATTCTGGTCAATTTTCTTGATTTCTAGTGTATACATACACCTTAACGAGTGATTGAAGTTTTTCTATTGAAGAACAGAAACCGCGCGCGAAAGTCATTTAAGACTTTACAGTGCTCTTTTTATCAGTTTCTTATTTTTCATGATTACAGTGTATTTAAAATGCTAAGGCTTCTTTCGCAATTGATGTAGATATTTGAAACTTTATGCGGTTGTTTGTTAAGATACATTTGATAACTTTGGGCATGAAATAAGGATTTGGAAGAATAGTTATTTTTCAAAAATTGATGAAACCGACTACGATTTTTTTTTGCTGTTTTTCAGTGTTTGTCACAAAAATATTTTTAAAAGATAAATAACAATGGTATATGTAATCCCATGAACAAAATTGTGGGGAACACTTCATTGAAGGTAAATATAAAATATTTGGAAAAAGTAAAAATTTGCAGTCCGAGTAGGAATTTTAAAATATGGAAATATTTTTATGAAATTTAAATTTTTTAATTATTGCGAATGTCAAACCGAGTTTTTTCTTTTTTAATGTATATTTAATGTGTACTGGAATAAAGTACACTAAATCATTTTGTTGCTAATATGGGAATAAAAATAATGTGCAAAGTTTACCGCGTCCCCTTAAAAGTAACGATCATTCCTTCTGCAGTGCTTCAAAATCAACTTCACAAATTAAGCTTTAATAGAAATTCTATTCTCAAAATATTAATTTTAAAATTTAAAAGAAATAGGTTAAAAAATCAGGCTGACCTAAAAGTCTTTATTCGACTTTATGTTCTGAACAGCTAGTCATTGGCAATACTGCCAATTATAAACTTATTGCAAATAAGATTATCATGTTTTAACCCTCCAAGTGGTTACGACGAGATATCACGTCCATCAAGATCTGATCAATTTTGCTAATGACGATATATCTCGTCATCAAGATATTGCCGATTGTTTGACGATGACGAGATAAAGATCTGGACATTTTTCTTCCAATCAAAATATAGTCAGTTTTGCTAATGATATCTCGTCGAGACAAGGACCATCCCAGGATAGTTAAAAATGGTGCATGAACATTTCATTACGTCTAAAGTACATTTTGTTGATAAAGATTTTTTTTTAATACTTACATTCATATCTGGAAATAAGTTTCTTTCAAATTGAACAATTTAAAACTATATACTTGTCATCGTTTGAAAATGAGGTATTCAATCACGACTGGAATTAAGTTTTTGCTGGCTTCAATTATCGCTCAAAGCATCAGATTCAATTCATGACTGAGTATTTTGACTATGGAAGATCTGGACAGTTTCTTCTAATGACGAGAAACCTCGTAGAGACAACCACTAAAAGGATTAAATTCGGTGTTAAATCATGTTAAAATGGGTTTTTTTTAAATTGGGAAACGTATTTGTATGAAAAATACGAAATCTAACTTTTATGTAGTCCCACAATCCAAAATTTTTCTGTCATTTGAACTTTCCTTTTGTATAAGTCCGCAAGATGATCATTGAGATCATTCATAGAAATAATCTAAATGGATCTATTAAATTTAAATTTATATTAAATCTTCGGATATTTTTGCGCTATCAATGGAAGGCGTACGAGCTAGGTATGAAATAACATTTTGGTTCAAGCTAAATAAAAAGAAATTAATTGAAAGATTTCTTTTGAAAAATGTTATCTATCTGAACGACGTTAATTCAACTAACTACCTATTTTTTAATTTACATCGCACTGGAGCAACACAATGGGCTTTTGTTGACGGTCCGGGATCAAACCCGAAGGGAAAGATCCGAGGACAACACCACGTATTTTGAACCACGGTCAGATGACAAGGTGACACCTGAGATGGCACCCCACTCTCCAAACCTCCACACCAGGCCGACGTGAGGACGTTTGAAGCCACGACAGATTTAACGCACACCAGCCCACTTTGTACACGACGGTCTTTGGTTGGATTCGAACTCACAACCCCCGGTTGCTAATCCGTTACTCTTCCAATCGGTCTACATCGGCCCTACCTACCTTTATTTCGAAGCTTGAACAGGTACTGGTATCGCAAAACGTTTCCCACTTTATCCAAACACTCTTCATATATGGATTTCTCAATTTGACACAGAAGTCTCAATTTGTCGAAAAATCCCAGTCACACAAACAAAAGAGCAGCTTCTAAACCTATTATTTACTGTCCTGGAGTAGTTCCAAAGAAAGATACTTTTTCAGAGAATTTCTCTTGCGAATACAAACGAGAAATTACAAAGGAAGCAATGTTGTGTCAAAAAAGTATGACTCTTATATCCTAGTTGATCTCAAAAACTTATTTGATATTGATCCAAACTTCATTGTGTAATAGGCGCTTTAGAGAATCTCAGTATGGTACCATGTGTCCGTTTCCAAATACAATACAATAATTTCGAGTAGTACCAATGGACTAAATCCTTCTGAGGAAGCTCAATGTATTCTTACAGTACTATTGCAGAATGGGACCAGGCATTCTTTTCCCTTCACAATTGTATTCAAAGGTATACCAATGAACTAAATCCGTATATAAATAAGCCAATATCCCGTTGTGTTGCTCCAGAGCGGCGTTAATTTAAATACCTTCCTACCCGTATATAAATGAAATATGGTATTGGTATTTTTTATTAATGTCATACTGGAGCAACACGACGGGCTATTGGTGACGGTCCGGGATCAATCCCAAAGAGAAAGATCCGAGGACAGCACCACGTAATTCTGAACCACGGTCAGATGACGAGGCAACACCTGAGCTGGCACCCCACTATCCAAACTTCTACTCCACGCCAACGTGATGACAAAGTTTTCCTTATGTGTGTATGTCCACATTTACTTGACGTTATTTGGTGTTGCGCGGCCAAATATGGTCCTTGCGCCATAAATACCCAACCCAACCGACTCAACCTATGCAGATTAAAAATACGTAAAAATGTGACAGAAACTTTAAAACAATGCCTGACTTTCTTCCAATGTGATGTCATTACGTTGGAACTGAGTACAAAATCTCCTGAAAAGAAGACAGATATCAGATAGAAAAGAGCCCAGAGCAAGTTAGTCAGAAAATTGCATTTTCGCATTCAAAAATGCTGCGTCTCATTCGAGGGAACTTTTTTTATTCCTTTTTGCCCTGAGGCTCCTGCAGGATTTTTCGTTTTCATCCGGCCTTAGGCATGCCGGAATCTGGATACCGATTCCTGAATTTAACTCCTGCGACGATCTTTATAAAACAGACTGCAGATTGCAAGTTCTGAAATTGAATTTTTCGTAGGCGTTTGTTTGATAGATCGCGTTTATTTCTAAAGAAACCATTCGATTTCGGTGTTGAGGTTTTTAGTTCACCTATCACGTGCTCCTTTCCGGAAAATTAAAAATAAGATAACTTCAACCATTTTGTCCAGAAGTAATTATAAAGCAGTCTTTGACTCCCGCACTTTTAGTCGAGTTTATAATTACGAGGTGTTGTCCTCGGATGTTTCCCTTCCGGATTGATATTTAACGTGCACCAGCCCCCTTTTACACGATGGTCTTTGGTTGAATTAGAAATCACAACCCTCCAGTTGCTAGTCCGTTACTCTTCCAACTGGACTACCGCTGCCCGATAAGGGAAAGAGAAAAACAACAGTTACAAGGAAAATTAAGATAGAACCATCTTCCATGTTTCTTCACTTGTCAATTGCTAGTGCGAATGTCCTATTCAAAGCATTCTCACACAACTTTGGACCTTTATCATTTATTAAAGGGAAATATTCGAAGGACAAAGGCTGTGTACCTCATAACAACGATGGTCCAAAGTTTGTCAAAAAATGAAACACATAAACTGCTCATAAAATAACAAAGGCGTTTAATATCGATTTCTAATCTTTCTACAGTTAATATTAGCAAAATAAATTTTTTGAAAAGCTATATTTTAGAGACTAAAAAGATAAAAAAAATGGGACGATTTTGGACCATTGTTGAGTGAAATCAAGGTACTTAATTATCGTTTGAGTTTCAGATTACCTTAAATAGCCGATAAAGTAATTTTTGAGGAGAGATTTTTCTCGAGACTGAAGAATTCGAGCCTAAATAAATAATATTCCTGGCAGCTGATTGGAAAGTTTCGATATGGCTACATATAAAATCTTACCAATACGAATACTGTTAACAAAATAAAACAGTGGTTGTCGCATTCAGTTTCAAATTCGAAATATTTGAAAAAGGAGGCGTGAAAAGAAATGCGGGGTTCAGTCTTCAGAGACCAAAAGGAAATGTTTTTCAATGTATTCCTGCGGATGAGAATTTTCTTATGACACAGAAAGGAAGAATACCCTACAGACCAGAATTCCGACTCGGACAAAGAAACATTTTAAGTAGGGAATGTTTCTGATACTCCATATAAAGGATGTTTGTTTCTCCCTTGAATGTTTCCATAAAAAGTTATATACTTCTTACTTTTCTTAAAACCATAAGAGGATGATAGGTATACTTGGAGAAACGAAACTTTTATAGAGTACTGTCAGGCTTTTCCCGTTATCGGCTGGTAGCTTGTAACAGTAAAATTTCTAAAACTAAAAGTTTAACCTCTTTAGTCTCGAGAGAAAAACCCACCTCAAAAATTATTTTATCGGTTATTCAAGGTATTATGGGATTAAATGATAAAAAAATATACTTTTTGTAAAAGTTGGTCCCCAGGGGTTGTCCCCACTACCTACATATTTGGGAATATTATATCCATTGGTTAGAATGTTAGGATGTAGCTGAATGGAGAATTAGTGAACAAACTTTAATATTTTAAGGGGAAAAGTTATTTTAGTGCGCCCAAATGGTTATTCCATCTTTCATAAAGTATTAAACTTTAAAATGTACGTAAACTGACAGTCAGTAAAACAGAAATCAAAATTCTAAAAATCCAAAATCTGAAATCCAAAGCTTAATCACTTTGCCCCGAGAAAACCCTCCTCATAAAGTTATTTTATCAGCTATTTAAGGTATTTCTAGGTTCAAAATGAGATAAAAAATAATAATTTTTAGAAAAAATTTGTCCCCGATGGTTAGAGTGATTGGTAGTCTCGACTACCATTTTGGGAATATTATCCCCAAAGGTCAGAATATTAGGATGTAACTGAATAAGAAATTAATGAATAACCTCAACATTTAAAGTTGTTTTAGTGAGTCCAAACAGTTATTCGAGGAATGAAGTGAAAAATACACACCACTGTCCTGCTCGAATAAAGTTAGTGTATGATTTTTCCCCATTTTGCATTAATCTTATTTTGCAAATATTAAACTTCTACTTGTTAACGCGAATCCCGATATTAACCGTTTGTTCTTCCTTCTTACAATCGGTATTTTGAATTCAAAACAATGATAAAAAATTCCTTTTAACCTTCCTGATGGTTGTCTCGACGAGGTATCTCGTCATTAGCAAATCTGACCAGATCTGAGAGGACGAGTTATCTCGTCGAAAGAGAAAAACTGACCAGGTCGTGATCTCGTCGTCATAAGAGAATCGGTAATACCTACATGACGAGATATCTC
This sequence comes from Meta bourneti, assembly GCA_933210815.1. Lineage (NCBI taxonomy): Eukaryota > Metazoa > Arthropoda > Arachnida > Araneae > Tetragnathidae > Meta > Meta bourneti. Next base: position 33,439,326 of record OW119934.1, read on the forward strand.
GTCATTAGCAAAATTGGTCAGATCTTGATGGACGAGATATCTCGTCGAAACCACTTGGAGGGTTAAGAGGAAAAAAGGCTCACAAATTCAAAAAAATCGTTTAAGTTCAGTCATTAATTACACTTATGTTTAAATAGATCCACGTAAACAAAATATTATGGGCTTACAAGTGAAACACGCAAACTTTTTAAGATGGAGCTTTTAGCTTTTATAGATAAAAAAAGATGTGATATTTAGACTGAAGTTCGACACGTGTCCTTTACATGAAGGTTAGATTTCTTCTTGAGAAACACTTAGTGAATAGAATTTTTTCATCTTCGTTTTCTCACTCCTGTTTTTTGACGTAGTGTGTTTCACTTGCAAACTGACGATATATTTTGAATTTGCTCCCAAATAAATTACTTTGGCATCTGAGAGAGGGCAAGGTAGCCCAGTTGGAAGAGCATCGGATTAGCAACCGGAGGGTTGCGAGTATGAAACTCGGTCCAGCCAAAGACCATGTACACGGGGCTATCTGGCCGGGTTAAATCTGTCGGGGCCTCAAATGTCCTCACGTTGGCGTGGTGTGGAAGTTTGGAAAGTGGGGTGCAAACTCAGGTGTTGGCCTCTTCATCTGACCGTGGTTCAAAATTACGAGGCGTTGTCCTTGGATCTTTACCTTCGGGATTGTTCCCAGATCGTCGCCTTTAGCCAGTTGTGTTGCTCCAGTGCGATGTTAAGCAACTACCTAACTTGGCAAATGTTATGGTGCCACTGGAGGTAAATTTCCCTCTCCCAACTTCAAACCACGATCAGAACTAAATAACGAATCGTCTTTAACCCTCCTGGTGTGTCTCAGTGAAGTATTTCGTCTTTAGCAAAACTGCCCAAATCTTGATGGACGATATGTCTAGTCCTTAGAAAAACTGACCAGATCTTATCTCATCATGATAAAAAATCGGCAATATCCTGATGACGATTGATCTCGCCCTTAGCAAAATTGGTCAAATCTATTTTGACGAAATATCTCGTCGAAACCACTTGGAGGGTTGAGAGTGAATTTTTCCTCTTCAGGACCCACCACTTCCCGACTCGCCTTTAAGGCTTAGAGTCCTTGGATGGGAAGGGGGACCAACGCCAGAGGACACGAAAGAGGACAGCGAGCCAACCAGCCCGACGGCGAGAAGCACACCCGACTCCTACACGTGCGGCCCCAAGCAACAAGGGCACCACCATTTATTTTTTAAAATCAGAATGAATACAGATTACAAAATGCCAACAGGGCCAACAAAATAAACAGATAATGACGACTGATACACTATCGGTTTATAATGACGAGACATGGCGCCGCACAGGCCATCATAATTATAATATAAACCAAATAATAAGAAAATTTGACGGTTTATATAAGGCACCGTCTAAATGACATTTTTCCTCTTGACTACGTGGCATAACATTCCTTAGTAGTTATCGATATCAATATATTTATTCATAAATATGGTAGCTGTAAAATTGTGAATTTGGCCAAACAACTAGCGAAAACGATTCTACAGTAACGCCTCGATATATCACTGCGTGCGATATATTAAAGCACGATATACCGAGAAAAGTGATACAAAGAGGGCAGAGAAAAACTTGCTTATTTGAAATAAAAATGCACAATTCGTGCATAAAATTACGCGTTTTCTATTAAAAGCTATGTAAAACTTTACCCCGAAATCAAAGATAAAAGCTTTCGAAATAATACGAGGACTGAATTTTGACGAGATATCTCGTGGAAACCAATTGGAGGGTCAAAAGACAAAGGATAACTTTCAGACAGATTTTTCAACAGATTTAAATAAACAAAATTTCAGGAGAAGAAATTCCGACATTTTGAGTTGAAATCCATGGAATATTTTGAAGTCAGGAACCACTCTTGGGAATACATTTTGTGTGTTTTTCTTGGTTCCCCATCTTTGTAAGGAAGCAGGAACAACTGCCGCAGCGTGGTCTGAGCACTCAAAGATTAAGCCAGCCATAGAAACAACAAATCATTTTGTCCGATACGGATATGACAGAAACACATGTCGCTTGCGCAATTCCACTAGCTCTGATCACTTTCCCAAGAAGGGAGAGAGGGAAGCCGGGATAGAGAAAACAAGGGATCAATCCCCTATAGGGATTACTCCCCACAGCTGCTGGAGAAGTGGAAAACATGCAGGAAATAAAAACCAACGCCATTGCATTATATACTGACGCAAAAGTTAAGTTCAAGATTATCTGTACTTATACAGAAGACACATTCAATGTTAAATTCTAGAATAATTCAAACGTTAAACTTTATGGGGCCACGGTAGTCCTGTTGGAAGAGTAAAGGATTAGCAACTGGAGGCTTGCGAGTTCGAATCCAGCCAAAGATCATCGTGTGCAAAGGGGGCTGGTGCACGTTCGATCTGTCGTGGCCTCAAATGTCCTCACGTTGGCGTGGTGGGAAAGTTTTGAGAGTGGGGTACCAGCTTAGGTGTTCTCGTCATCTGACCGTGGTTCAAAATTACGTGGTGTCCTCGGATCTTTCCCTTCTGGGGTTGATCCCAGACCATCCTCAATAGCCCGTTGTGTTGCTCCAGTACTGCGGTAATTAAATACCTACCTACCTAAACTTTATGTGTACCTATGACCGCTTTATTTATGTAAAAATGTCGCGCTCTTATTTTATATGATGCAGTTTGTCCGTTTTAGGACCTTGCGCCATTAAACCCAACCAACTTCTTATTTTATCTTCTTAACCCTCCTGGTGGTTGTCTCGACGAGGGGTCTCATCATTAGAAAAACGGATCCGATCTTGATAGACGAGATATCTCGTCATCGGAAGAAAACTGGCCGGATCTCGATGGTGTCATCATAAAAAATCGGGAATATCTTGATGAGGTATCTAGTCATTAGCAAAATTGGTTAGATCTTTATGGACGAGATGTTGAAACCACTTGAAGGGTTAAATTCAAGCTACTGTTACTATTACACTACCGACTTAAGCCACTTATTTCGCAGCTTGAAAAGGTTAGGTACCACAACAGATTCTTCTCTTTGATGTATTTTATTCTTCCCTCAAAAGCGAAATGTTAATATTTTTGAGTAAATGTCACAATTCTGCGGCGATGCTAGAACTTTCCTTTAGATTTTAGAAGGTCTGTTTGTATTGATAAAAATGTTAGCCAACTTTTTATCAAATTAAAAAATCGATTGTTCTCAAACCTTCATGGGAAACAAGAGAGAGAAAAACAACAGATGCAAGAAAAACTAGAAAATCATCTACCACGTTTTATCATTTGTCAGTTGCCAGTGCGAGTAACCTATTACAAAACATGCCCTCACATGTTCCTTTATCTACTTATTAAATAATATTCGAAGGATAACGGCTGTATACTTCATAACAAGTATGATTCAAATTTTGTCAAAAAAATGAAATACGCGTAAACTACTCATAAAATAACAAGTGTTTAATATCGATTTCCTAATCTCTACTTAATACATCAGCAAAGTAAATATTTTGAAAAACTTACAATAAGATAAGTATTTTGAAAAACGTACAATAAGAAAAGTATTTTTGAAAAACGCCAAATGTTGGCGTGCCAAATTTTTTAATTTGCGCCAAATGTTGGCAATAAACGTCAGCGCGGCATTGCCACCCACCACCCAAAATTCCTACTTAATTGAATTCATAAAGCGTCAATTACATGAGAAGACGCAAATGTATTCGGCGATGTTAAAGGATATCAGAAGCTTTGTGGCCCCTGTGTAATCTAAAATTTGTGATAAAATCCATTTCGTATTTTTCCTATTTTTGTAGTTGTGTATATCTGTATTTTTATTTTAATAAAACAGTCATTCTCTTTTCATGAAGCTGTATGTATCGTTAGGGTTTCCATTCCAATCTTTCTGATCTCTAGTTAAATTTCACGCCAACATTTGGCGCACAATTACGACTGGCGTCCTGACACCCGAAAAGTACCATTTTCGTATATCATTTTTTGTCTCAATTACCTTATGCCGATAAAATAATTTTTGAGGCAGGGTTTTCCTTTCGAGACTAAAGAACTAAAGTATTATGAGTCGTGCTCAAAAAATAATATATCTGGCCGCTGATCGGGAACTTCTTACAGATTTTGGAAGGTCGGTTTGTATGGATGAAAATTTTAGCCAACTATTTATCAAATTAAGAAATCGATTCTTCTGCATGGGAAACACGGGAAAGAGAAAAACAACAGATGCAAGAAAAACTAAAAAAGAATCATCCGCAGTGATTTATGAATTTCTTTACTATCAATCCCTCACTTCGTTTTCTTTTCCCCATTTTGCTGTTTTCTTCGATACTCGGTAAGCGACAGTTGTTGATGAAGGGGAACTAGAGGGAGTCTTAAGCATTGGGAACTCAAAGCTGGTAGCTATCGATTTGGGCTTAAGTTCTGTATTCTATGTCCTTACTTGAACGATTTGGTCCAAGCTGCACTCTTATTCGATATCGTATATTTCTTTTTCTACTTCCGTTTTCAGCTTTTTATCTCTTGTTCCATTCACAAAACAATGGTAACTCTAGATCGCTTTTGTGTATGGGGGTTTCTTCATGTTCGTGGAGTCTTTTTCATTTCCATTATATGGCGCTACTGCTGGCCATTGGAAAAGATATGCTATCTTCCCAAGAAAAGTACATCCCAAAGATGTACTCTTAACAACATGCGATTTGTATGAGACATCGGAGTAATCTACAGATGTACTGTATTACAATACCACAACAGTAAAGGCCGCGGTAGCCCGGTTGGAAGAGTAGCGGATTAGGAACCGGAGGGTTGTGAGTTAGTCAACCAAAGACCGTCGAGTACGTGGGGGGTGGTGCGCGTTAAATCTGTCGCGACATCAAATGGCCTCATGCTGGTGTGGTGTGGATGTTTGGAGAGTTGGATGCCAGTAGTTCAAAATTACGAGGTGTTGTCCTCGGTTTTTCCCTTCGGGATTGATCCCGGACCTTCACCACTAGCCCGTTGTGTTGCTCTAGTGCAACGTTGATTCAACTACCTACCTCAACACTGAATACTTGAACGTATCCTTTTTTAATTCGAAAGCTAACGTAATTACTTATTACTCAAGGGGAACTGGAACCAAAATTTTCAAAAACATCAGTTATGAGATTTTTAGGGATTTGATAGTCTATTTTATGCTATTTCAACTTCATTTTTGATTAAGATTCTATTAGAAGTTTTTAAAATATAAATAAATCTAGTAATAAATACAATTGAATGAACTCAAATTTTTTTAAAATTTAAACTCGATTTTCTCAAAATGAACTTTTTCTATCATCGACCATAATCGAGATTAATCTGAAGGAAGTTATAACAGAAGTTTAAATAAAATTATGCTATTGTGGGATTTTTCTTATTATATTACATTTTGAACTAGCATTTTTTTTAATGTAGAAGACAAAAATTATTAAATTGATAAATAAACCAGAAACCCAGGTACTTTATTTTCATCATACTTATATTATTACTGTTTTTAAGACTAAATTTATTTAAAATTTTAAAAAGTTCAACTTATCTGGAAACAATTTTATTTTTACTCCATTATTGAAAACTAAAACTGACCAATTAAACAAAAAGTTATTACATTAATAATGTACATCCATTAACCCTCCTGGTGGTTAATCTTCACGTCGAAAATTGCCCTGTATCCAGCCTCTGTGGCAGAAACCTATTCTAAACTGTCACCATTTCTGGGCAAGGGCAAATTTTTTTTCTTACTTGAATCCTCATTCCCTTAAAGGTATCTCGGCATTAGCAAAATTGATTAGACACTGAACGAGATATCTCGTCGAAACACTTAGAGGGCTAAAATCGAACCATCATTCATGGATATGCCAATAAAACTGAAATCGAATTATTGACGGTATTTAATAGAAATTGCTTAAATCCATTAACGACTGTTAATTATTTTCTTTAGGTCAACATATTTCTTAGATATGTATATAGCAGTGTTTTATACGCTACAATTAAGTAATTATCTATGAAAAAATCCTAAGATAAGTCCGCACATTGGGTCGGCATCCGACACACAACAGCTATATGCATGCGCATAGCCATTTTTCAGTACAGAAACGGATTACGCATGTCGAATGATCGGCTGTCACTTCGGCTGTTTTTTGCTTAAAAATTGTTTTGTGCTGCATTTACCAGGTGTTATTTTTGTTGCTTTGTATTATAATTGCTGAATATCTGCAGCATTTATTTATTTCCATGTTATTTGATTTCATGCCACGGAATACTATCACACCCACTCACATCAATTTTGTCTTGGTAATTAGGAGAAGATTTGGAGTCTGATTCAGATGACAACTCCACGTCAGCACTTCAGAAAGGACGCCAGCTTACCGAAGTAGAAAAACACTTCTGGATGAAAAGTAAGTATTGATTTTTATAGGATATTTATAGAATTTTAAATTTTTATAAGATACTATATTACTTATTTAACATAAATACAAGCGATTATTTGCATGAATTTTTTGTGCTTTCAAAGTTCTTCGAATTAAACCTATTGAGCTAATTAAGTGTTCATTTATTTAATTTTTTTAATTATTTCTAAGTTTAAGTTATTTTTATTTACTTTACATAATATTATTTATTTCTTTAATGAGGTAATATTATATTAAATAAATATGATTTGCATAACTTTTAATACTTATTAATTAATGTTGCACCAATTAATCAGTTAGAGCATCCATTAATTAATATCTGCCCTAAATAATTAATGTTTATTATAACCCAAAATTTTGACTATATTTATTTTAGTATGCTAATGATAAATCTAGCTATGCATCAAAATAATCCATCTTGTATTTTATGACTTTTACTCGAATTATTCTTGAAATCTGTCTCAATAAATCACTTAAAATTTTCACAGCTCATTTACGTTGGCCAAATATCCATAGTTCATTTCCTAAACCATTCTATTATTTTTAGCAACTTATTTGTAGTATTAATAATGGTAATGATATAAAACTATGATAGTTTTTCTTTAATATTATCTCGTTTGTGATACCGTACAGTTTTAATCTTCGAAATTCAGGTTTCATAATTTCATCTAAATTATACAAAGCTCAATCTATAGTAAAATTAAAATTTCAAGGTATGTGTACCCGACTTCCTCATTTCAACTTTCCCACTTGGCAACAGATGTAAGAATAACTTTCGTTGTATCTGACGTCCCATAAATTCGTAAATACTTTGTAAAAAATTGTAAAAACTGAAGGAATTGGTATATTTGAGTGCGGTTTGAGAAAAAATTATTCTCACAAAAGGAGGATTTTTTTGGAAGAAAAATTTTTTAGTTGAAGTTTTTGTCAATAGACGGCGCTTCACGTGTTCAAAACACAGAATTCCATGGAAAACTACGTTTATTTGCATTCACGCATGTGTTTACTAGCATCACAGCAGTAATTGTTCTGTGTCCGCCAGCACAAGAAATTACACTTTGCAAGCGAGGGAGAACACCGTTAACTGAAGCATGTAGCATATCCGGATGAATGCAGGAGATTTCGTGGAGAATGGCGTCCTTTACATTCGCTAAGACGGACTACTGTGGCACAGTCAAACATCAACTGTCAAGTCCGGTGAGTGAGGGGACTACTCATTTTTAGCAATGACGGCTGATTGGTCGTTCTTCACCAAATGTGATTGTCAGAAACTACTTCACTGAGATGTGATATTTTCTTATCCTACGTCAGGAAAAGTCCATGGACCATAATTTCCTATGGGCAGCCCACTACAAATTAGCCGGGCTAAAAAGGTCGTCAACTAAGATGTGATCGCCAGATAAAAAGTGCCAGATAAAAGATGACTAAAATCCACAAAGCTCCCCTTCGATAAAAGGGGCACTCAAGAGAAGTATGCACACAAATGGGGTGTAAGTGTCCTCTTAAAAGTCGTGTCCACTTAAAATTCGAAAATTTGAGGTAGCAATAAGTCGTGGCAAATTAGGTGGAACAGGGTCAGACAAAAGCTATGATATGAAGATGGAGATGCGATATAAAGAGGTTTTTATACGATCTTTTTAGCATGGCTAATTTGTACTGGGCTGCCCCTAGGAAATTATGGTCCCTGGACTTTTCCTGATGTAGGAAAAAGAAAATATCACATCTCCAGTGAAGCAGTTTCTGACAAGCACATTTGGTGAAGAACGACCAATCAGGCCCCGTCTTACTTAAACGTGACTGTGTGAAGGAGATTATGTAGCAATAAGCACGATATCATTTTCTCCTGTAGTATTTTCTAGTAGCGTTCTGCATTAACTGAGCACGTCTTTCAGCCTGCTTTTGCACAAGGCTCTTCATAGAAAACAGGACCCATAATAATGGACGCAGTGAATTCACACCAAACAGTAACACGTGGTGAATGTAACAGTCAGTGTAGGCATGTGGGCAGAGGTACGGGTCTCTGATAAACGAAGTGAACTCTACTGCGAGGGAGATCCGGGGCCATCCCACAAACTTCCTGTTTCTTCGAAACATCGTGCGAGGAAAAGTAGTCCGGAGTGAGGATCGGACCTTTGCCTCTCTCTCTCTTTCTTTACTCTTTTCTGTATCCAAAACCTTCGTAAAGCATCACCAGGCGATTCGTGGGTCAGGTAAAACAGCTTCACCAGTAGTGCTTTATCCACCAACGTTTAGCATCACAGTGAAAAGCTTACGACTATGCCAGTAACAGGAAAATTGAGAAACGAGCTATTAGTCGAACAAACTTGCATTTTATAGGACCTGATTTGCATATTTACTGTGATTTTGAATGCATGAAGTGCCCTCTGTCGATAAAAATATGAATTAATTTTTTCACTACCAAAGAAATCCCCCTTCGTGAGAATAATATTTTCGCAAACCGCATTCAAATTTACCAATTCTTTCAGCTTTTATAAATTTTTGAAGTGTTTATGAATTTATTGGACACCCGCATAGTATAAAATTTAGGGAAATTAAAATAGCCTTAAACTTAAGGAGTGCTTTCTTTTTCTTAATTATGTCTTTCTAAGGAACATTTGGGAAACTACTGATTCAAATTATTACAAAGCAGAATGTTTGAAAATGAAGAGTCCATCCTTCAAAACCTCATTAATTCTTGGAGCTCTTTGTCGTCCAATAATAAGTATTGTATTTTGAGGCGAGATATCACACAACTTTTAACTGAAACCTCAGAAAAACAAAGTGTAAAAAATTTAAATTTTAGTCAAGAGCATTTGCATTTTTAAAGTTTAGTTTTAGGGCTGTATAGGTGTATGAAGAAATTTTTGAACCAAGAATTTTTAAAACGAATTTTTAATTTTCAAGTTTCGGCAGAAAGTTTCCTTAACTATTTATAATAACGACCCGGTTTCCTTGGGTATTTATTAAACTCATTTCCATAAAATGAGCAGATACGTATGCTAATACAGCTAGCTGTCTTGAACTTTCTCCAAAATTGAATGCGTTGAACATTATATTTTAAAAGTTCGGCAAGGCACATTCTAAAAGCTCCGAGGAAGCAGTTTAGTGTTTTAGAACTCACAAATTGAAAAATTAGGATCTGTATTCGTAAAGTGGCTTCGTTTCCCTCATTTTTATGCAGCAATTAGTATTTTCTTTTCACTTAGGATGATTACAAATCCGTAACCTTCTTCTGCAAGTACGCATAAAACAAATTTCTAAGGAATGGAAAAATTAGGATCTGTATTCATAAAGTGGCTTCGTTTCCTTCATTTTTATACAGAAATTAGTGTATTTTCTTTTCACTTGCGATAATTGTAAATTCGTAATTATCAAGTAGCATAAAACAAGTTTCTGAGAAATATTAATCTTGTACTTAGCAAGAATTTTAAAATAAAAGTACCCTTCTCTGACATCCCAACACCCTCAGGCTGCTCAAACTATACCCTTTTAATTTAGGGTTGAAAAATGTGAGGCAGCTGTTTGGAGGCAATAACAAAGATGCAGTCGGATTACTTAAAACAGTATGATGATTACCAAGGGCTCCAAGAAAGATTTCCTCTCACTTTACGAAGCTTAAAACTAAATCAATTTCTCTCTCTCGGTGAAGGATTATACAACCTCCTTTCCTCTCTCGCAGGACTAAACCCACAGCTGAAAAATTGTTTGATGACTAGGAGTAGTTAAAATTTAAATTATCAACTTGGGCGGGGGGATTACTGGCTGGGAAATATCAAAAGTTAAGACCTTTTAACAGGTCCGGAAGATTAGTTTAGAATATACCGTTAAAAATTTCAATTACTTATAGACTCATTTGTATCATCTGAACTTGCGGAAAAGCTTTATTTGTATTTGATATGAGTTATTTTGAATGGATGATTTAAGAGATTAAAAACAATCATAAAAGCCTCAAGTGTTACTTATGCTTGAGATAACTATGTATTTAAGAGACGATTGTTATAATATATTATATTCCTAAGTAAATCGTTGTTCGAGCAGAAGCCTTTATGTTTAAACATATTGGCATATAGGTAGTTAATTAGCGTCGCACTGGAGCAATGCAGCGGGCTATTGGCGACGGTCCGCAATCAATCCCGAAGGGAAAGATCGAGGACAACGCCTCGTAATTTTGAACCACGGTCAGATGACGAGAACAACACCTGAGCTGGAAACCCACTCTCCAAACTTCCCCACCACGCCAACTTGAGGATATTTGAGGCCACGACAGATTTAACGTGCACCAGCCCCCGTGTACACGACGGTCTTTGACTGGACCTAGTTTCGAACTCGCAACCCTCTGGTTGCTAATCCGTTGCTCTTCCAACTGGCTATCGGAGCCCCAAGAACTTTCAACGACCTGATCTAATCAAGATTAAAAGGCGAACCTTTTTAGCACAAATGATTCTCTACTTGCTCTCTTTGAATGAAGGGGTAGTTTGGTTAGATTTTTGGCACAAGAGGCCACATTTGGCAATGCCGCACAGTCACAAGACATACAATATCAAGGAATAGACATACACACACAAGAAACGGTTTTACTGACAGAGAAGAAAGATACACCTAGGGAAGAATCGAACCTGTACCGCCTACAACTCATAGGTTGGTAGCGCAGTGGACATACCCACTAAGCCACCACGGCCCCTCTCTTTGAATGAATCCAATGGTCTGTTGCAGAACAGATTTTCTTCAACTTCTTTTAAGGGGAAGTATATATTAAAGCATTTAAAATTAATCGAGGGACAAGTAAACAACAGCGATATAACCAAATGTTTTATATATCGGGACGCTGTGTCTCGATGAGTTACCGTATATAATTTTAAAATTAAATATAGTTTCATATAGTACCTGGGGATTTCAAAATTTCATTTGAAATCCGGTTTTATTTCTGAATTCAGACCCGTGCTCTGAGCGGTTTATAGACGCTGCTTACGTCACTATCATCAACCAATTAGATTAAGACTAAACGGACTATATAAAACGAGAGCAAGAGCTTTTGGTTAAATGACCAGAACTAATCGCGATGAAAAAGAGAACTCCGAGCACACATGATTCTCCGTTTCGTTCATTGATGATCCCGGACCGTCGCCAATAGACCGTTGTGTTGCTCCAGAGCGACGTTAATTAAAATACCTACCTACCTTTCATCCTTTCAATGGGTAGGTAGTTAATTAACTTCATACTGGAGCAACGCAACGGGCTTTTGGTGACGGTCCTGGATTAATCCCGAAGGGAAAGATCAAGGACAACGCCTCGTAATTTTGAACCACACCTTTCAAGGAGAAATATGTATTAAAATATTTAAAATTTATTGGATGACAAGTAAAAAACAGCGATAAATGCTCGATATATCGAAGGGTTACCGTATATAATTTAGAAATGAATTAAAATATCGTTTCATACAGTACCTGAGAGATTTCAAAAATTTAGTCGAAAGCCGTTTTTTCTGAATCCAGACCCGTGCTCTGAGTGGTTCATAGACACTGCTTACGTCACTACCATTAACCAATTACATCAAAACTAAACCGACTAAACGAGAACAATGACTTTTGGTTTTCGACAAGAAACTAATGAAGATGAAAAAGAAAACCCGAGCACACATAATCCTCCCCTTTTTCCTCTTTGAATCCGATAGTCTATTGCAGAACAAAAGACGATCCCATCACAAAAGCACTGATTTATTGACCTTAAATGGGTAATGAAGAATGTAATCACCATCAGTGATTTTAAGAAGCCTTGTAGGTGAAGCGCTTCAGTAGATCGATAGTGCTAGCAAATTGAAAAGCATATGCAAAGGCTCTAATCCCATTTCGGCTGGCGAAATTCTGGGTTTCAACGTTTCCAACTTTCATTTCTTTGCAAATCGTACTCGAGAATTCTAGTGCGAGAATTCTGAGAAACGTGATCAGAAAGTATTGTATATTTCAGATGGGGTTAGGGGTTTCGTAGGAAAGCAGCTTTACTTTATTTTTACCGAGGAGACAGACGGCGCAAAATGTTCTGAGAAGTAATTATTTTTGTGGAAGAATTTGCGGTATTCCCTGCAAAAGGAATTTAAATAAATGAATAAATGGATGGGGGAATAGTTTTAGAATACCCCATCATATTATTTCGTTTATATATTTTTTGGCATTCTCTTAAGCGAAGATTCGGAAGCTGTGTTTTGTGCACTGCGTTGTTTTTATTTACATTGCGAGGAAAATAAACGTTTTCTGACAGGCAATAATAGCAGACAATAAAGAAATAAAGACAGTATACGGCTTGGTTTAGACCAAATAAATAGTTGAGCAGCAGTGTTGGGCGTAATCAACTAATTTTTTTTCAATCGATTGATTAGTTAAATAAAATTTTAATCATGACGGAAAGATTAGTCATAATCATAACGAAATCAATTAATCCCTAATCATTCAATCATTAGTTTTAGTCATGAATACGTTAACTAAATTCGTATAGTAGAGGCATACAAAATTGCCGATATTTTTTACTTTGCATGATTTTCTCGAATCGATTCAAGAACCAGCTAATTTAACCACTATATTTGATGTTTTGTTTGATTCACTTTTTGCAATTTGGTTTTTCTTGTCTTACACCAATTTTTTTCTCTCTAAATTATAAATCAATAAATAATTTCATTGTGTTATCTTTTCTTCATTTCATTGTAATTTTCCTCTTCAACGTGGTGGGTATTTTGTTGCAAAATTTCATACAGGCAGCCTATTTATTGGAATTGGAATTTAATGTTGGGGTTTTATGGCGCAAGGGACTATTGGATTCTGAATGCTGAATGGAGGTAATATTTCAACCGCAATTTTTAATCACGATTACTTGATTAAAACTAAAGATAAATAAAACATTAGTTAACGTAGAAGGGGGGCAGAAATAAATAATCGTTACTAATTAGTCATTATTAATAATTTAGTGATTAGTTTTCAGTCATTAGTCAGATTAAACTATGCCCAACACTTGAACAGCAACATAAAAATCACGCCTAAAGATTTAAACAAGTCCATTCACGTTGATTTGATCTTTTCAGGAAAAAATTATTTATTTGAAAATGTAATTTTAGAGAAGAGTAAGTTGCAATTAAAAAATTTATCATTCCCCTTGAAAGACGGTACGAAGACCATTTAGGCGAGAGTTGTGTCATAATCAGCAGGTGATTGAAAAGAATCTGAAATAATTATTTAAAAAACGAAATGATATCCCATTTTCAATCAAATGATAACGAGTACTTATTACTAGGGAAAGGAACTCGAAGATTTTGCATGAGTTTTTAGGCAAGACTGAAACGTTATTCGAGTAATAGAAATGTTGTTTCAGAAAAAACTAAGCCCATTTAAATGCCTTTGTTACGTAGGGCATTTTCATGCATTTTACGTGATTTTTACGCGAAGTGACATTTCTTCAATCTTTAGACTGCTGGAAGTCATTTTTAGCTGTTTGAGAAATAGCTTTTACTGTCGTCGAGGTTAGGCTTAACCAGCCTAACCTCGACCGCCTAACCTTTCTACAAAAACCGTACGAGTAAAAAAATAAGTTGTAGCGAACATATTGATCTCATGCACGGAGACCAGATACGATCCTGTTAATATTTTTATCTGGCCCGCAAACCAGATACGGCCCTCTTGACAGGTATAAAAACCTTTGGTGTGACACAAAAGTCACTTTTAGGAATTCAACTGTAAAAGGTTTGTAGTATAAACCTCAACAACTACAAACTCCATATAGGTTTAACCGACCTGCAGTCCAGATACGGTCATTCGGATAGGTTTTTCCAGCCCGCAGACCAAATAAATGTCTCTCCGGGCAGGTTTATCCGGCCCACAGCCCAGAAATGACCCTACAAATATTTTAATCAGGCATGCAGACCAGAAGCAGCATTTTGAATGAAATTCCTTGAAACTCAATTTTTCACCATCTGTCAGATTAAAACTTACAAACTTCTTATGTGAAATTTCAGGAAATTGAACAAAGTGAAGATAGTTTATTGAAAGTATGCTCCAGGGGCTTCAGTAAGAACCGCTTCATTCCAGCAGAATCCGGGTCGATCCGAATCAATCTGAATCTAGTGAAAACTGACTGAATATTGGGGAAAGTCGCTCCCATAAGAAATAGCTTGTTCGTCTCAAAACTTTTCACACGACCCGAATCAACTTTAGTGCACCCGAATATTCGTTAGTTTGGTTTCTACTGAATTCAGATTGACCTGGATTCTGTTGGGTGCGAAGCGGCCGTAACAGCGAAAAGAAGCTTTTCAAAATGTTTAAAATTTCGTTAAAGAGCACAGAAATTATTCTCTTTCGTTAATCTGCACTGTTTTGTTCTGCTTTGCAATTCCAGACTGATGAAACACAAATTAGTTCATAGCAAACAAAAATATTTAAATGTTTTTGTCAGTAAAATTAAAATTCATAGTTGGCATTTAGGCAATTTTAGGTCATCAAAATCCTAACCCTATTTTAGAGATCTTATGTTTTTTTATAGCATTATACAATATATCACACTTCACTGCAAGAATGTCATATGTTAGAGTACTTTTTTCATTCAGCATTCAAAGAATTATAAAGAGAAAACAGAAATAAATGAGGTTCGAGTTATACAATTCATGCTGCAAGTCCTGATTTAACTAGCTGTCGTAGAGCAAAAAATGACCGTTGAACAAGTCAACGTACTAAATTATACAGAATACTCATCAGTTTCAGAGAAATTTTGATGCAAATCAGTATTGGGAACTAAGCAATGTTCCAACGGCTTTGAACATCTTATAAACACTAACCTACCAGATTTTTGTCGGAAAGAATTCGGGCTATTATTTTGATTTAGTCCAAATATTCGTAACATTAAATTGGAAATTCATCAAGATAAACTTAACTTCTCTCTACCTCAAGAAGTAAATGATTACGTTAAGGAAATCTATGAAAATTTGATTCAGACCACTGCCATAAACGATACAATGCCAGTGCTTTAGGCATCTTTTTTTAATCATTAAAACCTACCAAATTAAAAAGTAGCAACAATTCAGACTATTATTTTGATTTAGTCTAAATATTACTAACATTAAATTTAATTCATCAGCAGGCTTAGCTTCTTTTTCTATCATAGGAAGTAAAGGATTACGTTAAGGAAATCTAAGAAATTTGATGCAGACCACTGCCATGAACGAAGCAATGCCAACTCTTTAGACATCATTATTGTCACTAAAACCTACCAAATTAAAAAAAAATGGCAATAATTCAGACTTATTCTGATGTAGTCAGCGCATTCGTAACATTAAATCGCCAAGACAAACTCAACTTATTTTTCTTTCAGGAAGTAGAGTAAGTAGAGTCAAGGGGAAACAAAGAAAATGACATTTCAGTGTCGATAGCACCATAATGCAACTCACGTGTTATATCAGTAATTATAAGTTATAGGATCGATAAAAGGGGATGAGCAAAAGCTTTTGACCAACTCAAATCATCCCTTTCTGTGAAGCTGCCGGGATAGTCCCGCGATGAGACCCTTGGCAAGCCTCCAACTAGACCATTTACTAGACGAGAGCAAGGGGGCGCCGCTTACAGATTTTCCTACGTCAAAGCGGCTTTGTCAAATTTTCGCAGTACGGCAAAACTTTCAGTTCAGTTTTTATTTAAAATGCAGCGATCTCATTCACGAGAACACAACTTTCGGTGCCATTGATTCCAGCAGCGTGGCCAGAAGTTCGTTTCGGAAGGGATCTAAAGTCAGGAATGCACCTTGAAGCTTTTTGAAAAGTTTCGCCGCGTTTATGATGACAGTAAATAACGGCAGGAACACGTTCAAATCTTGTTTATCGATGTGTAGTGGAAGCGATATGCAAGTATGCTAATGTGCGGGATTAGTGCGTGACGCAGTCAAAAAATGTTATTTTGGTAGGTAGGTTGTTGATTTAATTTCTCACTGGAGCAACACAAAGGGGCTTTTAGGGACGGTCCGGGATCAATCTCGAAGGGGAAATACCTCCTTTTTTAAACTACGGTCAGATGACGAGGTCACACCTGAGCTGGCACCCCACTCTCCAAACTTCCACACCACTCCAGCGTGAGGACATTGGAGGCTGCGACAGATTTAATGTACATCAGCCTCCACGTATACGACGATCTTTGGCTGCATCTAGCTTCGAACTCGCAGCCCTCTGGTTAATAATCCGCTACTCTTCCAACTAAGCCACGGGGCTACCACGGCCCATCGGACTCATGGATTTGATATCTTGTTTAACTATATCTCCTTAGGGAATAAAGTAACGAAAACGTTCAAATCTGCTTTATTGAAATTCCCATTTGATCTATGTATCATCGTTAGGGCTATATAGATCGAGATGGTTTAATCACGCAGAAAAAAAGATGTCCATATAACCATGCCGCTTTCATACTTCGTAATGAATATTAAATCATTAAGCTATTATAGTACTAGTGAAAATATGTGTTAAAGCATTAGTTCTATTTGAAGGTAAAAAGCTTTTACACACACACACACACACACGCATTAAAAGTATTTTATTTGCAGCGATATTTTAAAAATCAGGAATCGACGCATTCAGGGGATCGGGCCCCTTGCCCCCTCCTGGCTATGCCACCGTGCCAGATCATTATAATAATGAAGAGAACGAATTGAAATCTTACTTTATAATATTTTTTACTGAACAATTAATTTAGTTATTGTTATTTCATTTGAAGTATGCTACAGAAGTATTAAATGCATTTATACTAAACTAATTTGTAAAGAGAAAATAAGAAAGTAAAACTTTTGGAGACCTCCCCCTTCCTCCTGGATACACCCCTGATTGATTCTTATAAAATAGAGAACAATCCTACGAGTTAAAATTTCATTAATGCTCCAAGTGCTGTTCAAGGGGAAATGTTCATAAAAAGGAAATTAATGAAGCTTATACTTTTTGTAACGCCGAGTAGGTTATTATTTTAAGTCTAAAAGCAGATTTCGAGTATTTTACCGTTAAAAGGTTATCTTAAGTCATGAAATTGAAATTCATGATATTTAATTTCGTATCTAAAGTAAAAACGGAGATAATGCATCGCATATAAAATGATAAATGCTGTTTAAAAACTGATGCTATCTTAAGCTTTTAAAGGAACGAAAATAAATTTTGAGCTTTTTCTTTAGTTGAAATTTTCCATTCATGCATTAGACATTCACAGCATTTTTATTTAGCTAGAATGTAAAATCCGTCTTTATTCTTGGAACTGGACGTTCCACGGGCTATTTTAACGAAATAAAAGTTGTTCTTGACTTCCTATTTCGGAGACTCGAATTGCTTTCCTTTGAACAGTATCGGATTTTTTTTTGACAATCGATGATAACGGGCTTTTCTGTTCTGGTTAAATTTTGATGTATTATGTCATGGAATTTAACTTTCTTTCGCTTCCTAAAAATGCTCCTCCATTCAGGTAATCGAATTATAAGTGAATTTGGATTGGATGTTGGGGTTTTATGGCGCAAGGTCCAAAGGCGGACAAGCTGCGCCATTTAAGTGGATTTGAAACTCAAAATTTGCTGGTGCATTACGGTGTTGGTAATTTCGTTGACAATGGAAAGAAATTTTAGTAGGGAAAAATAATTTCAGTTTAGGATCAGCTTTGATACAGACCTTTTAGTGGCAATGCTTTTGGCGTGCTTTTTGTAACGAGTTGTGGCAGGCAAAGGCATAATAGGATTATATTAATAGGATTATTGACATCTCGCGATTATTTGAATACTTTTAGTTAATTTTCGTAAATCATCTTTTTTATTTTACTATACCTAAATTACTCTAGTCTGTTAGAAGTATTGTGATCATTTATAACATTCATATAATATAGCATGGTTCCACTAGAGTTAAAACAAATAAATTATTTAACTTGAACAACCTTCTATAACAATATATCACAAAAAGTAAACATTTTTTCATTAAATTAATTACTTACCTAGTAGTAGTAAGACTAATCAGTTGTATGGACTTTTTTCTACTTTAATTACTTTCCACTAAGCCTAAGACGTTTTTTCTCAGAAATTCTTCCTTGGCGACATAAAAAGCACGCCAAATGCCTTGATACAAAAGTCTTTATATTAACCTCGGTTTGTTTTTAAACATATTTGAAACATATTATTGGTATTTTTCAATTAACGTCACACTGGAGCAACACAACGGGCTATCATATTTGAAGGATGAGACACAAATAAAAGTAAATAACGCGTCAGCAATAAGTTTAGCTGCCATCAGTCCTGTAGCGCAGTGATTCCCAACCGATGTGCCGCGAAAAATTTAACCGCAAAGCCCTGATTATGGGGCGACGGTACCGGAGGGCTATCCATCGGCGAAAAAGTTATAAACATTCTTTTACGATTTACTACAACATACATGTGTGGACAAGTTTCTCTTCTATGCTCACTGTCAAGAATTTAGAGATCATTGAAAAGTCTTGATCATGAATTGCGTGTAGCTCTTTCGGCCATAGACCTAGATAAAAAAAGGTGTGTTCACAGAAACAAGCCCAAGTATCTCACTGAAATAAGAAGGTAATATATGTATTAACTGAGGCAAAAGAATATTATAGGTATTGATATTAATTCTAAAAATGTTTATTTTGTCATTAAAATTATTATTATTAGCATATTTATACATAGTCAGTAGTTCTTTTGTGTAATTAATTTTACTTTTGTATTTTCACATCATAATTTTATAAAAAATAAGTGTTCTAAAAATTTAATCGCAGTTTCATTCAGTTAAATCTGAGAATTTAGTTCATAGATGCGATATAAAAACTATATCAAATATCAATCACTGAGGATGTATGAATTAGGTATTTTCATTCCATTTGTTTCGTTTATTTCGTGATTATGATTGCATAAGACTTATCAGAAACGAATGTCTAGTTGGAATGTTTGTGTTATAATGCAAAATATTTGAAAGAAAGATCTTATTAATTGAATCCCTAGTATGATTTAGAAGAAATTAATTATGTTAATAGAAAAATGTTCCTTCATAGTGTGTCGTGAAATTATTTAAGCTTGTGAGGTGTGCCGTGACATGAAAAAGGTTGGGGAGCACTGCTGTAGCGTATCTAAGGTAGGAAGGTAGGTAGTTAATTAACGTCACACTGGAGCAGCACAACGGGCTATTGGCGACGGTCCTGGATCAATCCCGAAGGGAGAGATCATTTCAGATATATATTTCAGTCCAAACTTACAGGTCTTTGGTTGGACTGAGTTGAACTGAGTACACGATTGAAATCTTTTTTAACTTTTTAAATCTTTTGAATTTTTAAACTTTTTTAACCTCTTTTGAATTTTTAAACTTTTTAACCTCTTGAATTTTTAAACTTTTTATCCTCTTTTGAATTTTTTAACTTTCTGACGATGATGAGATAAAATTGGTAGGTTTGGTGTAATATATGCATCCTCCAAAGAAAAGCATTTTAGAGGTAAGTTAAGATTTGAGAGAGAATCAATGTAAGATCTTGGTAAGTATGAAGCGCTTAATTGTCTTGAAAACCAAATCTTTTTAACTAATTCCAACTCGGAGGCAACGAACCGGCAAACTAAGGTAAGAGGTATAAGATAAAGTAAGCTAAGGTTGAGGTAAGATTTTAATGAATTATATATATAGGTCTGGGGGGAATTAAAATGTTCTACAGCTGATACAATTTCGTTTTAATATATTGTATGGAATGGTGTAAGTAGAAAATTAACTGATGGATGGTATAAATATTGGTTTATATGTTATGATATGCATCACTGTAAAGAATACAGGAAAATTATACATATCTGATATTTCAAAGTTCCGTTGAATATTCTTCCCTTTAGGATTGATCCCGGACCGTCACCAATAGCCCATTGTGTTGCTCCAGTGTGACGTTAATTGAAATACCCCCCGTTGAATATTCTTCAAGATTACTAAAATTTTGTCTCTTATCTATACCGTTGAGTACCATTTGAGTACTGATTTATTCAAAACAATTTTAAATTATTATTTCAGTCCAAACTTACAGTTTAATATGATCTATCAATGGTTTCAAAATGCTAAGTTTAGCTTTCATAAGAGTTTTCACAGTAAACTAATCCTTCGTTATATATTACTTCACTCGGTTATATCGCTCTTTTCTACTTGTCCTCGGTGGGCTGTGGTAACCCGGTTGGAAGAGTAACGGATTAACCACCAGATGGTTGCAGGTTCGAATCCAACCTAAGATCGTCGTGTACAAAGGGGCTAGTGCATGTTGTAGCCTCAAATGTCCTCAGGTTGGCGTGGTGTGGAAGTTTGAAGAGTGGGGTGCTAGCTCAGGTGTGACCTCTTCATCTGACCGTGGTTCAAAATTACGTGGTGTTGTCCTCGGATCTTTCCCTCTGGGTTTGATCCCGGACCGTCACCAATAGCCCGTTGTGTTGCTCCCAGTGCGACGTTAGTTAAAATACCTACCTCTACTTATCCCCGATAACTTTTCCGTACGTAGTTGGTAGTTGAATTTACGTCGCACCGGAGCAACTGAACGGGCTATTAGCGAGGATCCAAGATCAATCTGGAAGGGAAAAATCCGAGGACAACACCTCGTAATTCTGATGCAAGGTCGGATAACAAGGTCAACAACTAAGCTGGCACCTCATTCTTCAAATTTTCACATCATGCCAAAATGAATTTTTGGTTTGAGAACAGGAAATAGCAACCTGCTTCTTTAGAATTGGGAGTTCAAAGGAGTTGTTTCCAGTTAGATCCCAAATTGAATTCGGAGCCGAGGTGGCCCGGTTGGAAGAGTAACGGACTAGCAACCGAAGGGTTGCGAGTTCGAATCCAGCCAAACACCGTCGTGTACAAAGGGGGCTGGTGCACGTTAAATCTGTCGTGGCCTCAAATGTCCTCACGTTGGCGTGGTGTGGAAGTTTGGAGAGTGGGGTGCCAGCTCAGGTGTTGCCTCGTCATCTGACCGTGGTTCAAAATTACGTGGTGTTGTCCTCGGATCTTTCCCTCTGGGATTGATCCCGGACCATCACCAATAGCCCGTTGTGTTGCTCCAGTGTGACGTTAATTGAAATACCCCCTACCAATCTACCCAAACTAAATTAGAAAGATTTGGATGTCTCGAAATTGTGAATGAGGCGAATTTCTGATTTTAAAAATATTCTTCCATGTTTAGTATTGTTTTAAAAGGTTTGGCCATCAGTTTTGTATTTAATTTGTGCTTTAAATTTATGTAGTTTCACATTATTTAAATATGCAAAAAGGAAGAATGTGTCCATTTTTATTTCTAACTAGCGGAATAACCCGGCGTTACTCAGGTTGAATTGGATAACTATATAATTTCCGCTTTCGTTAATAAATTGTAATTCCTATTCATCACATGTAGCAACTACCACACTAATAAAGGTACACAATTATTAAATAGAATTTCACAAATGTTAATAAATGTCGTATTTAACATTTTACATTTTTGTAGAATTTAAATTTTTAGTATGAAAGAAGTCTCTAGAGTATGCCAATGTTACCCATAATGCATAGAATAGTTCAGAGTATGCCTAGAAATGCCTTGTATGTCATTTAAAAACAAAAGCGTTTCCAAAAGTTATCATACAATGATTAAAAATGTTTTTAAAACTAATTAAACCACTTACCTTAATTACAGTTATTGCACGAAAAATATCAAATTGAAAATCCAGAATTACATCTTAAAACAGCTTTAAAAAAGCTTCCAACGAAAAGTAATGATTGTATCTGTTTTTCACTACAAAATAGACTCTTGGAATATAGCAGACACAGATTTAAAAAGCAAACGATTAAATAAATATCAAGGTTGCCGTATTAGCTACCAGTCTTATTTTAAAAGGTTTTGTGCTGTATATTTTATTTATAATGTTTATTTATTTTATCGTCTGTTCCAATATTCATAATTTTTTAATATTGTAAAGAAAAAATAAGGCTCAAAATAACTAAAGTATTAGAATTTAAATTCGGTAAAAATAGTTTTGGGAAAAATAATTGATTTTTCAGCAGCACTGGTAAAACAATTCAAGTAATTGCAATGCTCAATATACCTTCCAGCTACTCCAAAACTACCAAATTATAATTGATTTAAGTATAGTTATTCAGATGTTTTAACATGGAACCTGCCTAAATATGTACGCAAAAACATTTCAAATAATATATTTGTTACCGTTAAAGCTCGAAAGTCGTTAATGTGCACATTATCTAGGTAATCTGCAGATTAGCTGATTTGTTCCGTTAAAGTGCGGAATCATCTACAAAACAAGAGTTTTCCGCACTTAATCTAGGTAATGTGCACATTAACGGCTTTAGAATCGTTAAAGGGCAAAAGTTTATTTCTCTAATTTCCTTTCCCTCCTCCTTCCCTTTCTCTTTACGTTTTAACTATTCTGTTGATTGATAGATTCTATCAACTTTATTATTTATACATCGAAAAATAAATAAATAACATTATGTTTCAACAATTATCAGTATATTTTATTTACATCCACTGATTATTATATGAAATTACTTGGGGCCGCGGTGGCCCGGTTGGAAGAGTAACGGACTAGCAACCGAAGGGTTGCGAGTTCGAATCCAGCCAAACACCGTCGTGTACAAAGGGGGCTGGTGCACGTTAAATCTGTCGTGGCCTCAAATGTCCTCACGTTGGCGTGGTGTGGAAGTTTGGAGAGTGGGGTGCCAGCTCAGGTGTTGCCTCGTCATCTGACCGTGGTTCAAAATTACGTGGTGTTGTCCTCGGATCTTTCCCTTTGGGATTGATCCCGGACCGTCACCAATAGCCCGTTGTGTTGCTCCAGTGTGACGTTAATTGAAATAAATAAATAAATAAATAAATGAAATTACTTATAACTTTATGGGATAAAAGTATAGCGTGATTTTCAATTAGTAGTACCTAGTATTACTGAGTTGTTTGTCTGAGTATTAATTTAAGCGTACAAAAACGTTGCTGTTCGAGCGAAGATCTTATTTTCACTTTAACGAGTGCCTAGTTGGTAATGTGCAGATTATCTAGATGATCTGCAGATTACCTAGGTAATTCGAGAAATCAAGCAATTTTCGCACTTTAACGGATCGGCGTAGTTAATCGGCACAATACCTAGGTAATCTGCAGATTACCTGATTTCTGTACATTAGTGGTAACATTTACCAAACTAAATTATGGTGTATCAAATTCTGAACATTGCATTAAAATTTGTTGAAAACATTTTACGTGATACTTGTACAAACACACAGACAAAAAAATCGAACATAGAACGGGAAGACGGACAGACAGACTTACGCAACCAATTTCAGTCCCTAAATGAATGTAAGTACTCACAGTATTCAAGTTCATGAAAATATATTCAACCGTTTGGACCCTGTACGGGCACACACATACAGACAGATGGACAGACAGACACCAAACGCGCAAGAGACGGATTTTGTATCAGAAGGATCCAAAACGGATAGAAACTTGAAATGGGTCGAAAATATTCAATGTGCAACAAACACAGACAAGTTTTCCTTGGCCCTCACTATATCGCGCTATTTTCTTATCCCCAAGAACGATATATCGAGTGCCGTTGTACATTCAATAAATATATTTTGACAATTCAAAAACAAATACTTCTAATATAAAACCCTTTCTACGAAATATACAAGTCTTTTAATATATTAGACGAATTAAACAAAAAAAAAATGAATGTTAAATATTTTTACTAAGTTTAAATTTTTTTATTTTACAGGAACTTTTGCTCAAGGACAACCGGAACTTCAACAGGTAAGCAAATGTTTCAATAATTTATTGAAAAATATTAACGCACAGGCGGTAGGTAAATATTTTAAATAAAGTCGCACTCAAAAACGCACGTGCGGTTCACAGCTTTCATTGATTGAGATCGAATTGTTCCCCACTTGACGATTAATATGAATCAGTAAATAAACTTAGATACGAGAGTTAGGTATGACTAATCTTAAATTTTCTACGTAATTTAAGTCTACCAAGCATGTGGAAGTCACGTATTAGTCTGGGGTGCGTCTAGACTAGGATCTGCTTCTTTATTGGTTTAAGAGAACAGTAGCTGCTGGAAAAGTTTGGGATAACTTCAAATTCTTAATCTTACAACTTTTGACGGAAAGCTGAACTTTAGAAATTTTGACACGTTTCGTTCAGACATAATTGATTGAAAATTTTGAAATTGATTAAAAATAAGAATTTATTTTGAAAACAGATCAGGGAAAATTAAAAGTGTATTTTTCTTATTTGTTGTTTTAGACATCCTGCACTATTTGATGTTGTCTCTCTGTGTTTGCCACAGTATGGCTAAATATGACCCCCGTGCCATAAAACCCAAAGAACCATCTAACTTCCTCTGCAAATTTTTAAGGGAAGATAGTAAACCCAAAATAAAACCGCATTCACTAGGGATTTATGTCCAAATGAGTACTTTTGGGGCTCGATTGATTGGTAGTGGTGGACCCAGTGGTTGGCCACCTCGATCACCCAATTTATAATGCACATTGAGTTCTTCCTCTGGAATACCTCGTACTATACCTAAAGCCATCGTGTATTAAACCCTCATCGATTCCTAAATTATATTTCAGCAAGTTTTAAAAAAATCTATGTTGAAAAATCAGTCGTGATTTTTTCATCACACTCAAATTCCTCAAATAGGTTTTCAGTATTGAAACATATTTTAATTTTAAGCTATTGTTTTATTGTAATAAAAGTATTTAGATATTTATCAAAACTAATCAGTGAAATTACAACTGTTCAGTACAACTGTTCATACCTAATATATCGTATGTCGAGGAATATTTTATTTATTTTTATTAAGCAAAATCTAATCTTGCAGCATAGAAATACAATAAAATGAAAATTTTAGAACCTTAACTCCCATTGAGCTCTGAAAGATGTTTCAAGAATTTATAAAAATTAGATGACGAAATTTATTTAAGATTTCAATGGCGTCTATGTCTTATGATTTCACGTAACTAGATTTTTTCTGAGAATATAAGTCAGCGAATTATTTTTACATTTAAAAATATTACATCCTAGCTAAAATGCTTCAAAAAATATAAACTTTTTTAAATAGAAATTTCTTTACAGATTAAGTATACGTTAAAAATACATACTTTTATTTGCATAATATAAGTGCATTAATAGTAAAAATGGTAAAAGGTTTAGAAACCATTCGAGCTATTACTATGCGAACTACTTTGTAAAAAGAGTTAGATACTTCTCTTTAATACGTCTTAAGAACATTGAAATTCTGAATTTTACTTTCACGTGTAAATTTTACTTTCACGTCTTTATCTTAAATATAAATTGCAACTCCTTAAGAAATAAATTTTTCGAGTTTTTAAATTTCCTGAAATAGAAAGTTTTAACAGTTGTTAAAAAGAAAACATCACATTCAATCAGCATTTGGTTATGTGCATTATGATCTTATTTGGTATTAAAAAGTATGAAGCCATGCCCTACACTTGTAGAAACATCCTCGACTCCCGCCTTAGTCTACATTCTTCCCTGGCAGTATTTCTCTCTTCTGTGTCAGTGGAACTTTCCATGAGTGTGTATGCCCATTCCCTTGACGTCTGTCTTGTGTTTGGCGCAGCTTGGCCAAATATGGCCCTTGAACCATAAACCCAAACCAACCCGGGATACAGTTCGCAACTGGATATTTGTACCTTTGACAATGAAATATTGCGATTTTCTTTCCCTATATATCCCTAAGAATGCAACATCGTAATATCATTAAGGGAGATCCTGAGGATGATTGATTGCCTTTCTTTGGTTCAGTATTCCATCCGCGTAGCTACGTCCTTGTTTTACATAGTTGCATTTCTTTGTTCAATGCGAATGTTGTCACCGTAAGTGTAGACACTTTCTGGTCAAGTAATAAAGTCGTATCGCTTAAATTATCCCTGTATATACGTATTTCAACGAGTGTAGACGCGGCATCAGATCTGTTAAGCGCGGTATCATCGTCAACTCGAAAAGATTAAACTTACAGATACGAGCTTTTTTTACTAGTACGAATAGAGACCAGTAAGAATAAAGATATCTTTTAAGTATGAATCAATGGGGTAGCGTGTAGGGAAGCCCAGAAGTCAGACATCTTCTAGTAAAAAATTAAAATTCGGATGCAAAAGAAATAAATAAAAATCGATGAAACCTGAAGCAAAAGTGACGATTTTTAACGAAATTTAAATTTGAGTGAGACGTCAGTTTCTATTTTAAAGTCCTTGATCTTCATCGTAAAAAGTCAACCAGGGACTGCTGATGCCCCATCCTTTCAGCCTCAAATGGTTTCTTTCGATGATTAATTAATGGTAGCCATGCGCAGTAGGTAACTTCAGTACAGACTCTTCTCTCTTACCCCATGCATCAGGCTGATATCCAGTACAGATAATATGAGCAGTTGGTCCTGGTACATGATCTACCATTCTCGCTCCGTTCCCTCTCATTTTCTCGACTTTTTAAAAACAGTAGCTCTAAGACACAATGCTATAACAGCCCTTGGATCATCCACATATGGTTGCTAGGATTGGGGACAATTTCGCCCCTCTCATTTTCCCGACTTGTACAAACAACAGCTCACAAAGACACAAAGCTAAATGACTGTTCGGACATTTTTTGAACGATTTTGATGAGCTGTAAAAAATTGTATGCTACGAAAGTACTTTATTTCGCAGCAGTTAAATAGTCAAAGTATAACTTATCGTCTGCTAACTCAGAGTTTTGTTTACTTTCAAAATGGCACTTTTAAATAAGCAATGGATGGAAAGCTGTTTCCGCTCTTTCTCTAGAGAATTATGCTTATTCAATTATTTAAAAACGCTGTAAAAGTCATGGATTTTTGATATCTAAAGGTACGATAAGTAATATTATTAATGAGAAAGGAAAAATATAAAAGTGGAAAAATACTTCTAAATACGTATCCAAAAAAGAAAAGAATGTCTGAGAATATTTGTAAGGTAAGAGCTTTAATTTTAAAAGAGAATCCGCCAAGTCAAAGGACTATAGCAAAGTGAACGTGAGAACTTTCTCTAAGAGATTTATGATTGTTGCCGGTTTTGCATATAATGGAAAATTAAAAGTAAAAGAGGGGGAAAATGTAAAAATCAACTCCCACATATTATCAAGACCCTATTTTATCCCCAATATTCAAAAAAGAAATACCATATCTTTTCCAACAGTGCCAACAATCAGTAGAACTGCATCAGGGTAAAGCAAGCAGCCACACATCTAAATCGACTGTTAAATTCTTGGAAAAAATGGAATAAGAAACTGGTATCAAGTCACCCTTTACTGACATTCCTGCTAAATCTCCAGATGTTTCACCCATGGACTTTTGTGCTTTTGGACTTTTAAAAAGGGCGTTATCGAAACGTCGACCGAAAACCATTCAAGGACTGGAAAACTGTGGAACAAGAATGAGACAAAATACCACTGTCGATACTATAAAAGTCATTATTATCATGGAAATTATAGTGTAGAAAGATAGTTAACAATAAGGGCTATCAAATGGAACATTTAAAACACAAAAATTTCATGTAAAAAGTTGAGCTTCAGTCCACTAAAATCGTTCAAAAAATGTCCGAACAGCCTCTGTATAAGATCCAAGAGTAAAACATTAGTGTACGACAGTTCAATGAGAATATTCTTGAGGAATTGTTTAATAATTTCAAAATAATTTCAAACTATTGCAAAGTCATTAAATGTTCAGTTTCAACTGTAAATAAAATAATTAACAGTGATTTGAATCTTAAAAAGGTGAAAAAATACAATGTTCATCGTCTATCTCCACGACATATTTCAGAACGCAGAACTCGCTGCAGAGTTCTGTATGAGAAGCATTTAGCTGTAGAAAGATGGAAAAATGTTGTGACAATAGACGAGGCAGGGGTATATTTAAATGATTGCAATAAAAAAAGAACAATTTATTATCATAAAAGAGGAGAAAAAATCTTAAAACGCGCGTGGTTCAAAGAATTTAAAGAAACTTTCTCTAATGGATTTATGATTGTTGCCGGTTTTGCATATAATGGAAAATTAAAAATAGAGTGGAAATTCAAAATATTCACAAAAGGAATACCATATCTTTACCCACAGTGCAATCAATCAGTGAGCTGTATCAGGATAAAGCAAGCAGCCACATATCTAAATCTACTGTTAAATTCTTGGGAAAGTGGATCAAGAAACTGGTATCAAGTCAACACCCTTTACTCATATTCCTACTAAATCTCCAGATGTCTCACCCATGGACTTGTACTTTTGGACTTTTAAAAAGAGCTTTATCGAAATGTCGAACGAAAACCATTCAAGGACTTTGGAAAACTGTGGAACAAGAATGGGACAAAATACCTCTGTCGATACTACAAAAGTCATTATTATCATAGAAATTAAGGTGTAGAAAGATAGATAACAATAAGGGCTATCAAATGGAACATTTAAAACACAAAAATTTCATGTAAAAAATTTATCTTCAGTCCATTAAAATCATTCAAAAAATGTCCGAACAGCCTCTGTATAACAACGCTTGGATCATTCACACATAGTTGCAAGGATTGAGGACAACTTCACCTGCTGCCCCCCCCCTTTTTAACCGGATTAAAAATCATTTACTTTGTCTGCGGAAAAGAAACAACGACGAATGAAGTTGACTCACAATCTTTAAAGCAAAAATATTTATATTTTGTTTACGATTCCATCCAGGTTATTAATGTGCTGTGCTACTGGTATGAATGATCTTCAGTTATAAAAATTTTCCTTTAGGCCATGGATAACATGCTGCTTCATGAAGAGATGATAAAAAGAAATCTCCGATTCCCTCCAGCCTATTTGCAGGGTTATCCGGCATTGCTTACCCGTAAAACTGGATATCTCCTGTCCGAAGCTGAGCATATGCTGAATCGAGTCAAGAACTTGAAAGAGCGCCGTTGGGTTGAGAACTTTGTGCACCGATTGAAGATCTTGGCATCCACATTGGAAGGCATAGCTGTCGGACCTTATTTTGAAAATAGAGGCCTGAACATCACTAGGAGAGGAAATATTGTGAGTATATCTAAATGAGAGATAGCTTTAACACACATATTATATGAATATATTGTATGTGTGAATATTATGTAACCCCCTAAAATATTTTGATAAATTCTGCTCTTGAACAAGCAAAATTCAGAACTTAAGCTGTAAGTTGAGATGCGTAAGGTCCTCAACCCTCCTGGTGGTTGTCTCGACGAGGTACCTCGTCATTAGCAAAACTGACCATGTCTTGATGGACGAGATATCTCGTCCTTACAAAAACTGACCAAATCTTGATCTCGTCATCATCAAAACGTCGGCAATATCCTGATGGCGATATATCTTGTCATTAGCAAAATTGGTCAGATCTTTATGGATGAGGTATCTCGTCGAAACCACTTGGAGTGTTAACCCTCTTGATGGCTATTTTTGCTTCGAAAACTGCCCCGTTGTGACTAGCCTCTGGTTCAAAAACCTATTACAAACTGTCACCATTTCTGGGCAGGGAACAATTTGTTTTTCCTACTTGGATCTTCATTCCCCTTAGAATAGTAATAGGGCAGCTTTGCCTCGACTGTATACCTCGTCTTTAGCAAAATTGATCAGATCTTGGACGAGATATCTCGTCAAAACTCTTGGAGGGTTAATCCTTATAGCGGGATCCTTAGAATCTAGCTGGCAATCTGTGAGTTGTAGGTGGCGCAGATTCGATACTTGTAACTTACCCCGGTTGTATTTCTCTCTTCTGTGTCACTAAATCTCCCCCTGTGTGTGTATCTATTACCTGACATTGTATGGCTTGTGTTTGGCGCAACTTGGCCAAATATGCCCTCACACCATTAAAAAAATTGTGGAACATCGAGTGTATTCTAATATCTCTCTTAGGGCTTCTCAAAACTGTTCTTTTTTTTCCATATCTCATTGCCAAAACTCTTCCATCATTTGGGTAGTGGCCTAAGTTTAAGGAAATTTACGATTTTGTATGCATTTATCTGATGCTCTTGTGATTCGACGCCCATACAAACCCTAGTTATATGTTCTTTCTTCCAAGGGATTTACTGTCTTTGTTAAAGAAGGGGGTCGAGCTCCCCAGACACCCAAGCGATCTTTTCTCGTTTACTCCAACTGTTCTCTCTTGAAATAGTAAACAGCTGAATCTTGTTAGTTTTACTTGAGTTTGTTTATAAAATTCTTTTGTCTTGTGTTTGCTGCAGCTTGGCTAAATATGGCCCTTGTGCCGTAAAACCCAACCAACCCACATTAATCAAAGAAGATATTTGGTCTCTCCAACTCAACGGGAATCATTCAGTATAATTAATGTCCAAGATGATCACACACACACACACAACAATTGGAGTCACAAATCTTCATTTATTACTTATTAACATTTTAAAGGCTAAAAACACGTTACTTAGACACTCAAAACTTTTCTATTATTAAAATTTTGATGGTATACAGTTCCTTAAATAACTACAAAGGGGTAACTACAATGCTTAAAGCAGCTATAAAAAGGGTAACTATACAGTTTTTAAAGGCAACTATAAACTGGCGTCTTTGCAGTGCACAATTCCTTAAATGACATAGCATATGAGTGATCGCGTAATAAAAGAGTTGACTGTGAATTCTTTCGTTTTATGCGGTATTTTTCCAGCATTTTGGTAAAAGCCAAATATTAAGGGAATTTACGATGTGATTCAACTCCTACATAAATCAAATAAGATATTTTGTCCTCTCAACTGAACGGAATCATCCTGTATAACTAATTCTCAAGATTATTAGCAATATAGTTTGTATTCACTTATTACATATTAGAATTTTAAATGCTATAATCGAGTAACTTAGACTCTTAAAAACTCTTCTACTATTACAATTTCTTTAAAAGGGTGGTATACAGTTTTTTAAATAACTGCAAAAGTTGGCTATACAATTCTTAATGTAGATGTAAGAGGGTGGCTATAGAGTTCTAAACCCACTGAGCGTCGCGAGATTTTCGAGTAGTGTAGAATTGCTTTTACCCTACACACGCAAAATGACTATATAAAGACATCTATTGGTTGAAAGATTCTATTCCTGTACTTAGACCTTTGGAAATATTCTTTTGATCCATTCCATTGAGTAGAATTCTTTGGAAGGATTTTATTGGTCATTTCTTTCGAATATAATCCTTTGGAAATATTCAATAGGTTATTTCCTTAGAATAGAATTCTATGGAAAGATTCTGTTGGTTCTTTCCTTAGAATTGAATCTTCGTAGGCTATTTTCTTAGAATAGAATCCGTTGGAAAAATTCTGTTGGTTCTTTCCTTAGAATTGAATCCTCTAGAAAGATTCTAGAGGTTCTTTCCTTAGAATTGAATCCTCTAGAAAGATTCTAGAGGTTCTTTCCTTAGAATTGAATCCTCTAGAAAGATTCATAGGTTCTTTCCTTGGAATAGAATCCATTGGAAGGATTTTATAAATTCTATCCTTGGAATTGAATTTGTCGGAAAGATTCTGTTGTTGAAGGCCAAACCTGATTACAGGTCATGCAAGGAAGACTGCAGGTTGCAAGGTGGAATTAAGCGTGTGAACCCCCAGAGGTTAAAACAATTGTAAAAGGCTAGTTTTGAAGTGTATAGTTTCCTTAATGATACAGTATGAGCCATTGAGCGTTAAAACAGTTGATTGAATTCTTTTATTTTACGTGGTATTTTTTCCAGCAATCTTTGGGAAGAGCACTTGCACCAGAAAACCATCTTCCATTCATTCCTTCGTCCATGTCAACAACCGTTGCTCCAGATCACAGTGAGGAGCAAAGCACTGCGAAGACCCCTGCGACCTCGTCCAAACTGAGTCGGGTGATTCTGCCAAGCCAAGCTGATGGCCAAGTGGTTGCCAAACCCGGATTGATACAGCAATTGCGCAACAAAAAGTTGGATGAAGATGATGAGTTGGTACGAGAGCTAGAAAATTTACATAATGTCGCTGCTGCTGAAAATCAACCCCAAAGCGCTACCCCACCAGCTGTTACCACAAGCTTTTCTGATCCTGCCACACCTAAACCATCTGCCAAACGAGTAATTCCGATGGATGAGAACGACCCTGAAATCGTAAGTATTTTGTTTTTATTCTAAGTAACGATCTAAAAAAATTAGGGTCTGCAGTTAGAAGAGCAGCGGATTAGCATCAAGGGATTGCGAGTTCAAAACTCGGTCCAGCCAAAGACCGTCGTGTACACGTTGGATGGTGCACGTTAAATACGTCGTTGCCTCAATTATCCTCGCGTTGGCATGGTATAGAAGTTTAGAGAGGGGTGCCAGCTCAGGGTGTTCTCGTCATCTGACCGTGGCTCAAAATTGCGAAGCTTTGTCCTTGGGTGTTTCCCTTCGGAGTCGATCCCGGACCGTTGCCAATAGCCGCTCCAGTGCGATGTTAGTTGACTACCTACCTAAAAATTATACGGAGCCAATCGTCGGCTTACAAGTGAAACACTAAAGTCAAAATTTTCAACATATGAGTTTTTCAGCTTTTCGGGATCAAAATGTGGTGATTTTTAAGCAGGTGAGTCATTTTATCTTTGCGTATGAAGGTTAGATCTCTTCTTGAGAAACATACCTAGTGACTTGGTGTTTCACTTGCAAGTCGATGGTATGTTTCTATCCTTTCATTTATTTCAGGAAATGAAGTCGATTCATGAAAAGAATCACGTTAATGATATAATTTCTGCTTCAAGCCAACAAAATCCGGGCTAATTCGAATCAATCTGAATCCAGTAGAAATTGCCTAACGTAGATTAGGATGCATTGAAGCGGTGTGAGAGCTTTTAAGACGAACAAGCTATTTCTTATAGAATGTTTTCATTCCCGAATCTATGTTTCTCAGTTTCTACTGGATTCAGATTGACCCGGATTCTGTTGGTGTGAAACGGCCCTTAAGATTTATGAAATAAAGTTAGTGAAAAGCATGAGTCGTGAATCGGAGAAATAGTGACTGTGTGTCCCCAACATACCTAAAAACCTCTTTAAAGAAGTTAAAAAGAAATGTACCAAATTAATCCTACCACTTTAAATGAGTTTATCATTAAAGAAAGATGGCGAGCCTAGTACCTTTCAGGAAGCGAACTCGCTCAAGGTATCTGCATATTTACTTTTTTGGTATTAGCACCTTACTTATTACAGCACACTTTTTATACTTTTGTTAGCAAGGCTCGTGGTATACACCGTGAAATGCGAAGGGATGTTTCGGTTATCCCATAAAAAGCACCATACTTACAATCAAGGACTAAATCATAAGAAGATACTGTACAAATAAAATAACTTCATACAGTCAAAACTGATTAACATTTGTCCCATACAATAAGGTAGATAGGTAGTTGAATTAACGTCGTGCTGGAGCAACAAAACTGGCTATTACAAAAAATAAGGATTCTATCGAGGAAATAGAATTGCCAATCACAACCTAAGATTTTAAATTGAATCTAAGAATTCTCACTCAAAAATGTGCTTTCAGAATTTCTAAAACCTTTTCAATCACTTGTTTCTTTCCAAATAGTTACAATTCTTATATCCACGATAAAATTTACAGCAGATTTTCTGGCTTATATTTTATATACTAATATTTAACAACCTAACCGTATCCCCATCCTGTCTAAGAGAGAATAGAGATTTGAATAATCAATCTGAGTGATACCAGGTACTTGGTAAAAGGAGAATAGTAATCAGCTAAAAGTTTTCTAGATTTGTGTGCTCAATTTTTCATATATTAAACTGCCTCGTACGAAAGGGCGTTGTCCGGATGAAAATTAATCTCTCGGCTGCGATGTTTTTTGAATCTCCATCAACGAAATTTAATTTTATAATGGGACACATACGTATAATATTTGGGACGATTTTATATGCACTGTACTGACAAAAGTCACCAGACACCTGGAGTAGAAACAAAACAGCATTTTGGGGGTCTGACTATAAATTCAAATTTTCAATTTCAGAGTCCACATCCACTTGGGTAACTGCAGAGCTAACTACTAATAAGAACGATGAAATTTAAGGAAGGAATGTCCTATAGAAATGTTTTATATCAAAATCTAAACACTGAAGTAGCAGTCACTTTATTATCTCTAAATATCCATATTTAGAATGTTGAATATGTACCATCATGAGCACAAGTTCTAGGGGACTGAACGATTTTGGCTAGTCAATAATTTTATTAAGGGGCGCCACCACAGTTCAGTCCCCTATGACATGTATATTTAGGGATAATAAAATGACAGCTACTTCAGTGTTTAGATTTTGATGTAAAACATTTTCAAAATTTCTATAGGAAATTCCTTCCTTAAATTTCAGTCTATACTCACCAAGTTGTTAGCTCTATAGTTACTCATGTGGATGTGGACTCTGAAATTGAAAATTTAAATTTATAGTCAGACCCCAAAATAAATGCTGTTTTGTTTCTACTCCAGGTGTCTGGTGACTCCTCAGTACAGTGTAAATTATGCTACTTGTATTTAACCCTCCTGGTTTAACCCTCCTCGAGGTATCTCGTAATTAGCAAAACTAACCAGATCTTGAGGGATGAGATATCTTGTCCTTAACAAAACTGACCAAATCTTGATGGACGAGATATCTCGTCATTAGCAAAACGGATCAAATCTTGATGGGCGAGGTACCTCGTAATTAGCAAAAGTGACCAGATCTTGATGGACGAGATATCTCGTCATTATAAGAAAACTGACCAGATCCTGATTTCGACATCATCAAAAAGTCGACAATATCTTGATGGACGAGGTAACTCGTCATTAGCCAAATTGGTCGGATCTTGATGGACGATATATCTCGTCGAAACCACTTGGAGGATTAAGAATGCATTTTTCCTCTTGACTATGTTCCATAACATCCCGAAGTAATTATCAATATCAATATATTTCATTCATAAATATGGTAGTTATAATGTAAATTTGGCCAAACAAACTAGTGTAAACGATTTTACCGTAACACCTCGATGTATCACTGCTTGCGATATATTGAAGTACGATATACCAATAAAAGTGGTACAACGAGGGCAGAGAAAACTTACTTTGAAATAAAAACGTACAATTCATATATAAAATTACGCGTTTTCCATTAAAAACTATTTAAAACTTTACCCCGGAATCAATGTATGTGTGTGATAAAGGCTTTTGGAATAATACTAAATACCGATAAAATTTGAAAACAAAAATTCCTTCTCATTCGCGTTTTCGAGGCACTCAAATCTTTTTCACCAATTCTGCTTAGGATAATTTCTTGGGAACCTTTGAACTCCTTATTCTAGGAGAGGGATTTTCAAAACAAACCAGACGGAATGAGAATATTTTATTTCCGCTACCAAATGCCCTAGCATGATACATATCGGGGTTACTTTAAAATGTAGTTTATCGCCGTTTTGAAGACGTTTGGCGTTTAATCTAATTAGTTTTAACCAATAAACCAACATTTATAAATTCGGAATTTATTCTTTAGACTTTTTATTGAAGAGCTGAAATCGTGTTTTAAAACAAGCCAAGTGACGTAACGTTCGGAATACCTACAAGAAAGACGTTCCGCCACAGGAACACTACCTCCACCTACATTTAGAATGAGAGAAAATACCGCTCACAGCAACAGATTGGGATTTTATAAAATAAAGCCGAAAATTAGCAAATTTTGTAATTTGGCTCTTAAACCAAAAATCCATCGGGAACAGGTAAAGAAGAGCTATATAGCCGATTTGCGTGATAAATTGAGATGCGATATAATGAAGGATTACTGTACTTACACACACATTTTTTAAAAACCTCTAAAGAATTATTGGCATATAAAGGAAAATTCACGAACCTAGTACTAGTAAAGTGGTGTCTTAATTGAAGGAACCAAGCATCAGTTCCACAAGGATGTGCTCCAATTGAACAGCTAGCCACGGGGAACATTTGCCAAATATAAAAATATCGGATTATTTCTTTTTAAATCTCCGAACTCCGGGTTTGAGAGCAATCACTACAATATCCTATTCTGACCAGGACAATCAGTCTAATAGAGGCAGTGAAAGGATCTCAGAGCACTCCGAGATACTTGAAACCATCGATTTTGCTCTAAAAATATCGATTCTAAAGCAAGAATTTTATCAAGAATAGAAACTAATCTAAACTCTACTTTAAGCAATACAGCAAATTTTTTCTAAAAGCTTCAAAGTTCCAATATTTTTTATCCTATGCCAGAAGACAGAAGATTGCCCATTCCTCCTTGCCCTTCAGTAGAGGCACGTTTGGTAGGAAAGATGGTCTTAGCAATAGCAGATAACTTCTCAGTCTTTTAACCCTCCTGGTAGTTCTCTCGGCAAAGTATCTCGTTATTAGCAAAAGTGACCAGATCTTGAAGGACAGGATATCTCGTCATTGGTAGAAAAGTGATCAGATCTTGATCACGTCATCATAAAAAAATCGGCAGTATCTTGATGACGAAATATCTCGTCTCTCTCTCTCTCTCTCATTAACAAAATTGGTCAGATCATGATGGGGACATATCTCGACGAAACCCATGGAGGGTAAAATGATCGGCCTTTATAATTGTATTGGAGTCGTAGAGCGGATAGGCAGGTAGGTAGTTAATTAACGTCGCACTGGAGCAACACTGGCTATTGAGGATGGTCTGGGATCAATCCCGAAGGGAAATATCTGAGGACAACACCTCTTAATTTTGAACCATGGTCAGATGACGAGATCGCACCTGAGCTGGCACCCCACTCTCTAAACTTCCACACCACGCCAACGTGAGGACATATGAGGCCACAACAGATTTAACGAGCACCAGCCCTCGTGTACACGACGGTCTTTGGTTGAACCTAGTTTCAAACTGGCAACGCTCCGATTGGTAATCCGTTACTCTTCCAACTGGGCTACCGCGACCCCTAAAAAACAGCGGGTAGTCTCAGTCCCCACTGTACCGTAAGGTTTGGTTCGTATATACTTTTGGGCGGAATACCTGGTAAGTGGGTCGCTGGTGAAATGAAGACGGCGGTTATTTGTTTGACATTTATTTATTTAGCCAGTTTTGGTGGATACATAACAGTGGTGTTAGAGTGTGGGCAATGCTTAGTATTCTATGGCGACCTTATGGATGATGGGTCTGTGATACCTAAAGTACGGCATATTATCGATGCTGATGTTCCTGGCAAAGATAAAGTCGATTGTAGTGTTTCCAAGCGTGGCGGCAGCTCGTTAGATGGTCCAGCGACGTCACCGCGTACGCCGCCTGCTCGCCCTGCTCCTTCTTGAATCTTCGGTAAGCTCTAGATCTCACCGCACTTGTCATAGGTTTAGACTTCTTGGTATCATTTTGTTCATCTTGAACTGCTCTTTCAACCTGTTTACGTTTCCTAAGCCGCAATTGAAATTTAGTGTGATATTTTGGCTTCATTGTGAAATCTTCGACAAATCGTCACTTTCTACTGCACACAATTTTCTCACAAAGGTTTAAACTGTCAACTAATCAAATGGAATTGTTCAATTGAACGTTCACTTCAATTTAAACACTCACTCGCCACAACCCGTCGATTAGAACTGAAGTTACAGCAGTTCAACAGGTCAGCGTATGCTCGAAATGTGACTCTTTTCCCCCACCACGCGGTACCAAGTTCAGAGGGGGGAGTGGATTAGTCCACGCGGCCCACTTTCCTCTACACGAAGGTAGGTCATTTATCCCCATAGGCTGATTCCCCTGGAGTCATGGGGCTTTGAGACATGAACACTTTTCTTGACGCACAAGTTTCTGCCGATGACCTCCATACCGATTTTAAAGACGTATTCACGTCAAAAAGTAGGAATATTGAACTAACTATTGAAGATCCACCAAATGTGGAAAACAAATTTAAAACGTCATAAAATAAATTGTTTCCCTAAATTCATTTACCACATTCAAAGGAATGATCATGATTTCCAGATTGACAATCTAGCCACTGATATATATTCTGAATTGAGTCCGTTTAGTCAATTATGTTATTACTTAGAGTGACTAAACGTAAATTCTGAATTCAGACATATTCTCTTTCTCTCGAAAAAATGAATCCATTGGGATTTTTTCTCTGAATGGAGAAATGGTGTAAAAATGTAGTGTTTATAAAACTGTTAAAAAACTACCTACACCATCGTTTCATATTGAAAACCTGTAATAATCACGATGTAAAATGGTTCAGACGCAGTTAATTGCAAAATAATGGTGCCAGTCTGCCTATCATCAAGGATTAATGTCGTTTACCAAAGATCGTGAGCCATTCAAGCGAAACGTGAATAGCTTATGATCTGAGCTAATGATCAGTTCTTTCCTGACTTGAGCAGTTATGAAAATTCGAACATGTGTTAGATTTAAATAAAAATAATTTACCTAACAATTCATATTTAACAATGACTCCATCTTTACTCGAAAATATCGTAAAGGAAAACATTAAACTACATTTAAATGTAATGTTTTTTGAGATTCGATATTAATTTTAAAATTTAAACTCGCAGTTTTTCTCTTGTTTACTTTGATTCTGATGATGGTGGACGTTTTAATTTCATCAAAATAGACATAGACCATTTTTATCATTTTATTTAAATTTTTATTCGTAATTTTTCAAGCTTTTAGTCTTTGACTACCAGTTTGGCTATGGTTTTCATCTTTTACTCTATTATTTTAGTTATTAACAATATTATAGTAATTACAATTATAACTGTATCTTTGTAAATTGTAGGTTCAAAGGTGTGGGCTAAGGCCCACACCTTAGAACCTTATGGCTAGACTTTTGAGCCATGTACCCCAATTAAAAATATCAAGGGAAGACAGAATATGTTTATTAAAAATGTAGTTCCAGTTACGACTAACAAACAGCTCATAGCATAACATTATGAATAAACTGATTTTAATGACAGATAGGTAAATAGGTAGTTGGATTAACGTCGCACTGGAGCAATTTCCATAAGAAATAATTTGTTCATCTTAAGAACTCTCATACTACTACAGTGTATCGGAATCTACGTTAGTGAATTTCTACTGGATTTATGTAGGTAGGTAGTTAATTAACGTCACATTGGAGCAACACAAGGAGTTACTGGCGACGGTCCGGGATCAATCCCCAAGGAAAAGATCCAAGGACCACCCCTCATAATTTTGAACCACGGTCAGATCGAGAGAACAAAACCTGAGCTGGCACTCCACTCTCCAAACTTTCACACCATCCCTACGTGGGGGCATTTGAGGCCACGACAAATTTAACGTGCACAACCTCCATGTACACGACGGTCTTCGGTTGGATCGAGTTTCGAACTCGCAACCCTCCGGTTGCTAATCCTCTACTCTTCCAACTGGGCTCCCGCGGCCCAGGATCTATTAACGGTATAAATATTTATAGGTATTTTATAAAACTCAAAAATATTACCAAATTTCATGTTTAAAACTTTTTGAAAAAGGACACTTTGAACTAAACAAGGACGGGGGAACCCCCTATAGCCCACCTCTCTCTTCATTTTCAACATCCAAATAGGAAGGTCTACAATTTAGAAATTATCTTATCTACTTTTAATACCTAGCACACTGTTTATACATCAACACATGCATCTATATTTTGTAGAGTTGGTTCGTTGTGTTGAATTTTATGGCGCAAGAACCATATTTTGTCGTTGCGCCAAACACAAGACAACGTCAAGAAAATGGACACATACAAAGAAATACTGATACTAAAGAAATAAATACACCCAAGGTAGTTACAGGAATCGAACCTGCGCCGCCTACAACTCGCAAGTTGCTATCGCAGTGGGTAAACTGTGTTAAGGCCTATTTTGAAGAGAATGGACATTACCGAAAACAATTATCATCGTATATTATCCTTAATGATGCGTTTATAACAATTCGTATCTCAGAAAAAGTAATCAGGTTTGATCCAGGACCGTCGCCTATAGCCCGTTGTGCTCCAGTGCGACGTTAATTAAAATACCTACCTACCTCAGAAAAAGTAATTTGAATCACTTCAATAGCTGGTAAATTTTTTCTTCACAAGAAAATGAATAATATTTCTCAGCGGAATATTTAGATTTTTAAATATACTTATAATGGTATGTTTTAACTAAATTCAAACTGGCACATGTTCAATACTTAGAATTATACGGAAAATTCGAGTTATTTGCAAACATTCAATTATAATGAATGTTGAACAAATTTTAGAAATATTAAACGACATTAAAAATGTTTGTAACTCGTTTGTTTTGTAAGAGGGTACCATTTTTGAAGTTTTACGCCACTTTAACTACTGTCCTTTAGTTATTTAAATCTACACCATTTATTTGGTTTGTCATGACATGAGATTTCTAAATTATTACATTAATTTCTTCATTTAACCATCCAAGTAGTTTGGACGAGATATTTGGTCCATCAAGATCTGACCAATTTTGCTAATGATCAGGTATATCGTCAACGAGACATTGCCGACTTTTCGATGATGACAAGAT
This sequence comes from Meta bourneti, assembly GCA_933210815.1. Taxonomy (NCBI): domain Eukaryota; kingdom Metazoa; phylum Arthropoda; class Arachnida; order Araneae; family Tetragnathidae; genus Meta; species Meta bourneti. Next base: position 33,480,249 of record OW119934.1, read on the forward strand.
CAAGGGATCTAGTCAGTTTTCGTCTAATGACAAGATATCTCGTCCATCAAGGTCTGCTGATGGTTTTGCTAATGACAGATACCTCGTCAAGACAACCACCAGGAGGGTTAATAGATTTTGAGAAAGCTTAATATATTCTTAATTTTATTTGCCTTTTCACGATGGGGAGTCTTTGTAGGTTGGTAGAGCGAAAGATGAATAAGTCCGTCTGCGACCATCAAAAGCTTAAGGCCACGTACAAAACATGAGCAAGCTTATGTCTGACCCTGTTCCACGCCATATTGCTACGGCAAATTTTCGAATTTTAACTGGACACGACTTTTTAAGAGGACACTTATACCGCATTGGTGTGCTCATCATCTGACCGTGGTTCAAAATTACGTGGTGTTGTCCTCGGATCTTTCGCCTCGGGGGTTGATTCCGGACCGTCGCCAATTGCCCGTTGTGTTGCTCCAGTGCGACGTTAATTAAAAAACACCAATACCGCATTTGTGTGCATGCTTCTCCTAACTGTCCCCTTTTGTTTATTGTTTTCAGTCATCTTTTATCCTGCCCTTTTTTATCTGACGATCCCATCTTAGTTGACGAACTTTTCAGCCGGGCTAATTTGTACTGGGCTGCCCGTAGGAAATTATGGTCCCTGGACTTTTCCTGACGCAGAAAAAAAAATGATGGGGAGTCTATTGTTTGGTTGAGAATAAAAAATTTTTATATGATGTGGGATTTATAATTGATTTAATATTTTTTCAAGCATGTTAATTGCTTCCCAAGTCAGTATTCACGATTACTGTAAATGTGAACACACAGTCAAGTGAAATAGTGAAACATTAAAGTATGTCTATAAATGCTTAGAATGTTTTTAGTTGCTAGGAATGAGAGATTTGCACTAATTCTAAGTTTCCACTTACATTAAAAACATTCCTCATACATTATTTGCACGGAATGATTTTCAAATATCTTAGGTATAAAGTTATAGAGAAATTAGGATTTTCATGGATTAGAGATTCTAAGAAAATCGAAATTTCGAAATAACTTATAACAAGTTTACTACAGAAAATATATTTTTCTCTGTAGTGTTAATCATAAAATGGATGCATTTTCTTCGAATACATATAGCCCTCAGGGACACATCTCATTCAGATGTGTGTGGGCTTTACGGACCCAAAGTACTTTAGTGATCTTTTATTTTCCCATGGGGTTTCATGTCTTTAGTAAACACGGGATTCGCGCTCCGGGAATAGCTTTTTCTGCTTTCATTCCTCTACTCCGTTCCTTCAATCCCTTTTTCGCTCACGACACTTTTTTACTTGACGTTGTCTTGTGTTTGGCGCAGCTTGAACGAATATGGCGTTTGTGCCATAAAACCCCAAAACAACCAACCAATCTTTGAAAGCGTAGAAAAGTTAAAGCATGTTTCTCAAACTAGTTGCTTAAAATACATTCGCTTTCAAATAACAAGGTTTTGAAAGTCGGCTTCTTTTGAAATATTTTTTTACTTAAAATTCTATGCACTGCGTTAAAATTGACTCGATGTTTTCAGTTATATTTTTATTAGGAAATACTGGACATAAAAAGATTTGTACTTACTCTACATGTCAATATTCTTTGGGTTAATAACCGATTCACTGTCGCGAAAAACATCCTTTTTTTCAATATACGCCTTTCATTTATTGTAATAGAAACTCGAGAAATTTTTCAATTTCCTCAGAATAAATCTGTATATAGCTTACTAAAATGCGTCTCACCAAGTTACGCAATTTTCCTAGACGATTTCGTTTACATTACGTATTTTTATGGGATGAAATGAGCTTTCTAAAAGGTTTCCACGTATTGAGTAAATCTCCATTAAACAAATTTCCTTGTGTGTAATATTCAGTATAAATTCTCACGCGGTTTTTTCTAGATTCATGACTATCGAATTTTGTTTTTGAAGTCATGCTTGACAAATTTTCAATAAAGATTTAATGGAAATTTTCGAAATAGAAAAGCTCCATTTCTCCCATAAACGTTTTTATTCCATTTTCTACTTTAGTCTATTCCATTAACTTTAATGTGTTTATAATAACTTCGCTTACTTCAATATTTATGTTTTAAAATGTTTTGCATTTTATTGTTAAAAATTTGTAGGAATGGAGATATCTTTTAAAACCTGCTTTATGCTTCCAATTACTTTAATATTAAGCAAGAACGGTGGATTACATTATAAAATTTATAAAACAAGTTTGTTTGAATTGATAATATAAAATTATAAATAACACCTTAAATGACTTCAATAGGGATAAATGTGAAACGCATTTCATATAGTTCCGAAGTTTCAGAAAACTTTTATCTTTTCGTTAAATTATGAGCATTTTAAAGATAAGATTATTTAACCCTCCATATGGTTTCGACGAGATATCTCGTCAATAGAGATTTGAAGAATTTTGTTTAGGAAGAGAATCTCGTCATCAGGTTATTGCCGATTTTTTTATGATCACGAGATTAAGATCTTGTCAGTGTTGCTAATGACGAGAGACCTCGTTGAGACAACCACCAGGAGGGTTAAAAATATTTTAAGCCGTAGGTGTGGATCTAATTAGCCTTCGTGGGGAAACAATTACCAGAGAGCGATAAACCAAAATTAAACCTTGATTTATGTACAACCAAGATTTAAATAACAGACATTATAAATGAAGTAAAAATAGAAAAGAACCTTTACACGCACACTTTTTGAAAATAAAGAAATTGAGTTTTCTCTCTCACCAGAGCTTTTTGCTTTGTGCCGTGTTTTCTTTTTCACTCTTTTTAACCCTCCAGGTGGTTTTGACGAGACATCTCGTCCATCAGAACCTGATCAATTTTGCTAATGACGAATACCTCATGAAAATTTTGCCGATTTTTTTATGATGACGAGATCAAGATCTGGTCAGTTTTTTCTAATGACAAGATATTTCGTCCATCAAGATCTGGTCAGTTTTGCTAATGACGAGATACTTCGTCGAGACAACCACCAGGAGGGTTAAAAGACCGAGAAGTTATTTGCTATTGCTACGACTATATTTCCTTCCAAATGGACTGCACACTCGTGCCTCCATTGGACGGCAAAGAGAGAAATGGATAACCTTCCGTTTTCTGGGACAGGATAAAAAAATATTGAACCTTTGAAAACTTGCAGAGAAAATTCGCTGTATTTCTTAGAGTTTAGATTTGTTTATGTTCTTGATAAAATTCTTGCTTTGGAATCGATTTTTTCAGTGTAAAATCAATGGTTTCAAGTATCAGTGCTCTGAGATCCTTTTAGTACCTCTAATAGACTGATTGTAGTGATCAGAATAGTCATCTGACCGTGCTTCAAAATTACGTGGTTGAATCTTTCCCTTCATGTTGGATCCCGGACCGTCGTCAATAGCCCATTGTGTTGCTCCAGTGCGACGTTTATTAAAATGCTTACCTACCTACCTAATCAGAATAGGATATTGTAATGATCGCTCTCAGACCAGGAATTCGAAAAAGTTTTTTCAAAAGTTAAGCAAAAAATGTACAAACGTAAGGGTATCAGTTTCTGGCGTATGTCCTGCAACTTTGGGAACATATTTTGCAAGTTGCAGGCGCTAATACGCTACCAAATGAATAAAATAAACGTACAGTAATACCCCGAAGTTACGCGATAGGTGGGCCGACGAAAATCGCTTAATTCGAATTCGCAACTCGGGGTACAACTTTGCATATAAATACATATAAATTTTGTTTAATTGGAACCAAGGACTAACAAAAACACTAGTTTAGAAGAAAAATATCTAATAAAATTGCATTTCTTTATACATATTAATACAAAATATTAAAAAAAATAAATGAGTTACGGAAAAAAGTTATTTCGATGTCGATGGCTTCATAAAATCTAACAAATTCGTCTGATGACACAATGCCTTCTTTTTTTCACGCAGAATTTTTTCGTAGCAAACTAATAATTTTTTATTCCTTGCTTTGTAGCTATAACGCGTTCTTCGTTGGAGTCTATGTTTTCTAAAGTCGAACTTATGTCGCACTGGAGCAACACAACGGGCTACTGGCGACGGTCAGGGATCAATCTCGAAGGGAAAGATCCGAGGAAAACACCTCATAATTTTGAACCACGGTCAGATAACGACGTCAACACCTGAGCTGGCACTGCACTCTCCAAACTTCCAACGTGAGGACTTTTGAAGCCACGACAGTTTAACGTGCACCAGCCCCCACGTACACGACGGTCTCTGGTTGGATCAAGTTTCGAACTCGCAACCCTCCGGTTATTAATCCGCGACTCTACCAACTGGGTTACCGTGGTCTAGACACTATAGAAGGTGCTACCATATTGCACACACCGTGAACTGTGGGGGACTTCCTGGAGGACTTTAGGGAGTGGCTTCATTTACGTGTCGTCTTAACCCTTCTTGGGGTTACCTAAACGAGATATCTTGTCATCAGCAAAACTGACTAGATCTTGATGGACGAGATATCTTGTCATTAGAAAAAACTGACCAGATCTTGATCTCATCATCATAAAAAAATCAGCAATCTATTGATGAGGAGATATCTCGTCATTAGCAAAATTATTCAAATCTTGATGGACGAGATGTCTCGTCGAAATCATTTGGAGGGTTAAGGAAGCCAGGAGCACACATCCAACCCGACTTCGGCACAAACGAGATTCGAACTGGTAACCAAGCGTTTCAGTCTAACAGTTTCTTAAGAGTGATACCTTTAGCCACTCTCGCTAGTTGGGCGTGGCAACCTAAACTTAGATTTCCAAGACTTTTATTGGTGAAGTTCAAATTGAATAGATCTCTTGGTATATCGTATAGAGATGGTCTTTGATTTGAATGAAATGATATTTTGTGTAAGATTGCGTTAAAGAAAATTTCATTCTTTTTTACAGGAGAATGAAAAACAGAAAATTAAAGAAGCCCTTATTCGTGAAGTAAGTATCAGTTTAAAAAGTTTTTGTTTTTTATACTTTTGGTAGTAACAAAATGACACTACGTGTGAGAAATAGAGGTCCCAATTGTCATCTTTATATCGTTAAAAAATACGTGCAGCAGTTATCGTGTTTTCATATTCATAAACAGCATGGAATCTAATTTACATTCTCAAACCCGAGGTACGCTAGTGATGCGCCCCCTTCATTTTACCTTCGTCTGCATTTCTACTTTTTGTTTCTCTTCCCTCGTTTACTTCACGTTGTCTGTTTTGTGCTTGACGCGGCTAGGCCAAATATGGCCCCTTGCGCAATAAAACTCAAAACAACCAACCAATAAGCGTACTGCACAATACACGCGGTACTCCTCTCTCTCCCCGTGAGCGGGAGAAACGATGAATATTTGTGGGTTTGTTTGACTCAACCTCGACAACCCTGAGCGCAAGACGGCTGTGCATGGTATCATTTAAAATCTCTCGAAGATATCTATTAAGTATATGAAGATAATTTCGTAGCGTTTAGTGCTAAACATTTCAAAAACTGTTTTCTTGTAAACAGAGTGAACATGTTTGACAATTTCGAGGTTTATCTCGACAATTGTGAGCGCAAAACGACTGCACGTGGAACCCATTTTAAAGCTCTCGGCAAGACCTATTAAAGTATACGAAGAACATTTCGCAGAGGTTTGAACTGAACATTTTAAAAATTGCTTTCTTCTGGGTGAACACGTTTGACAATATTATAGTTTATCTGGACAATCGTGAGCGGCTCAATACGGCTGTGCGTGGTACCATGTGAAATCTCTCGACGAGATCTATTCAAGTATACGAAGATCATTTCGCAATGCTTTGTGCTGAACATTTCAAAAATTGCTTTCTTGTGAACTGGGTAAACATACTTGACAATATCGAGGTTTATCTGGACAGTCGTGAGCGCAACACGGCTGTGCGTGGTATCGTTTTAAAGCTTTCGACAAGATCTATTAAATTATAAGAACATTTCTCAGAGTTTTGAACTGAACATTTCAAAAATTGCTGTCTTGTGAGCCTGTGTACCCTTTTACAACAAATTAAATGAACGTTTTGTATCAATATTCGACTAGTTCTATTCAACTCTCCGATCTACAAGTCATAGTCCTACTCTCGAAACTGACACCTCAATCAGAACTGAGGCCCCTCCTCCTATGTTTGGTCCAATGCCCATTTGCGAAGAGACAGTGCCAGGGCATTACATATTAATTATACGAAATCATTTGTTTCTTATACACGGAAAGTGTAAAATTGTTTTATGCTTACATATATGGATGTATGTTTTGGACTTACTTTAAAAACGTTAATTTTTACAGGTAGCAGCTTTACAGCGCTTAGGGGAATCTCCAGAAGATATCTTGAATACTTTACGGTTTGAAGCTGAACCGTTTACTGGTATGTAAACTGGTATTGTACATATTATTAAACTGCTGTCAGACTGCTAGAAACTGAAAGTGAATAAAGCATGAATTCATATCTCTTAAGGTGAAGTTATGCGACTTGCGTTCAAACTTGCATTTCATAAATTGTCTGTTTCAGTTTTTCTATTTAAGATGTCCATTCTATTTTAAATTACAAATGTGAATTGCCTTACATTGTCGTCGATCTTAACGGCGGTGCTGTTCAAGTGGAATCTTGTGGTTGTCCAAGGTATCAAGTGATCATACGGTGACTCGGTTGAAATTAGACACGGAGAATGATTTTCTGTCTTTAATCCAATACCTTTAAAATATGTATATTTTTAAGCTACTTGTTTTGTGTGAAAAAAATATGTGGAAAAGAAAACTAAGACACATTTGTCTGCTGTTACAATTTTGCTCACATGGGACTTTTAGCAACGTGGAACGCTGTGATTATTTTTGCAAAATTTGTATCTTATTTAGGCCCAGGGCTGTCTCTGAGTTGTGTGCTGGACGTTCACTTGCACCTGGTTAGTAAAACTAGGGAGCCCAACTTATGAAACTAAAAATTTTTTATAACAAAAATAAAGAACCACACGAATTGCTTAAAAAGAACTCAAATATCACTGCATTAATACCAATAATTGGACTGGTCGGTATACAGGGTTACTATAGATGATTCGTCTGGTTTCCAAGCACTGTATTTTGCAATGCATGTTCCATGGAAAGAACTAGAAGTTGTCCAAGTTTTCGTCATAACACTACAAATATTCGGTGTGCGCCCCTTACGTTACACGACATACATACATGTGATAGTCACGTTCGACCAGCACACATTGTAGCATTTCCCCACTGATGGCCATCAAAGCAACGGTAATGTGATCCCTGAGCTCACCCAATGTTGCTGGCAATGTACAAGTAAGCAGTGACTTTAACAAACCCCAAACAAAGAATCAGGGTGTAAGATAGGGAGACTTGAACAGCTCTAAGTCATTCCCACCACATAGCTTAATCCAATGGTATGGGATTCCATAGTTCAGGCAGCGAAGCACCTCAATATGCCAATGACGTGGAGCCCCATCTTGCTAGATAGAATATGAATTTCCGGAATCATCTTTCAGACGCGGAAACAAGCACTACTGAAACATATAGAAGTACGATATACCCGCTGATGCGTCGCAAAAGAAGTCCGCACGTGCAAATTTTAAAATTTGAGATATTCTCTTTCGTTACGTAATTGGCAGGAACGAGTGAGATCTATAGCTTGGAAATTATGACTTCAAAACCCGATAAATCATTTGTAATAACCCAGAATAATATGAACATCCATCTTTCTGATCAATACTTACTGATTTATCTTTACGTTGGGATTAAATATGGATCGAATTTTTCTTAATTTTCAATACAAATTATCAAAATCGAAAAGTATCATCAAGGGTGGTTTTATGAAATTTAAAATATATTTGGGCTGGGGTAGAGAGGTTTGCACTTCGGGCAATCTATACCTCTGGAGCGGCGATGTTTAGACAGATCCTACGCACACAAAATACTGAGGTTCACATGCATTTATCCGTCCTACCACTTACAGTCTTCCCTGCGTGGCTTCTCGCCAAGTTTGACCTTCTGGACCAATTGAATCATTCCTAGAATTCTTTTAACTAATAGATGTGGTTATTTAGTCATGTGTGTTGTGATATAAACCCATACTGCACAACTCGGAAAGCTTGTGATGCCCAGAGGGTTAAACAGTACAGTGTATACAGGTATGTTTTTTAAAACCTGGATCGCATTTCGGGAAAAGTAACGACAATGACAAGGTAAAATGTTTAGACCAGGGAACCTGTCAAAATGCACGAAAAGGTTGTATTCTGTATCGTCTTTGTGGAAAGTTTGCCCTTATCCATTGTGAAGGATTCCAAGTAGGTTAACCACAAATGTAATAAGCTGGTTAATAACAAATGTAATAAGCTGGAATAAATGGAAACACAAGGTCATGAAACACTAATCTGAGAAACAACTCTTGTGTTTATTTTCTATTATGAACATTTACTTGTTGGAATGGCACCAGGTTCGACTAAACTGCAAAACTCTTATCACATCGTGGTGACAGGTTAAGATTTACTGCTAAGAACATATTAATAGAAAACATTTTTTAATACGACTGCAATATTTTTTAGCGGGACTACTGATTACTATTTCTGAAAGAATCCATTGTTTTTGGAAAATAACTCATTTGTCAACCTATTAACGCGTTATAATTTTTATTCAGTTTCCCACTTTTGAATTCAATTGTGTTTTCTAGTTTGTTTTAAAAGATACCTGTAAAATAAATCAAACCGCAGATTAGCTATAAAAAATTAAGCTGCAGTTAATGAATGAAGCTCAATTTATCTAACATATCACGATCATAAAAATTCTTCATAGAAAATAGAAAAATTATCAAGCATATTGAATTCATTTATAACGCGAATATCTCTTTTTAAGGTTATTGAAATATACATTTGATTGCTTCAGTAGACAATTCATACATACTAATCAGATAATGGTAAATTAACACGAATATTTCATTAAAAAATATATGTACTCAAAAATATTTTTAGATTTAGATATTAATTTATCTCAATTACAATATGCTTTTACGAAATCATAAGGTTTAAATTGATTCCAAATTACACGAAGAAAACTTATTTTATTTGATTGAATAGTTAAATATTGTAAGCATTTTTATAATATTATATATATTAACTAATATAATCACTGCATATAAGTAACTTCTTAAAATAAAATTGAATACACACACACACATGTAGTCTGATCAAAAAGTATCGAGACCTGATTTTAAAAAAATGCTAAGACTTATAGACTTGAAGTTTAATCACTTTCAAAGTTGTATTCAGAAGCAATACAATGTCTCTACTAGACACTACTACACTCAGAGCTATTTCTACTACTGAAAACATGTGGCGAACAGCTCTCGTTGCATTCTATTTTATATCCTCAATGGCTTTGAAGTATTGAATTTTTTGCCCTTTCGAGTGACTTGATTTTAGAGAGCAGAAAAAGTTGCAAGCGAGACCTGACGAATAGGATGACTGTCGAAACTATGGAAGCGGTATTTTACACACAAAACAAACCGCCCTACAAATCAAAATGCATGGGTAGGATATCATGGTGGAATTGATATTCCCAACTCCCATGCAGTACAGGTAATCCTCACTTAACGACTTACCTGTTTAATGACCGCACGAACGTAAGAGCAGCTCTCTTGTGGGGAATCGCTTTTCTCAGCATGAGGCCGTTTTCACAAACACCATCTAAATCGGAGCCGGTGCCAAAGCCGGCCTCAGATGCAAATCAGATGGAGGATTTCACACGTAACCCGGTCCGACCACCAACACCAGCAAATGCAACAGGCGTTGTACTTGACAAATCGAAACCGGACATCGAATACCGGAATGTTTTCATAACATGTTCTGTTGTTGAGCAGCGTTCCCTGCTTATCCTATACTTGTAATTTCCTGTTAAGATTACTCAGTGGCGTCAAAGTTCTGGATAGTTCCCTAAAACAAACTAGTGATCAAAACCGTTTCCTTAAAACTTTTCTTTGTTCAGAATAAATAAAATCGATGAAGCTCCTCGCTTATCGACCGATTCGCTTAACGACCTAGTCACTGGGAACTCGGTCGTTAAGTGAGGAGTGTCTGTACTGGTCTTTTGAGACAAGCTACTTTGTACCTACTTTTTGTGATGATCTTTCCTCACATGTTAGTAACAAATGGTTAGCATCATCGTGACATTGTTGCTGCTTTATCATATTTTGGGGGTCTGGAAGTTTTCGGATCTTCCACTGTGAAGACAGGAAACCCAAGGACCTACGATTCAATACTATTTGTGTTTGATTTTAAAACATCGTTGGTTTCGACGTATTCAAACATGCCGCAAACAATTGAAACACGTTCCTATTTGGCAAGCCATACATTGGTCTAACATCAGTGCTGTGACACTAAATTGACTAATATACGCATGCTTGCCCTACATGTTTTCTGTACAGAAACTGAGTACGTATGCGCATGTCGTATGTTTTCCGCATGCCACTCCAGTAGTATGTGGTCGGGCTTTCTTTTCAGCTGTAAGCAATTTTGGAATAAACTTGAATGGGACTCATTTCATACCCGAATTGTCCATGAGAACTGTCTGAAATAAATCAGAACTAATATTAGTGTTTAGAAAACTTATGAATAAGTCCACGTTTTTCCAGTACAACTGCACATAAGTTCGACATTCCCTTCATTTTTTGCTTGTTTTGTGCCTCTAGACTGTTCATCATTCACAAAACTTTCAGGGCGATTTTAAATGTTTATGCCATTCGCGTAAACGAACGTACGACTCACGCAAATCATCTCATAGACTTTCTGCAATTTTAAGTATGCGTCTTAGTAAGTTTCACGAATGTTTCAGAAAAATTTGGTACAAATTCCTTGATCAAGTTTTTACGACATGAGAAATGTGACCAGCTGCTTCATCAACGCAAGAATGAATCACTATTTTAAAATAACCTGTTGATCAAAAATGAAGTGACTCATAGCACATGGTTGGAAAATTCTAAGATATCACTAACAAATCGTCACCTTTTATGAGACGAGGTTCTGAAGTTAGGACTCAGTCCGGATACTTTTTAACCCTCCAAGTGGTTTTGACGAGATATCTCGTCCAAGATCTAGTCAACTTTGCTAATGACTGACACCTAGTCGAGATAAAACTGCCTTATTACTCCAAGGGGAATGGAGATCGAAGTAGGAAATACAAATTGTCCCTTAGAGCTGATAACAGTTTGAAACATGTATTTTTTAATCAGAAGCTGGCCACTATAAGGCAGTTTTCGACGCGAAGATAAACCACCGGGAGAATTAATCTCACGTTGTATGCCAAGTTTAAAATAGTTAAAAAATAATAGTTTTAAAACACTATTTTACAAAAATTATTTAGCATAAATGAAATCAATACACTTGAAATATATGAGATAAATTCCTTTTCTTGCTTTCAACTAACAGCCAATTTTCAAAATGGCGCTTTGTAATATTTTCGCGCAACACTTGACTAGAAAACGTTTAAGTACAGGGTGACCATACTATCACTCTTTGGAGACATCTGTAGCTTAATGGAATAAACGGAATGGAACCAAATTTGGTATTGAGGCTTTTGAAGAAGGGAGATGTATTCCATGTGAAAAAAATTTAGTACCAGAAGGTCGCCTACAGGAGAAATTTGGCGATGTTGGCGCAATTGCAGAAATGACATTGTTTGGACTCGATCATTTTCATGCAGGATGAATCATGGCCACACATTCACCTTTCGGTACAGCGCCTTCTACCCCAGCATTTCAGTATTGAGAGGATTATCAGTCAATTCTTTCAGTCGGCATTGCAGACTCGTTCCCTGACATCACCACGTGAGTTTTGGCTGTGTGGATACTTGATGTTTGTTGTATATGTTAGTGGCGTTCCAAACTTGAATGCCTTGAAAAGACAACATAAAATGGGCTGTTATGAACATCCAATCCGACTCATTACGCTCAGCTGTAGAGCATGTCGCACACCGAATGCAATTTGTTGTACACAAGAAAGGTCAGTACATTGAAATCGGTCTAAGTGATCGAGGAAACCTGGTCCGGTCAATAAAAAATTGTTTCCTGTGAGTTGAATCTCTATATGAATTTGTGTCTTGCCAGTTCTTATTTTAATTTTAACACGTCACATATCAAGCTGGAATTAGCGGCGTGGTTGTTGCTTAAGCAGTCGAAACTTTGCATAATCCATTTTATCTGCGTTTAATGCAAATGTTCGACTGTTTTCGACCTCAACAGCGACAAATTTCCCTCTAACGTCGGCTTTTGGTACTAATTTTTTTTCGCTGAACATATCTTCGGATGTCTTCAAAAGTCTCAATACCAAATTTGGTTCCATTTCGTTTATTCGATTTAGCTACAGATGCCTCCAAAAAGTGGAAGTTATTTTATGGCCACTCCGTATTAACGTTAGAGAGAACTCTTGTTCCTTTGAATGTTGAATTTCTCTTTTAGATGGACATTTTATGTAATGTTTACTTGGTAAAAATTGAAAAAAGTGACGAAGTTTCATATTGTGGTTTATGAATATCAAAATATGAATTCTGAAAGTTCGATGTTTGAATTTGATTACCTTATGGATTTTTACAATTGCTGCCCATTCCTGTGTTAATTTTCTGTGATTTAAATAATTTTTGTTATAGTTACCATTACTTTCCTCTATATCTATTCCGTTATATCACGTATAGAATGATTACTTTTCTTGCTTTTAGTCTCGAAAAATCTGCAATTTCCAAGTTTAAATTATATGCAAGTTCGGATTCAAACACTTGTATTGAGACAACTACTTGCCTTTCTCCTGACGTTGTTGAAGGAAGGTGAGTTTAAATAAGTGTAAAGATTCTTTCATTCGTTGGGACTCGGTGAACGGCACCGTTTGAAGAAATTCTGTGGCTATTGTATTTGGTTATTACTTTAGCCAATTTCTTTTCAAATGGTATTCAGTTTATATAGGATAGCCTAAATCCATTTCACATTTAATCAATATGTGGAGGTATTGCAACTCACCTAACAGTTAAATCATCTCAATGGTGTCGAAAGATATCTTTCATCAATCACCTTTGCCAACCATTTCTTGTTAAAATAGATCTGGAATATTCAAAAACTTTCTGGATTTCAGTTGTCCGGGTTTTGTTTCGTATTCGGAACTAAACTTTGAGCAGCAATGTTAAACTGCCTGAATCTATTTTGAATTATTCTATGTAACCTGACCGTTTACTACTGTATAAAATACAATCTGCTTTAATTTGTTCACACTTTTGAAATTGAATTTTAATTCTGCATTTTCAAAATAAGTCTATTCTATTTCTTCGTTTACGAACCTGTAGTTCATAAGGAAATTCATCGTGAACAACATTGTCAGCTTCTCCAGGTGTAATTCCAACTAACAAGCATAATGCTTGCGATCAGTTGTCAATTCGGTTTCAAAGATTTCAAGTCTTAAGATTGAACTGATTAAATTTAAAACGTTAGTTTCTCTTATAGTCAGAGTTATTCAGATACATAAGTCCAAGCTGTACATCAGGAAGCTGTAATCTCGTATAAATAAATCGGCCATGGCTTAAAATTCTGTTATGGTTCCCTGGAAGAATAAAAAAAGGCCGTTGACCATTAATTTCTGGTATAGAATCGTTATGATTGGATTTTTTTAAATACTTAAGTGACTTCTAATCTTCCAAAATGGTATAAATAGTTTCTCGCTAAATAATTCGTTTTCATTTACTTTAAGTTATAAGTTGTTTTCTTAGCAATCTGGCTATTCAGTAAAGCAGGAGGGTACAACATATGACCTGCGAAGGTCTTATATGTAATAACACTGAACTAGACTAGAAAATTATTTTTATTTTAATCTAGTTTTTTTATAAGTAGGCCAAATTTTCTTAAAGGCAGATGTATACATTACTGTTTGTGAAAATTTCAACACCATGAAAGAATCATGCGATTAGAATGAAATTTATACCATATATTACTGATTTTATTATACATAAAGGATTACATTTTTCAGAACAATATAACTAATCTGAAATAAATCAGTATGTTGTGACTCCTTCTCAAGCTGTAATAAGAGTTGCTATAGGTAGTGGCATCGAATCAAAGAGGATTTGGATACTTTCCAGAGGAGTTGCTTGACACAACAAAGGCTGCTTTAATGCGAGTCCTCTGTTTATTGTTACTGGCTACTGGAGGACTTTGACGGGCTAGTTATCGAGAGACCACATCCCCGACATGTTCAATAGGTGACATGTCTGACGAACGGGGAGGCCAGGGAATAAGCGATATCTGCCATGCTGAGAAGTAGGATTTAACATTCCTGGCAACATGTGGTCGGGAATTGTACTGCTGGAATATAAAGTCAGGAATGTTTTGAAATAAGGGATGACTTCTGCTTCTATAACTTCCCTGATGTAATGATTATTGTTGAGATTCCCCTAAATTCTTAGCAGCCGAGATTGCGAATGGTACCCACTGTCACCTCCACATCATCACGCTTGGCATGTGATCATTATGACGCTCTACAATGCATGCTGAAGATTGCACTCGCCACGGTACCTTTTTATGCGTATGCGACTATTATTGTAGTCCAAGTTGAAAATACGACATGTTGCGAGTCAGAACGCCATTGCCTATGTTCACGAGTCCATTTTATCCTGAGGCATCGATGATAGGAAGTCAAGGGAAGCCGCCACAAATGAATGCGTACAGTTAGTCCTCTGAAACAGATGCCGTCGAATTGTGAAAGCAGACAATGTCACATCTGTGTGTGTGTGGCGGAGCTTCCACCGTTCTAACTCTTGTGATGATGCCGTCACTGCCATGCGAACGAGATGTCTCATCCCGTGGTGTTCCATTTTGCTGTCCACTGCCGGATTATCAATGTCTCCGGTTCTTTTTAGTCCACTGCTTCCACACACGCGTCACTATCGTGGCGTTATGTCTCGTAGGAGCAACAACGTCGCGGTTCGAAAATCTACCTTTTCGCTTTCCGATTATTCGTCCTCCTTTGAACTTCGTATTCAGATTGCGCCCTTTGTCGTCGACGAGGCATATTGTGCCTTGAAAAACTTTAACATCTCGCTGTCCACATACACTACTTGTGTGGTTTCTAAACAGTGCTCTATATTTCTAACGCTATAACTCAGAAGGTACTGCTAGGCCCAGGCATGCTCAATTGTTCTGCAATTATAATCATTTGCATTTCATACCCTGCTCTGCATATCCCATAAGCTCTAAATTATTACCATCATCCCTTCAAGTGTTGCAATTTTCACAGACAGTAAGGTACAAAATTGTCGGTGAAATAAGGAAAATTGTAAATTGAGTTCTAAAAGGATGTGGACAGGGCATTACATTATATGTCTGAGAAATGCACAAGTATGTTCCCCTGAACTTAAGGACCAGTGTTTTATATCAGACCAGGTATGTACCGACTTCCAACTGGAGATAGTTCATCTTGCGTGACTCAATAAAAATGTGAGCTGCCTATTAATTTCTCTGCTATATTCATCACTTCATTAGCATCTTCAACCATTATAACAAGTTTTCTAGTGACAAACAAAATGTTTATGTATTTAGTGATTGTAGAGTTATCTGTTCCAGTCAAAAAGTTTTTCCACATCTCAGATTGAGGGTATACAAAGACCAATATCTGTTATGATTAAGAGTACTAATATTTTGTGCTTGAAAAATTCGCTGTCACATTCTTTTATTTCTGACATTCAATGATTGATATTAGCCTAACATACACTGCAGGTATAAATTAAATAAAATATATTTAAAACTTAACAGACTAGCTAATGAAAACGAAATTCACCTTGTTAACTTTTGGACCAAGCAAAGGACTATAGACCCAAACATAGCAACACTGATTAATCGATTCATCTCTGAAACAGCAAATATTTAGACTTAGGCAACTAATTCAATTTGCAAATTTTTACATTTGGAAAAATTTAGTTCGTGCATTTCAAACTTGAATGTTTTATACTTCAGCACTTGCGGAGAAACTGTTTTCGCGAAACAAAATAATAGATAACACCCTGAAGGAGAAGATTCCATAGAATACACATTTACAATTTCTAAAATGCAATGCTAAAAAATTATAAAACGGAATAAAAAATGCATTCCTCCCACACCAAAAAATAGGAAATCGAAGAAGCTATAATAAATTGACATGTCGCCCTACCATTTTTCACTATGCGAAAGCAAATTAGACCAACCATTAAATTGACCTCAAAATAAAATTGACCCCAACAAACTATAGGTGAAGACTATAAAAACATTTTGAAGTGTTGTTCTAAAAAGTATCCGAACACCTTTTATCATTCACGTCCCAGGAGTCACACAAACCAAAGTGTTATAAGATTTGGAATAAAGTGCTATAAATTAATACGCATTTCATTTTTATATGGGTCCGCCTTCATATTAAATATTATGTCAATTCAATTTTTTTGAAGGGTATCCCCCTATCTTTTATTCTAGATTCTGATTATCTGGATCAAAATAGCAATAGTGCAATAAAATTGTTTATTTTACTATTCAGACCTATGATGAGTTATGAGTGGTTAAAATCCAGAGCTACTAATATTAAATGACTGTTTCAGTTTTTCCTTGTGCCATCCGAAATAATCATCTGATCAAAGAAACTTTTGTTATATTAAATTACTAAATGACTCAAAACGAAATGTATGCCTTTTTCCTTTGTAAAGCAGTATTTTTTAATTTTTAATTAATTCATGATTGAAAATTTTATGAATTGAAAAGTACAAATGTCAAGTGCAATTGATTCAGAGTTGTCCCAAACCTAGGTATGCAAAATTTTAGTTTATTCCCTTCTGTGATTCTTGCGATACAGTCCTTGATTCAAAACTGTATCATTTTTATTTGAATTTGAGGTAGTCCTGAAATGGAGTTTTGAATTTATTTGAAAGAAAATTTCTTCTATGCGAATTTTGTTTCAAAATATTGTACGTCAAGCTACTTTTTGTATTCAAAATGTTAAATAAAATGACAACGATCATCTGGAGAGGCCGTCAATACCGTGCGAATGAGTTGATAAGCTAAATTATCGGATTTAACAGATCCGGCAGAAGCTTCAAACAAATTAGCCGTGCAATCCAAGTCAATATCTTAACAGTATCTTTAGGGGAATAAGTGATTATAGGCTTGTAACTAAATTGGCCAAAGTGTATGCAAATATTATACTTCACTTTGACATATTAAGCATATTTTATTCTAACTTTAAAAGTGGACTTGACAAAAAAGTTGGAGATAAGTTGTATTTGGCCACTGAGAGGCAAAGAAACAAATCCAGGACAGATCCATTTCCTGCTGAGGCATGGCTATAAAATGGTAGCATTAATTTAATTTTTATAAAAAGCTATATTATGTTTTTATTTCTTTCATGTTTTGTTTAGTTGCTCAGCATTCTATTATGGAAAAGTAGTTTCAGTCGGCAACCCCCTCTGCGAAAGAGGTTGTATTATTATTTGCTTCTTTAATAAAGTACCTAGGAGTGCCCATCAAACTGATATGTCCCTCAAAAGGACAGTTTCGGAGGCACTTCTGGTGGTTATCTGATTATCTAAAAGCACGAAGCGCTGGAAATGTTGGACGTCAACATCGTGGTAGCTGTCCTAGAATAGTGAACGACCAAGATGTGCAAAATGTGGTTAATATCTGCAGTGAATCCCACCAGTAGTCTATATTTCATCCAAATCAAAAATATTTTGGCAATAATCAAATTGCATTTTAATTTGACCGGAACCACCTCTGGTGATCATCTTTGAGCATCAGCTTGTGCTACTCGGCAATTAACAAGACTTTATCAAGACCTTGTGTGCAGCTCGATGCCACGGTGGATCCAAAAGGTAATAATAACGGTCACTTCAGTTCATTATTTGTAAAATGTCAAATAATTGTAAAATATTACATGAATTGATTAATCAAAGTCAATTATTTTTTATTGCTCTGCATTTTTATTATATTTTGCTTACAATAATGTCAATCCTCGGAATTTTTGAGAAATATTGTTTAATCGAAAGAGGAATTTGTATTAATGAAAATAAAACGTAAAAGTCAAAGAAACTGGAGAATCTCGAGAGCAAATTAGGAAATTTGCTGAAACATTCTACATGCGCGTGACCTTTATTTAATAATTCTATACATTGAGACGGACCTTGAATAGTTTTACACCAATATCTCAGGCAATAATGATTCGATTTGCTCAAAAATTTATATTTAGCTTAATTATGATATGAGGAATACTTTAATAACGTTAGAAGTGAATGTTATTTGAAATTTTGGATAATAGCTAAATAAATATGAAGACGGACTGCAAATAAAATGCACATTTATTTATAGTATTCATTGAGAGTGTATACCTTAACAGGCCTTGAATATTTATGTACCTAACCTTGACTATTTCCAGTTATTCCACCGTCCCCGAACCATTTGTAAGAAACCGTTTGTAAGTCAATAAATCAATACTTGAAATAAAAATGTAGTGATTAGTTTTAAATTAGAACCTCACATCAAAAGTGACTTGGCGGAAAGATTAATAGTTGTTCATCTCGACATCCGTTTTGTCTTGGTATGAATGATCGTTCCTACTCGTTCATTAGAATCTGCACGTGACTGGATGGTTTGCCGAAGAATTGCAAGAGTTCAGTAGTCAAAAAACTCAGAAAACAATATGAACTAATAAATTCGTACATCAGATTTTGAAAGATCATGTACCAAAGTTTAATGCCAAAAATCTTACCCTTATAGCAAAATGTATAAAGTATTCTTTAGAGTTCAAATTTCATTCAGGTTTTCTGAGTACGAAAATACATTTCAAACATAGTTAGACCCAGATATAATGAAATGGGAACTTCGAAATACTATGATCATGCCAAACATTAGATTTAAAACATTCCGTTCATTACCAGACTAGTTTTGCAAGAGGGTTTATCTGTAAAGTTAAGTATGGAGGGTACTAGGTGTATTGGTAACCTGTTTCGTAACTTGGTTTGTTACTTAAATGCAATTTTAGTGTGTCGCTTGGGAGAGGGATTTTCAGTGTAAGCGAACAAACCAGATGGAATGCGAAGATTTTACTTTGTGCTACCCAAACGTTTTAGGATGAAAAGAATAGGGAAGAATCTTAAAATTTAACTTATCGCCGTTTGGTGTTGTTTTTTTAATTGGTGTTGATTAATCAGCTACTATAAACCAATTCGTAATTTACTCTTTGGAATATTGGCAATGCTGAAATCGCATTCGAAGAACAAGCCAACTAGCGTCACATTCAGAATACGAACAGGAACACGTATCGTCCCAAAAACACTAGCCACCTGCCATTCAATTTGACAAAAAATACCTCTCATTAAAGTTACTCTAAACACCGTCAGATATTATAAATTAAATTAATTATTTTACGGTAGCATTTCTTCCGGCAGTTTAGGATTACACTGAAAACCCTTTACATAAATAAAATAAAAAAACCTGAAATTCTTGAATTATCAAGCCTTGTTCGTCAATAAAAAGACTATAAGTACTTACGAATTTCCATAAACACGTTTACATATTTCGTCGATGTGTGCCTTGATTTGGTTTAAACTTGTTTTTGACAGATGACCGTTGGACTTCAATGTTTTCGACACTGAAATTCAGATAATATAAAAGCTTCATTTAAATGTCTCTCTAGGGCATACAAACATTTCTTTACATATTCATAAAAAATATTTCCTAATTAAAACCTAGCAACACGTTTCCGAAAGCATGAATGAGTTTTATGTCCTTCAAGTGGAAGTCATTTACTTTATCTTCGTTAAAAGAGTGAAATAAAAATAGTTCATGTGTTGCTTTAGTTTTAATTTTGTTCTTCGTCGACATTTCAGGATTTAAGGACCCCGAATCGATTTTCAATCAGAATCCAAACACCAAAAAAGAAGTCCACTCATTTGAAACTGAAAAGAATACTTTGGGAGATCTGAACACTGAAGTTAAGGATGTACACTCTGAAGAATCAATGATTTCTAAGGTTAACAGGCATGTCTGGAGACCATCAACACTAGTCCATCCAGCATCGCATCCATCCAAAGATATGTATATGAATAAGTCGTTTCAAGGCATGCATGTGAACTTATCCCCAATGAATGAACAGATATTATCGAGACAGTTGCAAAATGGGCTACCAAAGAATCTCCCCCATGCAGCATTGCACTTACCTCATCACAATGGAATTAAAAATACAATTCAGAAGCTGCAAGGTCAAGATTACCAATTCAACAATCATATCGTCCATGATCAACAAACATTCCAAAACGACCAGCATGGGATTCCCGCTCCTGTGAGAACAAAGCAAAACAACTTCTTACAGCATGGTGGCAAGAATAATTTTAATCCCTCATTGGGCCTATATCGTTCGGGGCCTGGAAATGGGCATGGTTATAACCCATACCCGTATTTCCCAAGCATTAATCACAAAAATTCAACAATATATGGAACCCAGATTTTCCCAAGTCACAATATTGATAATAATTTCAGCGATGAGATGAAGAGGCAGTTGAGAGATGGGAAGGTTATACTTCTGTCCGATAGTGTAGTTCGCTCAAACTTTGAGCAAACCTCAGAAAAGGATAAAGATGAAAATGGTAAGACAGAAGGACCTGATATTAAATCTGAAGGAAAGAATGAAACTCAGGCACAAAATTAAAAAAATGCTAACTACCTTTTTACATTCAAGAAAGAAATCGTACACACAAAATACCAGTCATAAACTTGCACACTTTGTCATCAGCGATTAAAAAGTTTGATTCAAATATTTTCAACTGTATCGGTATTGAATTAATTGGATACTCCTTGAAGTAGACAATAAAATATTCGTTAATACAATTTTCTCTTGTACTTCACTAATTTCTTAATTTTACTAGAACATTGTAAAACAATGAAACACATACCTAATAACATTTATCTCATGTGTGTCTAGGGCTACCAACTCCAAAGAGCTGTACCCTTGGTATTTTTGGTAAATATTTTTAGGTCAGTTCGTAAAAATTCGTTTTCTAATCTTATTTCTTTCAAACCACTTTAGTTGTATATTGGGATTCTCTGCGTTTTCCCGCCGTCTTGTGCTATTTTAACGTTATCTGAGTTTGTTTCAAATAAATCATCAGTTGTCTTTCGAATATATTTTTATTTTATCTGGAATTTTTTTAAGTAAAAATAACTAGTCGTTATTTGAAGTTTTGTTTTTATTGTTTCGTAATTATTGTTTTAGAAATTATTCGAATTTATTGTTTCAAATTCGAATATACTTTTATTTTATCTGGAACTTTTAAAAATAAAAATAACTAATCTTTATTTGAAGTTTCATCGTTTTATTGTTTGTAATTAATGTTTTGAAATTGTTTGAATTTCTTGTTTAAAATGAATTATCAATTGTTTCAAATCTATTTTTATTTTACCTGGAAATTTGAAAAATTCAACATTGGTAAATCTTGCACAACATAAAACTGCGATGTAAATTGCTTTTAACAAAAATATTTCGTTGAACCAATGTATAGCAAAACCATTTTCAAATGAACTTTGTTATAATTCTATACATAGTTTCATTTATAAAAGCAATTTTACACAAACATCTGAATAACATGAAACTAAAATAAACTATTAAACATAGGGATCTTCTCAAAAGCTATCCTTTTTAAAATTAGTTTCAGCATCAATTCAATTGGGGTCTATTATGCTTCTGTATCAATTCAATCTGTACACAATGAAGTGCTAAATACTGAAAATAGTTTTACTATTCCCTTAAAAACTGAAAACTATCGTTTCATGTTATAATTTTATATTTTTATTCATATTAGATTAAATTTGTCACATCCACAAAAATTAATTTTCAAGACTAATTAAAGCAATATTTTAAAAAGTCGTTATCTAGAGAATTTCTGAAAATATGTGTTCAAGTGGCATCTTTTTTTGACATGCTGCAATAGGTAACTTTGATACATACTTATGCCACTTTTCAGATGGCATAAGAGGCAGTTCTAGGGAAACTTAAGATTCCAGGAAGGATATCAGGGATTCTGCAATTTACAATAGCATTGTGGCACTGAAAAAATTGAAATATACTTGCATCTAAAATCAAAATTTCTCTTAAGGAGAATGAGTTATTACATAAAAATCTTAAAACCTAAAACATATAGAGTTGCACAAAAATCGAAGCAGGTAACTGAATAAAAAATGTATTAAGATATAAAAATCTTTACAATTTTCTTAAAATAATTTATTATGAAAAGACAAAAATAGATGACAATACAGAAATAAACTCATCATTCAGGCAACATATAATATGCGATTCAACAGTTTGAAGTACATAAATAGATACCACAGTACTTTTCAACATAATGTATGAAAAGAACACTAAATTGTGCTTAAAACCTTTAGTGAAAAACTACCTGGTAAATAATGAAATAAAATATTTTAATCTCATTTTATTTTTCATGAACAGTTTTTACTTTTCGTTATTTGATTAAATTATTCAGTTAAAAGGTAGATATTTTACATATATTTAAGAATCTCACATTTCAAGATCAATGAATTATTTTTACTGTAAAGGTGTAGTTTTGAATTAAATATACAATTAAAATCTGTTTGCTTAGTTAATTAGACAGACTAGCAATGTTCATACGGTTATTGGTGTAATAAAATAAGTTTAAAAGGCATATCTATATTTTTATGAATAAAAATCATAATTAACAATTGGTAAAAAAATTCAATAACCAAGTGTAGACAAGGATCACAAGAGCAAGTTTTAATATCTCTACAGTAAAGTTAAGTAAAGTCTACAGTAAAGTTAAAAACTACAGTACAGTCAAATTAACATGTAAAATTAAAGATGCGTAACTTGACAATTACAACACTTAAGAACAAAAGATTGCTTTGTTGTTGCTTTGATTTTTTTATTAATAGTAGAGAAAAGTTTTTGAACAAACACAAGATTTTTGTTGCA
Organism: Meta bourneti; assembly: GCA_933210815.1. Classification (NCBI taxonomy): domain Eukaryota; kingdom Metazoa; phylum Arthropoda; class Arachnida; order Araneae; family Tetragnathidae; genus Meta; species Meta bourneti. Next base: position 33,503,224 of record OW119934.1, read on the forward strand.
TATTGATGAAATTTAGCAGATTATTAAAGATTATTGAGTATACATTTCATACTATACTGCTTTTAAATTATAACACAGTAAAGATATTAACTGTTTGAGAAGTGTTATGCTCTAATAACATGCATAATTATGCACTTCTGAAAAATAAATTAGTTTTCAATAGGCTAACTACTCAACATCCAAACTTATTAAAGTAATATTAATGATTCTTTAAAATTTTGAACATTTATTAAAAACAATCTACTATTTGAACTATTGAAAAGGATAAACTTAAAAACACTTCAATAATTTTAATCCTTTCTGAAGAGTAAATATAGTAACACTTCATTTACATTCAAATAATCATTAAGGCACTAATGAATCAATATATCAGCATTCTTCCCAAAATTTTAAATGAAAATAGCAGATATTTTATTACACACATTATTAAGCAATTTTTAATAGTTTTTCTTTTCCATTTATAAAAAAATAATTTTCAGTGTCTTGGAATAAGCATAGTTTAAATTTTAAAATAAATAATCTAAAATATTTTATAAATTATTTTTAATCAATAAGTTGTTACATGTGTCTAACTTTCACGAGCTTTTATGACATTTATAACCAAAAACCCATCACTGCATACCACAGAATACAACTGTTTTCGACACCAGTATTATGATATCTCATTAACCTAGTATAATTATAGAAAAATAGAACAGCATTCAGAGCCATTCTAATACAGAATATGAACTATTTTACTTTAATATTTGTATCACAGTATATTAAAAACAGCACAAAAACATGTAAAGTCAAACAGATTTTAAACTAATTCATGTTGTGATTATATTTTTAACAGAACAAAATTAAAACTTCTTTAATGAGGTCAAACGTGATCATATCACAAAAGTTATAACATATTTTAATAGAAATTTCAGTGTAACATTGTGTTTTTCATTTTAAGTTCGCAAATATGTCCGACTCCTTTCTAAAATTTCTTTTCGAATTTTAGGATAATTTGGATACTTGCTCAAAACCTATAAACAAGATAAGAAGGAATCAGTCACATAATACATAAATCACTAAAATAAAAATAATGTAACTACTATTGCAAATTTGAATTTTATCTACTCACTATCTGACAAACGTCGATAGCATCAGCATATCGCTTAGCTTTCATATTATTGAATGCTAACTTGTAACCTAAAAATAACAAATCAACCAAATAACACACTGAAAAAGTTAGATTCAATAATTGGTGTAAACAAAATCTGAAAATATGACATACAATAAACATGTTTGCTAGAATAAATAACATTAAATGACATTCTTTCATTGAAAGCGTAAATGTAATAACATTAATGCCAACATTTCTTTCTAATAATTATCCAAGGCTATTTAAAAACAAAATAGGGTACTAACCAATAACAGGATTTAATTTACTTGTAAGTACCCAGGCCTTTTCAAAGTTTCTAACAGCATCTCTGAAATTTTGTTCTTTTTCAGCAATGTATCCATATAAATCATAAGCTTTGGTACACGACTGAGAATACAAGAAAATAAGGAATTTAATCAAAAACAAGCTTTAAAAAATATATTACGAAAAATTCTTTTTAATAATGTACCTATAATGTAAAAATTATACATAAATATTTTTAACATACCAAAAATAATAACTTAATAAAATAAAACTAGACTTTCATTCTCAACATTTTCTACATTTATATAGATATACATATCTCACAACTGCAAAGTAATGTCTTCTAATAAGAGCATAATGAAAATAAATTAAACTGTTTTTGATAGATGTTCTAATAAAATTCAGAATATAATGTCACTTTTTCCACTTAAAAATGTATTACAATGCAATACTTAGAAGTGAATATAAATATACAAAGATAAAAATATATTTCTGCATAAATTCAAGTGCTGCATACCTTGTTGTATAACAAAACTTTATCAAGCATTTCAGATGCTGATGGAAATTTTCCTGCCTTCAAAAATGAGAAAACATTATTTTAAAACAGGCAAATTACAATAGATTAAAATATATACAGTTAGTGAAGTGCTGGAACAACTGGCTCAAGACAAAAGATCCCATTTCTCTTTTATACTAGGAATTTCTTTTAATAATTAATGTACTAAAAGTGTGATGGATAGATAGAATTATTGCAAACTTGCTGAGTGTAAAATCCATCCTCCAATCTGCTATCTATCAACCAATTAATTACATTTTTTTAATGTTGAATTTTAATATTTTATTTTAATATTTTATGTGGCCTTGAGTAACTTAATAAGATCTATATATAAAACTATCATATTGTTAATGTACTTTCTTTAAATATAATATGTAGTTAAGAGACCACATAAAATCAGTAATTCATCTTAAAAACACATAATGCATAGCTGGTTACATAACCTGTGTTAAAATTGTATGAATAGTTCCCATATATACACTGAAAAATATAAATGAGATTTTACATTTGTGCCCAATAAAAAATTTGTATGACATAAGACATGATTTCATTCAACCTTTTACAATAAAATGGGTGAAAGTTATATTATTTGCTCAGTATGTACAGTTGAAAAATAATAAATTACCTTTATATAAATATCAGCCAATAGCAGCCAAGCTTTTTCTAAGTATTCAGCATCCTTAATATAAGAAAAGTTATATTATTTTGATAATTTGTTATAAAATAAAAATAATAATCCTGAAGATACAAAATGAAGATAACCACATTTAACAAGAATAAAGATAAAATAATGAACAGTTCAAATAATTTCATTCAAACTGGCCTTACACTAAAATTCCATGTGCTTTTAGAAATTCTCTTGAGTTGGTTGCGAGCTCTAGGAGTCTGCTTTAATACTAAATATGCCATAGCTGATCCAAGTATAGCACCTGCATGATCTTTCTAAATATTCAAAGAAAAGATGTTTACTTAAATATTTATTGATTGCACAATAGATTTGTACTCATGTAAGTTCGAATTATCCATGAGAAAAAGTAATTATACTGTAGATTCATATCATAATTTAAAATAAGTTTAATTTGTCAAAGATTAAAAATATGTTTGAAAATATTTATATCTATGTTAATATTCTGACTTAATAAATTTGTAAAAATTGGTCATTTTTCCATATTTTATTACGAGATTTTAATTTTCTTTGAATTTAAAAATATCCCAACACATCACGTTTAACAATTGAAAATAAAGTTAAAAAAAGGAAGAAATTACAAAATCTAACATTAGCAACCCGACTGCAACATAATAAATGGTATGATTGAAAAATAATTATCTCAGAATAAGGTTGACAGAAATTTGTTGAAATGAGGGAAATTTAGGTGGTTGATTGTATGTTTTTGATTATACGTTCCTCATCGCATATATGTAGGTGACCGTCAAAGATAGAAGACAATACTATCACGTTTGCATATTTTTGGATATATTTTTCCACAAAATGTTGGACAGGAGTTCCTTTATAAGAACTTGTAATATCTTGCATTTCAATGTCTAGTCATTCTGCATATAGTATGAAAACTCTTATTGTAGATGAGGAGAAATACTTTTGACGTCAATCAAGAATTAAGAAATTGCCAAGGAAAACTCCTCTCTAGTCAAAAAATACACTACTGAACTTCCCTCTGATTTAAAACGCATTGCACATAATCGTCTGTATTCCACAATCAATTTTCATTCACCAACTTTAATGCTGGGAAAGTTAATGCAGCATTTATTTGGCAATCGATGTTTCCACAGAATTTTGGTTATAAAATCTATCTGGTTCAAATTAAGATTTCAGAGAAACGAAAAGTTATCCTCTTAGTACCCATTTTCCTAACAGGAGAGTGACAATTCTAGGGAAAAGAATGCTCAGCTAGTTGACATGAAATTGCTCACTCAGCATGCAACACCCAATGGGAATGGTCCATGGGGAAAAGACCCCTTAGATTAAAGTTTTTGGTAAGTAAAATGAAAGTGTTTGAAATTATAGCATTAGTAAACTATGGTGAATAACGCAAAATTTATAATTTATAACTACAAATGCCTTTATTGCAAAATTTCATGAACATAGATTGGAAAAGGTTGAAGAAATATTTGAATAAAAAAATTATTTTTAGGACAGAAAACACTTAAAAATGGTTTCTTAAACAATTTTCATAAGGATATCAAATTAATTGCCATTATCATAGGTTTTGAAGTTACTGAATTTAGAATAACACTACTTAGAAAAGAGCTTGCAAATATTCATTTAGTAACCATTACTTAAAAATTTAAAAAATTTTCAAATTTTACGTTCTAGATAAATTAATATATATATATACTATATGTTATGCTAAACCTAAAATGTATATAATAATTTCGAATTTAGATAACTTATATATACTTAGTCTTGGTAAGTATGTTTTTGTGAAATCTTAAATTAATCTAAATAAAGTAATATAATTAACAAGTTATACAGAAATAATCAAGAAATAGAACAAATCACATTGTTATAGGTCATTGAATAATATCAATCAAAAGCTGTTTTACAAATCTTTCATCTGTAAGAATTTCAATAAAGTCATTCAGAGCAGCTTCTGCATCCAATTTGGATCGTTTTGCAAGTCGAATTAAATTGTTGAAAATTCGTGTATTCAGACTGGCCCCATACTTTGATTTCAGTTCCTATTTTTAAATGTATTAAAGTGTGAAACTTTAAATTTAAAAAGGAATAACAGTCATAACAAATTTTAATAACAAACAAGTTGATAAATTCATGTTCACTTTCACAGCAAAAGAAGTTTGAAAACAAATGATTTGACTACAGCATAATTAAAAACTAATTTAATTGTTACACTTACACATTTATTACACCATAAATCAGAAAACTATGTCATACCAATTATACAGCTTAAATAACTGAAATTAGAATAGTATTGATAATCTGAAAATTTGAGTTAAATTATGAGAACTCGGTTCAAGAGAATCGGAAAGAATAAAATAAAATATCGAAACGTAGCCTTAAACTTAAAATATAATTTTCTGAACAGTATACACACAAAATAGAAGCATACCTTTTTACAAAATGAACAATGTATTTAGTGTTTTATTGAGTGGTTGAGAACTAGAGTAGTTCGCATAGCATTCCAATAGTTTTGAGATAATTTTAAACAAAGGTTATATATAGCTACTCCCATTAATAGTTTAGTTCAGCATTCAGTTTGCTGTGAAATAGTAGCATCTCCTAATGGAACTGAATGATAAAAGTTCTTATAGTACAGGTCCTGTAAAAATTGTTTTGCAACATGAATCACTAGCTCTCAAACACTCAATTCTTCCTGATAAAAATAAAATGCAAATTTTATAAAAAAAATTGAAATATTATGTAACATCATGGAAAAGGTATATCATCTTTAGATTTTTGTAAATCTGATTCATTCATTAAAAATTGATTGTCTTAAATCAATTAGAAATCTTATAGGAAACAACTTACTAAAAGCAATTTCTCTGCAGTTCTTATGTTACCCTCTTGCGAGTTAGTTGTTTTTTCTTTCAATCTAATTTAAAAAAGAACAGATAAATGTACTAATGATTTTTATGCAATTATACCGTAAAGCCAAAATAGTATTCCCTCCTTTTAGTATGCTCAGAATTGAAAAAATATTTTAAATTTTCAGCTTATTTAATTTATTTCCTTTAGAACAAATGACACTTCCAGCAAAAAGTTGTCTGTAGAAGTTATGAAGACTGGTAAAATATTATGTAATAAAGGGAAAATACTAAATTAAACATAGTATGTAATGATACAAATATTCATTCTCCATCATACATATTCACTGGAAAGTTTCCACTTGTCATACAATCTCAACATATTCATGAGGTTAGAAAACAAGGACAATCAGGTGACTCAACGTTAAAAACGCCCACAGTACTTCTATTATTTGTTTTACTGTATATATGCTCGTTAAAAGGAAACTTCTTTTTACCTCCACCTAATAATTAACAAGATCTTTATGCTGGAAAAATTTTCAACAAAACTGGTTTTCATACTCTCAAAGCCCAATGACAAAAAGGGATAAAGGAACTATGTATTGTGTTAAGATTTATAATTGTTTATGGAAGGTAGCAATTTTATACTTGCTATACAAGTTAAAAAAATTTCTGTAATTTGAAATATCAAAAAAAAAAATTAAAATGCTATCTTGTCAGTACAGAAAATCCATATTTATATTACAGTGTACCACTACATTTTAGAAATAAAAATGTAGTGGTACACTATAATATAAATAATTAAATAAGTAAATTATTAATTTAAAACAAATTTGGAAGGTATTTTACTTAATTTAAACAGAATTAACCAAAAAATAGACAGTAAATGACTTACATAAGATCACCATCAACATCAACATTTTCTCCAGCAAAATTTTCATTCTCTGGGTTTATGCAAATCTCAATCATGTGGCATAAAGATATTTGTCCCCATAAAGGAATGCTGCGTGTCTTGTTAAAACATTTAAGAGCATCCGAAGTATTTCCAGTGTACCTAAAATATGCTAATGTTAATGAAAATATTTTTACCTAGCTAAGCCTTAACAAAAAGCCTATGTAAACTAATCTAAAAATAATTATAAGTGATAGATAATAAACTGTACAATAACAAGGAATGTGTAATCCTATATGATATGTTCTATGAAGAGTTTTTCATAGATCTTGCCAATGGAACAATTTTGATACAATATATAGTTAAAGCAGATATGCTCAGTTCTGAAAAGGTCTATGAATGAACTGGTCAACAGATATGTTTTGTAATTTTTAACGATATACTGTGTTCACCAAGAGTGTTCTAAAATAAAATTAACATCTAACAGGAAAAAGCATTTATTTCTGAGTGATGTGGATGTCAATTTACTAAGTTCGGAATCTTGGCTCTTTATTTAAAGAGATTGCTAAATCTTAGATTTTACTCAACATATATTTTATTAACATATTCTACAGTATTTTGCTATGAAAAAAATTATGTTAGTTATGTGTTAACTAAAAATCGTGAATATGGAAGTAAAATAAGTATCAACACAAAAAGAAAATAAAGGAAGCATAATAAAAATTTTGCCATAATTTGGAATATTTTATACCTGGTGTGTATGGCTTTGAAAAAGCCTTCTAGCTGAAGTTTTATTCCAGGACAGGCTGCAGAAAGATTTAAGACAGCAATTATTTAAAAATGCCAGAACAATGATATTGAAGAAAGAACACATTCAAAATGCTTGTAATGTTCAAAAGTATTGATGGAGTACCAGCATTGTATTGCATCAATACATCATTCAGAATTAAATGCTATTCCAGTTCTAGCAAGAAATGGACATCCTTTTCTTTCAATGCATCTTCATTCAAGAGATATATTGTATGATCTCTAAATAAATATTTCTAATTTTGTTATGATACTATATTCCATGTATCTAGAGATAGAAAGTAAAATCCAAAAATTTCTGAATAAATTTTTTAAGGAACTCACCACTCATATAACCCTTTACAATAATAGTACCCAGGATCAATATTCAAATTGCAAGAAACAGCCTCAGCTTTCTTTAAACATATTTCAGCATATTCCAATTTACCAAGTCTTCTTACTACTTCAATATATCTGGCGATGGCTTCAAAAAAATCTAAAACACAAAATGAATATCAGATTTTACAAGTAAAATAAAACTTCACAACAGGAGACTTCTAACGTTAATATAAAAATAATATAAATCCATGATAAGTAAACTCACTTTCAATGGGAAAGAGAAAAGTAGATTTATACTAAAATTAATTAAGCCAAATTTCTCACCTCTTAATCTCATTTGAAATAAGCATATACTCGAAAATGGATAATTTGTGTGACTATTCTATATACCTACTAAGAGTTTGAATAAAAAATTTGAAAGTTGTTTGAATAGTAAGTCTTTATTTACCTGGTTTAATATCTAGTAACTTTTGAAATTGAAATTTGGCAGACTGCAGATCTCCAGCTTCAAACATCATGTCTGCAAGCATCTAAGCATAAACAATTTCAGTATTAAAAATTATTGCAAATTTTAAATTTGGACAGTTCAATTTACTTTCAATGAATTCAGATAAGCTAATATTTTCATTAAATGAAAGAATACACAAAGAGATCATAATCAATCAAATTAGAGAATGCTTTAGCCAACATAAAAATATGCAAAGAAATTCATATACATTTAATTGATTATCTTACATATTACAATATTATTGATTCAGGGGAATTTTTATAAATTTACTATTGTATAATTATGCTTTTGTAGCTTTCAGTGTTGTGATTCAAATGCTCTGTAACTTGAATTAGTTTTGTTAAGCAAATTGAATTCAATTTACAGCAATAAAAATCATGAAGCATTTTAGTAGGAAGAAATTAATATTGAGGCATTGTTTCTTTAAAATTCATTGAGAGGAAAAATCTTTAATATTCTGAGTAGTTCAAAAGGTTTAATTTTACATTTATAATACAGTGCCTTTTTGTTGTAAAAGAAATGCTGGCTGAAACACTTCAGTAACATATTCAACTGGCCATGAGATGAAGAGTTGACTTTTCCAAAAGGGGCAATACTCACAACTGCAGCAGGTATGTTTTCACTGTCTTTACTTAGAACTGTGGCACAATACTGACGAGCTGCATCTATATCATGGGATTCAATCTGAAGTCTTGCCAAAGCCAGTAGAATCTGAATGAAAATAAAGACTGTCTCATGAAAACACAAGAAAATATTATCCACAAATATAAAATTATAAGATGGAATTTAATATATTACTTTAGTAAAAATATAAATGATCTCATTGTGATCATAATGTAGTTTTGGTACAGGTTATAAAGATAAAAATACCAAAAATTTTCTAGAACCAATGATGTTTTAAATTTTAAAGAAGCTAGTAGATGAATAAGGTCTACGTTACTTGGCAAAACTAATCAAATATGTGGTTCTTTTCAAAAATTATATAAAAAAAAAACGTTTTAATTTTAAACATTATTTAAATAGTTATTATTTCAAACACACATTAAACATTATCATGGTGGCTTGGTTACAACACTAGCTACTATCAACAGAACCAAAAATCTGTATTTTATCTGTTCAAAATGATAGTTTAATGGAAAATTTATTCTCTAGTAAATACACAAAATTAAATTTTAATTTCAGGAGGTAAGGAATTTTGTAATACCTGAGTATCATTTTCATCAAATGTAAGAGCTTCTCTATAAAACTGCACAGCACTACCATAATCCTTCTTTCGTGATGCATGTACAGCTAACTGACAGCAAATTCTATAGTAAAATGAGAAATACTTTGTTTTTTCTTCTAATTTACAGTGAGAGAAGTAAAGCTTTATATTTAGCTTTATATTTACTCTTTTGCTTTCTTGCGGTGTTCCTCTGCATCTGTTTGTTCCATATGGACTTTTCTAAGCACTCTACATATAGAAAGAAAAGGAATACTGTAAGTTAAAATAATATTAAAAATACTAAAAAGGAAATCTGGAGTATCAGATACAACTTTATGCTTTGATTGTTTTTGACAATTTTATTTACATATCCTCTCACAAAATTAAAAATGTATTTTTTGTTTAGAGAAAAACTATAACTTTAAACATATTTTTCTATTAGAAACCACTTACTCATAAGCAACAAAAACCGAATAGTTAAAATATATTATCCTTTGAAAATAAATCATGGCTGATACAATCAAATTTTAAAATTTTGGAGTTAGAAGTTGACAAGTTTTTCTTAATTCTGTGCTATGTTGTGTAACTGGTTGATATTTTCCTTTGTATCATCAACAACCAAAAATAAATTGACTTTTTGAAACAAGAATAGCTTTTTACTTTAATGGCCAAGCAAAAAATATCAATATCTTAAAACTGCAATTATTTTATTCTCAATGATTACAAAATCAGTAAAAAGGAAGGTAAAACTAGAAATTCTAATGGCATAATGAACTTTCTTCAACTGCCAAATTTTAAACTAATACATACGAGATATGATTACATACATACCGAGTTTGAACACCCCATGCCTTCTGAAGAGCACTCATTGCTTGATCCTCCATCTCAATTTTAGAATACACTTCAGACAAAAGACATAAATATTTTGATTCCATTGCAAGCCAATTCAAGTTGTCAACTAAATTAATAGAAAATAAATATGCTTGGTGACTAACAGTACAATGCTTTAAGTTCTTAGGAACAAAACAGGCTTTACAGCAAAGATATTTTGTAGGAAATTAGACTTGAATGGAATGCAAGAAACAGCTTTTGAAAAGCCTGAATCCCATTTTAAAGTAATTATACTGAAATACCTTAATATTATGATATAAAACTTTATGGAAATTGCATGTTATGTACATAATATTTAAATTGCGCAAACAAATACTTTCAAATGCTAGATAATCAGCATTATGTCATTTATCTTTGATGCAGGGAGACAGTACCATATTTTGCATCACCTTGGTCCAGCATGGGAAGCCTGCTACATTATAGATATCAAGGTGCAATTTTTTTGCTACGCAAGGACTAACTTATAGTTCTTCAATAATATATGGTATTTATGATTATTTCATAAGATTATGGATATAAATTTCGTGAGAGTACTTAGAACCTCTTTTATAAATTATGCTTTTAAATGTGAAAGTAATCCAAGAGTGAATTAAAGAAACTAAAACGTATTAAAAAGCAGGTGTTCTGTTCCTGTCGCTCTGAAAGGAGGAAGACTTCAGCATTGAAGCATTTATTCCAAAGAGAAAAACTTTCATTTAAAAAATTATTGAGTAATAGTACGGATAAGCACTAAAATGGTATTAAAGCACTTCAAAAGTACTTCTTGAACAATGGGGACTTGGATATAATTAATTATTAATACAATTGAAACGCAAAGCATCATAGAACTTCAATTCATTCGAACAAAAGTATTCTACTTTGAGATAAATGGGAACTATGGTAAGGAAAGGCAATCTGAAAAATATGTGTTACAAGTGAACTAACCTCCACGCCCACTTTCAAGAGCAGAGTTTATTAATTCTTCAGCTTCTTTGTATCGTTTTATAACACACAGTAAAGAACAGAGGTCATACCTAAAAAATTATGTTTTAAAATTATCATTAAAAGTATTTTAGAAGAATTACTTTAAAAATAATTTCAATATAATTTAATTCTTACCGTAAATTTTCCTGTCCACCACTTTTTATGGCAGCTTTATAGTATGTGACTGCCTACAAGAAAAAATATTTTTAGTGTGCCACACAATCCAAAACTCTAAAAAAGTAATATTCCAAATTCACATAAGTGTTTATGGTTTGATACTATAATAAAAATGGTATAAGTAATTAGTTCAAAACTAAAAGGATGATAAACTTTAATTTTTAGATCCAGAAACTTCTTCCAGAAATAAAATTTCACAAAGATATATAACCATGGCTGATTCAATAATTTCTGGGCTAATATTAACATCTGATGTAATGTGTAACATTTAGAACAGTTGAATTACATATGAATCCTAAGCATTCAAAATCAAAGTAGGTTCTTAAAAAGATAGAAAATGAAATTTCCAAAAAATTGTAACAAGCCCTAATATAAAAGTAGTTTACATATTAAATATCAGAAATGTAAGATGAAAGGATATTTGTTTTATGCATAAAAGCAATTAAACTGTCTTGCTCCTTTCTTACTATAAGTCAGACATTTTATCAATCAGAAAAAGAAAAATAAAGAACAATAATTTACTCACTTTCTCATAATTATGCGTTTTCACTAAAGCGGTACCAATTTTACTTGCTAATTCACTGTCTTTTGGATTCTGCTTTAATGCTTGTTCATATGCTTCAACTGCTTTCTCTGGCTTTAAACAGATTAAAATTGCATTTATGAAACAAAAGCAGCAAAGGAAGTGACATTTTTTAAATTCCTGTGATACACAAATTTCCAATGTAATACATAAAAAAATTATTTCAAAAATACCTCTTGGATTTTCATATATGCATCACCAAGGAGATTCAAAGTTTCAGGGGTGTTTTTTTCTTTTACAGCTTCTCTGATTAAGAAAGTGTAACAGAATTAATCTAGCTTTAAAAGTAATTACGATTGAAAAGTTGAACTAGGTAAATATTCTTCAGATTAAACAGTATTTACAGGCAGATTGCAGACACTTATGAAAGAAAAACGAATCTTACCTAAATTTCCTACTTGGAAAATAGTAAATATTAATTAAACTAACATGATAAATGACGAGATTGACTGAATATAGCCTGATATTTAAAAATATTGATATCTATCAATTTAGTGAGTTGATAGATATCAATTGATATCTATCAACTCACTAAAATACATATAAAAATTATTAATGCATGTTAGATTGTAATTGACCAAAGAAAAATAGAATTCGGTTTCTTAATTCTTATCATTTCTACTATGTAGAGAGAAAGTTACATGGGTACAAAACATTGCTTTCTATGTGCTTTAGAAACTGATATTGATTATTGATTCGATATTATTATCAAAAGTTATATTTGTTAGAGAAAATGCTGTTAAATAATTTAGAGTGTGTATACATTTTCGACACTTGCCACAAAACAATTTGAATACTTTTAATTTCTTTTTTGAAAGAATTTTCCATATCTTAAAATAAAAATAAAGTTTAAGAGTACTTGGTATGAAGAAAAGTAAGTTTTACAATTCTTAAAACATAATTCCATAGTTTTTTACTTAAAGTATAGTTTAAAAAGCATTATAGGTGACATGTTGATTCTTCTGTTAATAAAATAAGTCTCTTGATAAAAAAGAAAAATATTTAAAATATTTTACTAATACTGTATATGTTAAGTGACACAAACTGAATTCTCTGATAATTTACTCATGTTATCTTTTCAAGGGGTTCAATAGTATATATATATATATATATATATATATATATATATATATAGGGTGTCCCAAAAAGGTTGTTCTGCAATTTATCTTTTTACCATTTGGAGATAGGTAGGCAATGTAAATTGCAAAAGTGCACCAAATAAGGTAAGTAATTAAGATATGTGAATAAAATTATCACATGATAACAATTTAAGCGGATACAGTTTTTAATTTTTATACAACCCCTCTAGATAAAAATCCGAGATAGCAAAAATGTTCCTTACCTGTATCCCTATCGTTAGTAAAAAACCATATTTCTGTAGGTTGAATAGTAACGGAGATACAAGAGTTTCTATTTTAAGGGAGCCGTATCTAATTTAGAATGGAAACTGACCCATGGCCAAGAATGAAGAGCTAAGTTCTGCATTGCTGCAGATGGAAAAATTTCCTTTTATTTTTATTTAAATCATTTTTTCTACAATATTTTTATTAAAGATTACATTGTCTACTATTATGCATTGCGATTTTCATCTGCAGTTGCAATACTACATTATTTTGCACAATGTTGCACATTAATGTTGTACACACCGCATACACAATGCAAAATGCTTTTTAGCATTGTGTATGTGGTCCCTAATCTGACTGCTTGAACAGATGTGCACAAGCGGTATAAGTCAACTTTTTTGCGTCCTTATATGCCTCCATTACTGTTCAACCTACAGAAATGCAGTTTTCTGCTAACGATAGGGATGCAGGTAAGGAACATTTCTGCTACCTCGGATTTTTATGTAGAGGGGTTGTATACAAATTAAAAACTGTATCCGCTTAAATTGTTATCACATGATAATTTTATTCACATATCTTAATTACTTATCTTATTTGGTGCACTTCTGCAATTTACATTGCCTACCTATCTCCAAATGGTAAAAAGATAAATTGCGGAACAACCTTTTTGGGACACCCTGTATATATAGCTTATTAGCATATATAGCATTATTAAATATGCAATATTCATTAAAACAAATTATATTTTTTAAAATTTTAAATCACTGACATTTCAAGTATATATACTTCTTAAAATGTCAGTGATTTGAAAATTTTAAGCAAAAAATGTAATTTTGTTTTAATGAATATTGCATGTTTTTAAAATGATAGCTTTCATAATACAATGATAGAAAAGAAAATCTGGATCACCTCTAAACAATTTTTTTAATGTTTTAAAAATATAACCTCTCTTCTGAAAAGACATAACCCATATAGTTTCAACATTCTAAGAATAATTGAGTTCTAGTTCATAGTTTAAAAAGCAAAGTAAATCTGGTTTGAAGAAATAACAACTAAGAAGCTTTAACATTGATATTGCTAAAAAATTGCATTATAAAGTGTACAAGTGTACTCTTTCTTTATAATTCATTAGTCTGTTCCTTCAGAATCTGCAGCTCAATGTCCCACATGACTTCTCATCTCAGCATTTGACATACACTCAACTCTTTTTACCACTATAGACCAAGATAACTACTTGAAACCATCCTATGACTATCTAGAGTCAACTATAGTGGATAAAGCATAAAAAGTAAAAGTCATTGATCATAGGATGTTACAATGATTATCAGTGAAGTAGGAAGGGAAAGCATGACTTTAAGCTACCTGTACTAAAGTAACAGAGTACATAGTTCTAGAAAATTTAAAACTTTCAATAGCCTTAAAAATAAGTACAGAATTTTTGGATAAGAACTTCAAAGGTCACAGAATATAAAATCCTGAGTATATCAAGAAAAAAAAACATGAATAAATCAAGTTTCAATTAATAAATTTTTGTTAAAGTTTACTACAGATAATTAAAATACCTCCAAATTTCTAGAAACATACCTATAGCAATTAATGTACTTTATCCTATTCTTTCTCTGATTTAAATAAATTTCTGCTCGCTGTTGTAAAGCTTCAAAATAGCATGACTTATCTGGTTTAATCTCTTCTAAAATTTTCAGTGCACAATTAATATCATTACGTGATTGTGCAAAATAAGCAACAGCAAACCGAAGCCTATCAAATTCTGGTGTATCACGAAACAATGAATTGGCTTCATGAATTGCAGCATTTGCAGCATCCTAGAAAAAGTAACAAAACATTAAATATATTCAATCTAAAACTCAACAACAAAACTAGTTTTTAAACACTATCTGAATTCAAAAGATTAAACAAAACATAATTGCAAATTATTTCATGAAAAATAATTAAATCTTTCATATTAGCATCACATCAAACTGTTAATATTTAATACAAAAGAAAAAGAAAAAAATATTATGGAAAAGAAAATTTCAAGAGAAAATATATTTATAGAATTAAGGAAAATTATTTTCATCCATAAAATTTATGAATTCTCATATCTTTTCTCTGTAAAAATTCAAAACTCTTAAATAAACATAATTAATTTATGAAACCTCCATTTATTATTGACAAACATTCAATTAAAATAAGTAACATTATATTGCAAAAAACATGGATTTCAACATACAAATTTTGTCTAGACCAATGATTTTCAAACTTTTATATCAGCACACACATAAACTAATTAATAAAATTCTGCAGTACACCATAAAAACGTATTACATGTTTTGCTGATCTGACAAAAAATAGGTAGAATTTTGATTGATTTATGCAAATAACAATAGTAATTACCTACCTTTTTTGCTCCAAAGTGGGTTTGAAAAAAAATCTTTTGTAACAATTTATTTATACTTCGTAATAAAAAATAATTCTCAAATTATTCATATGTTAGTAAATATACAAGTATTACTTGAAATTATTTGTGAATACACTTGTCAAGAGTTCAAAACTAAATAAACTATTGAGATGAAATAAATCTCGCACAATTTAAAGTTTGACCATTCCTAAGGCACATCAGTGCCATTCTTATGGCATGCAAGTTCAAAATCACTGGTTTAGACTATTTATAGGTGTTTTGAACTTTTAATTTAATACTATCTGCTGACACGTCTCACGAAATAATACATTACTTTAGCATAACCAGACGAAAATTATTTGTTTTAATAATAGAACAAAATCAAACAAGTGCAAGAACAGACAGACTAAAGAAAAGAGGAAAAGTTAAAAATTCCATTAGTTTTATATTAATTGAGGTCTATACAAATATGCCAATATCTTAAAACCCCACTAAAATTGAGGTATTGAATACACATGGATTTCCTTATATTTTATATTTTTATGTATGAAGGTGGCTTGAAGGATAAAATTTGATGACTGAACCTCACATTTTTATACTTTGATGATCAAACTTTATTCAACTTCAATTAGATTAATTAGTAACATTTTCAATAAATAATCAAATTTCCATTGATAATTTCCTATTCTCATCAAATTTATTTTTTAAATTGACCTTGGAGAGAACTCAAATAACAACCCAAGTTAGATTCAATAAATTCAAACAAATGTTGCTGATATTCATATAAATGTTGCTCATATGTGATAAGACTTGGTGAAAACTTTATTTCATGGGATTTTTCCCTATATCAAATTCTAATTGTTTTATTCACATTTGACTAATAAATCATAAAAATCAAAATATCATACTTGTTTATTTAAGTCACAGTACACTTTAATTAGTTGCACATACAAATGAATTTTTTTAGAAAGAGGGATCCTTTTCACACTTTTTAAATCATCTGAAAAACAATTTTAAAAACATACTTTATTATTTTTTAATAATTCAAATTCAATAGCTAATTACATAAAACAAGGATAAACATTAATCATTAAAATAATTATACACAAAAAGATTAGAGTACTATCCTTAACATGCCTAAATTTGTGGAAATGATTTGAGTTCTAACCTTCTTTTATAGATTCAGGAAATGCTATGGATTTAGCGAAATTCAAAGTTTCAGCAGCATCTGAAAGTAAACCTTGTTGTCTTTGAATTTCTGCCTTTATCTGTAGATAGTCAAAATTTTCTCGAACCTGAAAGTATAAAATAAGTTCATAAGAAAAGTAATGCACTACCCATACAAAGCATACAAGTTTAGTTATTATAAAATATGAATATTAATTTCCATTTAGTATTATAATCATAACTTAGAACAAAAAGAACATTTATTAATCAATGATACTGTTAATTCCAGTGATAAAAATCTTCCTCCAGAACAACTGAAATATTTCTTTCCAATTAAATTTTAAAGCTACAATTTCGATTTCATTTTGGTTAACACTAAAAGTAGCACAGTTTAAATATATCTACACTGCTGGCCACCCAAATTGCAACACCAAGAAAGACAAGAGATATCACAACAAAATTTATTTTGTAGATAACATGTTGACCAAGTATGAAATGATTAAATTTATAGACTTCTGTGAAGTGTGGTTCCTGCCAAAATCAGTAGCCAGAGTAGCCGCCATTGTTGGAGATCACCGCTGCCACACGCCTCGTCATTGATTCAAAGAGACTTTGGATGTGTTCTTGGGGTACAGCAGACCAAGCAGCTTCCACACGTTGCCAAAGTTGATCTGGTGTGGCAGCTGGGGATGTATTCTGGGTCAATCGTTGAGCAACCATGGACCACATGTTTTCTATCGGCGAAAGATCCGGAGAGCGAGCTGGCCAGGGAAGCAATTCAATCTGGAGATTGACGAAGAACCCTTGGACAATGCGTGCCACGTGTGGTCGCGCATTATCCTGTTGAAATATGGCTGTGGGCAAGCCCTGAAGGTAAGGAAGGACAACTGGCTCCAACACCTCGCAGATGTAACGCTGGCTGTTTAAAGTACCGGCAATGCGTACTAGAGGAGTGCGAGAGTGATATCCAATACCGCCCCATACCATAATACCCGGTGCAGGACCAGTGTGGCGGTGCATAACGCAGCTGTTCAGCATCCTCTTTCCACGGTGTCTCCAGACTCGAATCCGACCACTGAGGTGGATGCGATCGAATACGTCGGTCCGTCGTACCCTCCTGCATCCAACGATCACATATCCGCATTACAGTTGTTTGGTTTCGTCCAACACGACTACCGATTTCCCTGAAAGATAATCCACAATCTCGGTAGGCCACTATCCTTCCTCTGTCGAACTCGGATACTTGATCAAAAGATGATCGCTGTTTTCTACGAGGCATAATTGATCGTTTTTTTGAAAAAACCACAAGAAAAACACAATTGCCGTACTTGAAATCGTCGAAATCTCCAAGCCTTAAATAGCGCTTTGAAGTGGCGCCACAGGCGCGCGTGATGTGCGTCTGCGCTGAAATTCTAATCATTTGCATATCTCACCTCCGCTAATGCATGTTGTAAATTTCATATTATTTGCATGCTTCCTTCAGGGTGTTGCATTTACGGTGGCCAGCAGTGTATTTCTAGCTTTGGGTCAAAATGACAGTTTTGATAATTAGTTTAAAAAATTATAATTTGACTAAAATGCAAGTGACAAAAGAAAAATAAGTTGCAAATAATACATATTATATTTTTCACTTAAATATTAAAATAAACTTTTTTAATAAATAGTAGTAATAGTAGTCTTGTTTTCATTATTCATCCTTTTGTTTACTGCAATTTTTACAAATAGAATTTTTAGTGCAGTTTTAACTCTCACAAATATATTTTCTACAATCGGGACAGACATTTATGGTTTTATTCTCATTACGAAAAGCTATTTGACAGCATTTTCGCATATAAGAACTTTCAACAGTCTACTAAAAGTTCATTCAAGTTTTCTGGTTCCCATGAATCTTCATATTCAGTGGAAAGTTCTGCTAATTGAAACACGAAATCCTTTCTGAATATATTTTCCTTCTGTTATTTCTTTGTATAATACCCATGTATTTATTGTAGTTAAATCGAGAATCAAGACAGAACAGCAGAATTGAGAATCTGATATGTCAAAATTATTACATTGACCGATTTCAGAGCAGTCTGCTTTCTCATTTGTCTTATACTATATATAGTCTAGGTTTTTATAATGTCTTCCCATTCTTTGGACAAAATTTTATGAGCAAGAAATACAAATAAATTTTCACATTCGTATCATCAAGATATTCACTCACAATGCATCCAAGAACTAAGTGGAATTATATAAAATATAAATTTTAGATAATTTTTCATCAGATAAGGCAAAAATTTTACATCTGTTGTGGCTATTCACAGCAATCACCCGCAATGAATTATAAATGTGTTGAAAATGCTGTAAAATTATGAAAAATGGGGGAATACCTGATGTTCTCAGTACATAGAAATTATAAAAATTAGGGAAATCATACAGCTGTTGAAACAAGTTGTTTGGATCTATTGGTACTTTCAGTGTTATTATGGTAGATATTCATTTATAAAATTTGTGGTAGCAATTGATATAAATGAAGAAATGTGACTGAAATTTAAATTACTAATTAAAGTTTTCAAAATAATTTAAATTAAACAAGGGATTTTTATGGTGAAAATGAGATTAACCTTAAATATGTGTTAGTTGATTATTCAAAGTGTAATACTTATTAAAATTCTTAAAACTGATGGAAAAAGAAATAATATGTCCATTTAGTACTCAATACTTAATTAAAAGACAATCTTAGAATTTAGATTGGAATGAAAATCCTCTAAAAGCCTTTCTCATAAGAAAAGTGTCTTTTAAATACTGGCATTAGTAGAAATTAAAAAGGAGAACACTGTTAATGCTTGAAATCAAATTTATTAAATTTATTTAGTACAAACACTTGCCGTATAAATAATGTCATATTTAGTGACACAATATTAGCAATTTATTGATTTGAGTTGATTATTTTACAAGATAGAAAACAAATACCTCAAAATTGAAACTGAGTGCAACTTCTAAGCAATGGCTGGCTGCATATAAATTCCCTTCATTTAGATGAAGCTGAGCCATGACAATCCGACCTTCAGGATTACTGTCTTCTTTATCAACATACTGATACAATAGGGTTTTTGCAGATGATAGATCCCCTAAATACAATAATCATAAATAAAAATTAAAACTATATTCCATTCTTGCATCTCAAACCATTATTAGAATTCTGCTTCTAAACTCAAATCTATCCAATTTAATCGGTCAAACATAAAAAATAATACTTACTAATATAAAAAATAATACTTTAAAATTATACTTACCTTCCAACATCTTCAAGTTGGCAAGCATAACTGCAGTTGAAAATCCAAGAAAACCAGGACAAGACATGTGAAGTATGTGGACAGCAGTTTTACATGTTTTTAATGACTCAGCAAATGGTGTTTTGGAATTTGGGATCTAGAACAAGTAATAAATTTTCAATTCCATATTTGTGGTTTTGCAATTTCTTGATAGAAAAAATAATACAATTTCCTTCTAATTTATTTACCAGAGTAGGTTTTCTTCATGCCTTTCAAAATGAAATTAATGAATGTAAGAAGAAAATGCTAAAAAGTTTGTACTATCAAACTGGATTTATTTTTTCATCCTAATTAGCTGTGAATAAAATAAAGATAGGATTCATTCAGAACATTGTACATATATAGTGTTTTTATAATAACTAAGAAAAAGAATAGAACTTTCTGCAATGAACAATTTGACTTACAATTTCCTTAACACTCTGTATTATCTTTATAATGAATTTCTACCTATTTCTTTGCGTCCTGAATTTGTAGAACATTAAACAAGTTTATTTTTCCCCATACATAAAATACTAAACATGGTTCTAGTTTGTGGATGTGAATAAGATGTCACATGAATGAGTGCATCATGTAAAAGCAAGTATTTAAATAACAATAATTCAAGCTTAAGTACAATGGCTGAAGCAAGTATCTTAGTCTCAAACCTTTTTATCATTAAAAATTTGCAGGAAAGACTTACTGTCAATAATTGAAAGTTCTCATCTATGAGGATTTCTCAATAAAAAATTAAGATTACCTGGAAAGCAACCATGTGTATTTGTAATATCCTTTTATGTGGAGCAGACTGGTTTAAGTACTTTTGGAAGAGTTCATTCACAGGACAAAAGATTTGAAAAACATTACATGAACAGCAATGCATTTTTAGTTGAAAGAAAAATGCCAATATATGTTAACAAGTTACTGAGAAATCAAAATATCCATTCATTTTTTCACACATACTTATGCAGAAATGTATGTGTGTGTATCATACCTAAAACTAACTCCCTAAAAATACTATTCACATCACCAGATAAGTTTATGAACATTCCTGACTAACTTCCCCTTTTCACCCAATAGTAAATCTATCACCCACTTTCACCTTTTGAACTCCCACCTCGCTGACTATGACTTCAAATGGATTTGTTCACATGAGAGGTTTGTTTCTTTCCTTTCAGGTGCATGATGTATGCGTGACTTCATAGAAACCAACGTTCAGCCAATGAACTTTTCATAGATCCCTGGTTCAATAACCTTTCTCTAAATCCTTATTCCCCTAGCTGGTTCAATTTTAACTATTCATTCTTTCAAAGGCCCCTTAGAATAAGGAGCTGAGATCCTGTTCAAACACCCTACAATCATATGAAGAGTCAGAAGAATTTTCAAATAACCACCATGGATTTGTTTATAAAATTATAAATGTCTAAGATTCCTTCAACTCACAATAAATTCCTGCATTTATACAGTTCCGTTCCCATTGAATAAACCGTATAATATGAGAATTATTGTGACAGCTTATAAGCTATTTATCATTGAATTATGTGCTTAAAAAGCACACAAATTAAACTAGCAAAAATACATAATACACATACCTGACTTGGAATATGCAAAATCAGTAATCGACAAATATCATGAATTAACATGGGGTGAAGGGCAGAATAAAATTTGATGCTCCATGGCATTCCCTAAATTAAAAGGAATATGTTGGTTGATAAAATACCCAGAAAAAAATTATAATAATAATTCTTAAACTAAGCTTAACTTAATTAAACTAAGATAAACTTAAGATAAGCTCAAAATTCCGTATGAAATACTACAGTTAAAGAAAATCAATTGAACAAACATTATATTTTCCCATACATTCATATACAATTTCCAAAATAAAATTATTTTGTCTCCAGAATGCACATCTACTTCGCAAAATTTCTAATTAGTTAATACCTTTGCAAAACCTTGAACTTGTACATACTTCTGAAATATAACTTAATTTAACAAAACTTAACTTTATCCTGTTTGAGAATTTTCCTACAACCTGACCATTTGTTTTTTATTCAGGAAATTTGGAATTCAAACCTTTTTTATCCTTGGGCATACATTATTTAGTGCCTCAATAAGTTTAATGCCTGGAGTTTAGGTTTCAACTTGCTCATTGCAACTTTGAGGACAGTTATTGCATATGCAATGTTAAGGGATTTCTAGCACTGCAAGAGTTACAATTAGGTATGCATCAATTGCTAATTCAATGCATTTAAAAATCACACCTCTTCAATATGCAAACTCTGTCCATGCATCTGGATGTAATCTTGATACTCGAAGGAAGTCTTGGTCAAGGGGTTGAAACAGCATTAGGATGTAAGCACATAGTGAGGATGTTCTAATCTTTAGAAGGAACAGATATTCCACATGTCTTAGGTGATGATTTAGAATTATGTATTATGTTTTCTTAATTAAATAAATAAGGAGAGAAAATGTCCCACAGATTGCTGATGGATAAGCTGAAACTAGTTTGTAAAAATTAGAAAGGTACATGATTTTATAATGGTTCGAGAATCTGCAGAATTCAAAGTAAAAACAATTGTTTTGATGATAAAGCAATTGATTCAAGTTTGTAATTATAATTCCAATTGGATATAATTTAACCAAAAAGAGTTTTTACATTCAGATTACATGTATTATGAAACTGATTAGATTGTAAAAATTGCTTTACCTTCAAACTTTGTAAATGTAGCGTTACTGCATTATTTAAATAAGTTGCTACTGTTTCTGAAGAGCTGGTCGTCATGTAGTCGGATAGAAAAGCAGAAAAGTAGAGCATTTCCTATATTTAAAAACATAAATAATTCAGACATATTCATGAAAAAGAAAATATATCAAGGTTCAAAACAAAAATAAAGAGCAGATAAATATTTTAGAATATATTGTTCAAAATTGCTCAAAGAAACAAATATTTAGAATTATATTTTCATGTCCCAAATTTAAATTTAGCACTAGACTGAAATAAAAAATATAAGCAATGAGATATAGTGAAAGTAGATTAAAAAAATAAATAATCAATATCATTATGTTAAAGACAAAGTTTAATAGACTTACTGGGGAAAATTCAGTTTCGCACTCCTCATATATCTGTATTTGTTCACTAGCTCGAGCAAATTCTCCCTGTGAAATAAGACACTGAATAGATCCTAAAAACACAGTGCATTCAATGAGTTTTAAGTAGTATATGCCATGATGTTCCTTAAACAGATACTAATTACCATAATAATATAATAATAGATAGCAAGTAGATTATAATAGATTAATAATAAGATATTAATAATACATTACGAGTTAAGTCTAAAGGGGAATAAGTGCAAATTACTACGTATTTAAAATGTTTCTGTCATTAGTTTGTAGAATAAGGTGATTAATCTTTATTTTTGACGTGAAAACATGTATTGGTGTGGGGTACAAAATAACGCATTGCAAAATATAATGGAAATGTGTTATACATCAATCACAAATCCCATTTCACCACGTGCAAAATATTGTTTCATAGATTTATGTGGTTCAACTCCCTCTTGAGACTGAGGAAGAACATTTCACTCAAATTAATCTTCATATAACTTTTAAAATCCCTTATTGATGTGTATTATGTGTTTTTATGCTTATAACATAATTTTTAATTCAACCTGAGAAATTCGAACACCATTTTGTTAAACTTTCTCTTTCAGTCTTTTCAACATGGCATAAAAATAGATATTTTAAGAAAAATATTCTTTTGAAAACCTAGTTTAAAAGTTGTCATTGAAAATCATCACTGATAAATGATGTATTCGAGAAATCAATAAGTAATTAATAGTAATTTACATTTACAACATAGAACTAATTTCAATTTCATCTTTTGAGCTACTTACTTTATATTGTAATTTTTACATGGATAATTTTTCGTAGACATATTAATTATTATTGTATGATTGTGAGCACACAAATTACAAATGAATTCTATTAATTATTAATTTTTTAAATCAATAGCTTTTAGTAAAACAAAATTATGGAATCAAACAAACACCTTAAACTTGCTACACAAATAGAAGTGTGGGTGCTAATAGTTGCTACTATGACAAAAAGGGGAAAGTTAGTTGTTTAACAATAGTTTTATGCTAATGGTAATAACAGTTCTGCATAAAATGTTTTTTAATCAAATAGTTTATCTATATAGCAGATTTCTGGGTTTTTACTAGGAAATAAACAAAGTTTGTTTGGTCTGTCCAGTTAATATATTGATTTTCAACCCGAAATACATAAATAATCACTAATAGGAAATAATCTTACCTGCTACAGATCTGTCACTTGCATGAGATTTGAATAAAGATAAGGCTTTACTAGCTTTGCCTAAATATAAATACTGAAAGCCATATTCGGCATTTATTTCAGGATCATCTGGCTTTAATTCAGCAGCTTTTTTTGCCAAAGCAAATGTGGTTTGAATAATATACTTTTGTTGTCCTGACTAAAAGTGAGAATTGAAAAGAAAGTTGATCATTAAAAGTCATAAAAACATACTTTTTACAGTGGTAAAAATGTAAATCTTCAAAAAAAGACTACTACAAATTAAAAACCTATGAAAAACCATCAATGAACACAACCTTAGTATTTCTTTTAACTATGTCTTTTCAAGCTGTGTTTAAATGTAAGGCACTAGCGTCATTCACCTTCCTTGAATCTCTACAACTCATTATTGGATGAATTTTTTAAGTTAGTTGGCTGAGAAGAAAATGCAGCCTTTCGAGACAGAATGCCTTCAATTTTTCAGGTCTTTTTAATAATTCCGTTCAACATGTTGAAAGTGCCTTTAGCGCTGAACAAATTAGTGGTATTTATTTAATAGTTTCATACATAATATTTCAACCATTAATCATACTGACTGCACTTGAATTTTAGATCAACCCTCTCATTTAGTTATACCTATACTATACCTATGATCACATTAGCTTATGAAACATACTTTTAATAAATTGGGAAATGTTTAATCGATTGTTGCTCAAAGGTAATTTTTTTCTATGAGGACAAATAAGATCACATTTTTAATGATAAAATAGTATTTAATGTAGTACTATCATGTACAATAAAGTTTGAAATCCAATCCACAATTATTAACAGATCTTGCTATTCATGAATTAAACAGATTAGATACCTCATATGTTCTTTTAAGGAGAGAAGAATGAGCAAGTAAAATAATTCATGTAAAATACATTTTTGAGTTCCAATGATGCAATGTCTTGACATTTTTGTGGTCTCAGAAAAACATCAATTCATCAATACTTGTTGAGAAATAACATGAAGAATGCCAAGATAATCAAATTATTTCCAGATTTTGAACTGATTTTAATACAATGTTTACACAATTTTTCACAATGAAAACAAGAAATGTTTTAAAATATTCTGTTTGAATCTAATTTGTTGAATTAATAAGCAAAATTAGCAGAAAGACATCAAACTGCTTTTTAAAACTTTCTAAGAAATCAGTAATCCCTTTTAACTAACAGAAATAATTCTAATCTCAAGATTTACAATTATTACTTTAAAATTTAAAAATTGATTGTTCATTTTTAATCAGAAGGAAAAATTAAACTTAATGTACTTACTAATCTAGAAAAAAGCTGGGCTGTTTCACAAAATAACTCTGCATTTTTTGGTTCACATTTTAGCATAGTGGTGTATAAGTCTTTGATTTTTTCTTCAATCTAAATAAAAATAAATGTCAATGAAAGTTTAGATTTTTTAACCAAAACCATCAACCAAACATGGAAATATCCATTTAAAATACTTAAAATATGCATAAAAGAGCAAAATATTTAATAAGAAAATTAAACAGGCATAAAAATACAAGTCATACAATCTTTCATAAATATAGTACTGATTTTAATTTCCACAACTAAAATTGATGCACATAAGAAATACATATTTTGGGATTTCAAATTACTCTTGAGCTACTTCTGAAGATTTATGTACATATAGAAATGTAACATTTAATGTTCACATTACGATGTACGATATACAGTTGCACATAGTTTAACCTCTAGTCATTGCAATTAAATTTTTATAAGGTTATGTAAGATGCTAAATTAAAAGTTAAGTACAAGTGTAGATTAAAAATTTATAAAAAGTTCTTATTTTGGTCCTGAAACATAGTCGTCATGGAATTCTACTGAAAAGACCATAGACCTCTTTTAAACTCTTGAATTTGATTATTAGTCATATATTTTTTAATTACTTGACTCATAGGTTAAGTCAGTGATTTTACATTTTATAGCATGGTTTTTCATTTCATGGCACACATAAACTCATTATTAATAACCTGGGCACACCAAAAATTGTATTTTTCATACAATTCAAATATTTTATATTATTACATTTTTTGCCAATCTGACAAAAGTAGTTATAATCTTGATTGATTTACAGAAGAATGATTACCTACCCCTACGATTATCTACCCTTTTAGCTTCAAAGTGGCATTTTAAAAGATATTTTTGAAACAATTTATTTATGACTATTGAAAATTAATATTCAGAATTATTTATACAGATATTACTTGAAATTATTAGTTAACATCCTTGTCATAAGTTCAAACTTAAATCGTTGAAGTGAAATAAATCCTACAAAATTTAAACTGCTTCACCATCTGTAAGGCACACCAGCAACATTCTTGCAACACATCAGTGTGCCACTGGTGAAATATCAGTGATCAACTGGTTCAAAATTGCTGGGTTTAGTAATTGAAATTCTATTTAAATAATTCAATAAATCAAATGCATAAAAATAAACACCTCGAGTAAACCTCAATTAGGGCTCAAATAAACCTTTAACATCTTAAAAGTTATAAAGAAATTTTTCATAGGCTGATAAGTCAAAGTAAAGACAATAAAAATTCTATATGGTATTTTTTTATAATAATCGATAGCCAAAAGAATTTTAACACAGAAATTAAAAATAAGGGATTGAAGAAATATAAAACTTCAGAGTGACATAAAAGTAATGTTCAATGTTTAATCAAAATAAGAGTTCAAAATTTTAAAACCGAAATATGTGTAGAACCTAGTTTACAAATGCTTAAATATGGATATTTTTATTATGAATCCTCAAAAGTTTATTTTGTATAAAACAGCAAGTTTATTTTTAGTGATCATTTCTAAATGTACTAAATATTCAATCTCTAGATAATTTTTCAAATATCCTTTATACAAGACTAGTATGTGCATATTAAACCAGATTGGTGTTTTATAGAATTGTTACTTTAATTGTGATCATGAAAACATGTATACTTCATGGTCATAAGTTAGGTATTAATTCATGATCAAATAAATGTTTGATTATTTATCATGGTTGGTTTTTGGGTTTTATGGCACAAGGGCCATATTTGGCCATGCTACACAAGACACACAACATCAAGTAATAGACACACCCACAATGAAAGTTTTACTGACACAGAAGAGAGAAATACAC
Organism: Meta bourneti; assembly: GCA_933210815.1. Classification (NCBI taxonomy): domain Eukaryota; kingdom Metazoa; phylum Arthropoda; class Arachnida; order Araneae; family Tetragnathidae; genus Meta; species Meta bourneti. The sequence continues at coordinate 33,530,700 of OW119934.1, forward strand.
CCAGGAAGGAATGCATCTGATAGGAATCGAACCTGCACCACCTACAACTCGAAGGTTGCTAGCACAGTGGACATATCCACTGAGCCACGACGGCCCCGATTATTTGTCATGAGATAAAAATAATTTTTTATACTTAGTAAAAAATTTATAGGAGGCATACAGAAAAAATAAGGTATTGGTTTTGCATTATGTATGTTTTACTATAATCACCAACAAAATATAAAATGACTAACATACCTCTTCAATCTTTCCACCTTGTGTAAGCATGTGCAGAAGACTAAACCTTAATGCTTCAATATTGTTTCCATCCAAAAATAATGCTCTAAATGAACAAAATTGATTAAAAACACATTTTTTATAATTGACATCAAGTAAATTGAAATGCAAATGGGGTTTTATTAATAAGTTGAACAAAATTGATGCAATAATCAAAAATGTATCAAAGTCAACCTAAACAGACTTGAGATGATCTTGAACAAAAGCGTTGATACTTTCAAACTTGTAGTTGGGTTGTCATGAGTACCCAACCTTGTGAAAATAATCAGATTTTAATACCTTGAATAAACTTCTATTTACAGACATTTTTTCTGTGAAAGAAAATAATTTGCCGAGCACATAAAGTTTGTATGAAATACTTTTACATTATTGGTAATTTTATTCACTTTTAGGTCAATAAAATTTGGGCCTGATAACAAAAATATGACTAAACATATTTGTCTACTGATGTTATATGTTGATTAAAATGGTTTTCATGGTGATAAGATGAGAATGATTAGTTTAGATTAACAGCAGAAAGTATTTGTTTCTCTTGTTCTCTTGTATGCATAGAAGGAAGGCTTATCAAGGTTCAGTCAATTGTCCACATGTTATTAATACTAAAACAATAGTGTAGAATATCATAACTCAAGATTAGCTTATGACAATCGTTGAGGAAGTACTAGGATTCTTCAGAACCCAGTTTGAGTTTCATAAAGATTACTTTAAAATATAATGAATTCATCAGCAAAGAAAAATAAATCAGATGTTCTGAAACAGTATTTACCTTTGGCAAGAAACTAAGGCTTGTTCCCAATCTTCCAAAGCAAGATGAATCTTCATCTTTTCAACAAAAGTAGCAGAATATTTTGGAAATAGTACAATGGCTTGATTCAGATATTCTAAGGCCTTTGTATAATTTTGTTGCCTTTCAAAGTACTTTGCACGACCAAAAACTGCTTCAGGTGAGGAGCTACACAAAGGAGATAATTAGAAATTATAAATAAACATGCTAAATTAGCAGTTTATAGAAACTATCACAAAAAATTAAGTATTGAAAAGTTCCTTGAATTTGGCAATTAAATTAATAAAATAAAAGCAAAATAAATAGTAAAAACTAATAACCAAATCAAGACGATTTTGGGGGTTGAAAGTTTTTATCCAAATCAAGAAAAACTATCTCATTTTATTTAATATCAAGTTAGTATTCATAAAATGATTTCAAACTTATTAATTTTATTTTAGTTTAAAGTTCTTCAAGGAAACGAAATAAAACAATTAGATATGCATTGAGTACAGTTAAATGTGCTGTACAAGGTAACAGGTTAAAAATATACTAATGAGCAAAATGAATTGATAACTTGGAAAATGATACCCATCACACAATTAATTACCGATTACATATTCTATAAAGTATACACTAATTTAAAACTATCAATAGTGAAAACATTGACCCACATGTCTATGAATGCACATAATATGTAATTAGAATGCGAGTGAATAACAAACATTTATTAGGATTAGTATATATAGTCTACGTTTATGAGTTAGAATGCAATGTTTTGAAGGAATTATTTAGATGAATGTCAGAGGTGACATGTGGTTGGTAGACTGGATACTGATCATTCAGTCAAAAATCATCAGAAATTTAAATATTCTTCAAAACACCATTTCATATAAAGAATAATCATCTCCTTTAAGACACAAATGAAGACAAAAGCCATAAAAAGTTTTTGAAAAAATTCATTAAATAGAAATTCTTATAAAACCATTTTTGGAAAGTGCTGAGGAAAGTTTATATAATTTTAATTTTTTCTTAGCTAGACTTTAAAAGTTAGTAAATATGCATGCACCATTCAATGTGAACCAACATTTATAGCATTTTAACATTTGAATTTATTTAATTTAATAGAATAACAAGAACTATACAATGATTCTGTGGCAAACATAGAATGTAATATGAATGTAGTCACAGCTTCGTTTTAAGAACAAGAAGGAACTGAGGAAATAGTTGTTCATAAAAGTAGACAGTTCATTAAAAGGAAAAAACTTCTGATATTTGGGCAGATGAAGTTTTATTAAACCATGTGTGTTTGAAAAAAAAGGAGTTTATTAAATGAGCATTGCCTACCAAAGTTAATTTAAAATTTAAATAAATGTATTACAATTAATTGACCAAATCAAATAAGAATAGAAAACTGTGTAACACCTTTCTTCATAAAACATTTAGTAACTACTAACTATTTTCAATTCTGGTTTAAGGACAAACATTTTCTTTCAACACATCTGTTTTTCGCTATCCTTCACAGTTCAGGATCCCATCTATGTTCTCAGGGTATCAATATCTTACAGGCAATCTTAGCTTTTACACAAGCTATACAGGCTTTATTAGTTTTCTAATTAGGTCACAATTAACTCATAAAACAGCATAAAAATGAATGGATATCCATTTTTATATGAACAACAAACTTATAAAAAAATTAAGCATAGTACTTTTTAAATAGATGGCTGTTATTCCATTTGTTTTGAATATAAAATAATGAGTAATGTGTTAAAAATGTGAATGAAATATTCATAAAAAGTTGTTTGACATTAAAACAGTACTAACTTATCAGAGCATTCAAAATATTTCCATATATCTTTGGAAGGCGATCCTTCATGTGTAAGCAATTCGATCCATCCCATAAGAACAGAAGCCTTTTGTAGTCAAAGAAAAACACAATGAAATGCATTTATCAATTCAATATTATTATAAAACATTCCTCTTATTTTAAGACACAAGACGTTTATACAAAAAATTAAAAGTTAAGTCAAAGCTCATTTATGATTTTGTTTTCTCTTTTTAACATTAAGAATCAGAATTATTTTTAAAAAATTAATTTAGATACATTATATACATTTTATTTTTGAGAAAGATATAGTTTTCAGAAAATATAACCTTAAACTTAGATCATTTGTGAAGAAAAATTTTACAACTATAAAGGACTTTACAAACAAAGCCTTTCAGCTTAAACTGTAAAATATACACAGTAAATAAATGATGGTGCGAAAAAAAACTTTAAAATCATACAGCACATTATTTGTCACTTACTTTTTTGGTTATAGATGGGACTTTTAAAACTTTTATAATAAACTGTCTGGCTTTCTCAGGTTTATTTAGGAGCATGAAAACAACACCTATTACATAAATAGCCTAAAACAAATAAATTTTTTCATTGATACAAAGAATTATAAAGCACTAATTTCAGGAAAAAATTACTTTTGTGAATAAATTGTACATGAAAATAACACTAAAATAAAAAGGGAGAAATCATTCTATATATTCTAAAAGATTAAATATATACATTTGTTGCTTAACTTCTACAAGCTATCATAAAAGATAAAATAAATTTAATAAAAATCGATTTGATGTTGCTTGGCGCAGCTTGGCCAAATATGGCCCTTGTGCCATAAAAACCCATAAAAATCTAATGGTGTGCAATTTCAGTCATATTAGCCTTTAAGGTGTTCAAATTAATTTTCATACACTTCATACTATAGGGTCTGGTGGGGTAAAGTGGGGAGTCTATTCAAAAGCTACCTCATTAATTATAAACTCTGTTTTGATGGAAAGTAAAACTCACATTATATTTAAGTTCTTTAAAAAGTTTTTCAAGCGAAAATTTTTTAGTAGTAAACATCTAGAAGAGCCTGGTGGCTTCTTGTTTGTTTTGATCTGAGTTGAAGTTATCTAGGAAGTTTCCTATTTATGCTTGCCTTTCTAAAACTATTATATTTTTATTGGTCTCCTGAGCTAGATAAAGGACCTGTTAAGAGATTCCAATAAACAGGCAAGAAATTACATGATTTTTAATGCTAGATGTTTTTAAATGAAGTGGGTTAAAATGGTTATAACTTTAGGCTTAGTGGCAACATTGATGAAACTTCTTTTGGGGGTTCTTTTGTGCTATAGATAATTTTTAAATCAGCAAAAATAGATATATTTATATTTAATAATGTATGTATAGGCATAATATTACAACTCCTCTAATTACAAGTCGTACCTTACAGTATGATTACCTTAGATGTTGGGGCTTTTGTGCCATTGAAAATAACATGGAAAGGAGTTTCAAAATCATGGTACAGGGGAAAACGATTTGCAAAATGTTTCTAATGTTTCAATTTCGGAGCTATTCTAGACAATATATTGTTTCTAGAAATTATTATAAATACCTAGGTCAAAATATATAGAATTAAATGTGACAAAATGACAAGCGAAACAAGTGCTTCAGTCAAATTTTGTGTTGAAAGCGACGGTCATGTGTATGTTACACAAAAGTAGTGCAGGATAGTTTCTTCCATTATTATAAATTCGTGAGAACTCCCATTATAAAGTACCGAGGCGTCTGGAAATGGTTTTAAATGTTTAAGGCAGATAACCTGAGTGACATTGACACATCAGTTGTAGATTCTTAGAATTTTACTCTATTTGAGTTCAAGAATAAAGACACGACAAGGTGTGGGATATTTCCTACCCTTTTGTTAGAAGTCAGTGAACTCCCATTCTAAAAGACCAAAGGGGACTGAAAGAACTGGTTTTTTCAATGAGGAAAAACATAAAAGTCAGCTACTAACAAAGTCGGTCATCCCATTCTTAGAATTTTGTTCTTTTGAGTATTGGGTTAGGGCATACCCTAAGCTACCACTCCTGGGCTAATGTTCTCACCATTTCCTGAATTATTTCTGACTACCGGTCGAAGCAAGTGGTTTTGTATATAAGAAGAGCTGACATATGGACACGAACTCAATTGTTCACTCAAGAATCTCAGGCTCTGATTTCCAGTAATCTGTAATTTACACAAACAGCAACACTGGGTCTTTTGTATATTTTAGCTCATGTCGAAAATCTCATAAGTTTATCCGATCCACAGGTTGACTGAACTAACAGGTATACCTAGTTAGAAATCAAGCCCCAAACACATGACTGATGATCATTTAACAATGCTTCAGGTGACAAGGAAATGCTCAAGAAGCTTTTGTAGAGTGGTGATGACCGATTACCCTCCTCACTGGAAAAGAGGAAGAAATGCTGATTACTTTTTTGGAAGTTTCAGGCGAGGACTGGGTGTTTGGATGCTAAATCGTTTAGGCCGCTTTGGCTGCCAGAGGGTTAAATAATTTTTCGAAGTGCTAATAAATCAAAGAAAATAAATTGTTTTAAATATTTCAGCACATTTCTATAAATAAATTTTATAAAATGTAATGGTTTTCTAAAAAATATATAATTTGGAACTCAGACTATATAGTACAGCTGGTAGTAACTGCTACCAGCTAACAATGCAATACTGGAGAATTCTACTTAAACACAAATAATGATCCATACCATTTCTCCAGCTACTTCAAGATATTCTTTGGCTTTTCCTTTAAGAATATTATCTAGAAAAATAAGACTCATTTTATTTAGTCATACTTCAGAGCATTATTTTCATTTTGTATAATCAGAATTCTCTGATTAGAAAGTATTTGTTTAAAAAAGAAAACTATTTAATGGTGATGCACATTTTATTTATACGTAGTCAAACCTGATTCATAAAATTGTTCTAAAATAAGGATGAACATATTCCTAGGTAATAATCAGATAACCCAAAGAATATTTTCTAAGAAAATGCTGTAACATGTACCAGTTGAAGAAACAATCTTAGCCCAGTATCCTCTCCACACTCAAACATATAAGCTATGATGTATGTATTTAGTTATTAATTGAAACATATAAAGGTCTTGTGTGTATGTATGTGTTTTAAGTATCTTGATATTTTCTGTTTTCACTGAAGAAATTGGGTTAATGAGTTCAAATGAACAAATTTCACTAAGCTAGATTTTTTTTAAGAAAAAGTTTGTTTCAACAGAATGAAATAGTCCTAAAAAATTGTACACTACAAATTTTAGTACTTTCTTGAAATGCAAACTCAATTCACATTTAAATAGATTTTAATGAAATTTATATATGCCAACCCTTTTTAAACTTATGAAAAATTACTAAAACTAGGATTACATATTTCACTCAGGTTGTAACTGAAACAATCGCTATATACACAACACACTCAATGAAAAATTATAGTAAGTGTAGTTAGTAATGTTTTAAAACAAATATAAGACTAGGGAATGCACACTCACCAAAAGATTCCTGCGAATTTTGTATATGTGCTAATAGAATAGAACATGATAAAGACACATCAGGAAAGCCTTCTATTTCATTGAGTCCTTCTTCAGCTTCACCATTTCGATCTGGGAAGTTAGGAAGTATAAAACAAATTTCATTGCTTATACTGAAACTGTAAAGATCTAAGTGCAATACTTCAAATCAATAGTTTTGAAAATAGATGCTGTAAACATTTTTTCATAATTATATAATACAATAAGTCTTATAAACAATAACTAATTTAACTATTAATTCACAAAATGAAACTTTGTTTTTAAAAAGTTTATTTATATTATAATCATAATTATCCATATTTTCTTCAGATTTGTTAGACTAGTACATTTAAAGTTTAAGGTAAAAAATCTCACTACAGAATGATTTTATGGTTTACATTATATTACCAATTCGTACAACTTTCCTTTAACTCTATAAATATCTGTATAATCATACGTGGCCTTTTACCCTTTTTATTCGCAGCAATGGTAGCCTAGGTAGTAGTCGTGGATTCGCAACCAGAGGGTTGCGACTCAACCAAAGACCATTGTGTACGTGTGGGCTAGAGCATATTAAATCTGTCATGGCCTCAAATGTCCTAACGTTGGCATGGTGTGGAAGTTTGGAGAGTGGGGTGCCAGCTCAGGTGTTGACCTCATTTGACCATGGTTCAAAATTACGAGGTGTTGTTCTTGGATCTTTAACTTTGGGATTGGTCCTGGACCGTCGTGTTGCTCCAATGTAACATAAATTCAACTACCTACCCTTTTTATTCAGCTTAAATTATTCAGTAATATATCTATTTTCACTTTTCATTTAAATATTACTGTCTCTGCAATAATTGTCACTTGGCCACTCGAAATAAGACCTAGTCACTTATTTCAGATTACAAATGCTTTCCCAGGCTCTCTTCTATAACCCCCTCAACCCCATAGAAATCTCGTGTAAAAACTTGTTCATTCTTGTCATGACCACCATTATGGGAGGAGTTCAGATACGAGCCACTTGTTGTAACAGGGAGTGGACTTAGAATTCTAATGTGATATGCATACTACAAAACTCTTTCCTTTAATAAAATGCTATATTTAAAACATCATGTCTTTAGAGTTTAAGCATGATATATGTATGCAAGTAAGAATATTAGAGCTGCTACACCTATACAGGTTTACAAGAAAAGACTTTGGTCTTGGTTTGGTTCCAAAATGTAAATTGTTGTGTTGATTAATAAAAACAGATACCTTCATGTATCAAGGACACACAGTAATACAATTTATAAATGGGATCCTCAGGATATCGTTTTATTCCTTCAACAGCAGCAATTTGCATAGTACGATACATTCTAGCTCTGCTATAGTAGATTAATGTATCCTGTAAAGTACAAAATACAGAAAAGTAAGGTGTAATATAGTAATAATATACACATTTCCAAAAAACATTTCAGTATGAAATACCAAGTAATTATTTAAAATTTTTAAAAACTTAGCTGAAGAGTAACAAATATGTATTTCTATATTACATTATGTTGACTGCAAAGTTTTTATCACTCTAGTAAAGCAGAGACAATAGGTACAATTTAACAATAAGTCAATTTTTTCAAAAAGTAGTGATAGTAAAATTGGTATTCATTTTTGCTCTCTCTATATATAGTAATTTCCCATTCACATTTCACACATTTTCACAAGCACTAAGACCACTATACCATTTAGGCAAAGAAATTACCACTATAACTGCTAAGCTCTCATTAACCCCCTGGTGGTTGTCTTGATGAGGTATTTCGTCATTAGCAAAACCATCAGTAGATCTTGATGGACAAGAGATCTCGTCATTAGAAGAAAACTAACCAGATCTTGATCTTGTCATCATGAAAAAATCAAAATATCTTGATGAGACAAGTTATATCTTTTTTAACAAAATTGATCAAGTTTGATGGACCAGATATCTCATCAAAACCACTTGGAGGAGTATATGTTTTTTGGAGGATTAAAGTGCAATATGTTTTAAGTATTTTTAAATTAAATTTCAGTTATATCAATGTAAAAAGTAATTAACAATCTTAAATATATTCTTAAGGCCTTTTTAATTTTTCTTAAGAAATTCTCTAAATGATCTTAAGAGGCAATATTGTAAGATAGCCATTGAGTAAAGATAGCTAAAATTGCTATTATGTTACGACAACAAATTGATTATTAATCGAAACTACAATATGAAAAACAGAAAATTCATTTAATAATTATTAAGTACAAGAAAGTATTAAACAAAACAAATTGAATCAGTCATTTTCAAAACCACAGAAGTCTGATTTGTTTACTTACATATTAACCGCATGCAGCAATTAATCGCCAAATCTGTACTTATTAACCGCATGCCAGCGATTAATCGCCAAATCTGTTGGAAGGGGTATATGACAGAAGAACTGGAACAATCTGGTTATATTCACTGCCAAGTGAACCACAAATACAATTTCATTGATTCTGATTGTTTTGCAAAACTTTTTTTAGAACCAACAGTTCAGTGTTCGGTGCGTAATTGCATTAGATACTCGTGTTCTATTTTCTCGTTTTTACGTCGAAGTAAATTTTTACGTAACGCTTGATCGTTATGAAATAATGCTGGGAGAATATTCACATCCCAATGGATATTTGGGGCATTTGTCACGAAACATTTCTTGTTATGGTCCCCGATCGTAGTGCTACCACATTAATGAATGAAACAAAAAAACACATTAAAGATGGATTGACCATTTTTTCCAACTGTTGGAAGGGGTATAAGACGAAAGAACTGGAACAATCTGGTTATATTCACTGCTAAGTGAACCACAAATACAATTTCATTGATTCTGAAACTGGCACACACACACGAATATAGAACGCATCTGTGGAAGCGCAAAATGGCGAAATAAAAAACATCTCGCCACCACCTCGAGTCCCTACTCGCAGTTTCTAATGATAATATCTTTGATGCCAAACTAAGGGTAATTGCTAAACATTTTCCACCCGAAACGATTTGTTAACATGTGACGTCTGCATTTTTTTTAAATGACCTGGTTTGACACACTATTATTCGTTAAAAGTGTCTAAAAGTTAGAAATCAAACCAGGTAAAAAAATGTTATCAAAATGAAATTCATAGGTGCAAAATGACTCAAAACCCCTTTATTATTTATCTTATTTTATTTACAAACTACTGCCCTCAGGGGCACATCTCCTTTCGGTGTGTACAAGCTTCTCGGAACTGAGGTACTCTAGTGAACTTTTCTTTTCTCACGGGGTTTCTTGTGTTAGTAAGCATGGTTGTCGCCCTCCCTGGATACCCATTTTTTTCATCTCATATCCTATCCGTTTTTTCCCTTCCACCACCTTTTTTACTTGAAGTTGTCTTGGGTTTGCAGCAGTTTGAACAAATATGGCCCTTGTACCACAAAACCCAAAACCAACCAACTTTACAAACTACTAATAAAATAGGTAATGCACATTTACAATTACAGTGGTGTAAAATGCACAACATGTACATATCTAAAATGTATATGAAAAATTTCTTTAGATTTTAAGTTTCCTAAATATTTTCCAAACAGTAAAGGTTAAAAGTGACTCTAATAGTCTGAGAAAAATTCAACTGGAAAGAACCCTATATTATTCCTATCTTCCTAGAATAGTATAGATAAGTTATATGTAAATGAAGAATTTTGTGAAATGTAATCAAAAAGTTAATATCAGATCAGGATTCGAAATTAACGGTAGTTACTCATATTTTGTACCTTTGAATTTTATTTTGATCCCCAAGTTTTTTGACCCACTTGTCATTTTGTTATCGATGAATCAAACTTCAATTTCTGGTATTAATAGAATTAAGAGGATTGGATACATTGTGCTATGCAAAATTAAGGAAGCTGTGAAATATAAAAAATTGCTATTGCAAACAAGCAAACGTATAGCATGACAAGAATTTTTTCAAGTAATCACAAATACAATATTACACAAGGTTTGATTAGCTGAAGACTGGAGAAAATTTTAAATTCATTAGAATATATTTGCATAAAAATATATCCTTGTTTTCTTTCTGCAGAACTATAGACAACAATTGAATAAAATTAATGAAACTGTAGTTCAAAGTGATTTTCAAAGGAACCTGCATTGCTTCAAACTTACTTCGATGTGCAAATTTCGATCATTCATATTGAAAATAGTTGTGTCAACTTGAATAGAGAATCCAATACAACAAATAAATACAATTCAAAGCGTTTTTGTCATTTAGTCATATGAAACACAAATTATTTCATTCAAACTTGTCCTGTTTACAAAGCGCGGCATTAAACTATGCTGTCTGCTTCCATGTTGGTAACTAAGGCAACACTATTATCATCAAAAATGTGCATTCATTGGATGCCTCTAATGATAGCTATAGTTGTAGTCTTTGGTACAGCTGTAGTCTCTGCCGCGCGCGGTGGCAACGCGTTTTTTTTGGCGCCGTGTTTGGCGCACTTTTTATGTCGCCACGGAAATCTTCCAACATCGAATATATACTGCATACGTATGGATGAAATATGTAAATCTGAATGAAACAACATTTGAATAAAAAAACACTGCAAATATGGATGAAATGAATGGAATTTTGGCGTAGTTATAAGCGACTCATGCCGGTGAGGGTAACCCATTTGTTCTCGGATTTCCAACAGAGAATCGATATCATTCTCCACATATGAATGAAATGAATAAAAAAAATGTACATTAGTAGAATATAAGTTATTCTAATATTTTAACAGATTTCACACTGTAAATGAGAACTGGACGCCGGCAAGGTTGCCATAAAAATAGGTTAACCCTAACCAGGAGAAAATTCGAGAAAAAAATGGGTTACCATCAGCCTGCATGAGTCGCTTATAACTACGCCAAAAGCCGCGCCAAAACGCGTTGCCACTTCGCGCGGCAGAGACTACAGCTGTACCCCGTCCTGGATCAATCCAGTAGGGAAAGATCCAAGGAACCACAGTCAGTTGAAAAGAACACCTGATACGGCACCTCACTCTGCAAACTTTCACATATAAAAGTTGTGAATTAAATGTGTTAGTCTTCACATGTATGGTATATTTACGTGCTTCGTTAACAGTGAATATATTCAATCATAATTCAACTCCATTCATTGTAAGATAATCCAATTTTTTATTACCATCCTTTTACATTAATTCAAAAGCGCGCACACTTCTCTCCGTACTTTCTTGCAACCCCACTACACATGCCAGGGTTGCTATATTTTTAAAGGCGCGTACATTCTCGCTCTCTTGGCGATTCACTACAGAGTATCCCCCCAGTGACAGAGGGTACGATGGAACGAACAATATAACTTAAATATATATATATAAATATAAGGTAACACATGCAATTTGACATACATAAAATAGAAAGAAATATGATGTAAATTAACAGTTAAATATAGTCAGTATATCTCTGCGGAAAATGTACACGACGACCAGTTCGTGTCGTGGTTGTTGGTTTCTTAATAGTTTCTTTGGAAACAGATGGTTTTGCAAGAGATATTGACTTTGTAGGAAGTGTCTCTGTAACAGTGGATTGACGTTTGATAGGAACATTATTCTCTCCAAGAAGAAAAGCGGGTTTAACTCGATCCAAAGAGACAGTCGATTTCTTTCCTTTCAGTTCAATGGTAATTGTTTTATTGGTTCCGTTTATTACCTTGTGAGGACCGGTGTAAGGCTGACTCAAGGGTGGTTTGTTTGAATCAACTCGAAAGAAAATGTGCGTGCATGCTGTGAGAGATGGATGCACAAAAACTGGACTTTCACCATGTCGTGAAGTAGCAACGGGATTAAGAGTTCGCATCCGCTCTTTGAGTTGAGTCACAAAGGAGGTATCAACGATTTGTTTGTGGTCTGGGATTTCTAACATGTCTGCAGGCAATGTTAATGTTTTGCCATAGACAAGTTCAGCACAAGTTGCTTTGATATCTTCCTTAACCGCGGTACGGATACCTAAAAGTACGATGGGAATGATATCAGTCCATCTATCGTTTTCATGTGCTTTGATAAATGCTTTAAGATGTCTATGAAAACGTTCGATGAGGCCGTTTGCAATTGGGTGGTATGTAGTCGTTTTTATTCTATTCGTGCCTAACATGTTTGCAAATTCTTGATACAAATTTGATCTCATTTGAGATCCTTAATCTGTGGTTATAAATAATGGGCATCCAAAGCGACTAATCCAAGTGGTGAATATTGCCTTGCAAATGGTAGTAGTTGTCGTATCAGGTATGGGTATGGCCTCAGGCCATCTGGTAAATCTGTCGATGAGTGTCAGAAGATAGACGTGACCATCAGATGGGGGTAAAGGACCTACAATGTCTAAGTGAATTTGCGAGAAACGTGCATCAGGAAGTGCGAAAGTTCCTAGTGGTGCTTTCGTGTGGCGTTGGACTTTTGATCTTTGACAGGGTTCGCAGGAGCGTACCCAGCACTTGATTTGACGTTTCATATTGGGCCACACATATCGGGAGGATATCAGCTTTGTGGTAGCTGCAATTCCTGGATGAGAAATATTGTGTAGATGCTCAATTATGAGCTTTCGAAAGCATTCAGGTACGAAAGGTCGAGGTGAACTAGTTGATGTATCACAAAGTAAATCACAGTCAGATGAATGGCATGGTTTATATTCCAAAGTCAGAGATGAGTCATTGTTTTGAAGATACCTCTGTACCTCTGAATCACTTTTCTGCCTTTCTGCAAAATCTTTAAAATTCAAATTTGGAGATTTTGTAATAGAATCAATTTCGATTCTTGAAAGTGCATCTGCGACAGAATTTTTAGAACCTTGCACATGCCTGATGTCTGTGGAATATTGTGAAATTAAGTCTAAATGGCGTAATTGCCGAGGTGAACATTTATCAGGTTTTTGCTTAAAGGCGTAAATTAATGGTTTTTGGTCTGTGTAAATTTGAAAACTTCTGCCTTCTAGCATGTGTTTAAATTTCTTTATTGCGGAATAAATTGCAAATAGCTCACGGTCATATGTTGACCACTTTTGTTGACTTCTGTTCAGTTTCATAGAGAAAAATGCAATGGGTTCCCACTGATTGTGAGAAAGTTGCTGCAAAGTGCCTCCGACAGCAAAATCTGAAGCGTCTACCCAAACGCTAAGTTGTGCCCCGGGAATAGGGTGTCTTAAAAGAGTTGTCAGAGCAATAGCTTGTTTGGCAGCATTGAAGGATTTTTCAGCATTCTCGTTCCATTTTATTTGTTCGGAAGAATTTCGAACATTAGAGCGAGATTTCTTTTTGTTTTTGTGTCCTTCTAAAAATTGTACTAAAGGGGCAAGTATGTGAGCAGCTTTAGGTATGAAAATTCTATAAAAGTTATACATGCCTAAGAATCTACGGAGCTGAGTTAAAGTTGTGGGTTGGGGAAATTCCATTATGCATCGGACTCTATCGGGAAGAGGTTCTATTCCCTTTTCGGAAAGTTTAAATCCCAAAAACTCGATGCTAGGTCTACCGAAAGTACATTTTGAAACATTGATACAAAGACCGTACTCCTGAAATTTTGAAAATAAAGCTTCAAGTTGTTCTAAGTGTTCTTTATCATCTTTTGATGCAATCAATATGTCGTCGACAAAAGCATAAACACCGGTTAAATCGCGAGTAACTTCATCAATAAATCTTTGGAAAGTTGCAGAGGCATTACACAATCCAAATTGCATTCTCGTACTTTCGAATAATCCAAACGGGCTACATATTGCTGTTTTGTGAATATCGTCAGGGTGTATCGGAATTTGATGATAAGCTTTGATAAGGTCGACATGGCTAAACATTTTGGAACCGTGCAATTCTGAAGTAAAATCAGCAATATGTGGGATTGGGTATTTTTCTTTAACAGTTTGTGCATTTAATGCCCTATAATCGCCCACAGGCCTCCATTCCAATGTTCCTTTTTTAGGAACCATATGAAGTGGTGATGCATAATTGCTCTTTGAAGGTCGTAAATGACCAAGCATCATCATATTTTGGAATTCAGTTTTGGCGATTTTCAAGCGATCTGGTGCTAATCTTCTAGGTTTTGCAACAACAGGTGAACCTACAGTTGTGATGTAATGGACAGTATTATGCTTAACCGGTTGATTAGGATCCGGCAATTTAGAAATCGATGGAAATTTATTTAAAAGGTTGTGATAAACAGAATCTCCAGTTATTGTTTTTACTGAATGAATATCAGCATTTTTCATTTGCCCAATTGTCTGAAATTTTGTTTTTAAATCTCTTATACATTTATTTCGGAGATCGGGTACCAATTCAAAATAATGGAGGAAATCTGCTCCGAGAATTGGTGTGTTTACATTTGCAATTAAAAATGTCCAAGTAAAAATTCTCCGTAATTTAAAGTTTAAAGAAAGGGTTTTTTGTCCATATACCTTAATAATTGAAGAGTTAGCAGCTGAAAGTGTCTGTTGACAAGAATTTCGTTTTTGAAAATTATTTGCAGGAAGCAAAGATACGTCGCTACCCGTATCGACCAGGAAGGATACGTTAGTTGTCCGGTCTCGAATGAACAGGCGACGCGAGATTTGTGGCAAAGAATAGGTCGCCTCTATTCTTCGCGATTCTCGTTTCCCTGATAAAAACAGGGTTGGACACATTTGTCGGCCCTACATTTATCACCAAAACGACGGTGATACCAACAAACCGATGAACGCCTGGAATTACTCCTAGTTCTGTTTCCTCGGTACGGGGAGCGACCTCGCGGAAACGAAAGTTGATCGATTCTTTTGTTCAATTTCTCAATTTCACGGAAGAATTTTTCCTCATTTGAATTACGCTCTTCACGTGAAACAGCACAATTCTCCATTGGAGAAGGAGTAACTTCCAGAATGCGATCAGAAATTTCAGCAGCCTTATCTAATTTTAGGTCAGTAACGGCGGCTAATATAGACTGAACAGAAGTCGGCAAACGTTGTAAGAATAGTTCCAACATTAAATTTTCTGGGACGTTATGAGATTCAGCGCGACGTTTCATATTTCGCAACAACTCGGAGGGTTTTCTAGATCCTAATTCCTCTCCTGACAAAAGTTGTCTGATTTCCTGTTGCGAAGATTCGCCGGAACGAGCTATCAGTTCTGTTTTCAATTTAGTGTACGGATCAACAGGGTCGGGTTTTACAAGTACATCACGAATAAGTGAGGCAATTTCAGGTGGTATATGAGAAACAATATAATTATATTTTGTCATAGACTCTGTAATAGGTTTAGGAGCCGCCAAAGCGAAAGTACTTTCGCACATGATAAACCATAAGGCGGGATCCGATCTATTAAAAACAGGAATTTGAACTGCACTGACCTCAGACATAGTGCAAGGGAATAATCAAGATATCCAAATTGCAAGTAAAAACAAACAGAAAAGTAACCCAGAGATAAAAAAGTTCTATCTTACCCCGTTCGCCTTTCTTCTAATAGCCGGTGTGTCTTAATCCGAGAGATATTGCGTAACGCGTATGTCATCCTCGGCGCTAGAGAAAGTCGAAAATAAGCTGTCGAAACGAAACTACTTCACAAATCTACGTAGCTCTCACGCATTGAAATTCTTCATAAGAATCACTGTATATTCTCACCGGGTCACCATTATGGTATATTTACGTGCTTCGTTAACAGTGAATATATTCAATCATAATTCAACTCCATTCATTGTAAGATAATCCAATTTTTTATTACCATCCTTTTACATTAATTCAAAAGCGCGCACTCTTCTCTCCGTACTTTCTTGCAACCCCACTACACATGCCAGGGTTGCTATATTTTTAAAGGCGCTTACATTCTCGCTCTCTTGGCGATTCACTACACATGGTACGTCTTCACATTCAAGTTGCACTGGATCAACACAATAAGCTATTGCCGACGGTCAGGAATCAATCCAGAATAAAAAGATCCGAGGACGCCTCGTAATTTTGAATTACTTGGAGCTTCAAAAGAAGCATCAGATTGAATTACCTTTTGAAATTGGTAGGTAGACATTTATTTAGCGTCGCACTGGAGTAACACGCGGACTATTGCTGACGGTCCGGTAGGAAGGCAGATATTTTAATCAACGTCACAGGAACAACACAATGGGCTATTGGTGACGACAGTCCATAATCAATCCCGAAGAAAAAGATCCAAGGACAGAGCCTCGTAATTTTGAACCATGGTCAGATGACGAGAACAACACCTGAACTGGCACCCCACTCTCCAAATTTCCACGCCAACGTGAGGACATTTGAGGTCATGACAGATTTAATGTGCACCAGTCAACCGTGTACACGACGGTCTTTGGCTGGACCTAGTTTCGAACTCGTAACCATCCAGCTGCTAATCCGTTGCTCTTCCAACTGGGATACCGCGGCCCTTTTTTAAAATAGGAAATCAGTTGTTTATAACATCTCATTGGCAATACAGATTTGGAAAACTTCATTGGAACGCTCCCTCTCCCTTTTATATCAAAGCTTAGAAATATTACTAGCAAAATTGCCCGACCTCACTCGGGTTGAATTGGTTATATATTGAAAGTGGCCAGAAAGTAATCAGTTTCCTCTTTGGTAGAAAAATGCCAAATCATTTAAGTGTAAGTAAAATAATTTTTTAACACCTTTTCGACATTTTTATAATTTCTACAACCTATTTTGGACACAATTTCTATAAATGCAAATCCATCCATGTAATACATTTCATATATATAGCACCCCTGCTAAAGGTACAAATTGGCGAAAGGTGAGATACTAAGATAACTGCTACAAAAGACGATTTTGAAGGAGGATTAAGAATTCCCTTTCTTAAGTTCTATTCCTGTAAAATTGCTCAACTCAATTCTTAAAAATGACTAATCTACTCAGATACTCTCACATAATTTACCTGCCAATATTTTTATTTGTGGCACTCTTTTCTAATTTCGATATCATTAAGGGAAAGATGACTAATTAATTTGATAAGATATTTATCCCTAAGTCTGTTTTAAAAGTGGATATGTTTTTTCTTGAAAATTGCGTTTTGTGGCAAGCGCAATAATAAAAGAACTTGTTTTAAAATTTAATATCTTCAGTAGCGTTAAAGCAAAGGTAAATTATCACCATTTTTAAATGGTAAATCAATTTGACAGGTTTTCTTCTAAAGAAAATCATTGTTTTAAAAAACTTTTCCTATATAATTGCTTAAATATAGTTTCAATTCTTAAAATAAGCCACCTTGGTCATCTGTCACTATGACAAAGATTTTATACTATTTCAAAAGTCCTAGTTCGGATATTTTAACATTAACGTTGTAATGTTAAAAATGGCAAAATTCCACTTAAAATTTGCTTTATTCTAACTTATATGCCGCTTTAAACAAAATACTTTGTAGTGGTGTGTGTGATGAAAAGGAATATCAATTTATTAAAATAAAATATATTTAAAACAGAAAAATAGAAAACAGAGAATTCAAACAAAATAAAAGTTGGCGGAAAAAGTTTTAAAGATATGAATTTGGGATTCTTTTTTATCTCTTGATCTCGCACAGTTGCCACAACTTACAACTAAAAATTAGATAGAATTTAAAAATACGAAATTAATTCGGAGCGAAAAAAATATCACTGCACGTGGCAAACGAACACGAGTTTCCGTTTTGTTGCGAAATATCGTCTGTCACAAATGTTCGGAAATAGTTTATATTTTGCAAAGAAAATAAATAAGACTAAAAATAAAAAAAGTATTTGAATATAAATTTTGTAAAAATAGTTTTTTAAGTAATTGATTTTTCAGCAGTACTGGTAAAACAATTTAAGTAATTGCAATGCTCAATGTGCATTCCAGCTTCTCCAAAATTACCAAATTATGGTGGATTTAAGTAGAGTTACTCAGATGTTTTAACATGAAACTTGCTTAAATACGTAAGCAGAGGAATTTACAATAATGCATTCACTACTCTAAAATATGGTTCATCAAATGTAGAACATTGCATTAAAATGTTTTGAACAAATTATATGTGATACTTGTACAAATACACAGACACAAAATCAAAAATAGAACGGGAAAACGGGTAGACTTACGTAACCAAGTTCAGTCACTAAATGAATGTGAGTACTCACAGTATGCAAAGTTTCATAAAAATATATTCAACCGTTTGGACGTAGCACGGGCACACACATACAGACAGACAGACAGACAGACAGACAGACAGACAGACAGACAGACAGACACTAAACGCGCAAAAGACGGATTTTGCATCAGAAGAACCCAAAACGGATAGAAAACTTGAAATGGGTCTAAAATATGCAATGTACAAACAAACACTTCATTCTTATTTATATAGGTTGTTAGATAGGTAGGTAGTTGAATTAACATCGCACTGGTGCAGCACAATGGGCTATTGGCGACGGTGCGGGATCGATCCCGAAGGGAAAGATCCGAGGACAACACCTCGTAGTTTCGAGGTGAGATATCGAGGTCACGCCTTGACTAGCACCCAAATTTCCAAACTTCCATACCACGCCAACGTGAGTACATTTGAGGCCACGACATATTTAACGTGCACCAGTCCCCACGTACACTATGTTCTTTGGTTGGATCAACTTTAGAACTCCCAGCGCTCCAGTTGCTAATCCGCTATTCCCATTGAATGCCATTTAAGCAAACATCATACCATAACGGCGCTACCACTAGCCTGTACACTTCCCTGTTGACATACGGGATACATGGCTTCATGGGATTTTCTCCACACACTTATCGTTGTGTGGCTCCAGAGTGATGTTAATTAAAATACCAACCTACCACACACTTATCCTTCCATCGGCCCGAAACAGTGGTAAACGCGATTTGTCAGACCAGGTTATTCATTTCCAGTCATCAATTGTCCAGTGGCAATGTTCCCGAGCCCAAGCTGTGTGTCAAGTATTCATCAAGGGCACTCGAGTTTGGCGTCAGTTCCTAAAGTCCATATCTTTGAAGGAACGTTCACCTGTCTTTTTACGGCCATACTGCTATCGTAAGTTACAAATAAAGGTTTTCCAAAATTCTTGTTGTCACGGTGCCCCCTTGAAATGGAAGTACGTGAAAATCCAAACTTCTCTACCTCCGAAATTCTGTAACCCATCCCACGAGTTCCAACTATGAAATAGCTTTGAAAGTCGTTTAAATCGTGATAACTTATCATTCTCACGGAGGAGATTTCACGGTTCTAGATGCTTCAAAGACGTCAATCGCTTTATATGCACTGAAAGACACAACCAATGACATACATCGCTATGTATTTTGTATGGGTCGTCCGTGCCAGTTTCTCTGGCACTTCAGTGTACAGTCTATTCAAAAATAAAACTGAAATATATGCAATATGAAATATATGAAGCTTTTTCCAAATTACTGCGTTTCGTTTTAAGACATTAAATATTTATGTTTCAGTCTAGAGCAGTGTTTCCGAAACAAAACCGCGTAAGGATATTAGGTGTTCCAAGACAAAAACATAAGAAAAACTGCAGCTTTTAATTTGTTTTACTGTAATAATAAAACTTTAAACTAACTATTGTTTATTTTGATAGAAACTTCAGTCTGGTTAGAACAAACCTGGTTAATAATCAGTATCAAGTAAAGAATGGAAATCTAGAAAAGGTATGGTAGGTAGGTATTTTTAATTAACGTCGCATTGGAGCACCACAACAAAATATAGAAAAGTTTGGAGTTTCTGTAGACGGGACGTCACAGAGGTCGAGAGGCCCTGGTCACTTTCAATTATTGAAGTCCCCCCTTTATAACTTTAAAATGGAGAACATGAACATTGAAATTGTAATCAAGTTGAGATCAAAAGTGCAAATTTGAGACCCCAAGAAAGTTAACCCCAAGCTTTGATACGTCCTGTTTTCAGATACAGTTCGCCCAACCCGAGAAGAGACTTTGCCACGCCTCTTTGAGAGAGTTCATTTCAATACAGGAAGAGGCCCCTTTTGGATTGCGAATGGGAAAATCTCTGTCAACATTTCCTCTTCTACACCTTTACGCTATTTATTGGGTTGATGCAAAAGTTCGTCCCGTTTTTGACGCTAGATGGCATTGCATCGCAAAAACCTAAGTGTTATCTACTTCACACGTGTAAAGTTTTGATGTTTGAAAGGAGGAATTTCAGCGAGTACTTGGGGAAAAAATTTGTTATTGGTTGTGTTTTTAATTTTTTTTAACATTAAAAAAAGGCAGAAAATAAGGAACATTTTCGACATGCTATGCTTTTTTACTTCCGAAAAGGCAAGAAGGCTTCGCAGACGCAAAAGAAGAAATGTATTGTGTATGGTGAGGGTGCCGTTGACGATTCCACGTGCCGCAAGTGGTTCGGAGAGTTTCGTCACCTGGATCAGTTCTTTAGCCAGAAACCTCGGAACTTCTATGAGCGCCGGATTATGCAGCTACCGGAGAGATGGAGAAAGGTCATCGAACAGAACTTCACATACTATATTGATTAAATGTAAATTTTTTAAATAAAATTTTTCTTCAATTTTTGTCGAAAAAACGGGATGAACTTTTGCATCAACCTAGTACATCAACATTCATTCTTTATTCGAGACCAAATAAGACGAAATGCTCCTTCAAACCTTCAGAATCCGGATCAATCTGAATCCAGTAAATATGACTGACGAAGATTTCTGGTGATCCCTTGGTCTGGAAATACTGTCCTCAGGGGCACATCTCCTTTAGGTGTATACCAGCTTCAAGGACACGATGAACTCTAGTGATCGTTTCTTTTCACATGGGGTTTACTGTCTTTAGTAAACACGGGGGTTGCGCTCCCGGGATGCCCAAACGATGTTGTTTTTCTGCTTTCATCCCACTATGTCCACCAAAACCTATTTTCCCCCTTTCACGACATTTCTTACTTGACGTTGTCTTGTGTTTGGCGCAGCTTGATCAAATGTGGTCATTGCGCCATAAAACGCCACAACAACCAACTTTAGAAAACAGCTTGTTCGTCTTAAAGCCTTTCACACTGACTGAATCTGGAGCGTTCCGCTTCAATGCACCCGAGTCTTCGTTAGTCAGTTTCTACTGGATTTCGATTGATTTAGATTAACTAGGATTCTGGTGGTGCGGAGGGGCCTTAATAGGTCGCCGAAAATTAAAGGTGGAAACATATCCCCTAAAACTCAGTTGACACATGACCATCGTCCAGTACCACTTGACGAAGGAGTGGTCAAGCCTCCTTTCATGGTGGACGGACAATACCAAGTCTTAAAAATACTTTACTTATTCTACTTTATTTACTTAATACACTGCTGGCCACCGTAAATGCAACACCCTGAAGGAAACATGCAAATAATATGAAATTTACAACATGCATTAGCGGAGGTGAGATATGCAAATGATTAGAATTTCAGCGCAGACGCACATCACGCGCGCCTGTGGCGCCACTTCAAAGCGCTATTTAAGGCTTGGAGATTTCGACGATTTCAAGTACGGCAATTGTGTTTTTCTTGCGGTTTTTTCAAAAAAACGATCAATTATGCCTCGTAGAAAACAGCGATCATCTTTTGATCAAGTATCCGAGTTCGACAGAGGAAGGATAGTGGCCTACCGAGATTGTGGATTATCTTTCAGGGAAATCGGTAGTCGTGTTGGACGAAACCAAACAACTGTAATGCGGATATGTGATCGTTGGATGCAGGAGGGTACGACGGACCGACGTGTTCGATCGCATCCACCTCAGTGCACCACTTCACGTGATGACAGGCATATTGTGCGTATGGCAGTGACGGATCGCTCAGCCACATCACGAACCATAGCACAGCACATTCAGTCTGTACCGCATCATCCAATGTCTGCGCGTACCATTCGACGCCGTTTACAGCAGAGTGGTCTGTCCGCAAGACGTCCATTGCTTCGTCTACCCTTGACGCAGAACCACAGACGTTTCCGCCGCCAATGGTGCGATGAAAGAAAGATGTGGACGGCAGAATGGAATGAAATTGTCTTTACTGACGAGTCATGCTTCTATCTTCAACACCACTATGGTCGGATTCGAGTCTGGAGACACCGTGGAGAGAGGATGCTGAACAGCTGCGTTATGCATCGCCACACTGGTCCTGCACCGGGTATTATGGTATGGGGCGGTATTGGATATCACTCTCGCACTCCTCTAGTACGCATTGCCGGTACTTTAAACAGCCAGCGCTACATCTCCGAGGTGTTGGAGCCAGTTGTCCTTCCTTACATTCAGGGCTTGCCCACAGCCATATTTCAACAGGATAATGCGCGACCACACGTGGCACGCATTGTCCAAGGGTTCTTCGTCAATCGCCAGATTGAATTGCTTCCCTGGCCAGCTCGCTCTCCGGATCTTTCGCCGATAGAAAACATGTGGTCCATGGTTGCTCAACGATTGACCCAGAATACATCCCCAGCTGCCACACCAGATCAACTTTGGCAACGTGTGGAAGCTGCTTGGTCTGCTGTACCCCAAGAACACATCCAAAGTCTCTTTGAATCAATGCCGAGGCGTGTGGCAGCGGTGATCTCCAACAATGGCGGCTACTCTGGCTACTGATTTTGGCAGGAACCACACTTCACAGAAGTCTATAAATTTAATCATTTGATACTTGGTCAACATGTTATCTACAAAATAAATTTTGTTGTGATATCTCTTGTCTTTCTTGGTGTTGCAATTTGGGTGGCCAGCAGTGTACTAGTCTTTAACTCAGAATGAATCATAAGAGTGAATTGTGGCGTATTTGGAGTGGGGTGCCAACTCAGGTGTTATTTCGTCATCTGACCGCAATTCAAAATAACGTGGTGCTGTCCTCGGATCTTTCCCTTGGGATTGATCCCGGACCTTCGACAATAGCCCGTTGTGTTGCTCCAGTGAGACGTTAATTAAAATACCTCTCTACCTACCTGTGATGTATTCGGTATGATACGACTTTGATAAAAACATAAACTAAACATTGAATATACTACAATTTCGAAGAGGATTTCCCTATTGCAGTAGATGCAGATTTATTGTTGTTTATTGGTACAACCAGAGACGGTAAAAGTTATGTCTCGATGTCTTCATAAAATGGCCTCGTCCCTCACTTCAATTGGTACCTTCAGCACTAACTCTTCTCTCCTACCCCATGTTTCCTAGTGAAGCCATCATCCAGTCCCGAAAATATACGTAGTGGGTCCTTGAGCATGGTCGATCCTTCTCTGCTCATTTTTCCGCCTTTGTAAAATACCGTCATCAAGCTCTAAGACAACGTTTGAATGATCCATACAGATTTGAGAGCGGTTGTGCCATTTGAGCTCCTTTTTAACTTTGGGCAAAAATGATTTGCACTTTATTGTCTGCGGAAAACAAACAACGACGAATCGAGTTGACTTATAAGGTTGTCTAAAGTTAAGCATTGTATTTTTTATTGCTTTCAATCCAATTTCAGCATCCCCAATCACAATGTTACGCTGCGTTACTTTACTGGGTCATAATCATAAGATAAAGGAAATAGAAATTAGAATTTAAAAACACCTGTAAAAAAGAGTAAAGTACATTCTCAAATTTGCTTAATCAATTGAATAGTAATTTTTAAGATGAAGGATATGACATGAACCTTTTTATAAGAGCTCTCGGTGGTATTAGTAAGCAATAAAATCACAGCATACGTCAGGAAACGAGAAAATTTGACATAAAAGTTGCAAATGCATTGTATACTGTGAGAAAAATCAGCTCTACATCATATCATCGTGTCATCCACAAAAATAGCTGAAATATTAACTACGATAAGTGCACACTTTTGAGAGTATTAAGTTATACAGGGTGCTTCACTTTTTAGGACTTGAATAAAGAAATTATCATAATTTATTTACTTATATATATCATTATTTATTTTATATATGATTTACTTATATATATCATGATTTATTTTTTATATGATTTGCTTATATATATATCATGATTTACTTATATATATACCAAAATTTCTTATGTACATACATAGACCCCAAAATTTTTTTGCTACTTACTTCAACATGGGCTCTAGGCACTTCTCGTCATTCGAATCATTTGGTTTCAATGTTACAAATTTTTTTTTCATAGTCCTAAGCGGAATACACTGTACTGATGTGGTTTTGATTATAAACAAGTCTTAACTTTTGAAAGCAGCATATTTTTATGACAACACAATCATTCGATGAGTTACACAGAATTTTAAATAAATATGATAAAGAAATAATTAATTACAGATGTAATATTGACAGTTTTCAATCAAAGTTGTAGTTATATTGATAGTTTTCAAAGTTTTAGTTCTAATGTACTGACAGTTTTCTGTTTTACAAAGTTTTTCTACGAAATCTTAAAGTAAGGGGAAAGGAAAGTTTACAATACATGTATCCTCTACATCGCAGTAATGATAATTCATTTTCACTCGTTCAAGTACACTCTGAGCTCTGATGTGAAACAGGAATCCTAAATTCGCTGACGTATTCAACGATAACAAAAGATAAAATGGGAAAAGAGTAAAAATTTGTTTTGATTTTACCGTGATAACGATTGATAAGACTGAAACGGCACACAAGGGATACTGAAAAAGGATTTTATATTGCATCCGTAAGTACGCGAATAAGGAAACAGTGTGTGTAGTAGTTTGTATAAGCAAAAATGTATATTTTGCTATCAGAAATTCAACAATTGTGGTGTTGCACGAATCATTTCATGTAAGGCTAATTATTCATTTATGCTTAATTTCCTTAGATGGGAAATGAAATTAGAAAATCTGTTGGTAAGCTTTTTAAAATGTGTATCGTAATGCCCCCATCGGAATACATTATTTACATGACAAAGAATTTCTAAATATGGTTGTATTCTTGAAACTGCAAAACACTCATCTTGCGGCTATGGCGGCATTACTCAACATTGTTGGATTAGGTATTGTATCAGCTTTTACTGCATCAGCTAGTATTGATATGAAAAGACCAGGAAGCAGGTTTTCCAACATAACAAGCAACCAAATATCTTGGATAGCTAGTCTCCCGAGCACGACAGCAGTTTTTGGTAATTTGTTTTCAGGTGAGTGTTTAGTTATTCAAATATTTTGTTATTTATAAATCGTTTAAAGTATTTGAATTTTGCGTCTAATACATTTCATATAACAAATATTGTCGGCTTACAAGTGAAACATGCCAAGTTAAAATTTTCAAATATGAGTTTCTTTAGCGTTTCTGGACCAGAATGGGATTTTTAGACTGGTGAACTCCACTAAGTTATTTTTTCTTAGCATGAAGGTTAGATTTCTTATTGAGAAACATGTTGAATAGAATTTTTCTCCCTTCGTTTTCTTAAAGCTATATTTTTTGACAGTGTGTTTCACTTGCAAGCCGATAATATATTCTAGTGCACATTGCATGCGTTTTAAATTGTAGGCCGACAATATGATCTAGTGCACATTGTGTACATTTTCAATATCTAACCCGACATCTACATTTGAGGCCACGTGCACCAGCCCTCGTGTACACGACGGTCTTTGGCTGGACCGAGTTCCGAACTAGCAACCCTCTGAGAATTTTATATAGAGAGGTTCAATTTTACTGTTTGTTTCGGAATACACATACTTATTTTTTTATTCTTTAGGGTACCTGTCTTTGAAATTCGGAAGAAAAGCAGTTCTGATGTCAGTATCCGGACCTTTTGTGGCCAGTTGGTTAATGATAGCTTATGCACCATCTATGGCATGGATTTACACAGGCCGTCTGCTAGCTGGACTTTGCGGTGGGATATGCACTGTGGCAGTTCCGGCGTATGTCATCGAGATATCATCAATCGAAATACGTGGGTTATTGGGATCCTGTTTCCAAATCTCGTACACGATAGGAGTTCTTATTGCGATGACATTCGGTATTATCTTCAGATGGTCGTGGCTTGCTATTGCAGGGGCTTTTTTCGCTACATGTGCGGCTTTTATGATGTTTTACATGCCGGAATCACCACCTTGGCTCATTGCTAATGATAAAAGAACAGAAGCATTAGAAAGTATTGTTTTTCTTAAAGGAAAAGAAATTGACACGTTGCAGGAATATGCAATGGCATCTGATCACATTGATGAGCAGCATTGTCAACATTCTTTCGTCAGTCAATTTCAGAAACCCCAGATATATAAGCCCATAGCCCTGTCAATAGGCTTGGTGTTTTTCCAGCAATTTTCAGGAATGAGTGCTCTAATGGCCTACACAGTAGAAATTTTTGAACATGCAGAAAGCTCTGTAGATCCTTCGATCGCTGCGGGAAGTGTTGCTGGTGTACAAGTTGTGGCGACAATTATAGGAAGTAGTCTCATGGATAAAGTTGGACGCACAACGTTATATACTGTATCTGGTATTTTCGTTACATTGGGACTAGTGATTCTCGGCATATATGGAATACTATCTAAGAATTATGTTTTGACTGCACCAGTTTATGGTTGGATTCCTCTTATTGGATTTATAATTTTTGTGGCTTCGTTCTCGCTAGGATTTGGACCCATACCATATCTGATGACTCCTGAATTAGTACCTCTTCACAGTAGAAGTGCAGTTTTGGCTGTTGCCGGAGTATTTTCATCAATTTTTCTGTTTATAGTGACCAAAACTTTCGACGATTTAAGGTACTTTATTTCAGATTACGGTATTTATTGGGTGTATGGATTTTTCTCGATGTTAGGTTGCTTATTTTGCTGGCTTTGCTTACCGGAAACTAAAAGAAAAACAATTCACGAGATACAAAATTCTTTTATGCATAAGGAAGAAACAAACCAGTTACTAATAAATGAGAGCCCAGATTAACCTTTTTCAAATCGAATTTGAAAAATGTTTTTAAATAAAAATATTATGGAACAGACTTTTTCATAAAAGGTTTGAATTTTTATACAATTTAGAGTCTGATGGCTTCATTAAGAAATTGCTTTAATGCTTTGCATAAAGCTGAACACCTGAACATTTTCATCTTTCTTAAAAAACACTCATTAATACGGTCTCATTCAGCAATATGTCAAAATAAGATAACACACAAAAACTACTATAAAAATGCAAATAAATACAGATATTTTAAATTGTAGGCAACTCTGAGCAAGTATACACACTTATTTTTTCTCATAAAAATCTAAATTTTCAAGCAGAAATTCATGCAAAATTTCAGATTCGGTATAGCAGTCAATTTTAATCATCATGAACCATTAAAAATTTTAACAGATAATAAATATAAGTAATTTTAAACATAAATGCATCAAAAATACATTGCTGAATTGCTTTTACAGCTCGATAATAATAATAAAACTAATGATATCGATAATTAAATGTTATACAAAAATGTTGATAGATTATTGTTGTTATATACGTATTAGTCTTCGATAGTACATACCATCAGCATCCATCACTTTTTACATTTCTTTATCATTCAGGATTTTTATCATATTCGTAATTCACCACTTTCTTAAATTGCATTTCATTAAGTTAACCATATTCGTAATAAGTCAATATATATTAAGTTTGACCATATTCTTAATTCATCACTTTTTAAATTTCGTTTAGTTAAAAATTCGTAAAAAGTTAATATATACTATTAATTTTTACCACATTTGTAATTCATCATTTTTTAAATTGCATTTCGTTAAGTCAACCATTTTCATAAGTCAATATGTACTAAGTTTTACCACATTCGCAATTTCATCATATTTTCAAATTGTATTTCATCAAGTTTTATCATCCAAGATGGGGATATCCTCATCTCTTAGTTCCCATTTCATATTAATGAGCTTTTACATTTTCTTGTGAGATTTAAACTTTTAGTCTTCATATTTTAATTTAAGGTAACTTTAAGGTTTATTCATCGCATCTTTTATCCTACACATATTACAAATTTTACTAGATCTTTTATTATACACAATTTTAAACTTTTAACGTTGGTTTCTTTGCCATGTGTTTGGCGAAGCTTGGCCAATATATGACCCTTGTGCCATTAAAATTCAATCAATGAACCATCCAGATAGAACATGCAATGCTAAATTTATTGTGGGAGAAACGCATTCTTTCAGTGCACATCTTTTTTATTGCAATTTTGTTTGCAGCATATTTTCAAAAGAGCAGCTTTAGCGTTCTTTAAAAAAACATTAGCGATCACTTAAGAAAATTACAGTCATACTACTTAATTTACTCCACCAAAATGTATGCCTGCGAGTTGAATTGTCGCTTTCGTGACCCATAATTCAAACACCTCCTTGATGAATGGTGTCTTGACCCGTGTTAAAGTGGTGCTGAAGCATACTTACGATGATGTAGTGCTGATTTGGGATCTTTTTTGATTCATCGTGCCCATGGGCAAAAAGTGGGAGAAGCGAAATTAAGCTTCATGAATTACTGAGTTAATATCATGTCGTAATCCGGATATTTATTTTAAGGTAACTCTTTATCAAATAACAGATTTAATAACTTTATCAGTAAATTAAACAAACATTGCTTCCAACGCAATGCAATTTATTCTTCAAACACGGTTAGTTCCCCTCTAAAAGGGGCTATAATCGTCTTTCTGTTAAGCTATTTAGAGATCCGATTCCAGATTACCTTAGTAACTCCTAAATAAATTGTACAGACTTATAGTCACTGTATGATTTGATTGTGTTTGGTTTTGAGGCTCAAGGCACAAAATACTCCTTTAGTCTCGGAATATTTTTGTCTTCATGGTTGGTTGGCTAGATTTTATGGCGCAAAGGCACACTTGGCCAAGTTGGGCCAAACACAACACACGCAAAGTGAAGTAATGAACAAACACAAAAAAAGAAAGTTTGACTGATACTGATAGAGAAAATTAAGTTGCAGAATCGAACCTGAGCCGCCTAGAACACAAAGACATTTTAATCTTGAATATTGCATTTGAGCTTAAATTGAGAATTTAGTTATAAGTAGAAAAGTAAGAAAATTAAAATATGCTTTATTTTACTAACAAAATATTTGCGAAAATTTTATGAAGGAGCCAAGACTACCTTAGAAATTCTATATTTAAGTATTGAGCTTTTACTTCTGAAAGAAAAGTAAAAACTCAAATCATACGATATTTTAAACACAACTTCTCAAGTACTTTAAATCGCCAATAGACGGTTGTCTTGCTCCACTGCGACCTAAATTCAACTACCAACTCAAGTACTTCACAAAATAAAAAAACGTTAATTAACATTTCAGCTCTTATTGTTATAAAAGTTTGAAATTGATAAAGGAGAGGGACCATCGCCAATAGCCCGTTGTGTTGCTCCAGTTCGACGTAAATTCAATTACCTAACATAAAGAAGAGAGAGGGAACTCAAAACACCTTAAATAATATTATTTAACTTATTTTTACTATTTTGATAAAGGTATGAAAAATATTTTTACTCGTACGAAAGTTCGAAATAAGTTTCTAACAAATAAATATTTCTACACAAACCTCGAAACAATATCCATAACAAATATTTCTCTTTTGTTATTTTGACTCACATAAAATAAACGCCTAGGATTGCAGGGAAAGGGAATGTTCAATCTGAAATTAAAATCATGGTGAGAAAACAAAAATTGCATGAAATGAATTATCAATAAAAAAAGTCTGGCACATTTAAAATTTAGAATAGAGGAATCAATTTTAATGACCTTACCACACTTAGTCACAATCAGGTAGAATCCAACTACTTTTATAGTTATGCGAGAATAAAACTTCTTTTTCAATTTTTTCATTGAAAAATATTATTAAATAATTATTAATTATTAATAAGCTGCAACCAAAAATTAATATTGTGAATGGTAATTAATTAAGAAAATTAACAGGACACAAAAGTATACTTATCCTAATATATAAAGATAAACTGCTTCTACATTTTAAAAACATAAATTTTATTTCGGACAGAGGGCAGCATCACACACAGTGCAATTTGCCCTAGTCCAAAAAGTCTAGCCTCGCCGCTAGCTGTTATTTTCGATGTTAAGTTCTACATATTTTTTAATATTTTTATTCGAGTGAAAAAACTACCTGATTTGCATAATTTCTTATGTAAAAAGATTTGGTTTTCAAAATGTTCGCTGATTATTGGCTTCGCCTCTGGCTGTTAATTTTAATGTGTGTGTGTCAAGTTTAACGTATTTTTGAATATTTTTGTTCGAGTGAAAAACTACCTGATTTGCAATATTTCTTATGTATAATATTTTGTTTTTAAAATGTTCGTTAATTGTTTGATTTATTAAATGATAAATGAAAAGGTGTATTTTTGTTTCAAATATTGCGATACTTAAAAAATGTAACTGCTTTCATACAATACTAATTACTGTCGCTCTTAAAATCAGAACAGAAGAAATGCTGTCGCAGCAACGGAAGCTAAATTGACCCCTGTACTACCAACTTTCTTAACAAACATTTTTACTACTAGAGCTATGCTATATTTTTCAGATTGTAATTCACCTAAAACATCTCTTGCTTTTCACACTTAAATTATATAGAGAATCATTATGTCAATGATAAATGAAGTTCAAGTGCTTTATGAGAGGGATTTTTACGATATAAACACAGACGGAAAGTGAATACTTTACTTCCGTTACCCAGATGATCTCTCATGATACATATCGGGGTACGTCAAAATTTTGTTTACCGCCGATTTGGTAATGTTGGGCGTTTTATCGAATTGGTGTTGACTCAAACAAATATTATACATCAATTCGGAATTCATTCTTTGGAATTTCAATTGGCGACTTGCTGAAATCGTATTCGAAAAGCAAGCCAAAAGAACGCCACGTTCAGAATGCGTACAGGAAACATGTATCGCCTCAGAAACACCACCGCTACCTACATTTAGCTTGAAAGAAATGCCAGCAGCATTGTCCATAGAGGAAAAAAGTAGTGAGTAATGATAACATTTTTATGGGGGTGCCCAGCAACATGTGACTAAAACTAGTAGTAATGTGACCCTTAGACTATTTTCGTCTACCGGGAAGAAACAAACATTTACCATCTGATTGGTCCAATCGACGGAAGACTACAATCTATTGATTCATCATCTGATTGGTCCGTGCGACATAGGAGTAGACTTAGGCTTTTTCACTATTTTTGTAGTCACTCTAGAAATGCATATTTACACAACTACCCGTCATAAGATGTTTTACACACCAAACGAGGCAATAAAATGGTCAACCAACCGGAGCAGGTTTGATTCTTGTGAAATACCCTGGGTGTATACTATCTTCTGTGTCTGTAAAAAACTTTCCTTGTGTGTATGTTCATTTACTTGAGTGAAAAAATGCTTGGCAAGCTTGGCTACATCTGAAAAAAACAACCAACCTATTAATATTGTTGAGTTTGTTTTCGGGATCAAATAAATTTTGGTTAATGGAATTGAGCACCATTGTTTATAAGAACAATTTACCCGATATTGATTGCAGTTATTTGAGATGTATGAAATTTAAATTGAAGGAAAGCTATTCTTCTCGGGTGCTGTAGCATATCTTTTTTGGTAAGTAGTTGAATTAACGTCACACTGGAGCAACACAAAGGGCTGTTAGTGACGGTCCTGGATCAATCACGAAGGGAAAGATCTGAGGACAACCGTAATTTTGAACCATGGTCAGATGACAAAGTCAACACCTGAGCTGGCACCCTCACTCCAAAGTATCTCCTATAAAGTATCTTGTTTCTTTCCCTCAATTGTTCGAGTCCTAATTTGATGTCAACATCATGGAACTAAGTAGATTGCATTCTGACGTCTATAAACCTCCTATGAATCCAGAAATACTCGAGCATCCTAAATATTAAAAACTTTTGAATAATGAAACCTTTTTTTAGGAAGTATCTTGTTCCTTTTTCCTCGATTGTTGGAGTCCTAATTAGATGGTAACATCATAGAACTAGGTCGATCGCATTTTGACGTCCGTAAACCTCCTATGAATCCAGTAATCCTCGAGTATTCTAAATATTAAAAATAGCCCATTGCTCCAATGCCACGTTAATTAATTACCATTACCTTAAGGTTAAAAACTTTCGAATAATGAAACTATTTTTTCAGAAAGTATTTGTTCTTTTTTCTCGATTGTTCGAGTCCTAATTTAATGTCAACATCATAGAACTAAGTCGATTGCATTCTGACGTCCGTAAACCTCCTGTGAATACAGTAATCCTTATTCTTTCAACCACCTGTTGTGAGGTTGGAAGAAAAAAGGCGCAGAATAAGACAAATGGGGATGCCTCGCTCCTGTCCACAATATTAACGAGGGAGGTGGGAAAGGAATGAACTCGACTACAAAATAGCTTGTACGCTTAACAGATGTTTTATCTGATGAGTTGATAAAACATTTTTGGGTTTCACTCCCTAGATATTGAAGTAGCGTATGACTAAAGGTTGCTTTGGTAGTAGACAGTCGTCAACAGTTTTTGTCTACGGAGTTTTATAATTTGCTAAAATTGATTTTTTTGTACACTGGTACAGTTCTTATAGTTTGTTGGTTGGTTAATTGGATTTTATGGCGCAAGGTCCAAAAACGGAAAAGATGCGCCAGTTTTTATAGTACGAATTTGAATTGAATCTATTTTCTGAATACATTGAGAATTGAATACATTCATAAAATTAATTAATTGTAACATAAGGAACACTGGCATAGTTCTTATTGTTGGCTGTTTTTTGGTTTTCATGGCGCAAAGTTCAAAGACGGAAAAGATGTGCTGGTTTTTATATAGTACGAATTTGAATTAAATCTATTTTCTGAATACATAAGAGAACTGAATACATTTATAAAATTAATGAATTGTAACATAAGGAACACTGGTATGGTTCTTATTGTTGGTTGTTTTGGGGGGGTTTATGGCGCAAGGTCCAAAAACAGAAAATCTGCGCCAATTTATAGAACGATTTCGGATTGAATCAATTTTCCGAATACTTAAAAAATTGAAAAACATTCACGAAAACTAGTGATTGAAACATAATGATTGAAAAGTTGGGCTAGTTAAGCTGAAATACAGATAAACTTCAACCGTTGAAGACTGAAAAAGGTCTTTTGACAGATGAATTTAAATTCGAATTTTTTGACAAGAGGTTTGTCCGTAAACGGTTGGTTGCTTGTTTTGTCGTTTCATGATGCAAGGACCATATTTGACCAAGCTGTGACAAATACACGGTGACGCCAAATGAAAAATGTCTTGGTAAAAAATGTCTTGAGAAAAGAGAGGAATTAGGAAGCAGAGTAGTGGGATGAAAGCAGAAAAGATCGCTTGGGTATCCAGAGAGCCCCGGTAAAACGGATGAAACCTCAGTTTATATCCCACTGTCATGCATGGAGATGCTTCTGCGGTAGTTTGGGGCTGTTTGGGAGGCAATGCAATTGACGATTTATTCAAAATCAGTGGCCTTTTGAATCAGCATGGCTCTACCACGCCATTCTCCAACGGCAAGCAATACCATGTGGGAAGTTTTTGATTGGACGTGGATTTGTTTCCCAGAAAGAAAATGACCCGAAACATTCTTCTAAGTTATGTTGAAGTTATATTACAAAAATGGAGACTCAAATGGAGCTCAAAATTATGCATTGACCATCCTACAGTCCCGATCTCAATTCGATGAAGTTTCAGTTGGTAGTTAATTAACGTTGCACTGTAACACCACAACGGGTTATTGGTGACGGTACGGGATCATTCCCCAAGGGAAAGAGTTTTTGTTTTGTTTTTGTCGAGTGTGATACATTGTCTTCAACTGAATCTTGCTTCGGCATGGACCGAAAATTATTTTTTATCTTAGAATTATTGGATTATAAAATTTAAGTATAATCATACCTTTTTTTACTTCGAGTTCTTAAGTTTTTTAGCCTTCTCTTAAGTTTTATTTTATAGGATACACTCTTTCTAATGCTTAACGAAAAATCTCGCCCTGTCCTTCGGAATTTCTACTTCAAGTAAAACGAGAGATTGTTTTTGAATTGCCTGAATAGCATGACAAGTAAAATTTAGAGAAAGAAAACCTCAAAAAGTGATCGTGCTAAGATTATCTACTGCCAAACTACACCACCAATCATGTTTTCGTGCGTTTTACTACAACTCAGAAGCATTATGCTTACAATTTTACTTCAATATAACCCATGGTTTCCTAAAGTGGGCTCTACAGCCCTCTGTAGGCGCTGAAGTAGTCTTAGGTGGGGACAATGCTGGCCCCAGTGGGAAAAGGGGAGGGTGTTCAAGAGCAAGAGTGGGCAACAAGATAAAACATTTGTCGTCCAAAAGTGTTTTAAGCAGACTTATTTACTTGACTATACAGACACTCATTAGTTAGTTAAAAATAATTATAAAAACAAAAGTTAAAAATACGAGAATTTCCGGTATAGCAAAAAAATACATGAAAACTGCAGTCTTAGTGGAATAATATCCTTTCTATGTAATCTGTAAGCCCTGAACAAGCACTTAAATTGTTAGGTATTTCACTTGCAGTGCACAAAACTGAAAACTGTTCGTCGCACAATTCTGGAAACAGTCTAATAATGATTTAAGTCTTCTTGCACCTGTTTATAGTATTGTACTATGATATAACTCTTAGTTCCCAAACTTTTTGTCTAACGTCCCCTTCTCAGAGACGATTTTCTTCGGCTCCCCTCTGGAAAACTATCTCGACTAATAATAAATTGCAAGTGTAGCTGTGTCTGCAATTT
Organism: Meta bourneti; assembly: GCA_933210815.1. Classification (NCBI taxonomy): domain Eukaryota; kingdom Metazoa; phylum Arthropoda; class Arachnida; order Araneae; family Tetragnathidae; genus Meta; species Meta bourneti. Next base: position 33,565,736 of record OW119934.1, read on the forward strand.
TGAATTTCACCAAAATATTTGTGGCTTTATGTGTAACTTTTGAATTTCAAAAAGCTAGCTTAGAAACGAAACAACTTGGGACTTTAACTATAAAGCTATTTATTCAAATGAAATTACAAACAATAAATTGTACACAAACACACCAGATTGTTCACTATTGTTTGTAATTAATATCAATCACATCAGCAAAACTAAAAATAATCACTATTAAGAAGGATAAGCCTGGTATGGTATCAATTTGATCTAAAGAAGGCTCTATTTTCGTCAGCATCATCCTTAAGTCTCCACAGTTAAGTATTTGCGGTCGTTTCCCCCTTTTTAGTTAACACTCCTGGGGCTGGTCGGAGGGTTGCGAGTTCGAATCCAACCAAAGACCGTGATGTACAAAGGGGGCTATTGCACGTTAAATCTATCAACGCCTCAAATGTCCCCACGTTGGCGTGGTGTGGTGCGCCAGCTCAGGTGTGACCTCGTCATCTGACCGTGGTTCAAAATTACGTGGTGTTGTTCTCGGATCTTTCCCTTTGGGTTTGATCCCGGACCTTCGCCAATAACCCGTTGTATTGCCTCCAGTGCGACGTTAATTAAATACCTACCTATCTACCTTGGGGTTGGTTGTCTTTATGAAGTATCGTCATTAACAAAACTGGCCAGATCTTGATGGACAAGGTATCTCGTCATTAGAAGAAAACTGACCAGAAGGAAACTGATATCTTCATCACAAAAAATCTGCAATATCTTGATGATGAGATATCTCGTCATTAGTAAAATTGGTCGAATCTTGGTGGACGAGATATCTCGCCGAAATCACTTGGAGGATTAAGATTCGTTACCACTTTAAATCCACGTTCAACAAAACAGGATGATGGAAAGACAATAAAAAATTTAAATAGGAAGTGCGCGCAAATGCATATATGCTAACAACTCGCTTGTTACGACCTGTTGTTTTGATAGTCTTAGACCGATCAATTGTAACCAGCATTTTAAAAATTATAATTCTTGCGACAATGCATCAGTGTAGTGAGTGTGTCGGTATGGTCAAGTCGATAAATGCTTGCTTAAAACTTAGACGACAATTTTTTGGCATCTTTCCATACTGCCCACTCTTGGTCCTCAACAACCCCTACGTCCTCTGGGGTCAGCATTGACCCCGATGTTCCTTCAGCACCTACTTTGAGAAACAGTGATGCAACTGGATGAAAATTCTTATGCTTCCAACATCGTTTTGATTTGTTCAGTCTATTATTTTAACGAATAAAAACTATAACGTCTTAACCCTCCAAGAAGTTTTGAGGAGATATCTCGTTCATCAAGATCTGACCAGTTTTGCTAATGACGAGATATCTCATCATCAAGATGTTGCCGATTTTTTTATGATGACGAGTTGAAGATCCGTTCAGTTTTTTTCTAATGGCAAGATAGCTCGTCCATCAAGATCTGGTCAATTTTTCCAATGACGAGATACCTCGTCGAGACAACCACCAGGAGGGTTAAATAAAAAAGTATTTCAATTATTAGGACAGGAAATAAGTTGCCAAGGTTGAAAAACTTTGAGAAACAGTGATACAACTGGATGAAAATTCTTATGCTTCCAACATCCTTTTGATTAGAGTTCAGTCCATTATTTTAACAAAGAAAAACTATAAAGTTTTAACCCTCCAAGTGGTTTTAACGAGATATCTCGTCTATCAAGATATTTCCGATTTTTCTATGATGACGAGCTGAAGATCCGTTCATCAGTCTTGCTAATGACGAGATACCTCGTGAAGACTACAACCACCAGGAGGATTAAACAAAACAAGCAGTTCAATCTACAGGAAAGGCAATAAGTTGCCAAGGTTGAAAACCTGCCACGATATTAACTATGAATGGGCGGGTCTGAGTATGATACATAGTTTAAGACCTACCTCGTATATCTTGCTTTTTTAAACCCACGTACTTAGATACCTTTTTTACTCCACACCTTACCAAGTGATCATCGTTACCGTCTATTTACTCAAAATCGAGCTTCTGCTGATTGGGATTGTGGTTTGAGGGGGGAGGGGTATAAAAATATAGAGCTGACAGTGATGGAAATTTTAGCTTCTTATCAGCAGCAGCTATATGTTACGCTTCCAGGCAGTCAAGATTTTTCAAGATTGCCTAAATTGCTCTGCGATATTGTAGTAGCTATCTGTACAGTAAAGTAAATCGGGGGGAAATTAGTGTGTTACCTTCCATGTTTTGCCAAGGTTACTCACAAAACCTGTTGCTGATAGGTTGTGTTTCATTACCTCGGCGTGCTTGATTGATATCCGTTTAATACAGCGAGGAAATGTCGTTCAATGTCTGAAGTCGGTTGTTTTAATTTATGCGCTCACTGAATTATAAATCATTGACGATTTTTCTTATTCCTATGGAATTCTTAGCATTTTTCCATGTAAAGGTATTACAACACTCAGACTAGCCACATCACCATTTTTTGCACAATTTGTAAAATATGAATGCCGTTTCCAATGTGGAAGAATATCTGGTCAAACTCGAGGGTTTGGTCTCCCTTCAAAGGATGGTTCAGTGGCTTTGCTACTGCGCTAACAATCTGCGATTTGTAGGCGGCGCAGGATCAATTCTTCCCTGGGTGTATTTCTCACTTCTGTGTCAGAACTATCCTTGTGTGTGTCCCTTTACTTTACATTGTTTGGCACTGCTTAGCCAAATATGGCCCTTGTGCCATAAAACTGAAAACCAACTAGCCCTTCAGAGGAATGTTATTGTTGATACATTGGTACTAGCAATTGCGAGAGCTCAAAAAGTATTTTGTGCAGTACCGATTTCCAAATACTAAGTATATTTCTGTACCTTGGCAGAAAAAGGACCGATGTCCAAATTCGGTGATATTGAGTTGTCTACAAATCACTTCAAGGCAATGAAAGTTATATTGGAAAAAATACCAATATCCTCCAGTCAATACATTATGAAAGTATCAAAATATTGGAAAGTATATTTTGTACGCTGAATTAAAAAACAAATATTAATAATAATTACTAAATAAGCTGTTACCACACACAAAAACTTGCAATATAGACATTGGCCCTTTTCCTACCAAGGTACAGATTTAGTCTGTATAAATTCGGGAAAAATACCTTAAACCATGAAATAGGTAATTGGTAAGTTATTAACGTCGCTCTGGAACAACACAACGGTCACAGCAACATAACGGGTAATCGGCGACGGTCCGGGATCATTCCCCAAAGGAAATATCCGAGGCAACAGCTCGTAATTTTGAACCATTCACTTGTTGGCGCAAGACCACCTTTTACCGTCCTGTCTATTATTGGAAAGTTTAAGACTCTTCTCACACGTTGCACAATCATACTCGCTCTGGTCGACCTCCTCTCATCTCCTGTGTTGACAAGCGGTTAGAGGAGCGCGAGATAATGAAGCTTCTTTCATAGACTAAATCATCGAGAGCTCCTTGTAGAGCTAAGAAATAGAGGAGTAACCTCATTTGTAAAACTGTAATAAAAATGCATGTTTGGTAAGCAGGTTTTTTTGCAAGCGAGTACTAGGGAAATTTCTCGTCATTGAGAGGAATCAAAATCTGCTTTTAGCCTCCTCGAAAAAGTACGGAAATGAAAATATAAATATTACTTATTTTCCTTTTTGCAGTGTGGGTTAGTCTGTTACTCGTCCGAGCAACGGTTTAGCAACCACAAAACCTACACTACTAGTTTTGATCACATGATCCTGGGCACATAAAAAGGTTACCATTTCTCACTCTACCTTTATATTTCCTCCATGGAGTGGGATGCCAGCTCAGGTGTTGACCTCGTCACCTGACCTTGGTTCAAAATTACGAGGTATTGTCCTCGGGACTTTCCCTTTAGGATTGGTTGGAAGAGTAACGGACTAGCAACTGGAGGGTTGAATTCCAATTCTACCAAAAACCGTCATGTACAAAGGGGGCTGGTGCTCGTTAAATCTGTCGTGGCCTCAAATGTCCTTACGTTGGCGTGTGTGGAAGTTCGGAGAGTGGGGTGCCAGCTCAGGCGTGACCTTGTCATCTGACCGTGGCTCAAAATTACGAGGTGTTGACTCGGATCTCTCCCTTTTGCTTTGATCCCGGACCGTCGCCAATAGCCCGTTGTGTTGCACCAGTGCGACGTTAATTAAATACCTACCTACCTCCAAAAAGTATGAAAATGAAACAAACATAATTTATTTATTTTTGCTGTGTACTTCGCAAGCTTTTACGTTAGTTTGTATGGAATAGCAGATAAGGGATGCAGTTCCATTGTAGTTTGCATCCACCTGTTGCAAATATGAAAACATGAATAATAAAATTTTCTATCATCATCTACCGCGGTTCAAAATTACGAGGCTCCTTGGATCTTTCCCTTCGGATTGTAACCAATAGCCCGTTGTGTTGCTCCAGTGTAGCGTTAATCCAACTACCTACTTCGCATTGTATGGCGCAGCTTGGCCAAATATGGCTCTTGCGCCATGGAACAGAACCAATCATCTTTCGAGTGCGGTTTATGAAATTTCGATTTATGGTATTGGTATTGGTATTTTTCAATTAACGTCACACTGGAGCAACACAACGGGCTATTGGTGACGGTCCGGGATCAATCCCAAAGGGAAAGATCCGAGGACAACACCACGTAATTTTGAACCACGGTCAGATGACGAGGCGACACCTGAACTGGCACCCCACTCTCCAAACTTCCACACCACGCCAACGTGAGGACATTTGAGGCCACGACAGATTTAACGTGCACCAGCCCCCTTTGTACACGACGGTGTTTGGCTGGATTCGAACTCGCAACCCTTCGGTTGCAAGTCCGTTACTCTTCCAACCGGGCCACCGCGGCCCCTTCGATTTATGTACTTCAACGTGTTTTTTATCTTTTAGGAACGAAAATATTTCGGTAGGTAGGTAGTTAATTAGTGTCACACTGGAGCAACGTAACGGGCTATTGGCGATGGTCCGGGATCAATCCCTAAGAAGATATCCAAGGACAACACCACGTAATTTTGAACCACGGTCAAACGATGAGGTCACACCTGAGCTGGCACCCCACTCTCCAAATTTCCTCACCACGAGACAATATTTCGGATCGGGCCTCACGGGCCTTTTCCTGCATACCTCTGCATTGTATTAACAAAAATGCATTCCGTGACAAAGCATTCTATAAACAAACCGAAGGAGGATTGTTTTACTCTTCTCTACAATACCAACACAACTGAAATCATACTCCATGCAAAGAAAAACCAGCGAGGCCTGCTATTGTGATGAGGTTTCTCTTCATTTTCGAAGATTATCTTGAATTCGGATCTCTCACCATCTACTTTTGACAATCATGCGATTCCGCGTTTTCGACTCCACTTACGAGACTCATACACGCTTCGAGGAACACGAATGCAAATGAAAGGAAATTGAAGGTTTTGTGCACAAAATGCACTTCACAGATGACTCCACAGCTACCTCCTCCACATTAACAGCAAGTCAAACAACTGAATTGTGGCAATTAATCTCGCAAGGGAACGAAATTAGCAACACCATGATGGAAGCATACTCCTCAAGCCACCACGCCGCTGCAAATTATCAGTTATCGCTTCACCTGCACTTTGTAGATCCTGATCATGCCCATCTTCTAAGCAGCTATTTTAACAGTTGAATACAGATCATAACACAGGGAGCACAGATCTGAATACAGAGCAGAAACTCGTTAGCTGAAAACTACAGCTGTTGAAAGATTAACTATTAGTTTTAACATTAGTAACTAACTTTAGTGACTAACGTTAGTGACTAACGTTAGTGACTAACTTTAGTAACTAACTTTAGTAACTAACTTTAGTGATTAACTTTAGTAGCTAACCCGAAGCTACCCACATAGTGTTTGATTGGAATACTTAGCATGTGTGAGGTACAGTCGCGGAAAAAAACGAACCACCCCTTTTATTTCGAGCCCTATTCATAGTAGAGCAAATTCAAAGATATCATTCAATAGGGAATAACGTCCTCTACAAATTAAAATGCAAACAAATTGCATAAGGGGACGTCTTCAGATCAAATTTTGCACAAAAAACAAAATTTCCAATGGAATGTTTTAACTCTTTGGGGTTAGGTGGGTTAAAAACTGTCACACCTTTTGCTTAGCTTTTTATGCATGGTGGGATATTTTTTAACCTACCTCAAAAAGTTGAAATTACTCATAGTCATTGAGTTTAAAATTTTATTTAAAGTTTTTCATTGAGTTGGCAATGTTATGAACTACCGCTAAATGTGTAAATAACTGAAAACAAAAATTTTCACTTGTCAAAACGCATAAGTAAGTTGACACTGTTGTGATTAAGGTTGGCGAATTGTGTGGTGAATGAATTTTTGTCTTTCATAACAGTAAACGTTTTTCTTTCGAAAAAATTTATGAGTGAATAAATAGTTTTATAACAAAAAACATGCTATTTGATACTAATTTTTAAGCTGCATAAGTGAATAAACAATTCTGTATAACTTGGGTTTTTTCTTTAAAATCGAGTGCCTCCAAAGAGCTAATGCCTTAATCAGATTCTGCATCGTTAAATTAGTCTAAATATGAAATTTCATGGCTTTACTATCTTTATATCCGGAGATATTCAATGTTAAAGTTGCTGTCAATTTTAGTGGTCAACTCCACATAGAAAATCGCTATTCGTAGATCGAGATTAATTGTGGTTATATTATAGCTACCCGAATTTCAAATTTGAACACTATTTCAAACATATTCGGCATGCAACGATCCGAGAATTATATTTTTCATGCAAGTGCAAAATGATCCGATAAAATTATTATCCGAAGTTTGTCAGACGTTTTTTAAACTTTTGGTTGCCTCCTACAATCGCCATAATGAGAAAAATTTATTGTCGCGCAAAACTTAACCATTGGAATGAGCTGAAATTTTGCATGGTCATATTAGAAGTCCTTCTGAATCGATTCCTATCAAAATATAGTAAGGTTCCAATTCATAATTTTTTCAAACATTAATTTAATAATTATTATTGCATACTAAAAACTATTTATACAATAAAGTATTAGATGGATTTTGTTTGGGTAGTTTAACAGTAACATGGTACAAAATATCAGCGCTATAGAAATATTATTTAGGAAGATATCCATAAAAATCTAAGAAACTGATTTAACATTAGGAGCTCCAATCTTTTTGTACTCATAACTTTGGAACGGTAAGACCTAATGACACGAAATTTGGTATCTGAAATTAAATTTTGATTTAAATTCGAAATTGTAAGTCGAAATAGGGGGTTCCTATTAGAAATTATGAAGGTGGTGCTCAATTTAATATGGAGATGGCCCCTTGTGCAAATTCTATGCATTTGAATTTATAGAAGACGTTAGTTCCTGTCAAACGCCATCTTTGAATTTTCTCTACTGTTAAAATTGCTCGGATGAAGAGGGGTGGTTTTTTTCCCGCGACTGTACATAAAGGGATGAATTAACGACCACAAAATCAAATCTGGAGGACTCTTATTATAGAATTACATAAGAAAGGTCATAAAAAGAGTAAGTTATAAGGTTCCCTTTGGCGGTGATACATGTTGATATGCGGTGGGGCATGGAGTCAAACAAAACCCTACCCTATTGCCAATTCAATCTATGCCATTTCTGTTGCTGCTGCTCCAGAATGTTATACTTTGGGGTTGGTGTAATTGATGGACTCGCATATCCTAGACATGCTTGATAGGAATTAGATCTAAGGATCTCTCTGATAAGGAAGGATTTCAACATCATGGAGGCATTCATGGGATAGGCGATCCTTAAGCGTCCTGCGCTATCGTACTTGTACATAACCCCTGGGACGCGTGACATTATAATAACAGTTTGTAGGATCTTCTGTACGTATCACCGCGCTACTGTTTCTCCCCACTCTAGAAGCGACATATAAGTGATGGCTGCCTACGCCATTACACTAGGACTGACATTAATCTAGGACGCCAATGACTAGGAATGAATTGACAATAAACAGAACGGCTAACGAACATTATTGGTTAGGCTACCGAACATCATCGGCTGCGTATGATATGCCGTGTCCTAGAGTAGCGAACAGGCATGAAATGGCAACGTATCATGCTTATTGACGAATGCCGTTCTTGCCTTGGGGAGATAATCATCGCATTTAAGTGGCGGAAACCCGTCCAGGCTACCATTCTCAGTATATTGTCGAGAGGCACACTGCTATAACTCCTAGTGTAATGGTGTGGGGAACCATAACCTACAACATCTGGTCCGCTCTACTAGTGGCACGAGGTAGTTTGACAACCCAGTGATACGTCCAGTAAATCCTGCAACCTGCTGTTTTGCCTTTTATGTCACGCGTTCAAGTGGCTATTTACCAGCACGATAATGTTCGACCACACAAAGCTTACCTCTCCCAGGAATGCCTCCTTGGTGTTAAATCGTTTCTTGGTCAGAGAGATCCCCAGATCTATCTCCCACCTGGTCGTCATTTTTCAAAATTTTTGTTAGTGGGGTGCCAGCTCCGGTGTTGTTCTCGTCATCTGACCGTGGTTCAAAATTACGGAGTTGTCCTTGGAGCTTTCCCTTCTGGTTTGATCCCGGACCGTCGTCAACAGCCCGCTATGTTGCTCCAGCACGACGTTAATTAATTAAATCCCTACCCACTACTCTGTTCCACAAATCCCTCTTTTTTCCCTTTCACGACATTTTTACTTGACATTGTCTCATGTTAGCGCAGCTTAGCTAAATATGGCTCTTGCGCCTTGAAACCTCAAAACAACCAACCAACCAACGCTCCTACGTACAATACTGAAAAAAATCCCTTTTGTCTCAGCTGCTGTGCGATCGAAATACATCTCGTAATGCGTCCAAAGCGGTAACTTAATGGGCAAATGTGATGAAATGATCTCATTACTTGCAACCACTCAGCGTTTATTTGCTATCATCACCAGCGATTTTCTCCCAGATAAGGTGTTACTCTCACCTGTTACTCTGCGCAGTTAACTTGAGGGATAACTGAAAATGAAGGGGGTCTTTTGCAACAAAGCGTTCCATTCTAGTTCCTAAGTGATGACTGATGATCGCCGAAACTCTGGAGTGTGCTCGCCAGATAATTAAATCCCAGTGTTTGTTCAAGACATCCCCTCCTCCAGAGGAGAAAGCACAGAGGGCGAACAAGATGAATTGCCCAATTCTTACCGCTACCCCCTTTGTCTTTTCCCATTGCTGGAGCGGGGCATGTCTTTTCTTTTTGGTTATTAAGTATTCTCCCCTGCCCTCGCGACCTCGTGGTTTGGCTAGCTAATTGGAACTGTCGAAACAGCCAGTAATGATGAGACTAAGAACACGTTTAGAAGAGGCAAGAACCCCCACCTGAAAATGGACTGCGGGAACATGAAAGTTATCTGATTCGTGATTGGCGGAGAGACGTTGCCATTTATCAAGGAACAAATGCATAGACACCTCGTGGTGTTTGAAGGGACAGCGGTCGCTGTTGTGGCTCGTTATTTTTTTAAGTAGCTGCAAAAAAGTGGTAAAACCCACACTTGGTTTTTTTCGGCAAAAAGAAGCATTGTCTTCGGTGAAATCCTGATTGGTTCTTGGTTTAGGTAGACTCCTATTTTGCATTCGGTTCGAAATGTTTTGCACTACGTGATTCCTTTTTGCCTCACAATTAATTATTCCATAAGAGTGAGGTAATCGATTCAGTCTAGAATATTTTCCGTTACATCTATTCAAAAATCCGCAAGGTACTCACTCCAAGAGTCTCACTCCTCTTTGCCTCACAATTAATTGCATGCGAGTGAGGTAATCGGTTTAGTTCTATAGAATATTTTCGGTTACATCTATTCAAAAGTCCGCAAAGTACTCACTCCACGAGTCTCGCTCCTCTTTGCCTCTCAATTAATTGCATGCGAGAGAGGCAACCGATTTAATTCAGTAGAATATTTTCTCTTACGTCTATTCAAAAGTCTGAAAGGTGGATACTCTAAGGGAAGTTCTCTCTAAGGTAATAATTAAAATTGTTTAAGAACACCATTAATATATATCGTTATTGAAGATCTGTGTTCGTGATCCTTGTTAAAGGGTAGCTCGGCATTTTCAGTTCCATATGCGATAAGTTTAGAAAATATTTATCTTGCAATTTCGTGTTGGGTGTGCTTTTGAAACAAGATTGATTTCATAATAGTGGGAGAAACAAAGCGATCGAGAAAAAGAAACAATGTCTGATGCCTGAAACTCTTAAGTATCTGATACAATTCCTGAAAACTTTTTAAATTCAATAGGCTTTGAAAGGAAATTATATTTATTGTCATAATTTAAGACAATCTGTTCCTTAACGCTAGAAAACATTCATAAAATTTGCTCCTTTTACTTTTTGTATATTTCGTGTGTAGATATTTCTTTTATGTAAATATTTTTGTATTGCAATTATAACATTTTTATATGTTTAGTTTTCCTGTACCCCTCTTAACATTCTTCAGACATTTAAATCTTGAATATAACAGAAACTTAGATTTTAGTTTTATCATCCAAATTCTAAGGATTTTAATTGCAAGGTTATTTTGTTTCTACATTTTAGTCTTCTAAATTTGAAGTTTAAAGATAACTTTTGTTAGAATGCACTCACATGATATTCAACATATAGAGCAACAACAACCAGTAGAGAAAATATGCATACTTTAAGTACTTCTTCACCCCTCTGAGCGTTACGAGATTTCCGAGTAGTATAGTACTGCTTAGCACACGGCTTTGTCAAATATCGCCCTTACGCCGTAAAGCCCCAAAACAAGCATCCTCATAGCACACATAACTAAATAACTACATTTATTGGTTGAAATAGTCCTAGTAAAGTTTCTATCGGTCAAGACGATCAAAATCAGTTTGAAGTCATGCAGGGAAGACTTCAGGTTGCAGAGCGGATATATACGTATAAGCCTCTCAGGATTAAAGATTAAAAGACAATAGGAAGTATTTCGAGAGTTATTCTCAAAGACTGGTCCAAAGAAGCGGTGATTTTTAAAATTACCTTAACAATTAAAAAGTATTTAATATAAAAAAACAATTTTAAAATATCTAAATAAACAATATATATCTATCTCTTCATATACTGATATGATATATTGATATATTTCTTCGTCCTGATAACCATAACTATTAAAATATTCTTAATCAGTGCCGAATTATTCGGAGAATAATGCCTAGTAGTATTTGTTCATCTAAAGAACAGTTTAGAACTTAAGTTATTCGAAACTGATGCCACCGATTCGTCGAAAAAACATTGTTTAGTAGTTAGAAGTATTTGTTGAAAACAATATTGATAGTGATTTTCATCGAAAGAACATTGCTTAGTAGTTAGTAGTATATATTGCAAATAATACTTAATACGAATATATCATTGATTGAAAGAACAATGTTTAGTAGTTAATAGTAACATTTCTTGGAAATAATTCTGATATCATCGATTCTTCGAACATTGTTTAGTAGTTAGTAGTATTTGTTGAAAACAATACTGATATTGATTCATTGAAAGAATGTTATTTAGTAAGCACAAGAAATTTCTTGTAAACAATGTTGATACCATCTATTCATCAAAGGAACATTGTTTAGTAGTTAGTAGCATATATTGCAAACAATACTAAATACGGATGGCATTGATTCATCGAAAGAACAATGTTTAGTGGTTGATAGTAATATTTCCTGAAATGATGGTATCATCGATTCATCAAACATTGTTTAGTAGTTAGTACTATTTGTTGAAAACAATGCTGATATTGGTTCATCGAAATAACATTATTTAGTGGTAAGCAGAGGAATTTCTTGGAAACAATGCTGATATGGTCGATTCTTCGAAAGAACATTGTTTAGTATATAGTAATTACTTGTTCTTGAAAAAAATACAATTAATTAGAAATGTCTGCAAGAAAGTTAGGAAATAGTGTGAAGGAATACAAAAAGTAAAATCCAAAATGAGTTGTGGAGTTTAGAAATACGGTCCCACATCTATTATTAAGCTGGGTTCTTCCAGAAAAGAAAGAACAAAATGGTAGAAGAGGGAAAGAAAAACCTGAACTGTTTCTCACAGTTCGTTATCAAGGCAGTCCTTTTACGCCCCTCTGCATAAGAGATTCTCATTTAATGACTTCCCATAACTCTAGAGTTACTTGTCTGATGAGTATAAATTGTGGAGTGGTACCGTATACGGATTTCGCTTTTGAGTGCAGTTTGAGTGGGACACTGGAAGACTGCTATCGCAGGAACAACATTTGGCACTCCCACTGCAATATTATAAAAGAAAAGTCGCTTCCGGAAGAATTGAAGAGTGTAATAAAGATCTCTGGGGACTTTAATCAAAACGCATATAAGACGAAAATGGACTCCAAAAGATGCACACTGTGCGAGATATCTTTTTTCTTGAAGCGATTTATTTAGAGAATGGATCTCATTATGAAATGCTTGAAAAACGATAGGAGACATGGGTGTGGTTATTTTTGTTCTGTGTGACCAGAATTTTATATCGCATTCACTATTTTAAGTTGCCAGGAGGGTATGCGTAAAACGAAATATTTCTCTTTAAGTCTGAGTTTTTAAGAAAACAAAGCCTGTATGTATTCGGCTTAAAAGGTATACATATCTTTTTAGTTTAACTCACCTGATGGTTATCTCAACGAGGCATCGCATCAAAAACACAATCATTAGCAAAACTGACCAGATCTTGATTTACGAGATATCTCGTCATTAGAAGAAAACTAACCAGATCTTGATGGCGCAATCATAAAAAAAATCGGGTAATATCTTGATGACGCGATATCTCGTCATTAGTAAAATTGGTCAGATCTTGATGGACGAGAGATATCTCGTCGTAACCACATGGAGGGTTGAAATGTCTTGACATTACGAGAGGTAAAGTGTGCCAGCTCAGAGGCAGAATGGATAAGGATGTCTGACACCTTCGCTGCAATATTTTAATTTTTCAGTAGAATCGCTTTGTAGCGACCCTCTATTAAAGGACTCGGTGCGATATAACGACAAATTGAGAAGGCCCAGGCGTTTGGGGGACTTTCCGCTCACAAAATTCAGTTCTATTTCTGTAATACTATTTTATGATAGATATAACGACCGGAAAAGGCAAAAATCTCGTTACAGCGACATTTCAGTGGGTGGTGTTTCCTGATTCGTTCAGGACTTTGTATATGTCTTTAAATCAGACCAGTGCTAGGTGGCCAGTACGGGAAGTTGGGCGTAATGAAAAAATGGTCATAGTGTAGGTCTAATTTCTCTTTTATCAGCGCGAACCAAACCAACCTATGTTATTCAATAGCTGAGGGAACAAAGACTTGTTTGTGACCTTGAGTTTGCGCGCCTTGTTAAGCGGGGAGGGGTGGCGTTTTGGGAACTTTCTGCTGCCCACGCAAACTTCAAATCAGTATAATTCGTAAGTGCGATGCGCTACGACGTCGAAAAGGGTCTCAAACGAAACTTAACGTCGAGATCTGTCGATTTAAGACATTAGACGTGAAATGGAATACAGCATTCGTTGTGAAGCTTTGGATTGCTGTTGACAATCTTTTTAAAATTTCACAATGTCGGCATACGCTCGTCGAAAAACCAGAAATACATGGAACGTAGTCCACGAGGAAGAGTGACTCCTCAGCTTTCTATAAACACTGACCCCTAGGGGCACATCTCCTTTAGGTGTGTATGGGCTTCACGAATCCGAGGTTAGTGGTCTTTTCTTTTCCCATGGAGTTTACTGTCTTTCTGCAAACACGGGGATCGCGCTCCTGGGATACCTAAGCTATCTTTTTCTCCTTCATCCCACTTTGTTCCCCAATACCTCTGTTTTCCCTTTTATTGACATTTCTCACTTAATATTATCTCGTGTTTGGCGCAGCTTGGCAAATATGGCTTTTGTGCAATAAAACCCAACCATCGATCCTTCAAATCAAATTTTGTTTAATAACTAATCAGTTTCAAGAAGATTGACTCTGACTTCGTGACGGGCAAAGTCAGGATACTCCATCAAGTCACGAAGTGAGTGTGTATGTCCATTTACTTGACGTTTGGCGCAGCTTGGACAAATATGGCCTTTGTGCAGTAAAACCCAACCAACCATGGATCATTCAAATCAAAAATGACAAAACAATGTAATTAAATTTTGTTTAATAACTTATCTGTTTCAAGAAGATTGGCTCTGACTTCGTGACGGGCAAAGTCAGCCGATACCCCATCAAGTCACGAAGTGAGTGTGTATGTCCATTTACTCGCTGCTTGGCGCAGCTTGGCCAAATATGGCTTTTGTGCAATAAAGCCCAACCAACCATCGATCTTTCAAATCAGAGAACAGGACAAAGCAATATAATTAAATATTTGTTACACGACTTATTTATTTCAAGAAGATGGACTCTGACTTCGTGACGGGCAAAGTCAGTCGATACACTAACCGCATTGTATCGCTTATTGTGCCCCGAAAAAATCCCCACTGACACAGATCAGCCACTGTTAACTGCAAAGTTTCCGGCGATAAGACACCCCAGTTTAGCAGCCGCGGATCAACCCAGCGATCTCCCATTCGTGGTCCCATGAAAGCATTATTAAATTTCATTCAGAACAATACAAGTGTTGCCCGATAATATTTCTATGCTGCCTCTCAACACCTTCCTTTTACAGTTTGACTTTGTTGCATTAATCAAGCCCCATTACAAACCATAGGCGCTTCAATTAGTGAGTAACTGATGTTTCCTTCCTGTCATCAAATTCCCACACAAAGCCAGGCTGAAAGGGACTGATTCCAGCAAGGAAATTCATTTCATCCGAGCGGAAACGCAGACCAAATAAATGAACAATTAATTCAACCTGAAACATTGGGAGCCGCTACCTCTTTATTAATTAAATATTCCTCCGCGTAATTATTCGAGATGACCGAGCGTACCTTGTGGACATGCTTGGAGATTTTCCACGCCGTGACAGATAGATGTTCAGTGGCGTGCTGCTTCCGGTGTTTATAGTTCCGGAAATCGCGGAATTAGCATCAATTCCTTTCAACTCAATATCGCAGCCTCCGTATTCGTACAAACCGCGCGGCCGAAATTAAATGAGTGTTTGAATCTTTTTCATTGGCGTTAGGATTTAATAACCATGGTAACAAAACACGTTCTGTTGAGCATGCCGCGGTCGCGTGGCATTGAAGGTAGGTAGTTAATTAACGTCACACTGGAGCAACAC
Organism: Meta bourneti; assembly: GCA_933210815.1. NCBI lineage: Eukaryota > Metazoa > Arthropoda > Arachnida > Araneae > Tetragnathidae > Meta > Meta bourneti. Next base: position 33,580,956 of record OW119934.1, read on the forward strand.
AAAGGGCCATTGGCGACGATCCGGGATCAATCCTCAAAGGGAAGATCCGATGACAACACTACGAAATTTTGGACCACGGTCAGATGACGAGAACAATACCCGAGCTGGCATCCCACTCTCCAAACTTCCAGACCAAGCCAACGTGAAGACATTTGAGGCCATGATAGATTTAACGCGCACCAGCCCTCCTGTATACGACGGTCTTTGATTGGACCTAGTTTCGAACTCCCAACTCTCCGGTTTCTAATCCGCTGCTCTTCGAACTGGGCTACCGTTGCCCTAAAATTATAGGCGTAGTTATATTTGCAATTTATTATTTGTCGAAATGGAGTTCTTCAGAGGCGTGCAAAGACAAAAATGTCTTTGAAAAGCGGCCGTTGAGTTAAAAAAGTTTGGGATACTTTGCTGTACGGAATTCCTCCTTTACAGCCCTGTTCTCATAGTTTGCAGGGCCGCGGTAGCCCAGTTGGAAGAGCAACGAATTATCAACCGGATTGTTTCTAGTTAGAAACTAGGTCCAACCAAAGATCGTCTAGTACACGGGGACTGGTGCGCGTTAAATCTGTTGTGGCTTCAAATGTCCTCACGTTGGCGTGGTGTGGAAGTTTGGAGAGTGAGGTGCCAGCTCAGGTGTTGTCCCGTCATTTGACCGCGGTTCAAAATTACGTGGTGTTGTCCTCGATCTTTCCCTTTGGGATTGATCCTGGACCGTAGCCAGTAGCCCGTTGTGTTGCTCCAGTGCGCGTCTAATTCAATGTCCCCTCCCCGGGATACCAAAGCCTTCTTTTTCTGATTTCATCCTAATACTTTGTTCGCCAATCCCTCTTTTTCCCCTTTCACATTTTATACTTGACTTTGGCTTGCGTTTGGCGCATTTTGGCCAGATATGACCCTTGCACATTAAAACGAAAACCAACCTACCAATCCTTGACTGGCGAGCCATTGATGGCCTTCTGTTAGTATTTCCAAGTTCAATCGATTATCAGTTGTTATTAAAACTAAAGGTGATGACACTGAATACTAAAGAATTATTATTTTGGACAAATACTTCATGTAATTAAATGTTTGTTTTTGGTTTCATGTTTGGTTTTCTTCAAATGTCAATCGTCATTTTAATTTAGATATTTTCATTATTTTTTAAGCAAGAATGTAATGCAAACTGTTAATTTAAACAGCATAATTTTTGTCATGAAATTTTTGCATTGGTAATATTTAAAAAATATTGTTTTTCAGAGTTGATTTCTTCGATTATTTGGTGCCGTCGTGGCCAGCGGGTATACCATTGCGTTAGCAACCTGCGAATTTTAGGTGGCGCAGATTGGATATCTCCCTGGATGTATTTCTCTTTTCTGTGATAGTAAAACTTTCCTCGGTGTGTGTATGTCCATTAACTTGATGTTGTCTGACTTGAGTTTGGCACAGCAAGGCCAAATATATATGTAAAACCAAAAACCAACCATCTTCTAATATTTTGTCTTGGAGCTGTAAATATTTTGGTGAAATTCAAAAATTGGGCATAGCTAAATTTCCAATTTAATAACAGTCGAGATGGAGTTTTTCAGAGGCGTGCGTCCAGACAAATGTCTTTGAAAAGGGAACGTTGAGTTAAAAAAATGCTCGTTGATTTGGTGAGTTTTATGGCGCAAGCGCCATATTTGGCTATGCTGCGCTAGACGCAAGACATACAATACCAAGTAATAGACATACACACACAATGAAAGTTTTGCTGACACAGAAGAGAAATACACCCAGGCGGAATGCACCAGACAAGAATCGAACCTGCTCCGCCTACAACTCGAAGGTTGCTAGCGCATTGGACATTCCCACTGAGCCATACGGCCCCTAAAAATTGTTTGGGAGCAAGCTCTACCAAATTCATCTTTTATAGCCCTACCCTCATACAGTTTCAGTTATCACAACTAAATCTGCCAATTTAAGGTACGTTTAAGAGAAATCGCTTCCATTTATCCACGTGTGACTTAGTGCGTCATGCCTGCAATCTCCCTTTTATTCAACCTTTCCTTTTGTGCAGCGTTCAAATGTGCGTCACTATCGTTGTTCCGTCCCCAGCATGTCACTCAGACAACGGAAACATCCAGGAGCGCAGGAGGATGAAGATGTCACGGAACAATACGAATTTTCCCCATCCTCTGAGAGGAACATCACAGAATTTTGTAAAATACCGGGATATCGGTTACAAATGCAGTCGCCCGGTTGCAAATCAATGAGAGATTATTCTCAAAACGTTTCGGGAGTGACGGATAATTGATAATATTTTTATCTATACACATTGGGGAAAATGGCGCTTTTCTGCTTTGGAAGATTCTTCCATATCATTAACACGACCTAGAAGCAATTGGAAAAAGTTTAGTCTGTCTAATGATAGAAAACTAATAGCTAAGAAATTAATCATAACCAATGAGTAACGATTTATTGGTTTTAGACCTACATTAACTATTTATTTATAATTTTTAATCAAGTAATCATGACTAAAAATTAACCCTAATTAATTAAAACACTACCTAGAAGCAGAAGTTTAGTCTAATGATTGAAAACTAATGACTAAAAAATTAATCATGACCAATGAGTAACGATTGATTAATTTTAGTCTTACATTAACTATTTATTTATTTATTTTTAGTTTTAATAAAGTAATCAGGACTAAAATTATGGACGGCAATAAAATACTCAGTATTTTATTGCCCTCAGCCATTTCATTTATAGGAACACTTATCTATGGAGCACAGTAAGAAAATAATTTTTGTCCCTGAAGAAAGACTTCTCGCTTTTGTTAGTGAGCATTTGTCCGAAATGGACAGGAAAATGCAAGATATACTGAGACAAAATTCTGAGAGACAACGAGAAGCTTCTATACAAGCAAATTTTGCAAAATTATGTTAAGTTTCCATCACCAAATCAGACAGCTAAAACACATCCAGAAAAGGTTTTGCAGAATGAAGAAGTACTAGAGCCGCAACCGACTTTTCAGATAGTGTTTTACCATTAAAGATTGATGATAAAACAGTATTTTGGAAAATGCTCTGAAAACAGTACCAATTAGACAGAAACAAGTTGCTAAAGAATTGTATGATTTTTGAAAGAATGGGCAAAGTGGTCCGAGAGGGGGAAATAATTTACAAGAACAAAATTATTCCACGTTCTAATATAGTTCTTTTAATTGATCACATTTTAAGAAATAAAAAGAAAGTTCCTTTTGGAACTAATGTGTTTGAGTACTGTAAAATAAATGAAACTGCCTAGTAAATAAATTTAGTCAATTTCTGTTACCTAGTAAGGAGCATGTTCCTAAAATGCTTATGAAAAAGAATGTTACAAAGGTGTTTTCCAAAAAGAATTCCAGTATTTTAATATAGTGATTTTAAATAAAAATATTATTTGTATGTATATCTTTGTGTCCTATGATTAGTTCTCTCCTTTGGTTCATTACTCGAAACTTAGGTAAAATATATTTTGATTTCTAAAGAAAAAAATCCTGAATAATCTTATACACCTAATTTTATAATAGAAAAAAGTTAAACTGAAAAAGTTAAAAAGCAAAATAAGTTAAAAAAAATTTTAAATAAGTTAAACAGTTTCTAAAAAAGTTAAACTGCAAAAAAGTTAAATAGTTAAAAAAGTTAAGCAGTAAAAAAAGTTAAAAAGTTAAAAAATGAATAATAATAAATATAAATAATTTTTTAAATGTGAAATATTTTAAATGTCTTAACAAAATTGTAATAGGCCCACACTAAAAGAAAGAAATAGGATTAGTATTTAATTCAAGCGTTCTTTCTTGCGTTATAGAGTGATTTACACATCTTTCCTAAAGCATTTAGTAATTACTTTTTAAGGCACAAATAATATGTATACTATAAAATCTGTGGTAAGAAGTCTATTATTTGCCTACGATTGCATCTAATCAAAATAATTTCCCACGTTTTTCACACACATTCCTTAGTCATATTGTTCCAAGCTCCAGAGGCTTCTAGAATACCAACCTGATACTTTTTCACTGCATATAATATGTATTCTATAAAATTTTTGGTTAGTTACCTATTATTTGCCTTAAATGGATTGTTATCCGATCATACACCTTTATGTATTTGTGTCCTATTCATATCTCAGAATCCTCCCCTCGAGTTGTAATAATGATTTCCTTACAAAACATGTCCTTCCTTAAACATGCTCATTTTCTTCAGGAGCATGCCCTCTCAAAGGTTTCCATATTATAAATTCTACCTTACATACACAGAGTTCCAATGCAATTACTTTTGTTCTGAGTTCCAACGTTACAGTATTATTTTTAAGATAATACTTTATTCTTTTCAGTGTTTTTATACATATATTCTCGCGTCATATTAAAAGGCTAAATTACAGAATATTCTGTTGCTAATTCTAATTCATTCCATCACTAGATGGCGGTTTCAGTCATTTTGAAAAATAAATTTAGAAAATAAAATTTTAACCATGGCACAAAAACTTGATAGTATTATATAAATATAAAATATAGTTGTTTAAAAATCAACCCCTAGATAGCGCTACTAGTTATTTTACCAAAAATAGAAACTAAAACTTAATTTATGCAAGATAACTTGTTAATATATATTTAAATATAAAAGAAATAAATTTCGTTCCTTTAATTAGATTAATTACTTTAAAACTAATCATTAGACGACGCTACTAGTTATTTTGCAAAAGCTTTTATTAAAACCCCCATACAATTATTCAAACCATTTCTAAAAATAGCCCATCATATACCTAGAAAAAAATAAGTCCAATTATTTATAAGTCCAATTGTTGTTCCTTAATAACATCCTTTCTACTAATGATACCATGGTCTAGTGGATAGTGTCTTGGATTTCCTCCGTTAGACCGGGGTTCGAATCCCGGTAAATTCTTAACTTAAGAAAATATGGTTTATCATGTCACCACCAGATGGCACTCCAAGATGTAAACGGTTCTCCAAATATCAACAAACCGCCGCCATCCTGGATTTGGCACTCGAGGAATCTCTGCAACTTTGATTCTTTTTTAGTTTTAATCAAGTAATCATGACTTAAAATTAACCCTTAATTAGAAATTAACCTTAATCAATTAAACACTACCTATAGAAGCAGAGGTGGGAAAGCTTAATCTGACTAGTGATTGAAAACTAATGACTAAAAAATTAATCATGAGCTACGATTGATTAGTTTTAATCCTACATTAACAATAGATTAATTTATTTTTAGTTTTAATCAAGAAATTATGACTAAAATTTAAAAAATTAAAAACTCTACCTAGAAGCAGAGGTGGGCGAAGTTTAATCTGTTTAATCTGCGCTTTTCTCTTCAGAGCAAATATTTCTCAGCCCTCGCTACATCGCCTCCCTCGATATATCGAGCTTTTTTCTTGTCCCCATAGAAGAGAGATATATTGAGAGGTTACTGCATATTTGAGAATTGACCGGCATACTTGAGGCCCTACAGAATTTTAAGATCTATAATTTTTTAAATCACTCAAAACATCGACAGAAACAATGAGTCTGGCCTTTATTACTTTGATCTAAAGCACAAAAATGTTCCATTATAAATAGATAATGAAAATTTAAAAAAATCGATGAACCGATTAAATAAATTTAACACTTAATACGTAAAAAACTTAACAAATATTTAAATATAAAATTAATTGCCAAAATAACTGTTTATAAAATAAAAATAGTATAATTTAAGTAATAAATAAAAGAGAATTAAGTTTTGATTAGAGAGAGAGTAAGCAGTATTAAATTTTCTAATGCAGAACAGCTACAATTTTTCATCAGTAAATTTTGGAAATCAATGCGCCTCTGGCAGTACCTAGGGCCGTGGTAGCCCGGTTGGAAGAGTAATGGATTAGCAACCGGAGGGTTGCGAGTTTGAATCCAACCACAGACCGTCATGTACATAGAGACATCGACCTTCTAATGCAGGGGTGGGCAGACTTTTCCAGGGTACGGGCTACTTCTAATTTTTTCAAGGTGTTGTGGTCCACCCAGTGGCGTAGGTGTGGTGAGCTAAAAAAAGTCTACAATATTTATTACAACTTAATAATAAATACGGAATATGTACTTGCCTACATAACTACAATAAAAAAAACTTACTCTTTTAAAACCGCGTTTAAAGCAAAACGCAAGAAACAAACATAATAATAATAGCCACAAATATAATAATATCAAATGATGCATTTATTATCAAACAATTTAAAATACATTAAAAAATAAATCATTTTCATCTAAAGTTAGTTCTCGTAGTTATAGTTAGTAGAAGACAGACTGCAAACTGTCCGCAATCTTGAATATCTCGGTATATAATTACTAACTGCTAATCTTACACTGGATTCTGTGAGACGGGAACTATATGTTGTCTTAATTATATTCATCGTTGGAAATGAAGATTCACACAGATAGGTAGAGCCAAAGAACGATGTTAAATGAAATGCAACTTTTTTTTAAATTAGGATACTTTACTTCGTCCATTAGATTCCAAAAGTTATTCTTAGGTTCTGAACTACGTGCTTTTAAAATTATGTCATTTGAAAGAGAAAAACTTCGTTTTCCTCAAGAGATAAAGAGAATATATAATTTATATTTTCAGTTATTTCTTCCACATCAACATTGCCAAATGGGTAACACATGAATGTAACAATTGGTTCTAGTCTAGTAAATTCTTGAATAGGTCTCTCAAATTCGGAGTCAAGTTTTATTATTTCATCATAATATTTCTCTTTGTTTAATGTACCTCCGTTTTTAAACAACTCGTCAGAAATATTTTTGAAATTTTTTTAGTTCATTCTTCATCAACTGGGAAGATATTAGCTTTAACTTGTTTTTGAAAGTATTAACAAATCCAATCAATTCTACTATTGTTTGATTTTTTCCTTGCAATTGTAAGTTCAATTCATTAAGATGGCTTGTTATATCAACAACAAAAGCTAAATCCGTCAACCAAACGTCATCACTAAGTTCAACGTACGCTTCATCTTTTGATTCCAAAAAATCTTTTACCTCTTGTAGTAGGTCCCTGAAACTTTGTAAAAATATACTCCGACTTAACCAACGAACATCTGCATGATATAACAATTCCCCGTAATCAGATTAGTTTTCTTCTAGTTGGGCCCGAAACATTCTTCTCTGAAGACTTCTTCCTCGAATTGAGTTCACAATTTTCATGCAGATTCCCATAACATGACGCATATTTAGAATTTTACAACAGAGGGCCTGTTGGTGAATAATGCAATGATAAGAAAGGAAATGCGGTAAGTCATCGTCTCTGATACACATAGCCAAAAATCCATTGACTGTGCCGGTCATTGATGGGGCCCCATCAGTTGTCATCGATACAACTTTATAAATTTGAATTTTTTTCTCTATGTATATATATATATATATTTTTGAAGGCGCAGTAAACATCTTCACCTCGTGTTTTCTTCTTTAGAGGTAATATTGTTAATAATTCTTCTTTTACACTCATATCCTTAAAAACCATTCTTATAAAAATGCAAAGTTGAGAAATATCAACCATGTCCGTAGACTCGTCAAACTGCAAGGAAAAGCAAATGCAGTTAGTAATATCTTCGGTCAGCTGATCAGCCAGATCAGAATTCATCATTTCTATACGGCGCGTGACAGTTCTACGCGAAAGTTGTACGTCTTTAATTGCGGAAATAATTTTATTTTTGTTCTTGAATGAATCAAATAATGAATAGCTGGCTTCCAGAAACGCTTTTTTTTTCATTTCTCCATCTGCGAAAGGTTTCTTATGTTTTGCTAACACATGACTCACACGAAAAGATGCAACTGTTGCAGCCTTAGATATAGTATTGGGTTTAATAAAATATGATTGGTTGTCCGATTAATTGCGATTTAAATTCCTTTAACTTTTGTTTACGCAATTCGCTTTTTAACGGAAAATCTGTATCAAAACTTCCATGCATGCTTTTGAAATGAATTTCAACGTTTCCTTTTTTGGAAGTGCCACACTTGCATGACATATAGCACACACATTTTGCATTCACCATTGTAAAGAAAAACTGTTCTTCCCATTCTGTATTAAAATTGTATGTTTTTCTTTTCTTAACACTTGTTTTCGACATTGTACCCCTCTTTTAAAATATGACAGATTACTATTTTTACTACAAAAACACAAGTAATACAAAATTGTCAAGTTGAATGTTTGAATAACTATGAGCGACTGCTAGACCGTGGAGCGTGAACGTATTCAATGCAGCGAGCAGCGAACATACGTGAACCGATGAATCTGTAACCGACGTATGTACTTAAGCGTCATCGTGCGCTTCCAATGAAGGTACATGTGTCGTCTACACATTCATCGAATCATTTGCTTAAGTAAACATAGTCGCATCGATTGTGAAAAGCCGATTCTCCAGTCTAGCTGGCGTCGGTGTTCCATAAATATGTTTCTTTTAGTATGCGCGTCTTAGGTATTAGTAAAGGCGATCACCCCAAAATGTCTCGGTGGTCCACCGGTCGATCGCGATCGACTTAATGCCCACCCCTGTTCTAATGCAATAGAGGGATAATGTGGGCGGAGTCGCAGTAGTAAGATCTCTGAAGGGTAAATCACAAATCGACTGGATTCAAAATTACGTGTTACAAAATTCCCTCGGGGATCGATCCCGGACCGTCGCCAATAGTCCGTTGTGTTGCTCCAATGCGACGTTAATTAAAATGCCTACCTACCTTACTAGACTACGGTAGGTAGACAATTGAATTTTTGTCGTACTGGTAGGTAGGTATTTAATAAACGGGGGGTGGGGGGGTATTTCAATTAACGTCACACTAGAGCAACACAACGGGCTATTGGTGACGGTCCGGGATCAATCCCAAAGGGAAAGATCCGAGGACAACACCACGTAATTTTGAACCACGGTCAGATGACGAAATATTTAATAAACGAAGCACTATAGAGATACATCGGGATATTGGCGACGGTCCGGGATCAAACCCGAAGGGGAGATCAAACCCATCTGTCGTGGCCTCAAATGTTCTCACGTTGGCGTGGTGTGGAAGTTTGGATAGTGGGGTGCCAGATCAGGTGTTGCCTCGACATGTGACCGTGGTTCAAAATTACGTGGTGTTGTCTTCGTACCTTTACCTTCGGGATTGATCCCGGACCGTCGTCAATAACCCGTTGCGTTGCTCTATAGTGCGACGTTAATTAATTAATTACTAATTACCGTGGATAACACCTCGGAATTTTAAATCACGGTCAGATGGTGAGGTCAACACCTGAGCTGGCACCCCACTATCCTAACTTCCACGCCAACGTGACGAGACTTCGGACCTCAAGTTTAGATGAGAAAACACGATTTTTTCGTTTCAAGATATGTGCTCGTAAGTCAAGGTAAAATGACTCCAGGTTTTGGTGATTACACTTAAAACTCACATCCGTTTATTATTTTATCATGATCAACGTTTTTAATACATTTTTCTCATGCTGATCACAATAAGATAAAAATAAACTGGCTTCGCAATTGCAAAATTTCGGAAACTTGTGTTTTAATTGTAACTGCAAAAGCTGGAGTAATTTTACCACCATAAGTCTCGAGCGCATATCTTGAAACGACTAACTCGAAATGCGTAATTGAATTTGACAATAAGCAATAAAATTATATTTGCTTACCTGTCTTAATCATTCGAAAAGTTTCCAGATAAATATAATGCTGAGTGATATCAGAAATTTCAATAAATGCTAGTGATTATCCATTTAGAAACTTCTTCCTTTTGCAATTAGTGTTATGTTTTAAGCTATTTTTCTTTTATTAGGATACGGGTTTGTGTGTGGTGAAGCCCTCAGTTATGAGAATTTTAAAACGCTTTTCAAAACTCCGTTACTTCAAATTTAAAAAAAAATTAAATTTCACGATTAAAAATATATTTGTATTCATACAAAATACATGTTTTTTGAGTTTTTCTCAAAGACCGCATAATCTGTTTTAGAGACATTTCTATGTCAAATTTTTGCCATGTTTCACTTCAGCTCAGGTAGGACATCGCAGGAATGTCATGTGTTATGTCAAAATTTTGCAGCGTTTCACTTCCGCTCTAGGTAGGACATCCCAGGAATGTCAAGTGTTATGTCGAAATTTTGCAGCGTTTCATAGCGGGAATGTCAAGTGTCATGTCGAAATTTTGCAGCGTTTCACTTGAGCTCTAGGTTGGACATCTCAGAAAAGTCAAGTGTAGTATCGAGAATTATATCAAGGATATATCGCATGTATGATCCTGCGATGTTTTACTGTAGAAACCTATCAGCCTCTTCCGAAAATACACCAAACTATTTTTCATGATCTTTATGATGAATTTAAATTAAATTATTTTGAAAGGTCTACGTACCTCTTAAACTTGATTAAAAAATACGCGAACGCTCGTTTTTAAGAACAGCATATATCAATTTGAGTGATGAATAAAAATGAAGACTTATTAAATGAATGCAAGATAGATAACACCGATCCCACAAAAAGAGATTACATAGCCCTACAAACAATTCAAAAAACGCGTTTTTTCGCATAACCCTACATTAATAATAACCAATATCGCAGTATCTGACGTTACGCGATTAGAGCTAAACTCGAACAAACTAAACAAACAAACGCGCAGGGCATGTTTCGCGTCACGATTTAATTATCTATTTAAGTGCTGTTAAAGGTTAATAAAAAAAGCTCCATATCTTTATCTCCGTGGATCGTGATTACTTGAGCAAACAGCTTAACGGGACCTTTCAGCGCCCGTTCCTGCACTTTCGTGACTTCCGCAAGATTGAGTGCATTCTGCTTTCTTCGGAAAGCGAATCGGACGTCTTGAGGATGGATCTCTCTGGGCTTAAGGTTATGTATACACTAAAAATCACGAAAATTGACCAAAATATCGATTTTGTTTTTATTGCTTCAAAATATTTCCCAATTTCTGACCTTTTAACTCTTTGAGGCACACGATTTTAAAGAAAAAAAACACCCATGTTGCACAGAATTGTTTTTCATATAAAAACTAGCTGAAATTACCCAGCGTTGCACGGGTTTAATTGGTTAAACGTCGATTGAAATTGATCCAAAAGATCACTTTTCTGTCAGAAAATGCAAATACAGAGAAAAAATAAGCGTGCGCAAAATAATTTTTAAAACAGAATTTTAAAGCTTCTACAATTTACTTTAGATCCATTTCACTTACTATAGGTAAGACAAGCCTACAAAAACTGATACTGAGATGACTATACGCAAAAGTCGATTTTGAGTTTTGGAGTGATTGTGATGCCCTTTAAGTTCATTTTCTAAAGAAATGACATGCATCGTATTATTGCAGTCAGTTTTTTCTTATCAATATATTTGTAGCGCCTTGCACCAGGAATGCGAATTTCGGAATTCCACCATCATTATGAAAGGCTGACAAATCATATTGATACGATATCACGAACGTTTCAAGCAATTACACTTTATTCTTGAAAATTCCATCTCGCATGTGAAGTAACAGCTTGTTTTGAAATCAAATGTTTTCAGTACAGTTAACCGATTGAAAGGGAATAACCCTAATAAAGATGGGTTACCTTCACCTGCCATAACTCACTACTAAAAGTGCTCCAAAAAATGCTCCAAGAGCGTTACCTGTTAGATTCTAAAAAAACACTCCAAGGTCATCTTGAGAGGCGACTCCTGTAGATGTTAACTCTGACGTCATCTGCACAACCAGACCAGGAGAGAGCGCCCCTAGCAAGTGCTCTGTCCAGGATGACGGGACGTTACACCCCTCTGCACACCCAAGAAAAATAGAACGGGGGTTAATATGTAGCCTACGTTACCCGCAGGGCTCCAAAGAATAAGTGTACCAAATTTGGTGAAGATTGGTCATACGGACAGATGCCAACTCTGCTTTATATGTATAAGATGGGAAAAAACGTTCATTTCAATTATTTAACATAAAATATTACTCAAGACGAGAAAAATAATGTTTCAATAAATGTTTTATAACATTATTAGTTGCATGGGGGACATAAATAATCCCCCATGCAACTAATGTTTTAAATGAGCCATTGAAACACATCTTTTTCAAAACAAAGTGGCACTTTGCAGACTACAGTACCATGAAGTGCGAACTTTTTTCGTGTTGTAGAAACACATATCGTCTCCGAGTAGTACGTTTTGGTAGATGTTTTAAGTCTTTTCCTCGTATTTCCCATGAAACAGTGGATTTAGATTTTTTTTATCTGCAGTGGAAGTGAGATGTTGATGGTGCATTTTTATCAGTCTGGGCAATAAACCCTTCAGCGCACTGCCCCTTGAAAAGTTTCGGCTCCATGTTTTGACCCAATTGTTTATAAACAATATATGAACTAAATAACAATAGCTACATCAAAAAAAAAGAATAGTCTGGTGCCATCATTTTTTACTACATCGGTCAAGTTTATTAGCCAATAGCTTATCAAATTTATCCACTGCATTCTTATTCGCATTATAATCAATAATTAACGAGGGACAAGCAAGTGAAATTGTATCCCCATTTTTATCTTTCCTCTGTACTGTTGCCACCTGATTTGGATCAGGATAACTGGATAAAAGATATATTTTCCTGCTATCGATCCATCACAAACAGTATCAACAACTTACTAATGCGTTTTGACATGTGTAAATTTTGTTTTCAGTTATAACACATTTAGCGTTAGTTCATAGCATTTCCAACTCAATGAAAAACTTTAAATAAAATATTAAACTGTATGACTGAGTAATTTCAACTTTTTGAGGTAGGTTAAAAAATATCCCACCTACTCCAAAGAGTTAAACGATACCAAGATCTAAATATTCGGAATACTTTTCTAGTTATAAGGATTTTTCGTTAGGTACTGTCACCAGTACAAACATGTTTCCAAAACTTTAAATTCAATTTCTGAAGAACTGTTTTTGCAATACGATGTTTTGTTCAGTGATAAGTCACAACAATTAATTTATCTATTATACAATTTTGTATCATTATAATCTATATAATACAGTGGATGTTCTGAACCTCAGTTTTTAGTTAAGAAATTAATTTTTAGTTGATTTTTGAATGTTAAAATTCTTGAAAAATCTTGATATTTTTAGACTTCCTTGGTGAAAACAATTGTAAAAACACCTTTTCCCTCTAGCAACTTGATGGAGGGTCAAAACACGAAGAATAATATTAGGAATAATTTCCAACAGGAATTGTCTTTCTGAATAAATTAGAATTTGAGATATCACTGATCAAAAAACATGATAATTAGTTGATTATATCTAAATTAGATCATTAATAATTAGCTTAATCTGATTTATTCTCACTGAAATTATTTTAAACATAAGCCAATGACTTGGAAAGAAACTGAATTTTTAAAGTCAAAATTAAAGAAAATCTAGTGTATACGTACACCTTAAGACAGTGGACACTTGCAGACTGCGGATTGAAAACCAGTATATAATGCTCAATTGAAACCTTTAACCCTCCAAGTGGTTTCGACGAGATATCTCGTCCATCTAGATCTGACCAATTCTTTTTGCTAATGACGAAATATAACGTCAGCAAGATATTGCCGGTTTTTTTATAACAAGATCAAGATCTGGTCAGTTTTACTAATGAGGAGGTATCTCGTCCACTAAGATCTGATCAATTTTGCTAATGACAAAATACCTCGTTGAGACAACCACTAGAAGGGTTAAGCAGCGGTGTAATGTCCATAGAAGTCCAGAATGGTAGCGTCCCATGATAAAAAGTAAAATTTGGCAACAAAAATATTAAAATTGATAAAACCAGAAAGAAAAATGATGAAGGGCCGTCGAAGCTCAGTGGGTATGCCCAGTGCGCTAGCAACCTGCGAGTTGTAGACGGCGCAGATTCGATTCCTGTCAGGTTCGATTCCTTCCTATGTACATTTCTCTCTTGTGCTAGTAAAACTTTCCTTGTGTGCGTATGTCCATTACTTGATGTTGTCTGACTTGTGTTTGGCACAGCATGACCAAATATGGCCCTTGCGCCATAAAGCCCCCCTACCAACCAACCAATCCTCCTTTTTCTTTTCACAATTACTTCACATTGTCTTGTGTTTCGCGCAGATTGACCAAGTATGACTTGCGCCATACAACCCAAAACCAACCCCCAAGACACTGCTACCCGTCATTTTGTTTCTAAAATGTCTTGTAGAGTATTCAGCGTCTTGCAATCTGTCAACAATGAAATCATAGCTTGTGATTCCAAATACGAATTACTGTCTATACTAAACACGGGGGTAGCTCTCCCGGGATACCCAAGCAATCTTTTTATGCTTTCATCCCACTACTCTACTCCCCAATTCCTCTTTTTTCCCTTTCAAGACATATCTTACTTGATGTCTTGTTTGGCACAGCTTGGCCAAATATGGCCCTTGCGCCATAACTAGTTAACGCCTAAAAACTAGTTAACAAAGCAGCGGACACGACGACCTAAGATGCTTCAGCGTTCTCTTTCCTAATCTCTTCCTTCGTTCCGCTCTGGGTTCCCTTGCGCCATAAAACCTAGAACAACCAACCCACTCTGGGTTAGCGCCCTCGACCCGAGAGTGCAAAGGATCATGGGACAATTGGCGAAAACACGACAATTTATATTTTAAATTGAAAATAGTCAAACGTCATTAAGACAAACACGCTTAATGTGAATTACTGATAATACGGACTAAATTCCAATCCCCATCAAAATGTATATTCAAATAATGTTAATCACTTTAAGAATTCGGGTTACACTAATCGTCGGTTAAGACGAACTAATTTTCGAAACTTAAAGGCAAACGGATTCGTTACAATCGTATTATCAGAAACATAAACGGCCGTATTCACAAGTCTAGTTAATCCGTGGATCAGCAAAACCGCGGATCAGAGTTAAACCAGGGATTATCCAAAGACCATATTCACGAAACACGAATTAAGTGATCCACGGATTAAAGGGTTCGATTCCTGTCAGGTGCATTCCTCCCTGGGTGTATTTCTCTCTTCTGTGTCAGTAAGACTTTCATTGTGTGTTCATCTATTACTTGATATTGTATGTCGAGTCTGGAGCAGCATGTTCCCTTGCGCCCCCCATAAAACCCTAACAAAACAAAACAAAACCACGGATTAAAGCGATAAGCTGGCTGTGATTGGCTACTGTCACTTCTCTCTGGATCGCGTGATGTTTACATTTCTTACGACGCCCAGATCTAAAAATATTCCATACAAATAATTCGTTGGCAGAATTGAATTCCGATTACTTTCATACTCGCCAGTATTGGTGTGTTGATGCAAAGAGTGAAGTAACATGCATTATCATTTTACTTTAATACTCAATAAATGAAGAAAAGCATTTCTGTTCGGCGACGAATTTGCATCTGCCGTGGTCAACGCAGCTGCATGTTTACGCGAATCAATTATATTCCGAACTATTCCTAGCTATTCCGAAAGTTGATAACATCATCAGTTTTATCACATGAATAAATTTTATAAATTCGGTACCAATCTCAGCCACCATATCTAATATTTGAGAATTAGCCAGAATTCTGTAGCACAGAATGAAGTGTGTCGTCCATTTTGTTTCGTTGACGGATGGTGTTTCCTTCGCAAAAAGTTAGTACTGTGTATGCCTTAACCCTCAACCGAGTGTTGAACCGTCGATTTCAGAGGATCAAAATTTAACATCGAGATGGCAATTTATACCTCGGATCAGGTATTGTGAATACGGTTTCTTTGATAGACGAGCGATCATCGTTGATCCGCGCCTTAACTCGGACTTGTAAATACGTCCGTTAGTGACTCCGAAATTGTAGATTTATTTGTGGAAGAGAGTGAAGTAAAAAAAATGAAGATTCCGAAGAAGACGAAGTAATAAGTGTACCTTTAAAAGAAGCTACTACTGGCTTAGAAATTGTTCACCGCTTTCTGTTAGGCCAGTGAAAATTCATCTGCTCAATTAAACAGCGTTGACCTCATCAAAGATTTTCTTAAAGAATGTCACGAAAAAACAAAGCTCAAAAATCGATGATATAACTATTTCAAGACAAAAATTAAAAATTGCTTAATCAGGAAATATCTGTAGTCTGGAATTATATGTATAATCAAGAATCCTCAGTATAATCTTTGTGATGAAGAATACCGTTTATCTGTGATTCAGGAATTGTACAATAATGTAAATACTGCTGTATTTTATTTTATTGGAATAATGCTTTTTTTATGAATTCGGATAACGAACTATGGTTAATACGAATTTTTTTACGGTCCCATGAAATTTGTCTTAACACACACGAGATTGACTATATAATCAGTTCGAGATTGAAGATGCACGTGGTAAGAAAAATTCATATACGTCTCAAGTGGATGAAGGGGGTTGAAAAATGACAAAGTTAGGGCAACTTCACAGTTTGATTTTGATTTGTCGCTCAAGGTCATTTTTTTCTACACTAAGGTTAATTTAAATTGGTTGGTTAGTTGATTGTTTTATGGAGCAAGGGCCATATTTGGTCAAGCTGTGCCAAGCATGAGACAAACAACATTAAGTAATAGAGTCAATTAAGGATAGGAAAATTTTTTAACACAGTTCGATTTCTTGTTCCTACGTCTTCTGTTGAGCAGTCAATCTTAAATAGTTACTTAACAGCTATTTATTGTTGTCTTGTTCATTTCTGAGTCACCGCGTGCATTTTGCACAGCTTGACGATGCCGATTATTTTCTCGCTGTAAAGCTGTTCTTCAGGATGGTTATCAATGGTTTGAAAAGCAGCTACATTGCAGGGCGTGTGAATATATAATTAGGTGTGAGTTCAACGCCCAAAGAGTTGTTACAATGTCTGTACGTTCTGGTTCCATAACTATTAATTTTCATGCCTTTAAAATGCCATGTTCTCAGTCTGGATATTGTGGTGGTGGTTTTTCCATCGGTGTTAATTTCACAAATTCGTTGTTTTATTCAAATATTTTGTGATATGAGTTTGAATTTTAACAAGGCATTAACATCAGTAGAAGTTATTGGGATTCGTTCGGCATTTATTTCTCTGGCTTCCTTTACCAATTAATTGATCATCAGCTTCATTTCCTTCAATGTCACGTGCAGGAATCCACTGAAGAATTCAGCTACTTTTCTTTTGAATACGAATATGCAATGTGTGAAATTTAACATTTAATTTAACAGAAAAATCATAATAAACACTTGAAAAACAGACATCCACAAGATTATGTAGCATTTAACTCTTTGGGGTTAGGTGGGTTAAAAATTGTCCCATCTTTTGCTTAGCTTTTTATGCATGGTGGGCTATTTTTTAACATACCTCAAAAAGTTGAAATTACTCATAGTCACACAGTTTAAAATTTTATTTAAAGTTTTTCATTGAGTTGGCAATGCTATGAACTAACGCTAAATGTGTAAATAACTGAAAACAAAAATTTTCACTTGTCAAAACGCATTAGTGAGTTGTTGACACTGTTGTGATTAAGGTTGGCGAATTGTGTGGTGCAGTGAATTTTTGCCTTTCATAACGGTAAACGTTTTTCTTTTGAAAAAATTTATTATGAGTGAATAAATAGTTTTATAATAAAAAACATGCTATTTGATGTTTTATACTAATTTTGAAACTGAATAAGTGAATAAACAGTTCTGTGCAACTTGGGTTTTACTTTTCTTTAAAAACATGTGGCCTCAAAGTGTTAACAGAAAAATCATAATAAATAAACCTTGAAAAAAAGCAGACACCCACAAGATTATGTAGCATTTAAAAGACGAATTTACGAATTTCATAAAAAAGAAATTTAGATACAACGTCAACATCGTACCCACTTGAATGTTTCTAATCCAACAACCTTAAAAATCGGAAAAAAGAAACTTCACCTAATGAAATGATAATGATAATTGGACTAAAATAAAACAGTTATTAACGACTTTCCTCTCGAGATAAAATAGGCTGCGTCAAAAAGGGCCTAACTCCATTGCCTGCCCATTGTGTTAAGTTATCTTTAATTATCAGTCAATATATTGCCGGCCCCCTGACTGCACAGGTATGGAGATGAGAAGTCCATTATCGTGCCAACTCTGCCAGGTCAGATGATGAATTATCCAGCGAGAAGGTACGGGGGCGAAACCCTATAATTTGTTAGCCAGAACATTAATTTATTACGAAGTAATGAGTCTTCAGCACCATGCCTAGGATGTTGTAATGAGAAGGAGGTACCTGTTTACATAGATTCCCTATCAGATCTTGCGTTGTTTTTCTGATCGAGGGACCGGTTGCATATTTTGAATTGTGTAGTTTTATGAAGTTCGGCGGGTTAATCCTCAAATTTCCTTTATTTGGATTTGCGAAACAGTTTAGCAACTATGCGCTAATGAAAATAAAGGAATTAAAGAAAGTTTTGCTCTTAAGATTTGTCTGCGTAACGTATTTTAAACATAAGAACGCCCTTTGAAACTTTTTAGTTTAAACATTATCAAGACATTAAACATTATAGTAATTTGTACTGAGTTTGACTGCTATATGAAAATAGGTTTAGTTATGAGGTAGGTGGGTATTTTGATTAACATCGGCACTGGAGCAGCACATCGGGCTATTGGGGACGGTCCGGGATTAAACCCGTAGGTAAAGATTCAAGGACAACACCTGACCGCGGTTGCCTGGTTAGGAGAATAACGGATTAGCAACTGGAGGGTTGCGGGTTCGAATCCAACCAAAGACCGTATGTATAATGTGGGGGCTGGTGCACGTTAAATCTACCGTGACCGCAAATATACTCACGTTGGCGTGGTGTGGAAGTTTGGAGAGTAGGTTCCAGCTCAGGTGTTGCCTCGTCATCTGACCGTGATTCAAAATTCCTTGGTATTTGGTATTTGGTATTTTCAATTAACGCCACACTGGAGCAACACAACGGGCTATTGAAAATTCCTTGGATCTTTCCCTTTGGGATTGATCCCGGACCGTCAACAATAGCTCGTTGCGTTGCTCCAGTGTGACGTTAATTAAAATACCTACCTATGTTGGAGCAGCATTTAAAAATAAGCGTTCATACGTCTCACTTTAAAACACTGCCAACCAAAAATCGGGATTTAAGCAGCATTTAATGCTGTATGAAAGTAAGTTATAGTTAAAATTTTCATACTTAACGTTCCTTTTCGTGTCATTTTCTTGCGTTAATATATAAACGGTTGCTGATTTACTTCCTAACAACATTTCCATCTTCATATATTGGAGAAATGTTCATTGCGTTATTTAAATGTTTTATTGGGTGATATAATTAGTGAATTGCATAAAATGTGCAATATACAGTGATGTTAAAAAGTTACATCACTCAAAAAATCGGAACTGTAGGATTAATTTACATAAAAGGCAATAGTTATGACATCACAGTAGATTTCAATGGAACATGTAGTGTTTATGATTTTATTGTATAATTTTGCAGCATTTCCGCTATTCAAATACTCCCCCCCCTTGAAATTTTATTATTTTTCGGCTACTATTAGTTTCATAACTGTTTTTGAGTTAAGATGCTTACAAATTTGGAATGTTTATTTTATGAAACATTTCAACATTGATTTATTAGCAATAAAGTATTGTATGTGCTAGTGAACCTTGTTCAAATCCTTTTTTTCCGCCACTGTACGTTAGATATTTTACCTGCCAGAGTTGGACTTAATCAACTAATTTTTTCAATCGTTTTGAATAATTAATTAAAATTTAACCATGACTAAAAGTTACTCATGATTAAAAAATTAGTTATAACTATAGATAGATCACTTAGTTATTAATAATTCATTCAATCATTAGATTCAGTCGTGAATACGTTAACTAAATTCCTATAGTAGAGGTGTCCAAAATTACTTTGGCGATATTTCTTGCTTTCAATTTGCAGGAGTAGTCCAGTTGGAAGATCAACGGATTAACAACCGGTGTATTGTGAAACTCGGTCCAGCCAAAGACCGTCGTGTACACGGGGGATGGAGCGCGTTCAATCTGTCGTGGCCTCAAATGTCCTCACGTTGACGTGGTGTGGAAGTTTGGAGAGTGGGGTGTCAGATCAGGTGTTGATCTCGTCATCTGACTGATGCAAAAATTAAGTGGAGTTGTCCTCGGATTCTTTCCTTCGGGATTGATCCCGGACCGTCGCCAATAGCCCGTTGTGTTGCTCCAGTGCGACTGTAATTCAACACCCCTCCCCGGTATACCAAAGCTTTCCTTTTCTGCTTTCATCCCATTACTCTGTTTGCCAATCCCTCTTTTTCACCCTTTCACATTTTTTACTTGACTCTCTTGCGTTTGGTAGTTAATTAACGTCGCACTGGAGAGCAACGCAAAGGGCTATTGGAGACGGTCCGGGATCAAACCTGCAGGGAAAGAACCAAGGACAACACCACGTAATTTTGAACCACGGTCAAACTACCTTTCAGGACAATTTTTACTTGAAGTTATCTGTCTTGATTTTGGCGCAGCTTGGCCAAATATTGCCCTTGTGCCATAAAACCTAAAAACAATCAACCAACCTCTTAAACATGTGGGTAGGAAGGTATTTTGAAAAATTTCAAACAGGCATATACTACTTTCCTTGGATTCAGAATGTTGAATGGCGGCACAATTTTAATCATAATTTTTAGTCCTGATTACTTAATAAAAACCAAACCAATCATTCTTTAACGTATAATGACTGAAAGTAATCAATCGTTAATCATTAGACATGATTAATTTTTAGTCGTTAGTTTTCAATCATTAGTTAGATTAAACTTTACTCAACACTGCTTAGACTATTAATTTTTAAATATTTATACTTTTGGGTCATATTCTGTCTTGTGTTTGGCGCAGCTTGTCCCCTTTTGGACCTTGCGCCCTAAAACCCCAGCATCCAATCCAATCCTCCCTTAGTATGATGGATCCATAATTCGATTTTAGAAGAACCAATGGGGGGGGGAAGACATTTGAAGCCACGACAAATTTATTGTGCACCAGCCCCACGAACAGGACAGTCTAGTTTGGTCCAGTTTCAAACTCAACCCTCTGTCTGATAATCCGCGATTATCAACTGAGCTACCCTGGCCCCCAAATTCATATAAAAGGAATTTTCTATTTTGCTGAAAAATGCTTATTCAGTAATATTTTTCAGTTTTATACCTCCGAGGGTTGGTTGGGTTTTGGGTTTTATGGCGCAAAGGCCATATTTCGCTATGCTGCACCAGACACGACATACAATATCAAGTAATAGACACACACAATAAAAGTTTTACTGACACAGAAGAAAGAAATACACCTAGGGAGGGATTGCACAAGACAGGAATCTAACCTGCGCCGCCTACAACTCGAAGATTGCTAGCGCAGTAGGCATACCCACTATACTTCCGAGGAAGGTACTTCCTTGAAACAACCACCAGGAGCGTTAAATAAGGCTTTGAACAAAAATTCTGATGTATATTCAAGATTTTAAGCAGAAATATTTTGAGCTATGTAAATTCTTTCACTAAATTTAAAGCTCAAGACATCCTTGCAGAAGGGTGTTTCTTATCCAAAGAGCAAAAGGTCAGGGGTTCGTGCCCTTTCCCCCTCCCCATTCCATAGCTCAGGCAGAAACTATGTAAAGACGACTGCGAAGTATTCCCGAAGGTCTGTAATCTACATTCTCCTTTTATTCATTCCTTGTAAAACATTCTTGGTGTTTGCGATGTGCACAGATAAGGTAACTGAGAACTCGGACCAAGTCATCAATAAGGCTTAAGGACTGTCTTCACAGATAAGAGTTGGTTCACTCTTTCCTCGAATCCTAGATGTCTCTCGATATGGAGTTAAAAAGGTATCTCGAGAATAAGTACAAAAGGAATAGATATGGCTATACTAGGATCCTGGAGTGAAAAGACATGATTGATGCATATTCCATGATAGGTACTGGGGAATGGGACAGAATGGTATACGATATTGCAACGAATTTTTTATCGTTAAGATCTGTGATCTTAATAGCAGAAATTCTTTTCTTGGATGATAACGTACAGGAATATTGCAGATACCTCTGAATACAAAAAATACTCCCATCTATATGACAACATGCTATCCAGTTCAAAAGACTCTTGAATTCCTATGGGTTGGTTGGGTTTTTATGGCGCCTGAGCCATATTTGGCCAAGCTGCACCGAAGTCAAGTAAATGCACATACACAGAAGGAAAGCTCTCGACATGGAGTTAAAAAGGTATGTCGAGAATAAGTACCAAAGGAATAGATATGGCGGTACTAGGGTCCTGGAGTGAGAGGACATGATTTATGAATATTCTATGATAGTACTGGAGAATGGGACAGAATGGTATACGATATTGCAACGAATTTTTCATCGTTAAGATCTGCGATCTAAATGGCAGAAGAAATTCTTTTCTTGGATAATAACCTATTGGAATACTGCAGTTATCTCTGAATACAAAAAAATACTCTCATCGATATGACAACATGCCATCCAGTTCAAAACTCTTGAATTCCTATGGGTTGGTTGGGTTTTTATGGCGCATAAGCCATATCCGACAAAGCTGCTCCGGACATCAAATAAATATATATACACAAGAGGAAAACTTTACTGACACACGAGAACTACACCCAGGGAGGAATCTAACCCACACCGCCTACAACTCGCATGTTGCTAGCGCAGTGCTCAAACCCACTGAGCTGAACTGGACTGGACATATCACTTACGGAGCACCCGCTGCGAAGCTATTCATCTCATCAAATAAAGAAAAATCAGGAAAAGAATTCGTAAATGAAATTATTATTTAAATAAAAAATAAAGGTAGAAGGGGCTAGATAACTTAATTAATCAGCGGACACAAAATGTTAGTCGCATCTCCGGAACGAGCCAGCATTCAAGAAACCCACTGGTTCCCAGTACTTTATTAACGTCGCACTGGAGCAACACAACGGGCTATCGGCGACGGTCCGGAATCAAACTAGAAGAGAAAGATCCGAGGACAAGACCACGTAATTTTGAACCACGGTCAGATGACGAGGTCACACCTGAGCTGGCACCCCACTCTCCAAACTTCCGCATACCTTGCAGAGCAAGGGTTTGGATGTTCTGTTTTGGGTTCCTAGTCACGTGGGCATAAAGGGTAAAGAGCTAGCTGACAGTGCTGCCTTCCGTTCCATTGCAGCAAGCTGTTTCTCTTAGTGACGTTTAGATATCCACAAAGGATTTCGTCGACTCCTTGTGACAAGAGTCGTGGAACCTGTAAGTCACCAACAAATTGCAGTGACCAGTGGCCCCAATGTGGAGGACGGATGTCAAACTGACCCGTCTTCGCATTGGACACACACGGTTCACCAATTGTCATCTTTTACTAGGAAAGAGCGCACCCCTTTCCAACTCATACTCTACTCTATTTTCTGTTTATCATATTTTAATGGTCAGTCCTGTTTCTAATCGTCAACGTATTCAATTTTTTTTTTTTAAATGTACAATTTTTAATCTGCGAGATTTGATCGGGGAAAATCCCCATTCAAACCTTAACGGGGCCGCGGTGGCCCGGTTGGAAGAGTAACGAACTAGCAACCGAAGGGTTGCGAGTTCGAATCCAGCCAAACACCGTCGTGTACAAAGGGGGCTGGTGCACGTTAAATCTGTCGTGGCCTCAAATGTCCTCACGTTGGCGTGGTGTGGAAGTTTGGAGAGTGGGGTGCCAGCTCAGGTGTTGCCTCGTCATCTGACCGTGGTTCAAAATTACGTGGTGTTGTCCTCGGATCTTTCCCTTTGGGATTGATCCCGGACCGTCACCAATAGCCCATTGTGTTGCTCCAGTGTGACGTTAATTGAAATACCCAATACCCAAACCTTAACGTTCAATTGGTTTTTTGAACCTCGTCTAGTTCTTTTCCATCTTTTAAATTTCCCTCTAAATTTTATGCATATGTAAATTAAATTCTTCAGTTTCCTCAGTTATACTGCAGACGTAGATCTTGTTTTATCATCTGACTTGTTTGAATATTTTTATTCTCATCTATACATTTTATGTTTTAAATCTACCTTTCATCTTTATCTGAGACTAATTTTTAAATATTTTATACTTTTATTGGGTCATATTCTGTCTTAAGCTTGACGCAGCTTGTACGCTTTTGGACCTAGCGCCATAAAAAACCCCAACATCCAATCCAATCCAAACTTCCGCATCACGCCAACGTGAGGAAATTGAAGACCATGACATATCCAACGTGCACACCAGCCCCCGCGTACACGGTCTTTGACTAAACCGAGTTTCGAACTCGCAACCCCCCGGTTGCTAATCCGTTGGGCTACCGCATTATTGCTGGGAATCATATTATTAATTTAGTACTACTTATAATGAATTGTGTTATTAATTTAAGTACATTACAATAGTATTTTCTAATTACCCAAAGAATATTCACGACAATCGGCCTCAAACTGATGCTCGGTCGAGGTAGCCCGGTTGGAAGAGTAGCGGATAAGCAACCAGAGGGTTGCGAGTTCGTATCCAACCAAAGACCGTCGTGTACACGGGGGCTGGAGTACGTTAAAACTGCCGTGGCGTCAAGTACCCTCACATTGGCGGGGTGTGGAAGTTTGAAGAGTGGGATGCAAGTTCAGGTGTGACCTCGTCATCTGACCGCGGTTCAAAATTATATGATGTTGTCCTCGGATCTTTCCTTTCTGGTTCGATCCCGGACTGCCGCCAATAGCCGTGTTGCTCCAGTGCGACGTTAATTAAAATACCCACCTACCTTGGATGGACCGAGTTTCGAATTCAACTCTCCGTTTGCAAATCCGTTGTTTTTCAAATGGGCTACAGCGGCCCCATTATTGATGTGTATTATTAATTTAGTATTTATAATTAGTGGTATTATTAATTTAAGTACATGACTATAGTATTTTGTAATTACCCGACAAATACCGAGGAATATTCACGACAATCGGCCTCAAACTCAAGTTCGCCTAGAGCCTCAAACCGACTCGATCCGCCACTGTCTAGAACGGCACATAAATGATTCAATACCCCATCAAGATCGTGAAATGTGCGATAAAAACCGGACAATGTTTTACATTCTGCTCGCTAATTACCGATTATTAATAGTTGTCAGCTCCGTGGACACCCATTTCCGCGGCCCGCTAATCTATCTTTGATTCGAGCATCGCTTCATAAGATGAATCTCGAGATTCACAGGCCCGGAGTATCATGGCGCGGTTGCTTAGCTGCGGCCGTCATCACTCATGCGATGGATACTTTTTAATTTCGTCCACGCAGCGATGGGCAATCTGCAGTCTTCATTAATCTCGATACCGAGAACCGGATTCCTTTAATTGCTACCTTGTTCTTATTAGAAAATATTAATCTGTCGTTTATTACTCGGAATCTCGCCTCCCGACAGAATCTCCCACGACCTCCAGGCTTCGGCGTTTAGGGCATAAATATGCATTTCGGAACGTGGCTCAGTTCGGAGCCTGCGGAACTGAGACAGAGTTGTAAGCGGCCTGAAGGGTGATTCTGGGGGCTGGAACCCCCGAAAATTTAGGCCGCTTATTCTTATAAGGCTCAACATCAAGCTTCATAAATGCACAGAATACTTTTGAGTTTTTTTAAGGTAGGTATTTTAATTAACGTCGCACTGAAGCAACACGACAGGCTATTGGCAACGGTTAGGGATCAACGCCTAAAGGAGAATCCGAGGACAACACGTAATTTTGAAACATGGTCAGATGACGAGGTCACACATGAGCTGGTATCCCACCCTCCAAACTTCCACACCACATCAACGTGAGGACATTCGAGGCAGCGACAGGTTTAATGTGCACCAGCCCCTTTTGTAAACGATTTTGGTTGGATTCGAACTCGCAACCCTCCGGTTGCTAATCCGTTGCTCTTCCAACCGGGCTGCCGCGCCCCCGCTCCGGATTGGACTATGCCTATGCAGCCCTTCGCACCGCTCATCCATCTGCTACGATAGCTCAATACTTTGCACCACACCAGCCAAAGATCTGCATCGACCTGAGCATGCGCCAACAGCTTCATGTTATTTCTTCCAGTTGCTCGGTTTGAAGATCTTCACTTTGATGTGGATAAAAGCATGAATCGTAAAATATTGATTGTTTAAAGTGATTATCCATCGTCGGTCAAAAACGCTAGTCAGCGATTCGACAGCCCATCGACTTTGTCAATTCGTTAGCAACTCTGCCCACTTGCTCCGTCTATTTCATTAGAAGGTCAATGAAGATCTGTTCCTGAGCGTTTCGCAGTTCACCCGTCAAAAGCCTGTATGTCGTGCGCCACGAACCATCTTTGACTTCCACGCGTCCTTTGTTGTCGCTACGACTGTATTACCGTTTCTCCAGTCACCCAGATCATCCACTACAAAATTCACTCCTGGACAGTGCTTATGATCGACTCGTCAGCAATCGCACCTTGGGTAATACACTTCTTCATTTCATAGAAGTGACCGAGCGGTCGCTACTTTCAGTTTCCGGCTTCTTCTGCGAGGGCAGTTTCGAGGGTTCTGTCACAATTGGTCAACAAGCCGCAAATTTTGAGACTGAAATTTAAGCCATAGCCCAATCTACACTGGCGGGAAAAATTAAAGGAACTCATGCAATTTGAATGAATTTGCAGCTAAGAACATGGAACTCGCACAAGATCTTTATTTTGTCATGCCTGACATGTCTTCAAAATGCGGAATATCCTATTTCTGCAAAAAAATAAATTTAAATAAGAACATAGGAAATGTAATATAAAGTAGGGTTGGGAAAAGTTGGTGTTATAACTTTTTAGAGATACATAGAAAAAATTAACGAGGTGTGTGGTCACCCCTGATCCAAATGCAAGTCTTACAGCGATTTTCCATGATGTGTATTAGATTGTCCAGGAGTTCTTGTGGTAACAAAGTGTATCCACGATGAACAGCGCTTTGAAGCTCTTGAAGAGTGCTAGGTGAGGGCTGCAGTGATGCAAGTCGGTGTCCTAGTGCGTCCCACACATGTTCTATCGGATTTAAATCTGGAGACTATGCGGACCACTCCATCCGCTGAATTCCTTCGCCCTCAAGATAATCGGTCACTAGTGTAGCGCGATGGGGACGAGCATTATCAACCATTAGGAGGAAGTTATTACCAATTGCACCCCTAAACAACTTGACGTAAGGATCAAGAACCTCATCTCTGTATTCATTTATCAGTATTCATACTTTCACTGATAAAAATGTGTAGGTAGGTGCGGCCATTTAAAATTATACTCACCCATACCATGATTCCACCACTTTTAACGGATGTTTTCAGGCTTATTGCGTGTGTTTTGCTCCCTCCAGAGTGTAACACGTCTGGAATCACTCTCCAAACAAAAGCGAGACTCATCAGTGAAGAGAATCGGCTCCAGTCCATTGTACTCCAGTCACGATGATCTCTGCACCACTGCAAACGGGCGCGTTTTGCAGCCCGAGTTAGTGGGACACAAATCATGGGTTTCCTTGCATACAGCCCTTTTATGCAGCCTCTCACTCACAGTACATCTAGATAGTCAAGTTCCTGTAGCTGCAGCGAACTCCCTTGAAATCTGGGCTGGCGTCAGTTGCCTATTTCTTTTAGCAATCGTTGCCAAATAACGGTCCTGAGAGTCTGTTGTGGCACGTTTTCGACCTTGACCTGGTTGTCTGCATATATCACCAGTGTCTTTAAACAGTTTCCAGATTCTTGACAGGACGCCTTTGGCAACTTTTAGGTCTTTACAGACCTGTGTCAGTGTCTGTCCTCCTTCCATTCTCCCTATTAAACGCCATTTCTCACAATCCATCAAATGCCTTCGCAACGACATGTTCCTCCTACACGCGAAAATTTTATCCAACTACTCGTACAATCCTTGACATTCGAATTTTAAGCAACTCCATGCACTCCTTTCCACACGTTCCGAAAGAACGGGCGCAAAAATTTGCATATTTCTGTGTAGCGAGGGTGAATCCCATTGGACGACGTGATAGAGTTTACCTTGAGTTACCAACCACCTTTCATTGGACTTTACTTAATAGAATTAACATAAAGCACCGTTTTATAGTAGTTCCTCTAATTTTTCCATCACTTATAACAAATCAGTCATTCTGATTGACTCATAGGCGGCCCAATTTTGGCCTTATGCTCCTATAAACAACCTCATTGCGTTCGCTTGGCCAGAGCTCGTTTAATTGCCAGTGACATCTTGAACTCTGGTTGGATCATTGCCTACCAATAGATACCAAGCCATTGTGATATACCAGGCAATGTGCGCGCAGACAAGCAAGCTAAAAATAGTTGTCTTCTACCCCAGCCGTCCAGCCCTCTCCCTTGCCTCCGTACTTTCAGGTTGGTATAGCGAAAGGTAAATAAGTCCGTCTGCGACCATCAAAAGCTTATGGCCACGGAAAAAACATGAAGCAAGATTTTGTCTGACCCTGTTCCACCTAATTTGCCACGACGTATTGCTACGGCAAATTTTCGAATTTTAACGGGACACGACTTTTTAAGAGGACTCTTGCACCGATTGGTGTGCCTCACTGCCCCTTTTGTTCGACGGGGAGCTTTATGGATTTTAGTCATCTTTTATCTCGCACTTTTTATCTGACGATCATAGTTGACGACCTTTTTAGCCGGGCTAATTTGTACTGGGCTGCCCGTCGGATATTATAGTCCTTGGACTTTTCCTGACGTATGAAAAAAAATATTTTCAGTTTCACCTCGGCGACCTCCGAATTTTTCTTTTTTACACCTGTAGCCTGGCTACGAGAGGTCAATACCAACCCCATTATTTATCGTCAGCTTTTTATTTCTCCTCGTCATCGTTTAGAGATCACACAGCCATATACACTTATGGATTGAAGTCTCCCAATTATGTCGGCTGCGCATTTGTTTGAAGGTTCTGGTACTTTTAACTTTTTTATTCTCATCTTTTGTTTCTATTTTTACACCTGAAGTCCTACTTAGAGCCTTAAAATATATTTTACGACTTAAAGTTGTCAGTTTTGTTCTATGTACAGACTTCAGAGGCTGTCTTGGGGTCATGAGCTTCACATCTCAAAGGCATCCTTTATCATATGATATTTTAAAACTTAAGCTCACACGACGTGGTTTCGGTATCGAACTTTGTTGGATACCGGGACACTGGAATTGTTGGGAATGAAATGGTGGATGCTTCAGCGAGAAATCGACCCTTCAAAACATTCTCGTTCAGTACGATGATCTCCGTCACTTTGTACTGGACATCTGGCCGCGGTAGCCCAGTTGGAAGAGCAACGGATTAGCAATCTGAGGGTTGCGAGTTCGAAACTCGGTCCAACCAAAGACCGACGTGTACCCGGGGGCTGGTGCACATTAAATCTGTTGAGGCCTCAAATGTCCTCACGTTGGCATGGTGTGGAAATTTGGAGAATGGGGTGCCAGCTCAGGTGTTGACCTCATCATCAGAACGTGGTTCAAAATTACATGGTGTTGTCCTCGGATCTTTTCCTTGGGGATTGATCCCGGACCGTCACCAATAGCCCATTGTGTTGCTCCAGTGTGTCGTTAATTAATTACCATTTCCACTGATTCAAAATCTTAAAAGAAAAACGCACTAGATATTTTTTAAACCATGTAATTTTTTTTTCACATTTCATGATCGACATTACAAAAGGGGTTTTGGAATAAAAACCGAAATGGGCAGAATTGAATTCTTTCTCTGCTTTAAACGTAGAACTACGTATGCCCTATCTTCTGTCTATGATAAAATTGTGAATAAAATACATAGTGGGTGTTGGGGTAATGTCGTTTATTTATTATACGGTGAATCCATTCAAATTGAGCAATAAAAAATAAAATGTTCACCTTGACATCTTCGATTTTTTTTTTTAATTTAGTATATTATGGTCAGTAGTGTATGTTGAACTATGCCACATTTATTTTTTGCAAACAATTTTTTTTCGTGGAAATAAGACCCTATGAATGACGATAAAAAATAATCAATTTTGCGTAAAGCTTAAAATTTTGCTACGCTCAAACTATTATATATAAACTTGTTTTGTCTTCTGTTTGTGACACATAAATGTACTGTTCGTAATAGTAAGCAAAAATATTTTAAAATAATGTGTTAGTTTTTTAACAATTTATCATGGAACTTGAAGAAGTTTGAACACGATTTTTTTAAAAAAAGTCATCTAAAAATTCTGAAATTTTTTGTACAAGTTCATTAGAATGTTGTTAATTTACTCCTCTATATAGCTAATGCTGTTTCTCAAAGGTTGTTTTTAACAGCCTCCAACGTAAAATATCGTCGAAATTTTAACCTCTGACGCGCGCTCAAAGCGAGGCCAACGGTATTCTTGGACTGAAGTACACGCTCGAATCCTCCCAACTCGCAGCTCAAGTACTTTTTACGATGCAAAATTTTAACGCGTTTCATTATTTCTGTACGTATATCAATGTAGTGTGTGACATTTGAGATTTTAGATATTTTTATAGCTCTTTAGTAAATAGTTATAAAAATAGATCAGTCACAAAATCTATTTTCAATTATTGACCTGGGAAAACATTTGGAATGCATATTGCTTTAGGGCTTTCCTTGCATTACAATTTTCACTTAGTCATTAATACAGCATCTCCTGCAGCATGAAATTATAAAACAAAATAAGCTATATTACTGAAAAAGGCTCAAAATTGATGTTTATTTTTTATCAAACAAACAGCTGAATCTATCCAGCTGTTCATGTGGAGGAAGATTATTTATATAGCGAAGGAGTAAATTTAAATGTGTCAATCATTACTTTTGTCTGAACAAAGTTTATTAGTCATACTCATTTACTATTATTTCATTCTTGGATTCAGTTATAAGTTTATAGCGCATAATTCATGAATCTTAATTTTATTCTGGGATTTTGTGAAATTAATCTCTCAAACAAATCTATGTAGTATGTAAAAAGCAATTTCAGGGATTCAGAGAAGAAACAAATCAATTAAATAATACTATTATTATGGAAGGTCCATGAAAATGCTGCTGCAACATTAAAAATATTTTTTAAATAACTGACAAGTTCACTCCTGTTGGAACTTCTACAATGGTGCGTTCATATGACAATGTTGCGTTCATATGCCTCTGATCATACACAAAATCCTATCTCCAAATATTGTGACATGAGAGCGCAACTTTTCAAGAATCGAAGAGGATTGAAGTAAGTTACTTTTGTATTGCATTCGTAAAGTTCGACCTTGAAAGGGTCATTTATTGAAGTATCTGTTGAATACTTTCTTAGTGTTCTATGTAGTAGAAAGGACAGGTTAAACTTCGCTGAATTTTAACAAATTCCTCAACTTATTTTATCTTCGTAACTAATATTCAAATTTTACTTATAGTTTTAAATAGAAATTTATACCATCATTTTATCCGATAAGTTAAAAAATACTAAGTTTTGCATTTTCTTACCTATGCAGTTTTTGAATGTTTTGAGGATTTATAAATACATTTTGTGCTATTAGTACGTTTTATACATACTATTAAAATATGTTTTAATACAGTTATATATAGGAATTTATTAGCATTGGTATAGTATTTTAAATATGTAGTTTATTATTCTATCCCTTTGTATCAAAACAATTACAATGCATTTTTAAGAAACTTTTTGTAGCGAGATGAACAACAAAACTCAGTTTTGTTTGAAATTCTGTGTGCATGGTTAATATATAATATTGTGCTTGATAATTTATTCAAATTCAGTAAATACTGTAAATTATTTCCCATAATATTCGGTTAGCGGTGAGTATAAAAGTATTTTAAACAAATACGGAAAGAATATTTATCACTGGAAGTTGAAAGGAAATCCCTATAAAATTTAAATATTTTGAGAACCTTTTCTTCCTTTTACAGGGAATTTGATATGCGCTTAGGGAACTTTCGTACTTCGAAAGGGATTTTGACGGTATTTCATTATCTTCTGATCGATCGTCATCTGGCCATGGTTCAAAATTACGTGGTGTTGTCCTCGGATCTTTCCCTTTGGGATTGATCCCGGACCGTCACCAATAGCCCGTTGTGTTGCTCCAGTGTGACGTTAATTGAAATACCCCCCCCCCCTATCTTCTGATCGCGTTGGGTTTCCCTATCACGGTCATTACGTAAAATAATTTGTTTAAGCTTAACTATTCGAAAACTGCTAAAGGTGCTCATGCATTTGGATAGATTATTTATTTAGGAACTTCAAAAAATAATCAGATTTTTAACAGATGGCTTTTTTTGAGAAAAATGAATTTAAAATTGATCAAATTGAAAAATCTATATTTTCAATACTATTTAAGCCCTACTGATGAAATTATCATCAATATTTGCTCCAAAGTTTTATAATTCTTTTGAAGAAAACAAAATTGAATTATCTTAAATACTTTAGGAGATATGCGATTTTAAAGTAGGTGATGTACCCTCAGAAAAATATAATTTAGTTTGTGACGTCACTTTCACAGGCCCGTATCTCTTAGAAATTTTTTTTTTTGGAGATTATAAAAATATGTTGATTCAAGGTGGCCCAAAATGTACTTGCATGCAAAGTATCATTCGATTTGGAGATGGTGAGATGCACAGTCATTCCTGGATTTGAATGAATTCACCCTATAATTTTTTCTCAGTTCGCACGATTATTCCACAATGTTAATATTTATTACATACCAAGCAACGAGAAAAAATAGAGGGTTCTGTGAAACATAGCTTTTATGTTTGTTTCGAATATCGATACTTTACGGATCGATCCTTCTTGTCCGATATTTTAGGTGTATCGATATTACGTGCTTCGAAACAGATCGGATCCAGAATATCGATACTGACCAAAAGTGCCCATCCCTTCTACCATTCCCTAAACTTCGTGATTAAGCGCTAAATATCACCTGCATGATCTCAAATGGCACTAGTGCGATGCCATTCCACCCACAACTCGGGAGTTCTTAGATTAGAAATGGGACACACGATTATATGGAGGCCATCTATACTCTGTACAAGTGAGGGAAATGCCAGTACGAGTAATATATTGTGGAGAGATAACAATAGCTATTGTATTTCCCATCCCCCAAATTGTGACCTTGAAGAGTTGACAATACAGTTGACAGTTATGAGTCCAACCTCAAAGAAATTCCCATTTTTAACCCTCGTTGCCTTCTGGTGATAGTCTCGACGAGTTTTCGTCGAGAAAACCACTAGAAGTGCCATATTTGGCCATGCTGTGCCAGACACAAGACATACAATATCAAGTAATAGAAGCACACACAATGAAAGTGTTACTCCAGTGCGACGTTAATTAAATACCTGCTTACCTACCCACAACACACATAATGGGTAAGTAACCATATCTATTGTTTGAAAAAATCATGTTAAAGATTCTATTGGTCAAGAAGGGCAAAACTGGTTAGAAGTCATGCAAGGAAGATTGCAGATATATGCGTGTGAAGCCTTCAGGGGTTAAAAAATCATCTTTTAAACCTTTAACCACATGGCTCATGACTGCTACTTTTAAATTTCTGCTTAGCTTAAATATGAGACTCATTCGTAACATTAGAATTGATTACACTCTTGAATCAGAAATTTTACGTTTTATTTAGTTGTAAACAAATAGTTGCAAAATGAATTAGTCTTGTGAGTGTCACGCGATTTACGAGTAGTGTAGCATTGCCTTTATCCCACAACACACGCGTAAGGACTAAAAAACCACACCGAATGGTTGATAGAATTCTAGGGAAGATTTTATTAGTCAAGATGGTCAAAACTGGTTGGAGTTATCCAGGGAAGACTAGATTGCAGAACGGAAATACACGTGCGATCCCCTAAGGGTTAAAAAAGTAAGTCATTGCTGTCTTCTTTCAGCAGTTTGAATTATACTCTTTATAAGCTTCATTTTACCACTGCGAATTATGAATGCTTTGAATATGATTTTAAAACGAAAAGAAATTACTCTACACTCATTCCACTCATTACGGTACTGATTATACTCAGTAAGAAATGTTAGGTTTTATTTTTAGTTGAATGACAAATCATTAAAAAACTAGCTAGAAAAGATAAGGCAATTGCTGCTACATTCATTTCGTAATTTAAATTATACTCTATTTAGTTAGGTATTTTAACTATCATCGCACTGGGAGCAACACAACGGGCTATTGGCGACGGTCCGGAATCAAACCGCCCGCGATCGCCCTGTTGGAAGAGTAACGGATTAGCAACCGGAGGGTTGCGAGTTCGAATCCAACCAAAGACTGTCGTGTACAAAGGGGGCTGATGCACGTTAAATTTATCGTGGCCTCAAATGTCCTCACGTTAGCGTGGTGTGGAAACTTGGAGAGTGGGGTGCCAGCTCAGATGTGACATCGTCATCTGACCGTGGTTCAAAATTACTTGGGGTTGTCCTCGGATCTTTCCCTTCGGGTTTTATCGCGGACCGTCGCCAATAGCCCGTTGTGTTGCTCCAGTGCGACGTTATTTAACAACCTAATGTATTTGAAATAGTTTCCCCACTAATGACGCTTTCTTCGTGTTTTTGACCGCCCTCATCTCTTTTAGGAGTGTACGGGTTTCACAGCTCCGAGGTTCTCGAATGATCTTTTCTTTTCCCACCTCGTGTACTGTCTTTAGTAAACACAGCTCCCTGGATACCCCAAACGATCTTTTTCTGCTTTCCCCTATCCCTCTAAATAAATATCCCTCTATCTAAAGCTGTTGGCATACTTCATGCTAAATACACACGAAACAGGATTAGCAGAAATAAATGTGCAGCAGATATACGCTTCATATCAAATAACAGAAGATGAAACCAAATAATAGAACGAAGACTTCGTAAAAATAAGACTGAAGTATTTAAGTTAAAAGGTTCATTTGAAATAAAATTACGTTAACTGAAAATGTTCCATCCTGGAACTACAAACTGCACAAAAGCAGTAGCTGTCACAGGCAGCATATAAAACGTGATCACAAAAGCATAAGGATTATTTCAGTTTTTACCACCTTTAATCAGACGTTGTTTAATGGATTTGCATGATCGGTACTTCTGATTTCAACCAATCAGTATAGACACGTGCCATGAGATTTGCATATCGATTACGTCATCGCTAAAAACACGAGATTCAATAATAAACATAAACATCCGGATATATTATAATGCAAGAAAATTATCCCAGCTTGTTATTGAATTCTAACAAACTCTATTCCCCTATCCCTCTTTTTTCCCTTTCACATTTTTTGCTTCGTGTTGTCTTGTGTTTGGCGCAGCTTGGCCATTAAACCTGAACCAACCAATTTTGATCAATGATTTTCTTTCAGCACTTCGACCTAAATGCTGTTTGTAAAAGCAATAGCGGAATCAATATGGTTAAAGTAACCGTAGGTAGTAAAATTTGAACTAAAACAGTTCAATTATAGTGATTTCCCTCTTGTGTAGTGTAGTCCCTAAGTTTAGTTCGATGGTTAGTCCTTTCCGTACTCTTTACATGTGTTAATTAACATTGCTTCTAAAAGTGAAAAACAGTAATGCGTAGAATCATCATTATTATACACTGTTGTTCATTGATAGTGCAACAATAAGAAAGTTGTTGGATTGACTGGAAAGTAGGCAGACTGAAATTTTATCATGATAAAAGCAAATGATTAAAGCAACTAGAATAGAGAATGCATAAGGATGTACACGCAATACAGGCTGAAATGGGACTTGAAAGATAAAAGATGGCCCACAAACATTGTGTTGGTGAATTCGAATATGTAAACATGCCTCGCCTCAAAACGAGACATTATCGACAGTTGATGGAGTTGAACCCTCCAAGTGATTGCGACGAGATATCTCATCCATCATATGACCAATTTTGCTAATGACTAGATATCGTCGTTCAAGATCTGCCCAAGTTTGCTAATGACATCTCATCACGATCACTCACCTCATCACGCTATTGCCGATTCTTTTGATGATGATAAGATCAAAATCTGGTCAGTTTTTCTAATGACGAGATATCTCGTCCATAAAGGCCTGGTCAAATTTGCTGAAGATACCTTGTCGAGACAATCCCCAGTATTGAGAGTACGCAAAAGCAAAATAATTAATTTCATATTGGCCCTTCAGATGGCGCTGGCGTCGGAGCTACTATTATGACTAACTTTTCCACCTTGAAAAGGAGGCGGTGTTTAAAGAGACTTATCCTATCTTATCCAATGGGGAAAAGATTTCGCTGCCTTCATTCG
The DNA here is from genome assembly GCA_933210815.1 of Meta bourneti. Taxonomy (NCBI): domain Eukaryota; kingdom Metazoa; phylum Arthropoda; class Arachnida; order Araneae; family Tetragnathidae; genus Meta; species Meta bourneti. The sequence continues at coordinate 33,617,122 of OW119934.1, forward strand.
GGTAGGGGAATTGGGGATGATTTGATCGTAGAGATCTGGGAAGTGTAGTTTTCTTGTGCCGCTGCAACGGTGAACGTTTTTTTCTGACTAAGCTGGTATATCGGCAAAAATTTTTCTCTTCTGTTTGAGCTACTGCAAATCCCTCACTGCGAACATTTGAGAAAGTTGTGTACTATTATAACCTAAAACAAGCCAAACAAATTTGTGCTAATAAATAATTTCATTCCTCAACGGCATAATTTTTCGTTTTGGAAAATATTTATAGGCAGTTTTTGTTTTGTTGGAAAATATTTGTAGGCAGGTTTCGTTCAAAACTACTTCTTGTGCCTTTGATCAGGGAGCAGCTACCTGAGAAGTCATAAGTGCGATTGCGTGTGGTAGGTATTTTAATTAACGTCGTACTGATTATTTCAAAGCAAGAGAGTGCCTTCAAAAAGGAGAGAAAATAAAGTCTACACCTAACGACGGTCCGGGATCAAACCCAAAGGTGATTGTATGCGATTTAAATGGAAAGAGCTGAATTAAACTTGAACCCACTCAGCTGATTTGAACGACGAATAACTCCACCCGTCATAATGCTCCTAGCAGACTTGCACAATACATCTCTGACTGAATCCAGGCCCTCCAAGCCCAAGTTGGGATTCTCCATCGATGAACTGGTGGGCAACAGAGGCAGGACTCCAATCCCAGCCATAATCGAAGTGCCTCCTCCGAATCCTTTTTTCCCAATGAGGACAGAATCCGAAATTCGGAATCCCCATTACATTTCTCTTGGAAGGACTGAGGCCTGCATGGACACTGAACCAAATGTTTATCAGAGGCGCTTTACCTTGCCTGCTCTCAGGGACAACGGAGTGAACCCATTCGGGATCCCCCTGTCAAGGTACTCTTTTCTCCGCAACCGCGAACCTGTTGCTGAGTCTCACATGCGTGCACCTTTCCCGATGATCAGCGGAGACTCTCAGTGCATGTATCCCTGGTTCCTGAACAGTGAGTTCGGGATTCTTCCGCACAAGTTACCCGGTAAGAATTAATTCCGTTTTACGAGTAATTGTCTCTGGTTATTTTAAAATATTGCTTATAAAATATTGTGTATGAAGGCATGGCAATCTTTTGTGTTTCATTCTTAAAATAACTATTGGTTAATTTAGAAGCACTGTTAGAGTTATTGTAAGAACAAATTAGTTGTTCGTTCTTGAAATAATTGTTTGTAATTAAAATAACTAATTGTTTGTAATTAAAATAACTAATTGTTTGTAATTAAAATAACTAATTGTTTGTAATTAAAATAACTAATTGTTTGTACGTGAAATAACTAATAGTTTGTTTGAAATAACTGATAGTTTGTACTCGAAATAACTGATAGTTTGTACTCGAAATAACTGATAGTTTGTACTCGAAATAACTGATAGTTCGTACACGAAATAACTAATAGTTTGTTTTTAAATAACTAATAGTTTGTTTTTAAATAACTAATAGTTTGTTTTTAAATAACTAATAGTTTGTTTTTAAATAACTAATGTGTTTGTTTTTAAATAATTAATGTGTTTGTTTTTGAAATAACTAATAGTTTTTTAAATACTTATAGTTTATTTTTTTGAAATGACTATTATTTTATTTTTGAAATGACTATTATATTTGAAATAACTATTTAATGAATTAATTATCAGTGTAATATAGTTTAACGCGATCATTTCGAACTTCATTATTTCATTCTTCGTTCAAACGCAGGAAAAACACAATCATTACTTTTATACTTCAAAATGATTCGAAGTATAAAAGCAATGATTGTGGTTTTTCTGCATTTGACTCAAAAGTATTGTCTCATTAATATTTCTAAGAACTGTATCAATCGCCAACTGTCAGAAGAGGACTTGAACTTCCTGAAACAAGATTCCAATGTTTGCTTAATTCCATGGAATACAATTTATTTTGTTAATATTTGCTAATCAATCTCTAGTCATTCGTATACTTGAATCAACTGACATGTGTCACTTTTTATGCCCTTATGGTGTAATCCTCTTAAAGTTTGTAACCTGAGAACCAAAATAACACAAAAAGGCATTGTAACAAATCTGATAAGATCTTGATTTTGAGCCCTTTCCGAAATAAAATCAATGCTATGCTACTGCATGCTCTATTGTGAATATGCGTATTTAGTTTTAAGGTATTTATAAGCCCTTTTTGGTACCGCGATCAGTAGATTATCCCGAATTTTTGACGAGGCCCAGAATTAAAAATCCATTTTTCATGTCAAATGAAGGTTCTGATCTGATCAAACTTTGAAGTTTCACTAAAGGTTTATCAATTTTGAGGAAAATTTCAAAGTAAGGTAAGGCTATTAGCATGTGAAAAATAACTTCATATTGGTTGATCATGCTGCTCAAAATGTTCCTTTTGGAGCGTTTATGTGATGTCCAATCTGCGAATATGTGAGATGGTTGTCAGTGAAAAAAAAAATCAATCTTTACACTTCCACCTTGCGTAGTGATTGATTAATCTAATGTTTGTCAATTTAAAAACTTGTTTTATATAAAGAGGTATTATATAAATGCACAAAAGTATTATTATAAATACACTAAATATTATAAATGCACAAAGGTGCATTTATTTTATGCACTTATAATATTTAGTTTGCAGACATAAAAAAATAAGAAACCAACACTTTCGAGATGAGGGAGCGAGCCCCATTCTGCCTATATCATTTACAACGAGTATGTGTTGGAACAGTTTGCAGTTCGGAAACAAAACCCACCAGCATCTGGTTTTTGATATATTAGCTATTTGAAAATATGTTATATGACCATTTTGACTAGTCAATAATTTTATGAAGGAGTGACAGCACAGTTCAGTCCCCTAGGACTTGTGCTCATGATGGAACTTATTTATCAATTTAAATATGGATATATAGGGATGATAAAATGACTGCTACTTCACTGTTTAGACTATAATATAAATCATTTGCACATTTCTATAAGATTCCTTAAATTTCAGTCTTTACTCACTAGTAGTTAGCTCTAGTTAGTTGCTCATGTGGATGTGGACTCTGAAATTGAAAATTCAAATTTATAGCCAGACCCCAAAATAAAGCTGTTTTGTTTTTACTCCAGGTGTCCGGTGACTTGTCAGTATAGTGCCTTTTTATTGAATCTAAGATAATATTTGACTATAAAGTGAGACAATTTGAGAATTTGAACTTAACAAGGTTCTAATGTCGAAGGGTAAAAGAAGTTCTTAAAATATTAATTCCCGAATTTCAGTATTCCGAAGAGAAATATTTACTGAAATACTGGTAGGTATTTTTAATTAACGGGGGGGGGTCGCACTGAAGCAACACAATGACTGAAACATTTAGATTTTGTACTTTATTTTAGATGGATTAATGAACATTAGAAATACGCAAAAGAATATATGTACAAGTTACTAAAATGAAAATAAAACAGTCACCTATGCTTAAAAAGTGCCTTAATTAGAATATTTCACTCTGTTAAAATAACTAATCTGTTGAAGGGTGCACTATCCCAAACCAAGCTAAATAAAGCAGAATTTTTTTTAAAAAATTTCATCTGAAAACTTTTATTCACCTCAGTTTACTTATAAAATGAAAGTTATGCTATTCATTAACTAAGTATAAATTCGAGTGATGAATTTTTTACAAAATTTAAATTAAAATCAAAACGCGTGTTATAGAGCGATTGGTTTTTCCCCCAAATGAAATTATCCTTAACTATATACATTATGTTAACCGATATTTTATTTTTGAACTCGTCATCAGACCGTGGTTCAAAATTATGTGATGCTGCCCTCGGACCTTTCCCTTCGGTGTTTATCCCAGACCGTCGCCAATATCCCGTTGTGTTCGTTTCTCCAGTGTGACGTTAATTAACTACCCACCTTTATTTTTGAACAAAGTTGCAAGTTCATTTTCATAGATATGCATTACATATTAAACCAAACGGGAACATTGATAGTACAAGCATTTAAACTGCTCCAGCATTTTTTTCATGAGGATGTATTTATCTAGTGACTAATTTTTGTCGAGTACAAGTACTTTTACAATCAATTCAAATTGTTACAATTCAAATGTCGAGGTAAAACTTTACAATTCGTGCGATATTAATGCAATAGACCGAAGGACTTAGAGTGGAGATATCCATACCTTTGTAGCAATTATTGTTTCTCGTGCAATCATTTCCGCCACCATAGGAGAAATAAAATTCGTCCTCTAAGAAGGCATCCCGTTTCTTTGAGAGCTACAGAACTCTCACAGGGTGGGGTGTTTACTTAAAGTTCTTTAGGGGAGTCTCAAGTTAACTGCTGTGTGTATTTAGAAGCAATTTGTTTATTCCTGGTATCCGATTGTTTCTTCAGAATTCTCTGAACACTTCGAATGAGATTCTTTGATTTGTTTCCTAATAAAGCCTTAGTGGGTTTGCCTACTGCGCTATCTTTTTCTTACAACTTTTTCTGCTTTCATCCAACTCTATTCTCCAATCCCTCTTTTTTCCCCTTTCACCACATTTTTTACTTGCCGTTGTCTTGTGTTTGGTGCAGCTTGACCAAGTATGGCCTTGCGCCATAAAACCTAAAAACAACCAACCATCTTTGAAAACATAAAAGTGAAACAGATTTTTTCCAGATAAACAATTATTTCAAAAAGTGTGTGCGCCGCAACACATTTTTTAGACCCTATTGATTTTGATTATTTAATTCACTAAAAAACATTAATTTTTGTGTGTTTCTCCATTACTTGATGCTGTGTCTTGTGCTTGGCCCAGCTTTGACGATTGCAATTAGACTCACTAAGAGTAATCTCTGCGATGATTTACAGTAACCTGATGCAATTGAAATATGATATTCAACCAAATACCCTAATAAAAAATGATACCGGAGAATACCCAAATTGTTTTTAGAATTGAGACGGTGTTGCCTTATGGTGTTGACATCTATACACTGCTGTGCAAAATAATAGGCACAGGTATAATAGGCACAAAATGTTTTGAATGGACCTCAATATTTGCGCGGTTATCTCGAATTGATGCCGTTACTTCAGTTCAGCAGAAAAAATTGAGATGTTCTGTTATCGTTAGTATACATTAAACATGAAACTCTTTACAGTGGTGTGCGTGCTTATTATTATGCACAGCAGTGTATATGGAATGATTTTAGAGTTGACAATGTCGGAAAAACATAAAATATTAAACCAGTCAAATGACCCGTCACGGTAAAAATAAGTATACTTCATACTACGTATGTCGGATGCAGGGAGAGGTGAAGAGAAATATATACTAAATTAATTTTATAAAGATTTCAGGGAAAAGTTGTAAAGTCGATTGGGGAAAAGTGATAAAACTTAAAAAAAGTAATTTTAAGTCAAAATTTCAACGAGCCAAAAAATTGGTTTCAACGAGATATCTCGTCCAAGATCTGGTTAAATTTGCTAATGACGAGTTATCTCGTCCATCAAGATCTGGTCCGTTTTGTTATTCACGAGATACTTTAAGACAAAACTCCCCTTTTACTCCACGGGGGATGAAGATTCAAGTAAGAAAAACAAACTGCCCTTGCCTAGAACTGATGAGTTTGGAACAGCTTTTGCATCAGACTGGTCACTACAGGGCAGTTTTTTTGACGCGAAGGTAAACCACCAGGAGGGTTAAAACGGGTCATTTGACCCGCTTGGTAAATTTAGAGTTAAACGTAAGGTTCATTAAGTTTTACGGGCTTTTGATAAGAATAAAAAATCGGGAGAAGATTGCCTGAGAGAAAACTACTGAATGTGTCACTGGATCTTAAATTTCAAGCAATTTATTCCTCGTATGTTTGAAATAGTTCAATAGTAAATAGAACTTGATTGCTTTACTTATTTCAAATTGGGTAGTACTTTTTAAAACACGATAAAAAGTAAAAAATTGGTCTGATCTTGAAGCTTGAGATATCTCGTGTTTTTCAAAATCCAGTACTTGAATTTTTCCAAGCAAGGGTTCAGGAAACCTAGCTTCTGAGTGTTATGTATTTCCGTTAATTAGTAAACGGTATCGCAAACTGATCTTGTTATTTCATATTTTATTTTAGTTTCTCAAAAAATACTATTTGTTCATTGTAGTTCCCGTACAGTAAAATACATAGTGCACATTTTATAAACAATTTCATGTTTGATCCCATACGAAATTCTCCCAATTTTTATTTGTTGGAGAAATATAATTCACTATACACTGTATTACAACCTGCAGTTTCAGGTACCGAAACGTACATAATCTGTTGCATGATTTTAAACAAAATAGAAACATTTTTTGAAATTTTTCTTTATATTGGATTGATGCAAAAGTTCGTCCTGTTTTTGACCCTAGACTGCATTGCATCGGCAAAAACGAAGTGTTAACTACTTCACACGTGTAAAGTTTTGATGTTGTTTGAAAAGAGTTTCAGCGAGTACTTGGAGGAAAAGTTATGTTATTGGGTTATGTTAAAAATTTTGTTAAGTATTAAAAATGGCAGAAAATAAGAAGCATTTTGACATGTTTTATTTCCGAAAAGGTAAGAATGCCTCGCAGACGCAAAATATGTGTTATGTTTGGTGAGGGTGCCGTTGACGATTCCATGTGCCGTAACTGGTTCAGAAAGTTTCGTCACCTGGATCAGTTCTTTAGCCAGAAACCAGAGTTTCTATGAGCGCGGGATTATGCAGCTACCTGAGATGGAGAGAGGTCATCGAACAAAACAGTACATACTATTTTGATTAAATGTAATTTTTAGTTAAAATAATTTCTTCTATTTTTACCAAAAAAACGGGACCAACTTTTGCATCAACCTATTAGATAACTTAGTTCCCTCACATATTTTATCCCTCACATATTTTATCAATCACAAGAAAACTTTAAGTAATGGATAACTACGTTAAGCTCGGAATTCCTTGATTTCAAACATGCAATGTGTTCTCTGAATCTATCACTTGATGAAGTATATCCCGGTCATTAACCCTCCTGGTGGCTTTTCGTGTCGAAACTATCCTGTAATAGTCAGTGTGATACAAAAACCTGTGCGAAATTGTCACCAGTGCTGGATAAGGAACAATTTGTTTTCCATTTGCATCTTCATTCCCCTTGGAGTAATAGGGCAGTCTTGTGTTGACAAGATGTCTCATTAGCAAAATTGATTAGATCTTGATGGACGAGATATCTCGTCGAAATTATTTGAAGGGTTAGTGAAACACTTTTGAATGTTCACCAGCTTTTCACAACACTAACAGTAGGTCCAGGTGTCCAATTAGCCGTAGCAAAAAACGACTAGATCGATACCTAAACCGAAATTAAAACTGCAACGCTAAAATTGAAACGTAAGTGGTTAGAAAGCGCTTCATGCAAAATAAATAAATTATAACTTATTCGTGTTTTCGCTAACGAATAATATCCTAATCAGCTAATCATAATCGGGGGCCGCGGTGGCCCAGTTGGAAGAGTAACGGATTAGCAACAGGAGGGTTGCTAATCCGTTACTCTTCCAATCAAACACTGTCGTGTACAAAGGGGCTGGTACATGTTAAATCTGTCGTGGCCTCAAATGTCCTCACGTTGGCGTGGTGTAGAAGTGTTCGGAGAGTGGGGTGCCAGCTCAGGTGTGACCTCGTCATCTGACCGTGGTTCAAAATTACGTGGTATTGTCCTCGGATCTTTCCCTTCGTGTTTAATCCCGGACCGTCCTCAATAGTCCGTTGTGTTGCTCCAGTGCAACGTTAATTAACTACCTAACCTAATATTAATCTCCTAATTTTAAAAAGTAACTTGTATCAAACATGTGAAGTTAACTGCATCAAACAACTCCGAATTAACCTCCTCTAACGCCTATTCAACCATAAAATTTGTTTTTGAATTCTCGAATACCTCAATGAGACTCATTTCCCTAACACTGAGAAATTAAAATATGGAGTAATCACAAAATACGCCTTCGGATCACTTTGTCCAATGATGTGCAAAAGCTACTCAAATTCTTCTATGCTAATAGATTTAGTTGCCTCAAGATAACTTATTTTAGCTAGTTGAAATCAGTAAGAAGAGTATAAAACTACTTAATCTTATAATAAAACTTTAGAGATTTTCATTTAAATCGATGGCAGTTTTCGAATTAAATTGTTTTCTGTACATGAGCTTAACAAAGGAAATATTATTTCACTGCCCTAAATAAAAACAAAAATCATACACGAAAGCTTAAAAGTTTACTTTTCCTTCTTTCGTACTCGCAATTTCGTAAAAACGTCAATTTCTGTTTTGTTGTTTCTTTGTTTGAAGTAACAATATAGTTTTTACTTTACACGTAAAAATTAACTTCTCTCGCACAAATTGTTACTCTCCATTGTTAACAGAAAAGGAATTTTTCATTTATTGCTCCCATTAAATTTCGATTTACATAATCCATTACCCAAGGAACCATTTTTTCGTGTCTCTAATGTTACTATCCGATTTAAATCCATGAGATTTCGAATTCGATAATCTTAATTTTTTTCTGTACATGAGACAGGAAATATGTCACAGCCCTAAATAAAAACAAAAATCAAACATGAAAGCTCAAACATTTACTTTTCCTCCTTACTTGCAATTTCGTAAAAACATCAACAATTTCAACATAGTTGTTACTTCTTTACACATAAAAATTAACTTCTCTCGCACACTAATTGTTACTCTCCACTATTAACAGAAAAGGAATTTTTCATTTATTACTCCCATTAAATTTCGATTCACGTAATCCATTACCCAAGGAACAGTTTTTTCGTGTCGCTAATGTTACCATCCGATTTCATGTCACGCAATCTCTTTCCAAATAATAAAACGTGATTTGAAATCCACCTAATCAAGAAGCAGAATTAAGTGGACTGAAAGTCGACGATTGCTACTGTATTTGGTGTTATTTCATTTGCATGAATGAACATCCTTTTTGAATCATCATCGAATGGGGCTGTAAAGTAATTTACCTCGCTCTCATTCCGGATGCTACTTACTCTTAACCTTTGCCTTATCTTTTAAAAGGAAGTGCTGGACTATCACTTTAACGCGGACATTTAATTTCCCCTACTTGTGCGCAGCGAGAAACATTCATAAAAGCTAAGCAGACCTCGCCGTTATTGCGGCTCAGATTAGTCTTTCATCGGGACAGACATAAAAGTCGTTTATGTTTCAATCAGACTTTTAGTCAGTAGTGTTATCAGAATTTCATTTCGGAGAACCAAAATAGAAATACAATTTTTAGGCCAAATGAAGATCTAAATCTTATTACACGTAAAGAACTTGACTTATTCTCATAGCTACTTATTCTTTACCTTATCTTTTAAAAGAGATGTGTTCTGGACTATATCACTTTTTAACGTGGTCATTTTATTTCCCCCACTTCTGCGGAGTGGCACATTCATAAACTAAGTCCTTTATTGAGGCTCAGATTAGTCTTTCGTGAGGGAAGACATGAAAATCACTTACGTTTTAATCAGACTTTTAGTCAGTAGTGTTAGAATTTCATTTCGGAGAACCAAATTTAGAAACAAATTTTATGCCAAATGAAGATCTGAATCTTATTACATTTGAAGAACTTGCCTAAGAGACTTTTTATCTTATATTTTGGCACAGTGGCTTTCATGAAAGTGTTGATTTCTGGTCATTATCTGAGGCCGTGGAAGCCCTGTTGGTAGAGTCGCGGAGTAGCAACCGGAGGGTTGCGAGTTTGAAACTCAATTCAACCAAAGACCGTCGTGTACATGGGGACTGGTGCACACTAAATCTCGTGGCCTCAATCTCCATACTTCCTCACCTTGGCGTGGTGTGGAAGTATGGAGATTGAGGTGCCAGTCAGGTGTTGACCTCGTCATCTGACAGTGGTTTAAAATTAAGTGGTGTTGTTCTCGGATCTTTCCCTTGGTGATTGATCCCGCACAGTCACCGATAGCCCTGTGTGATGCTCCAGTGCGACGTCAATCACCTTCACCCTGAAAAACAAAATCCAAAAAGTACATTTTGTATAAAGGTCTCTAAATAGGTAGGTTAATATTCGTGAACACGACGAAATACGGACTATAACTACTATACTCTTTGAATTGCTTTCTTGCAGGGGCGGACCCATCATCATTTCTCTTCCATCCTTTCCGCAAGCCAAAACGCATACGGACATCGTTTTCGCCGTCCCAACTGTTGCAACTGGAGCACGCCTTCGAGCAAAACCATTACGTGGTTGGGAACGAAAGGAGAGAGCTGGCTCAAGTTTTGGGTCTCTCAGAAACCCAGGTACGATGAGTTACTTAAGCATTTACTTTGTTTTGTAACGGGGATCTGGCTATGTGGAGGCTGTGGTATAATTAGCCCTCGCATAGCTGAAATTGACCGTAGAGCAAAAAATGAATAGAATTAGATTCTTATAGTCTAAGTCAAATCAAATCTGGGTAACTAATTTAGCATTGAGCTCCTAACTTTCCATACTCATAATCCAGAAACAGCTTGAACCAAATCATTCAAAATTTAGTATCCGGATTAAATTTTGATTAAAGATTTGTTTTGATTGTTCTGGAGTTTGAGCACAATTTGGAGTGAAGACGGCCCTTGTGGAAATTCAATGCATATGAAGTCATAGAAGACGTTTTTCTTATTGAATAGTACCTTTGAATTCGTTCTGCTATGAACTATGCACAAATAAAGAGGGCCATTCCTTTTTTCCGTAGGTGTGCATTCTACACGCTCTAAGTGGCGATTTTTCCAACAAATCACTAAAAATACATTCAACTGACCATAATTAAATATGGTTTTTATTGTGAAGTGATTGGATGTCATGGCAAGGTCAAGACAATAAATTGTAATTTTATTCATTGTTTAGATTCCGACTTATATATGACCCTGATAATAGCCTAATCAGCTGGTTATCAAAAAGTATTCAATCTCTGCAGGGTATTCTCTCTGTAGGACAAACCCATTGAGCCACTCTGCCGTGGCTCAGTGGGTTTGTCCACTGCGCTAACAACCTTTCGAGTTTTAAACGTCACAGTTTCGATTCCTGTAATTTACCCTGGATGTATTTCTCTTGTGTAAAACTTGTGCGTTGTTCGTTATTTGCAGTTTTCTGTCTTGTTTTTGGTGCAGTTTGGCCAAATATGACACTTGAGCCATAAAATGTAATCAACAGCCAACCTGTAAAGCATATTTCCACTTTGATTAAAGATTGATTACAGAAAGATTGTTCATTGTCATGAACAATCTTTCACGTAGTCATTTAAAAGCGTATGATTAAATCTTCCATCAATTATTCAAAACTACCTGGTGTTACTTACTCTTCAAGCATATTATAAAACCCATCATTCATCAGTGGCCAGTGTCTCCAATGCGGAGGACGGATTTCAAGCTGACCCGCCTTCGCATTGGACGCACGATTCACCCATCGTCATCTTTTACTAGGCCAGAGCGCGTCCATTTGCAACTCATGCTCTCTGTTGATCACATTTTAATTGTCTGTCCTGTTTTTAATTATCAACGTATCAAATTTTTTAAAAGTACAATTTTAAATCTACGAGATTTGATTGGGGAAAATCCCTATTCAAACCTTTTCGCGTTATTACGTTCAGTTGGTTTTTAAGCCTCATTTAATTGTTTGCCATCTTTTAAATTTCACACTCAAAATTTTATACTTATGTAAATTAAATTATTCAGTTTCATTAGTTATGGAAACGATGATCTTGTTTTATCATCTGACTATTGTCTGAATATTTTTGTTCTAATCTATACATTTTACATATTTTAAATCTACCTCTTATCTCTTTACCTTAAACTATTATTTTTTAAATATTTTATACTTTTATTGGGTCATATTCTGTCTTGTGTCTGGCGCGGCTTGTCCGCTTTTGGACCATACGCCATAAAACCCCAACTTCCAATCCAATCCTTCAAGCATATTAAAGAAAGTAAATCTGCTCCGCCTATCATAACTCGGATAAATAAGACCTTTTTAATGTTTTGAAGACCAAAAGTCTTATTCTTTCAAAGAAGTCCACGTAAAAGCAATCAAAAATATAAATTTCATGAACCAAATAAATCAGAGCTTAAACAACATAGACCTCCAAGGTAGAGTTGAACCTAAGAGAAAGACGTTTTTCGGCATTTTTGTGAACGCACTACACTTTTGAGACCGTTATCAAGTTCAAGGTTAAAAATTTACATCGGAATACATTTTTCATCACTTCTACGAAACGCTCTGGAGCTCGTTAGCAGGAATAAAGCTAATTGGGCGTTACTCTAGCATAAAACGCAGAGCACTACTAGGGATTATTCACAGCATGCTCCCCCAACCGCGCTCCACCTTCTGAAGTAGATATTTATTAGCAGATATTGCGAGAATAAGCTCCTCTCTAGTTTTGTCACCACATCCATTCGCTCATGTATTTATCGACCCGTCATAACTTAAGTAAGCTCCTCTCTTATTTCTGTCGCTCAAAGAGGAGGAAACAAAACATTGTTATATATTAGCCATCCTCTAAAGGTAACCACGCCAAAAGGTTGGATCAAAAGGTCGCTGTAGACGGGAAAGGAAAATAAAACATTGTTAAAGGTTTTAGAGTTTGGTATCGAGGAAACGCAAACTAAGCCTTTGAATCTAAACCAGAGATGAAGCACAGACCGCGGGCCTCATGCGGTCCTCCATCGATTTGCTGTCGGCCCGCCTCATCATGTGTTATTTTAACTTTAACAAGTCACACTATAGGTAATTTAGATTAAACTTTGTTGCTAGATAATGCTTAAAATTGCGCAAGCCTCTTTGGGTCAACATGTATCTGAACAAACTCTTTCAGTCATGAATATTAACAAAGCGAAAAATTGGAACCTCTTAACTGATGGAAATTTAGAATCAATTTTGCGCTCGCTTGTCTACAACAAAAATAGAACCAAATATTAAAACAATTGTTAAATCAATACAATGCAATGCATCAAAGTAAATTCTTTATTTACTTTCCATTGTATCTTTTTGTAACAATATAAAATGTAAATAAATATAAATAATTGTAATAGATAACTTTAATGTTTTTTGGGTGGCCCTCCTACAAGTCACAGTGAATCTGTGTTCTTTGGTCTTTACAAGTCAACATCCCTGGTTTAGAGTTTTGCATCGAGGAAACGTAAACTAAGCCTTTGAGTCTAAACCTAAGTACTGTCTGTCTGCCACGATAACTGCTCCAGACCAAAATCTGCCTGACTGTTGATATAGAAACGGACCTCATCCTATTTTCCAACAGAAATATTCATCCAGTGCGGTCTAAGTGGACGTTGGAGGACATTCATTCTTAAAAATTTGGTTAAAGAATATAATTTTAAATTTCAGTCTTTTGAATCCTTTTGTACATCTGATTGACCCGGGAAAGCCTTGTGGTACAGTTTGGTACCAGAAAAAAATGAGTTCAGAAATTTACGATTTCTTCCTGTGAATATAAACTTTTTTCAAGTTTGATAGCAGATGTCGTTTTAAAAAAGTGAAAGGAAAGATTGGACTGAACCATTTTGGCTAGTCAATAATTTTATGAAGGGGCGCCAGCCCAGTTCACTCGGGGTCCCGTGCCGACCGGCTACCGCCAAGGGAGGGTCCCGGGGGTCTTTTCAAATATTGTAAAAGCGTATTAAAATTCTCAACTGGGAATATGCTCCGTGGCTGTTAGATCGTTTTAACGCCATTTTAACTTCGTTCATGGCATAAAGATGGTGATTTTTACTTTTTTTTATTAATTTTATTTCTACATGCTCCGCAATATAGATCTATCCGCATGTATAGATCGGATAAATTACTAACAGTGACAAAATTTTATAAAAATGTTATTCTAGAAACGAAGCTCTTAAATATAGAGAAATAATAGTCAGTAAGGAGCAGATTGTACTGGAGTGGCCAAGAATCTCCATGAGAAGCAACTAGTTGAAAGAGATACACTGTATTGACAAATGTCACCAGACACTGGAGTATTAACAAAACAGCATTTATTTTGGGGTCTGACTATAAATTTAAAATTTTGACTAGTGAATAATTTTATGAAGGGGTGCCAGCACAGTTCAGTCTCATAGGACTTGTGCTCATGATGGTAGGTATTTAACATTCTAAATATGGATATTTAGGGATAACAAAGTGTCTGTTACTTCAGTGTTTAAATTTTGATATAAAACATTTGCACATTTCTATAGGACATTCCTTCCTTAAATTTCAGTCTTTACTCACTAATAGTTAGTTCTTTAGTTACCCATGTGGATGTGGACTCTGAAATTGACAATTTAAATTTATAATCAGACCCCAAAATTAATGCTGCTTTGTTTCTGATCCAGGTGTCCGTGACTTTTGTCAGTACAGTGTATATCTGTATTGGTATATAAATACTTCTTAAAATATATATGACGTCTTACATGCATTGAATATATCACTCGATTCAAATGTCTTGTATTCACTTTCTGTAAAACAAATATTTCCCCTTATCTCCTTCAGGTGAAGGTGTGGTTTCAGAACCGAAGGACGAAGTACAAGCGCCAAAAGCAAGATGATGCAGACAGTGGTGAGGGGAATAGTAAGGATTCCTTTGAATTAGAGGAGCAATATTCATCCTCAGACGACGATGAGATGTCTTCAGCTGAGATACCTAGTCCACCTCTTCATCCCGAGATTAGACATTCTGCTTCACAGTCCAACTACAGCCCACCAATCACGGACAAAACAAATCTGTGGAACCCTCTCTGCTCTACTAATTTAACTGTGCCTTCTATGGGACAATATTCAAAAAGCGAGAGGTGTCAATTATTAGCGGCAGCATCCATGTGAAATTTCAAAACTAATTGCATATCTTTTTGAATTTTGTTCAAGACAAGGCATTGATCAACATTTGTGAACGCGTACTTATGCTGTTTTTGAGATGAGCGATTCAATTGCATTATGGACTTTTTACCTAATGAATTCTGTTTAGTTGTAATGTTTAGTAGTTTAGTTGTATATTATTTGAGCCAAAGTGTATATTAGTTTAGTGAATTGTTTGTCTGATCAAAACGCGAGATTAGAAGTTAGCAATATTATAACCTCAACATGTATATTCTTCACAACGAATGAAATTGCAATTAAACGCTTGGTACAAGCGTTACATATCTGATGTTACGTGACGGCCAATTGAGTATTATGACGATATTACGTGACGTGATGTTACTTGACGGCCAATTAAGTAGTATTCATGGCATTTCAAGGGTGGATTTCTGAACCACTATTTGTAATAAGAAATTAGCAATATAACCTTAACATGTATATTCGTCATATGAAGTGAAATTACAACTAAACGCTGGGTACAAGCGTTAGATGCAACCTAACCAGATGTTGCCTGACGGTCAATTGAGAATTATGGCAATACAAGGGCGGATTTGTGAACCACTTTGCGTTAACCTGGTGCACCACGAGGGGTGGGATCACGTTACACCTCACATACATACCACACATTCTAGGCACAACTCGTTTATAGAGGCCACACATTCGTTCCAGACGGACAAACACACACACATCCAATGTCTTACCCCATATTCAAACGAGTAACATTTCGATCCTGAAGCCAACATCTTGACAATTACACCGATTGGTCGGCTTGTATACAGCGTCATAGTATTAAATCAATGTTTTAAGGACAATGTTCCATGTCAAAGATGATGGTTAACACATGTGTTCAAAATGGCATTGTAGGGCTAGTATACATGTTGGGTTGCGTTCGCGCGACTTTTCTAATTCCTCAAAAGCGTTGAATTTCATCTGGTGCTGAGTTTTATAAGAAATTTTGCACCACTACTTAACTGTACTCTAAAATTAGATGTGAAAACGTGAATTATTTACCTCTTAGTTTTATTACAGTTAAATGTCTTAGACTAAAACTGCGTGTTAGTCAAGAAGACAGTATCTCCAAATTTTGTCCTAAGGGTTAACAATTGTTAAAATACTATGTTTTAGAGTATCATAGCGCTAGAAAATACTGATTTAAAATTAATTAGAAAATATATACTAATTTGAAATTAACTAGAAAATACTAAAATACTAATCAATTAGCAATCGGTACAAGGGTCATATTGTTATCTTGCGCTTATTAAGTATCGTATACTTATATGAGTATAGTAGGTGACAACCATCAACTCACAAGGTTCGGTTTACGATTCGGGTTTTCTTTTTTTTTGCTATACTTAGGCTAGTCAATTCGCAAGATTTGGTTTGTCACCTTATAGTTCTTTTTCTTTTTATTATACGAGGGATAATTAGGCCGGTCAACTCGCAAGGTTTGATTTGTTGCCCTATGGTCTTTTTTGCTGTACGAGGGCTGATTAAGCCGATCAACACACAAGGTTTGGTTTGTCGCTCTACAGTCATTGTTTGCTACACGAGGGCTAATTACACCTGTTAACTCCCAAGGACATAACTTGGAGATACTGCTTTCTTGACTATCATGGCAGAATAATTGAAGTGAATTGATGCTTGAGGCTTTAAGGCCTTTCTCCGCTGTACTGGCAAGTACGGGCACGACTTTGATGAAGATTCTTGACTTTTACCAACGGATTTCTAAATTTTTAATTTAAGCTTGTTTAACACTAGAGCAACACTGATGCTCTGTGAACCGGGTCACACCGGCCAATCAGCAACGAAAAGACCACTCATTCCCCTGTCAATCACTGCTTTTTTTCGTCGCTGATTGGCTGTCTCCGCATCCGCTTTGTTTAGTGTAAAACAAGCTTTTGACTAACTGAATGATTATGCTGATACGATCGTGTCACTCGTTTTAGATCCTCCATCTAATACGAATGCCTACATATTGCTATCCAGGTCTTTTGTGGCTATCGAAGTGATTATCGTCCCTTTCATAATAGGGAAATCTTAATCTCTATAGAAAGGACGTATCACTTACGAAGTTTCTGTTACAAAGCAGCTTATCTTTTCATCAGAAAATTAAAACTATTTCCCCGTCTTCGAGTTAACGCAGAGAAAAGGTATAACCTCAAGCAGCAAGGAAAGGGTGGGTAGTAGAATTAACGTCGCACTGAAGCGACATAACGTGCTATTAGCGAAGATCAGGAATCAATCCCGAAGGGAAAGATCCGAAGACACCTTATTTCAAACCAGTCAAATAACGAGGTCAGCACCTGAGCTGGCATCCCACGCTCCAAACTTCCACACCACGCCAACGTGAGGACATTTGAAGCCACGCCTTTTCTGGATCGAATTTCGAACTCAACCCTCTGGTTGCTAATCCGCTATTCTCGAGCAATCAAGAAAGTAAATAACAATATAATTTATTGAAATTACATTTAAAGAAAATTTAAGATTAGAAAGAACCTTTAAAATTTCCTAATGTGTAGGAATTTTTTAGATTTTTTCCAGTTCGCTGCTATGTATTAAAATAGTTAAATCAACGTTTCAAGAGATGCTTTAAAATTGAATGAATCCAAAATTTTATGCTTTGATGTTATGAAATAAAATGTGTTGCTTCAAAATTTATACGTGTTTTCAATTCTTTTCAACTTCATTTAACTCTTCAAATTTTCATCTGGTAGATATTTTAAATATCTATTTGGTGTGAAATGAAACATTTTCTTCCGATCAGAGTTAAGCTGAATTCAAATAGGAAGCTCAAGGCGAAAAGTGACATGCGCAGACCAATCAGAGGTGCCGGCGCGAAAAGTGAAAACGCTCTGATAGGTCTGCGCGGGTCGTTTTGCTCCCTGCGCTTCCCATTTTAATTCATCTTTATGCAATAAAACTCATTACACTATCGAAAACCAGGAAAAACAAAGACCATTTGCAGAAATTAGTCACAAGTCAGAGGTGGTGCATAGCAATAATCCTGGAAACGTATCCCTCATGTGAAATATATCCCTCTGTGTTTATCCTTAGGCGAAATGTATCGAAGCGTTCTGTGCTCGTATGAGAAGTTTCTGTGTAAACAAACCAGACAAAAAGTGAAGGTTTTACTTACGGCTATCCAAATGGCTCTCGTGATACAAATCGGGGTTACCTTAAAATGTAATTTATCGCCGTTTTGGCGACGTTTAATCAAATTAGTATTGACTAATCAACTATCATGGCGACTCAATAAAATATATTTGGGCTCCACAAATATTTAAACATTTAATTAAGAATCAGCAACTGTGTTACACCAACGCTAAGCGTTTTATCATTTCATTTCAGTATCTTAGAACTGTTCTAAATCAACTATGAAGCTCTATATCAAATTTAAATAATAAATGCAATATTTTACACTTTTTGTGTTTCACACTCTCTCCAAGTCCTACCATATGGCCTCATCGTAGCGAGAGGGTGAAACGGGTAGCACAGGTGAAGTACGTCGGAAATATATACTGCTAGGGTCAACCCGAGGCGTGAAGGCTGCTGCTTTACCAGGCTAACATAGGAAGGTGAAAGGGTGGCTACTGCTACAGTGATGGCTCCCAGATCTGATTATCAATAGCAGACGCGCTCATAGACCTAACTAGACGGATCATGTAGGCGGAGTCACGGTCGTAAGATCTCAGAAGCGTAGGTCACGTGGGTAAGGGAATTGACTCTTATAGGGGATCAACTATGTAAGCGCAGGATTTAGTGGTTTTAATCACATTCGATAATTGAATTTTCGAAGGCTTTTAATGTCTCAATGGAAAAAAATCCTTTCGTAAGAAAAGGAAAAATAGTCTTTCGTTGTATGGTACTGAGCGAATAAAAACAATGACTGAAATCATTTCAATTGCGAGTGATTAGGTCATGCCTGACAATTTGGAATAAGTAACTTTTTATATAGGGAAACTAGTGCGTTAATTCTTTGCGAGCAAATCATTTCTTGAAAATTCAATTGATACACAATGCTCTTTTATCTTTTTTTCATTAAAAATGATGAAAAATGACGGGGGAAAATTAAACTTAATTTTGATGTATCTAAAATATTTTGCAGTTATAAAATCACATTTGTAAAGCTCCTTGATATTTTTCAATTTATTATATGTAATAATTTAAATAATTTGATTTTATTATAATAATAATTAAAAATATAAATATCATGTTCTAATTTTAAGTTCAAATGTGAAAACATTAAAACATATATGAAGCTCTATTAATCTTGAATTCAACGTATTTATAAGGGATAAGGTCTAATCTTAAAAATAATTTTCTTAATCCTATAATTTATAATTACTTTTATAAAAACACTGCAATAATATTTAACACTACTTCAAATATTTTTATTTACTCGAGACAAACATATTTTTATTTACAAGAGACATTTTTATTTACATTAAACAAACATTTTTATTTACAAGAGCGAAACATTTTTATTTGCATGAAATAAACGTATTTTTATTTACAAGAGACAAAACATATTTTTATTTACCATTCAGCTGGTTCAGAAGAGTAACATTTCTTTCGTTGATAATTTCAACAAGAATTTTTATAAAATTTTTTCATACCTGATTATTTAGTTTAAACATTAAAACTTGTCTTATGGAATCAAAATATTCTTTTAGAAAAAATTTTCAAAATCATCGCATTTTTAATATTTTTTGTTGTAAGCCCCATTACTTTTAGTTCTTCCTAGTGAACATTTTTTGCAAGATTTTAATAAAAACGCATATTTGTTCATAGGTTTTTCAAAAAATTTAAGACCGTTAAGTAAATATTATGGCTTTTTAAGGGCCCTTAAAACCAAAAGAAAAAACAAAAATAGTGGGAACCCTGCACCACACATGCTTAGATGATATAAAATTTAACGTGACGAAATTCAAAGGTTCATGACCATATATAAATAATTGTCTTCCTGCATTTTCATGATCTTTAGGTTACCACAATCAGATGTTTGAAACATTCCGACGATGAAAATCAATGCAAGATTGGAGACTGAAATGGACTCAACGTGATTCCTGAATTTTTATGATTATTTTTATTTATTAATTACTTTTATTAATTTGAAGAATTTAACAATTTTTAATTTATTATTTGTATATTATTGGTTTTTAAACAAAATTAATTTGGTGAACTTTTTACGTATATTTTTAGCTTGCACGCTCATTATAGCTTAATGCTTATCATAACTTAATGTTGCATGATGCATTTTTATGTGTAAATGTTTGGCGGCAATGGCTTAAAAAGAACAAAGTTATTGTTTTCCGACTCATAGTCAAATATATGGTTTTCCAATGACTTAAACAAAACAGAGGAGTCTATTTTCTTCATAACAGAAATGAGTGTGACGTTAATTGAAATACCCAAATACCCATAACAGAAATGGACATATGACTGATAATATTTTTTATTTAGCCCATATAACTTCCCTGAAGACTTTCAGTATAAGGTGAAGAAGTATAGGGTGAACCAGTCACAGACATTTCATCATTTCTCAAAGCTAACTAGTCTATGTGCAAACACAAACTAAACTAGTATTCTCTAAACGCGCGAAACTAGAACAGATGGTAACTAATATTCAGTAATCTGCCTTTTTATAGAAAAAACAAAAGTCAAATGTTACTACAAGATGATTATTTGTACTACAGCTAATTTAATCACCTTCCCCTTACAAGACAATTTCTTCGAAACTTCTTTAAAATACATTTGTAAATTAGTTTGGGTTGGTTTTTCCTGAATAGTGTGCACTAATTGATTAATTACTGAATAGTTCATTTTAATACTAATATCTTTAATTCAAACTAATTCTTGAATTTGTGAACTAAGAATCCAAGTAACTGCTGATCGCAAGATACGTTTATGGTATTTAGTTGTGAACTATTTTTATGTTATTAAACAAATATACATTTGAATAAATGCTATTTATATTTACTTCTGTACGATGTTCGAATACTACTTGTCATCACAAACATTTGAGTAACGCAAAATGAATTGATACAAGATATTTTTGCTTCATACGCCAAACATAAAGTGAATTAACTATTAACGCAATTTAAAAAGAAACTTATCAATCAAGAAAGGTATTCCTAGCTATATCTACAACTGCAAATGCAACTTTTGGAAGAGGCACTAGTATGAACTAAGAGGTCAAACAACACTTTATTGATATCGTGAAATTGTATAGAAATGCCATTTCACAATTAAAATATTACTTATGAAATGAGCATCCTTCGCCGACTTTCATCTTGCAATTGTATGCAAGGCAGTAATTCACCATGCTGCAGCAGCTATGGGAGGAACAGCGACCAGCTCACACAACCACGTGACCTTCGCCCGGGATCTTCGAACCAAGAGGTTAGGAGAAATAACATGAAGCTGCGCGCACACGGTCCGTCTATTCCATTTGTCTTTGCGATTCAAAGATATGGAATAGGTCGATAAAAATGGACTGTAGTTTTTATTTAGTTTAATTAATTGATACATACATTATTTACTACTTGAATGGTAATTTTGAGCACCATAGCTCTGATGACAAGAAATGGACAATACCATCAAATATATATGAGCACAAGAGCTTGCATAAGGAGAGAGATGAACCAGATCACCTTCACCCTCGAGAAACAATTCCTTTCTGAAAATCGAACAAATATATAAAAAATCATACAACTCCCACACTGCGCCTAGATTGGCGCGTTATCGCTCGAAGTGACAACGAGAGGCTCCAACACCATTAGAAGGTCGATGAACGCGCTCTACCCATGTCATGGACTTGTGCAAATACTGACGACCACCTGTTCGTACTTAAAAAGCAATTGCGCAGATCATCTCCAGTACCTTTTCATCACTGGTACCTCAGTACAACACCAGAAGAGCTGCTTCCCTTAAATTTGCCCCAGAAAACTTTATGCTTGCCAGGCTCCGATCTGGCCATTTGAAAAAGACGATATTCTTTGATGGACAGAAATCCTTTCCCACCTGTATATAGTGCAGCTTATTACGAGCCTCTCCTTCACACATCCTGAATTGCATTGGAGCCCATACATGAAGACATTTTTAAGGACCCATTTACCATTGCCAAAAAACTTTTTTGCACAGACTCAATGACTTAGTGTAATTTGGTGTTTTTTACACTGGGATAAGAAACAAGACAGTGAAAGTAGTGGTCAAAAATGTATTGGGGCAGTCTGAAAAAAAATGCAATATATAGTCGAACTGTCGATTAAACTATACTTTAAATTCGAAATTGGTAAATCAAAGCAATCGAAACAAATTTGTATGAATTAAAAAAATGGATCCTAGAAAACTTATTACTTCCCCTGGAATGGTGAAAATCTGAGAAACAGTGAAATGTTGAATGTAAGCAAATCTACACAATCAATACAATTTTCCAAGTATCAGAAGCCAAATATTTAATTGAAAACAAACCGCGAACTGGACGTCCAATGTGTCAGTGAATGTAAAGAGAGGTGCATCTTGAAAAATATTCCTTATATCCTTAAAACCAGACAAGATAAATTGTCTTTTGGAGTCCAATTAAAAAGCTCCCTAATGCTAAATTTTAAAAAAAATCGACTTTCATGGTGAAGTATCTAGATAAAAAGCCATATACAACTAAAGCAAATCAAAGGGGCCAACGCAGAGAAAAGATAATTCGCTAAGGGGCCTTTTTTTATCAGCATCGAGAATTCTGAACTCGATTATATTAATAGACGAGTCTAAGGGCAACATTTCTTGATCATCTCGCCTAGAAACTCGATTGGTCGTGGCTTAACGCCTATGTTTCGATGCAGCTGAAACGACTCGATCGTGTATATTCGATTCACTGATCGAGGTTATTCTACTCCTCTCGGCGTGCTGAACAAGATGGCGCTCCAAGCAATCCTTCATTACCATAGCAACACACTTCCAAAATGTCAACAAAACGACGCCATCTTGTTCCTCCACCAACAAACGGCCGCCATTTTGAAAAAGGTGGTCAAGGAACCCATGTACTACTAATAACTCATCGCAGAATAGGGGAAAATAGAACAAATAATCATACAAAATCAATGCTAATTAGGTTGAGAAAAGTCGACAAACGTAAATTACGCTAATTGTTTTAACTGTTTTAAAAACGCATTTAATCCAAAGTGCCCAATATATTTTTTCACCTTTATTTTCATTACGAACACAAGATATACGAAATTCCATCTTTCTTTATTATTTTGTATCCTTTGCTTAGTAGATCGTGTTTAGTTCTAACATATTTTATATAACGAAAAAGAATATGATTAAGCAGAATCTATGCATATTTTTATCAAAAATTATCGAAAGTTGTTGAATTGTGCCCAGTACATTTTTGAGTCACTATATCAATTCGGAATTTATTCTTTGGAATTTTTATTGGCGAAGTGCTGAAATCGTATTCCATCGACCTTAAAATTAAATAGACGGAGCATGCACCCACAGTTTCATGTTATTTCTTCCAGTTGCTCGGTTTGAAGATCTGTCACGTGGTTGTGGGTAAAAGCATGAATCCTAAATTATTGATTGGCTAAAATGATAATCCACAGTGATCAAAAACACTAGTCTGCGATTCAACCGCCAATTGGCTAAGGCGATTTGTAAGTCCACGTGATTTACCCTTCAGAGATCTTACGACGCCCACATGCTCCGTCTATTTCATGGACGGTCGATGGAAAAAGTCAACTAACGTCACGTTCAGAAATATGTACTAATACTTCGCCGCAGAAACACTACCGCCACTTATATTTAACTGACAGAAATTGTCTCAGATAAAAGAAATTGAAGATACCCTTCCCGAAATTATTTTTGAATTAAAATAAGCAATCAAATACATGCTGAATCGAATTATATAAGATAAAATCGATGTTTCGTACATAGCAGGTAGGTAGGTATTTTAATTAACGTCACACTGGAGCACAACACAACGGGCTATTTGCGACGATCCGGGAACAATCCCCAAGGGAAAGATCCGAGGACAACACCACGTAATTTTGAACCACGGTCAGATGACGAGGTCACATTTGAGTTGGCACTCCACTCTCCAAACTTCCACACCACGCCAACGTGAGGACATTTGAGGCCACGATAGATAAACGTGCACCAGCCCCCTTTGTACACCTACTGGAGAAAGAAGACTGCCATCCAGTTACGAATGGCGTTCTTTCAGTAAACAAAATGTTTTTGAAGAGAAAGGGGCTGTTAGCTGAACTTGACCCGTGATCGGTCCTCGATCAACTTAGATAGGTGCGATACTGTAAGGTGTCGATACTTTCATCTCTCAATGTCGGGTATTTTAGGGGGTGGGTCAGTGGGTATGCCCACAGCGCTAGCAAGCTACGTGTTGTAGGCGGCACAGGTTCGATTCCTCCCCGGCTGTATTTCTCTCTTCTGTATTCGTTAAACTTTCCATTATCCAACTTTCCTTTCCAACTATATCCATTACTTGATGCTGCTGCCTTTTGCACAGAATGGCCAAATATGGCCCTTGCGCCATAAAACCCAACCAACCGATATTTTGGATCGATACATTTTGGTGAATATCACTGCAGACATTTCGTGAAATAAGAGTATCGGACAGAGCCGAAACGTTTGCCAGGCGATGCTAGTCCGATACCGGTTGATCCAATCCCAAAGCGGTCCGATACCAAGCGATTCGTATAGGTACGGGGGACCCATACTCTCAATGTACTCATACTGGGTATCGGACCAGCATTCGATCAAATCGGATCAGATCGCTTCGATACTCTTTTAGGAGATGCTAGCCCGATACCAAGGTGACATGAACCGCTGATGCAAATAGGGGGGGGGGGGGTATTTCAATTAACGTCACACTGGAGCAACACAATGGGCTATTGGTGACGGTCCAGGATCAATCCTAAAGGGAAAGATCCGAGGACAACACCACGTAATTTTGAACCACGGTCAGATGACGAAGCAACACCTGAGCTGGCACCCCACTCTCCAAACTTCCACACCACGCCAACGCGAGGACATTTGAGGCCACGACAGATTTAACGTGCACCAGCCCCCTTTCTGATGCAAATAGGAAGCAACGAGAAGGGAAAGCGAGGGTACTGTGAAACAAAGCTTTTCCATATTCTGGTATCGAATATCGATACTTCACGGATTGATACTTTTTGTCCGATATTTCAGGTGTAAGTGCTTCGAAAAACATCCATTACTTTGACCAAAACTTGCCCAGCCCTGGTACACCTGCGAATCAGTTGACACTCCGATATATGTAGCGAGACACTAACGTATCTGAGAAAAAGGTCGTTTATCATCAATAGCCGTTTAGTGTTAAGTCCCTTTATGCTCATGTCAACCATCCCCTCCCAAGAATAAATTGTATAAGGGGAAGAAGGAGTGGTCTGGAACCACAGTAGAACCCCTACATAGAACAGCGAGTGCAGTCAGAAAGAACTAGTTAGGTCAAGGGGGTTGACAACCTTGCGAGAAACCTGTGAGTTTTAGTTGGTGCAGATTCAATTCATGTAACTTAACTCTCTCTTCTCTGTCATGACAAGAAGTGACCAACTTTCACTGAAGACTACACAGCTGATAACATAACATTTTCCATTTATTTATTTTTGGTTGCCGATGATGTCCGGTTAAAGGGTAAATGAGCTTTACCTGGGAACAACTTCTTATCTACGTAAATAACATACTACCAAAAGTTTTATCCAAAAATTTTCCCTTTTGTGAAAGAGCCGAGGTAATTTGGAAGAGCAACGGATTAGCAACCGGAAGGAAGAAGCTTTAATATAACGTTTGGGCCATCCATACAGAGTTGCAAGATTGGGCACAATTCCTCCTTTAGGCTCCTGAGGGCAAAAAAGGATTCATATTGCATTGTCTTTATGGAAAGAAAACAACGACGAATGTAGTTGATTTACAAGACTGTATAAAGCTAAGCACAAGATTTTTTTGTTTTGCTAATTATCGAATCTCGACATCCCCATTTATCAATGTGTTACGCTGCACTACCGAAATAAATAAAACCCATAGATGAATATAGGTGTGGTAATGGTGATAACGGCTAAATTCAATTTTGATTTTGATTAATCCGCGTATATGGTTATTAAATAACGCAACAGCAATTGTATTTTCATTACTTCAAAACACCACATAGTTAAAATTTACGGTAGGTAGTTAATTAACGTCGTACTGCAACAAGGCAATGGGCTATTGACGGCGGTCTGGGATCAATCCCGAAATGAAAGATCCAAGGTCAACGCCTCATTGTTTTGAACCACTCAGATGACAAGAAAAAAACACCTGAGATGGCACCCCACTCTCCAAACTTTCACACCACGCCAACGAGAGGACATTTGAGACCACAACTAATTTAACATGTACCAGACCCCGTGTACATGACGGTCTTTGGTTAGACCGAGTTGCTAATCCGTTGCTAACCCTCCGGTTTCTAATCCGTTGCTCTTCCAACTGGGCTAACGCGGCCCTTTGAAAGTACGAACTAGTATATTTGAATCGATGCTTTAGGATGTTAGCGCAGGCCTCTTATTAAATTTCTACAGGTCAGACTACATATTCTCCACTGAAATATCGTTTATGCTGAGTCAATGCCGTTTCCTGAGGTGTGAGCTGTCCAAGTGCAAAACATTTATCAAGTCTAATCAAATAGACTCTCTTTTAGAAATCATTTGACTTCCTAAAATAACTCCTTCATCAAGCACAAATTCGGAAAATAATCAGTGCCGCGGTATCCCATTTGGAAGAGCAACGGATTAGCAACCGGAGGGTTGCGAGTTCCAAACTCGGTCCAGCCAAAGACCGTCGTGTACACGGGGGATGGTGCGCGTGAAATCTGTCGAGGCCTTAAATGTCCTCACATTGGCGTTGTGTGGAAGTTTGGAGGGTGGGGTGCCAGCTCAGGTGTTGTTCTCTTCATCTGACCGTTGCTCAAAATGACGAGGTGTCATCGGATCTTTCCTCGGGATAGATCCGGACCGTCGCCAATAGCCCGTTGTGTTGCTTCAATGCGACGTTAATTCGACCACCCTTTCGCATGGGGCTTATTGCCTCTGGTAAACATGGGGGTGGGCCCCCAGGATGCCCAAGCGATCTTTCTCTACTTTCACCTCTCCATCCTTTCTTTTCGCAATCACTTGTCATTGTCTGTTTTGTGTTTGGCGCAGCTTGGCCAAATATGGCCCCTTGCGTCATAAAACCCAAACCCAACCAATCATCCGTCGCTGTATATAGCATGCGAGAGGATTTGGGTGGCGGAAGTAAAATCTTCGCTCACATCATGGTTTGTTTGCTTACACTGAAAGTCTCTCTAATAGTCGATCTTTATTTAATACCCTACAATTTACGTGAAGGAAACGGGTGATTTCTTTTAATTTTGTGATCTTTCATGCGGGCCGTATGCAGCCCACGAATTTGAAACCAGCGATCTAGGAAGAAGCACATTTCGCAGTAATCTACAAGCATTGAACATTAGTCTACAAGGCTGCTTGGAAACAACTTACAAGAAAGAAGTGTCGACGGAACTTTCGAAAAACGAGTCGTCTTTTAGATCTCCCTAATTCTACAGCAGGTTTTTTTCGCATTCAGAGTAATTGGAAAATTTGCACTCCACGAGCGGAAAATGAACTCTAATTTCCCGATTCTGTTTTTCTACTTCAGCAGTGAAGCGAAGCGTAATCATTCACGCCAAAGGCATTAAGTGTTTCAACTCAATAATTGAAGAGGCTCCTAAATCTGTTACCAAAGATTGATTTATCACAGAATTATGTTATTCACGGTGAACGTTTGAAGCAGTCTTTTCTAGACTTTTTTGGTCCACGGCTCCCTCTACGTGAATGTGAACCCCAGCCACTTTTTTGTATAACAAATTGCGTTTGAATTGTATTTATTTATTTATTGCTTGGCTACTACGAAAATCGAACCAAACATTAAAACCATTGTTAAATCTATGCAATGTCATGCATATTTAAATTATTTATTTACTTTTACTATCTTTCTTTGTAGTAATATACTATAAATATAAATAAAATAAGTAATATATGACAGAAAACTTTCATAGGTTTTTGGCGGCCCTTCCATAAGTCACAGGGGCCACGGTAGCCCGGTTGG
Source organism: Meta bourneti (assembly GCA_933210815.1). Lineage (NCBI taxonomy): Eukaryota > Metazoa > Arthropoda > Arachnida > Araneae > Tetragnathidae > Meta > Meta bourneti. The sequence continues at coordinate 33,645,115 of OW119934.1, forward strand.
AAGAGAAACGGATTAGCAACCACAGGGTTGAGAGTTCGAATCCAACCAAAGACCGTCGTGTACATGCCAGTTCAGTTGTTGCCTCGTCATCTGACCGTGGTTCAAAATTACGTGGTGTTGTCCTCGATCTTTCCCTTCGGGTTTGATCCCGAACCGTCGCCAATTGTGCCGTCGAACCATTGTGCTGCTCCAGTGCGGCGTTAATTAAATACCTACGTACCTTAACAAGTGTGTATCCCTACCATAAGATAAAGCAGAACATTTTCATTTATTTATTTGCTGTCTCTCTACAAAAAAATATCCAATTACAGAGAAAAAAATGTGATAAAAAAATGGAAGTAAAAGGCATACACAAATACAATAAGAAAACAGATAAAAACACTTCATTGAAGCAGATTACTTATATTGAAATCATTAAAAATATATCAACCTCCGAGAGAGAGTTATCCAGTTTGAAAAATCTGTTTGTAGCAAAAGTGTTACATATTTTCTTTCTAATGGTTTGACAGAAAATAATTGACAATTATCTGGTTAAATACGTAGAAACGTTAAAATAAAAAGACATGCATGATACTAAAAAAAGTGAATCAGTTTGGTTATGTAGAAAGTTGTAAAAAAATTTGTTAAAGCATGTGTACGAAGCTTCAAAGTAATGAAACTGAAATGATTTCGATACCTTACGGTCCGTTAGAACACCAAGACTAAAAATATTTGGATTACCGAAAGAAGCAGAAGATGAAGAGATAGTCGCATCTATTTGTACAGAAACGAAAGCATTACCAGAAGAGGTACAAATTAAATTTAAAATTAAAACCAATGAAGATAAAATTTACTGCCTAGTGTGTCGTTACCAGCCCCACAATTCAAGCACTTAAAATCAAGAGAAAAGATCAGCATTGGATGGTCAACATGCAATGTTAAAGAACATTTTAATATCAAGAGGTGCTATAGGTGCCAAATGTATGGCCAGACTCAAAGCAATTACCATACTCACAAAATACATTGTGCTCATAGTTCTGGTCCACATAAAACAGTTGAATGCAAAATCCAATCTCTCAAATGCATTAACTGTTGGGAACAAGTGAAAAATATGGAGTCAATAGAAACATGGCTCACTGCAGCAGATTTTATATGTCCCTGCTATCAAGAATTCAAAATATATAAAAAGACAATCGCCTATTAAAATGTCACACCACACATCAACTCAATTAATAAGTACATAAATTCGTCCCACAACGACATTCGTTCAAATAAACCTAAGAAAAGCAAGAGCTCCAATAAGCCAACTCTTGTTCATGACAGAGAAATACGAACCAGATGTGATTCTGGTACAAGAGCCATATGTAAAGGAAAATAAAATCATAGAAATACCCGGTTCGTGGATACACTGGATCTCCAAAAATAAAAAAGCGGGGATTATAATAACAAATAGAAATCTGCATCCAGCTATTATTACAATTACCGATAACACAGTGGTGGTTAAAATTGAAAATATTAACGGGCCTCTAATGTTCTTTTCAGCTTACTCATCACCTCAAAAAAACCTTAACAAAACTCTTCAAGAACTCGGCGAAAATGTTAGGAAAGGTTGGCGGTGATTTAAATGCTCATAGCATCAACTGGAGGTACGACCACCAAAACTCCAGAAGGTCAGAACTACTGGAGTTCATACACGAACATAAACAACAGATCATCAACGATCCCAAATCACCTCCAACCTTTAACAACAACATGAATGTGGGTTGACCGGACATTACTTTGGTGTCTCATCCAGAGCTAGCGAATCAGTGCGGCTGGGAAGTGCTGGATGAGGAAACACTGAGTGACATGTACTTGTACATTAGAACAGTTATCTCATCGGTAAGAAAATCATCGACGTACACCAGCCTTTGGAGGACACAAAAAATTCGCACCCAACTTAAAAAGGATGCAGCCCAAATATATAGACATTGCCAAATGCTCAGAGCCAGAAACATTGGACAACATAACTGAGGACTTGCAAAACTCAATCACCACAGCCTACAATAAGACATTCAGGAAAAAGAAATTATCCTACAATAATACCAAACCTGTTTGGTGGAACCAGGATCTACAAATCAGAAAAAGCGAAGTAAATGCTCTTAGAAGATTTCAAAAGGCACAGGGTGAAGAAAAAGCACGAGCTATAGAAACTTATGCACAGAAAATAGCTCAACTCGTAAAAGATGTAAATGAAGTCAAAAAGGAAGCCTGGAGAAAATTCTGTACAGATGCTCGCTCTCCTTACGGTAAACAGTACAAGTCAGTATTTCGGAAAGGAATACCAGATGAAATTTTCAAAATAGCAAGTGACGGAAACGTAGGTTTTGTCAAAGAACTCGGGGGTCAAATTCTGAAATAACTTTATCCGTGTAACAACTGCAACAGTATAACTGTTGAAGATTTCACTAATATGCCAAGGGTCCCAAACTTCTCCAAAGACGAGATCCAGAATTTCTATTTGCTTTCTTCAATAAATGTCCAAATCTTGCTACCTTTCCTAAGCCCCTAAAAATTGGAATTATCATTCTTTTCCACAAGGTAGGAAAACACGATGAAATGAAATCATATCGACCAATTACCCTTCTTCCAACTCTGGGTAAAGCTTTGGAGAGATTGCTTATACAGAGGTTGACTTATCAAGTTGAAAACAAAGACATGCACTCCAGTTTGGATTCAAGGAGGGCTCATCTCTTGACAATGCTCTAGAAACCTTGCTAAACAAAATTAATGATGAGAAAAAGAAAAACTGCATATCGCTGTAGTGTCAGTTGATATTGATGGGGTATTCGACAATCTTCACTACAATGTCATCAAAAACAGATTAGTGAAATCTAAATGCCCTTCCAATATTAAAAATACTCTTGCTAAAGTACTTGAGGGCAGAAAAGTCATGCTCATGGCAAGCGAGGATCCGGCAATCAAAGAACAAGTAAAAGGCTGTCCACAGGGATCGCGGACCAGTGCTCTGGAATATCGTGGCCGATGAAGCATTAGATATACCATGGCTTGAAGGAGTCCACATGCAAGCATTTGCTGACGACTTCGCCTTTATAATCGCGGCAAAATAAGAGCGCAAATTAGGTGGGCTAGCCCCAAATGCACTGGACCTGTTAAAAACCTGAACAGATCAGCAAGGTCTGAACGTGTCCGAAGAAAAACTACGTACCTCCTCCTTAGTAATCTTTCGAGAGGACCTTCCATCTACTGGAATAAAAGAAGAATAAAATGAACTAGTACTTTAAAGTACCTAGAACTTACATTAGACGAGAAGCTAAATTGGGCGGCTCATGTACAGACTTTAGGACAAAAAGCCATGTTCCAATTTCAAATGCTACAAAGAATAGCTGGAACGAGATGGGGTATAGGGCAGAAATTTCGAAAGCTACTGTACAAAACAGTGACAGAAAGAATGTTGAGTCATGGTGCAGTGGTCTGGTGTCATAAATCAACTCAACGAACTACAAGAAAGCTTAATGGGACACAACGAAAATTTCTGATCTCAATTACAGGCAGTTACGGAACAGCACCCACTTTGGCCCTTCAAACAATTGCGGGAATTCCACCACTTCATCTTTCACCTCAAAAAGAAGCGGTGTGCGTCAAAATGAGAATGAGGATAAGTGTAAAGCTTGAAAATGCAAATTATGACAAAGACTACGAGGAAAGGGCAATAGGTTGGTCAATAACATCCAGCTAAAACTTTTTCAAATGACAGAATAAACCCAGCAGTGGGAGTACCTCATTCCTGCATAAGCTACTCCGCCGATGGCTCCAAAATGGAAAATACAGTGGGAAGTGCTTTTTGTTCTATGCAAGAAGGGGGTGTATAACCTAGCATTAGTTCACGAGAATGCAGGACTATAACTCCGTTTTTCAGGCGGAGCTGTATGGGATTCTAGCAGCCATAAAAGCAGCAGAAGCAAGAGCAGAAAAAATGTCAAGATCTGGTCAGACAGTCAAGCTGATCTCCTGGCACTTAGAAATCCTAAAACGTCGAGTCCACTGGCACGAAGAATACAATATTTATTAAATAACAACAAGGAAATTTTTCTAGCCTGGATTAAAGCCCATGCGGGTCATGAAGGAAAACGAAGAAGCAGATAGGTTAGTAAAAGAGGCAACCACAATGGAACGCATAGATGAAGTGGGGAAATGGCCCAGAAGTCAATTGCAGGAGGGAAACCACTAGCTGGCTACTTATTGCGTGGCAGAAAGAATAGGATAAAGGAGAAACAGGCAGGACGGTGCATGATGTGTTGCCAAGAGTGTCACTAAAATCGGCAAGTTGGACCAGGGGATAGACACTCTTCCCAGGACATGGCCCGTTTCCATTCTACCTAACGAGGTTTAAAAAATAAATTCAGAAATTGCTCCTGTGGTGAAATCGGCGCAACTCTACATTACATCAGTCTGCCCCCTTACAGCATCATGGCATATGAGGACGCCTGCCGACCTCCTTAAAATCGCATGGCTTAGGAACATTGCTAATACCAAGGGCTCGAAAGTCACAATTATTGACATGGTGAGATTCATTGAGAGTCATCAGGACTTGATTATCCAGAGATTGAAAAACTTACTATATATATATATATAGTAAGGATCTGTTATTATGATATATATATATATCATAATAACAGATCTCATAAGCCTGCAGTCGTGACGAGAGTGGTGTAAGGCAACCAGAGAGAATGATCCATTGGTATTGGGTGTAATGCAGATTCCACAAATGGAGAGGCAGAAAGTTCCATAACAATTCTTTATTATTTCAATAGATTAGTTGTAACATTATAAGACGAGGAGGTTGTTGTGGATTTGGAGTTTGGAACGGCTCTGAGGGCTCCTTGGCCCAAGAGGCTCGTGTAAGAATGAATAGTTTTCAGTGATCTCGCTAGAGTGATTAGGATTAAGAGAAATATTATTGGACCAGGAGATCTAACAAGTTCATTGGTAGAAATCGGTGATTTAACGAAGAAGGAATGTGATCTTACATATGCGATTGGAAGGCAGGAGATTCCTTGGGAGGTTCAAGTTAACGAGACGGCTTCAATTCAAAGGTGAAAGGGGGTGGCAAGATATATTGACCACTTAGATAGGGTGACAAAGACTGGGAGAAAAGGGGACCGCTAAGGGACTTGTTTGTAGTGAGAATTGTACTTAGGGGTTTAGTTTTAGGTATCGTTTCAAATCCCCCATTTAGAAGGGAAAATCACCATTCCAGAAATCTCAACAATACAAAACATACAATATAACAAAGATACAAAATAGCATTTCAAAACAAATATAATACCTATACACTTGATACACAGATAATATTAGAATATTAGTTTACAAATTTCAACTAGTAGATGATTAATGAAAGTAAAAGACATCTAGTATAAAGATTTCAAAATTTATCCTTACACCTTCATAAAAGCTTCCATATTTCCTCTACTTAGTGACAATTCTTAAATTCTTGCTGTTCAGGAAATATTCAAACATTTTTCATGTATTGTATCAAAATTTTCTATGCATGGTGACTGAAGAAATATATGGTATTGTAAGTTTTGGGGATGAATCATATACGACATTATAATCACATCACTAAACAATTTCTAAATTCATGGTTACAGTAGAAAAACTCTAATGTTCATTCGTTTTTCTTTTTATCTCTTATTCATTAATTTGACGCAACAAATTCTTACATTGGCGTGGTGTCGAAGTTTGGAGAGTGGGGTGCCAGCTCAAGTGTTCTTCTCGTCATCTGACCTTGGTTCAAAATTGCGAGTCGTAATTGGATCTTTCCCTTCGGGATTGATCCCGGACCGTCGTCAAAGCCTGTGTGTTGCTCCAATGTGACGTTAATTAACTACCTACCTCTAAATGCCGTAATGTTGAATAAGCATTGCGTTTCATGATTTTTTAGACTGTTGATTAAATAGCCGGTTGTGTTGCTCCAGTGCGACGTTAATTGAAATACCTACCTTCCTACCCATTAGAAAAAAGCATTTCAATTATTGAATAAAATAAATTCTATTGTCAAAGTCACATTACTTTAAAGATATTTTTATTTAGGACGACAGGCCTCCTAGAAGCACCGGCTGTAGGGAATTTCTCCACTTCCCGGTGGGCCTGTCTATTACTGCATTCTATACCTAGCATTAACCATTTCAAGGAATTGGAAGGCCAGACGTCCCATCGCCCATTAAAGCACTGACTGATGACCCACCAGGCGCATGTCAACTTTATTAATTTACAGGAGGTCTCAAAACAGAAAAATGTAATTGCTGAATAAGTATTTTGTATCAAATGTCCTATAAAATAGAGCAGTTTTTCATTCTTAATTTTTTCCTTGGGAATTGGTTTGGTTATGGGTATAAATGATTTTCTCCACTCCTGTTTTGTACTATTTACTCGTATAAAAACAGGCACCAGATGTTTTCTCTTTCTCTTTCCTCCCTTATCGAATTGTGTCCCTGCAAAAGGGACAATTGTCGCTCAATAAGATAGATGTGTTGGGAAAATTTTTATTGTATGGTCAGCAAGTTTTGGTATAATCAGGAGCAAATTTAAATTGAAAATTATTTGCCCATTGCCTTTTTCCCAGTACCCATCAGTTTACCGCCTCTCTTTAGGTTGGTAGAGGTACATTTTCCAGGAACGATCATCCAAGTCAGTCAGTAACTGTTAGGGTCTCAAAACGACTTAATTCGTCCATGGATTAAAATACAATTTGGCCATTTGAGACCTTCAATTTAAAAATTATTTGCCCATTGTCTTTTTACCCCAGTACCCATTACTTTACAGACCCCACCCGAGGGCAGAGTAGATGTAGTACAATTTTGCGGATCGATCGTCAAATCAGTCCGCAAGTGCTTGGGTCTCAAAATTATTTGATTCGTCACTGGGTTAAAATTCAATTTGGACGTTGGACAAATTTAATTTTAAAGTTATTTGCCCATTGTCTTTTTACCCAAGTACCCATTACTTTACAGACCCCACCCGAGGCCGGTAGATGTACATTTTCTCAGACCGACATCCAAGTCAGTCTGTAACAGCTAGGGAAATGACTTGATCCGTCACTGGATTGACCCTCCTTGTAGTTGTCTCGACGAGGTATCTCGTCATTAACAAAACTGACCAGATCTTGATAGACAAGATTAGAAGATAGACATCATTAGAAAGAAAACTTACCAGATCTTATCTCGTTATCATATAAAATCGGCAGTATTTTAATGACGAGATATCTCGTCATTAAGATATTGCCGATTATGACGAGATATTTCGATAATGACGAGATGTCTCGTCATTATCGAAATTGATCAGATCTTGATGCACGAGATATCTAGTCGAATCCACTTGGAGGGTGTTGAAACACAATTTAGCGCGTTTGAGAACAAATTGAACTTCAAAATTATCAACCCATTATCTTTTTACCCCAGTAACCATTACTTTTAAAAACGAATCTAATTCAAACATGTTAAAGCTAATTGGTGCATACATGAGTAAACAGGAGGAAGGGAACCTCTACAAATAAACATGGATGAAAGAGAATCTCCGTGCGTAGCTAATGCTGCAAGGATCCTCCAAGGCATTTAAATGGAAAGGGCTGGAAAAACTCACAAAACAAATCGCTTGAATCGATTGTTCCTAAATATTTTTCAATGCCTCGAGTTAGATGCCCGGAGCAAGTGTTGACAGGCGTAGCATTTAACACGAAATCTGTTTTATAATGTGTAGACAGGACGCACTAATGACTCAAAGATTACTTCACGCCCCAGCGATCAAAGAGCCGGCAGAGACGGCCTTTTGGCTGCCTCGACGCAGTTTAGCTTGTAGTATTGAGCTCATTAGGACTCGGGATGTGTGTGCAGACAAAAAAATGAGTGACAGTAATGAATTGAAGTGCTTGTGTGAGTTCGCACTTGTTCTCTCAAAAGTTACCTCTGGCGTTTACTAATATTGCAATTACTTGGAAATTCTTTCAGATTCGGAGGCTAATTTCGTAAACTTGAGTAATTTTATCCAGACCCTTGAGGGCATTTTTTCGAAAAGGGTCTTGCTGTGACGCAAAGGCCCACCAGGAAATCGGGAAATTCTCGGGAGGCCTCTGATTCTAGGAGGCCTGTAGGTTTTTCACTAAAATATTTTTAAAACAATGCGACTGCAGACAAGAAAATTTATTTTATGTAGTAATTTAAATGCTATTCCAATCAGGAAACAAAATGCTGAAAGAATTAACGAAACAGTACATGATATCTGACACAATAGCAAGAATTCTATATTATTATTAAGGTATCTGCCTGCCTTCGGCGGTCATTTTTTGAAATTACTTAAATTTTTACTTCTAACTTAAATTTTATGATTAAACACAACATAAAACTAGAAACAGCATATAAAATATAAGCATCTGATAATTCGTTCATTGCTTAGATAGAAAAATAAGGTAAAAATTACAGTAAAATATGCCGATACGCAGAATATAACTCCAAAAGTAATCATTATATCTCTGTTTTGTAAATTTGATAATGTTTATAATGAACTTCTTCAGGGAATAGACTATTATCATGGTGATCACACATATATCTCTGAAGTTATGGTAACTCGATTACAACATTTTGAAAAGTTCCCTAAACTTTTGCGCAAGTCATGAATTAAAAGACTAAATCAGAAAAAAATTAATATTTAACCATGGCTGTAGTCTATTCCCTGTATATATATTTGTGCAACATGCCTACAAAATGTCAAAGTATTTGAATATTAACTTTTTGAGTTACAATTTACATCAATTTTGAGAAAAATGGAAAAATAACTTTATGTACATGAAGAACTACAGCTGTGTAGTAATATAAAAACAGCCATAACTCTCCAGTTCTAAATTACTTAGAAACAAAATTTTAACAGAATTTGATAGAGAAAAGTTCAGATTACCAATACTAGACCAAAATTGAAACTTCGATATTTTGACCAAAATTCATGTTTTAAAGGCAGGCAGATACCTTAATACAATGATGATGTGAATTAAGTGGTAAAAGGGGGCAAGAAGCCTCGATCCAGAAAAAGGAAGATACCCCAGTGATATAAGAAACCAAAAATTGGCCTCGCTATTTAAAATTACAAATTTTACTTTCAGCATTTCAAAGTTCTCAACCCCTGAGGCCGGTGTACGGTTATATTTCCCCTAGCAATAATTGATCTCCTTTTCCTATCAAGGTTCAGAATTTGTTTATTAAATTAATCATTTACTGGGAAATATGAAACTAGGGATATCGAGATTATGAAGATCAGGATTTTTTCCTTCTTTACTTAACCACCTTCTATATTCTCATACATGGAACGAGTATCGTATCAACACTTTAAAAGTGCAAAATAAGTTAATTTGGGGAAACAATAGTTGAATAATTACTGGATGTTATTTAGTTGTCTTAAATAACGAGTATTGTACGTACTTTCTGTGAGCATAGCCATTTTAAAATAGTTTCTGTACACGAATCAAACGAGGTGTGTCAGTTTTTAAAAAGTGAATTTCGAGAAACAAGATTTGATTCTTGATGTTTAATTCTCATAGTATATTTTTGACGAGCACACCATTAGATAAATATTTCTGCACTCGGATCAACTGAGATTTGCTATTTTTAATGCTTACGTAATCCCTTGATTTAAAATTAATTTAGTGACAAAGCATGAGGTATTAAGAGTTAAAGGAAACTAAAATTCTAATAATATCCAGATCTTCATTTGCATTTCAAACTTTGAAACCCCTCCGGATCTTTCCGTTCGGGATTGATCCCGGACAGTCGCCAATAGCCCGTTGTGTGTGACGTTAATTAAAATATCGTACCTATGAAATAAAATTTTATCAGATCTCTCCAAAACTTAGAAGTTACTATATAACAATAGTTAGTTATAATGCAGCCTTCAAACTACATTTTTGCAATTTTTTTTATCTTTATCATCCACTACGACACGAGATAGATAAGTGTTTGAATTACAAAAGGCTATCGTCGAAAGATTCGAGGAAAGCACCTCGCAGATCCACGGTCAGATGACGAGGTCAACACCTGAGCTGGCACCCCACTCTCCAAACTTCCACACCACGTCAACGTTAGGACATTTGGGGTCACGACAGATTTAACGTGAACCAGCTCCCACGTATACGACGGCCTTTGGTTGTATCGAGTTCCGAATTGCTCCAGTTGCTGATCAGCTACTCTTCCAATCGGGCTACCGCGGCACTGCGACACAGGGAAAATCACTAAATATAACAGGCCAGAGTAACAAATACTTTATTGTCATGTTCATCTAGTTTCATTTATAAAACATTAAAGTTACTACTAAATGAGTCGTAGAAAACTCATGAATGATGCTTATGACATGAATATGTTTTTATTTGATTTATTGTTATATACACTCGTAACAGCAGCCTTTTGCATACTAAACAAAGGATATCAAAAAATAAAATCTTATTGACGAAAAATATTTTCAATTGTTTTAAGAGCCCGTTTCTTGTAGCATTCATCAATAAAAAAGATAAAGTAATTAGACCCTTGCCTTTGAAACCCTTAATCGCCTTTCATTTTAATCTATAACATTCATATTAAATCAGGTTTTGTGGAAATAAATGACCACATAGACTGATGGCTTATTACGAGAAGTGAGAAAAAATCTTACATCGTATAGCAGAGTGCTTTATGGGGTCATCACGAAACTACAGGCCAAAGATACGGGGAACTCGTATACTTACCTTCCGATATTATCACTAAATGAGGAAAAATTCGTAACCGAAAATGCTGTTTGACCAGCTATTGAATAAAGAATCGGTCTAATCTTTGCGTATCTCAGTTGTATATTTTTCGTGACTTCTAGTTTTTGGAAAAGTGAATGTTACCTAGCATAACTCACGGAATCCTCGGTTGTTTTGCTTTTGTTAATTGCTGGCTCCGCTAATCTAAATGAACTTCGAGAGCAAGACAGCTTACGACTGCACGCAGTAGGCCCGAGTCTGGGTTATGAAATATGCCCTCCTGCATTTCAGATACAGAATGAAACGTAAACGCGGACGTTTTCCAATTAGCCGCCGTCTCGATTCTCTGCTTCGGATCTGCATTCATTTGTTCACTCGTGTCGTTATCTTTTCCATGCGGATTTAAAACCATGATAATTTAATGGGACTCGGAGAACTCAAATTAACTAACCAGTGGCGTAGATGGTGGGAACAGAGGTGGAGTCCCAGAGCGCCAGTGTCTAAAGGAGCGGCATTTCAGAAATATTTATTTTCCCCAATTGTTTTACTTTTGTTGATTGTTGAGTCCTTTAATCTAAATGAACTTCGAGAGCAAGACAGCTTACGACTGCACGCAGTAGGCCCGAGTCTGGGTTATGAAATATGCCCTCCTGCATTTCAGATACAGAATGAAACGTAAACGCGGACGTTTTCCAATTAGCCGCCGTCTCGATTCTCTGCTTCGGATCTGCATTCATTTGTTCACTCGTGTCGTTATCTTTTCCATGCGGATTTAAAACCATGATAATTTAATGGGACTCGGAGAACTCAAATTAACTAACCAGTGGCGTAGATGGTGGGAACAGAGGTGGAGTCCCAGAGCGCCAGTGTCTAAAGGAGCGGCATTTCAGAAATATTTATTTTCCCCAATTGTTTTACTTTTGTTGATTGTTGAGTCCTTTAATCTAAATGAACTTCGAGAGCAAGACAGCTTACGACTGCACGCAGTGGGCCCAAGTCTGGGTTATGAAATATGCCCTCCTGCATTTCAGATACAGAATGAAACGTAAACGCGGACGTTTTCCAATTAGCCGCCGTCTCGATTCTCTGCTTCGGATCTGCATTCATTTGTTCACTCGTGTCGTTATCTTTTCCATGCGGATTTAAAACCATGATAATTTAATGGGACTCGGAGAACTTAAATTAACTAACCAGTGACGTAGATGGTGGGAACAGGGGTGGAGTCCCAGAGCGCCAGTGTCTAAAGGAACGGCATTTCAGAAATATTTATTTTCCCCAGTTGTTTTACTTTTGTTGATTGTTGAGTCCTTTAATCTAAATAAACTTCGAGAGCAAGACAGCTTACGACTGCACGCAGTAGGCCCAAGTCTGGGTTATGAAATATGCCCTCCTGCATTTCAGATACAAAATGAAACGTAAACGCGGACGTTTTCCAATTAGCCGCCGTCTCGATTCTCTCTGCTTCGGATCTGCATTCATTTGTTCTCTGGTGGCGTTATCTTTTCCATGCGGATTTAAATGCATGATAATTTAATGGGACTCGGGGAATTCACACTGACTAACCAGTGGCGTAGATAAGAGACAAGGGGCGGAGTCCCGGAGCGCCAGTGTTGAAAGGGGTGGCATTTCCGAGATATTTTAATAAGCGTCTCGTGAATTTTCTTCGAAAACATGTTTTGTACTTTTAAGCCAGTTTTATCCATGTCACAGTTTTGTATTTTACAGTGCAATGAATGTGAAGTTAATGCTTTCATGCTCTCCGTCTTTAGATGGTATGAAAGTTTGGAGAATGGGGTGCCAGCTCAGGTGTTGCCTCGTCATCTGACCGTGGTTCAAAATTACGTGGTGTTGTCCTCGGACTTTCCTTGGGGGATTGATTCTGGACCGTCGCCAATAACCCGTTGTATTGCTCTAGTGCGACGTTAATTAAAATATCTACGTATCTCCGTCTTTAGTCTAAGTCTCAATCCCGAAAGGAAAGAACCGATGACAACACCTCGTATTTTTGAATTACGGTCAGATGACGAGGTCAACATCTGACGAGATTATGATCTGATCAGTTTTCTACTGACGCGATATCTGGTCCATCAAATCTGGTCAGTTTTGCTAATGACAAGATACCTCGTAGAGACAACAACTACCAGAAGTGTTAAGGAGTGGCTTTCAAAAATATGTATTTAAAAGTTTTGTAATCTTTCTTGGAAGGTGTTTTATAAATTTGATCACAGCTTCGTCCTTACAGTAGTATTTTCTAGCAATGAGTCTAAAATGAATGACTTCTTGCACTCCACCTTTAGATTGCAGCACTTAAAGGCCAATCCTTCCTTTCACGTCACCCCGTGCAATCATATTACTGCTCAGAAAAAAAAGGAGACAAAGCAATAAGATTCTCTCTCCTCACAAATGTGTGCAAAACCCAAAACAAACTAAAATTTTCTTCCTTTCGTTCCAGAAACAGTAAAAAGAGTCGTTAATAAAGCCCAGCCTTTTGCTGGTTTTCATACATGTCGATAATCAATTGCAATCAAAAACTAATACGGTGAACAATAATGTATTAGCATTAATTTGATACTATTTAGCATACTTTATCCGAATTATCTATTATCCTCATTTTAAATCCACAAATTTTGTTTTGGATTGAGGGCGGTACCACCCTCATTTGCAATAGGTCCAAAAAATTACAGCTTCTTCTCTACAACCGAAAGCTGTGCTTCTTATCAAATTGGATATGAGAAGTCGGAGAAGAAAATCACTGATTGCTCTCGTGAAAGTTATTACTCTTAGTAACTCTATAAGTAACACTCGTCTACATTAAATCAAAACCTTCTGTTGAAGCTGTCGCTGTTTGACGCGCATTAAATTCGGTTGCTTTATCTCTCGGTATTTAACCTTTCACATCACGATTTGTCTTAAGTAATTGTCAAGATTGAAGAAATATGTTTAATGCCTTCTTAACGTCCTCACAGTAAGTTAGAAGTGTCAAATAAACAAAACTAACGATGAGATAATGTTTTCTCATTTGCACACGAAGTGTTCAAGTAGTTCAAGGTTTTGTGTTTTTATGCTTCTAACGCCACATTAAAAGCTTTTATGTGCTGTGAGTGGAATACAGACTGACATACGAAGATTTGTTTTACAAACAAATATTTCTAATTTTGATACCGTGATTGAAATAATGTCTGTCTACCACGAGGATTGCTTCCATCACCAAGCATGGGTCTGTATGTCGCCGTAGATACGGATCTTACCCATTTTCCTTAGGGGATGCTTGAAAAAACGCATTCAGGTTTGTCATATTGGCACATTTTATGAGAACTTGGGAATGTGTTTGTTTTGATGTTTACTTGTTGCCGAGACCTATAGTAGTTAACTGGCTCTTTCTGACGATCATTCGACCAAAACAGAATTGAGACATACATCTGAATCACCCTACTCAAAATGGACACTGCCACTCAGATTTGACGACGGGAACAGTTTTCGTGGTAAACAGACAGCATATGACTAGTTTCTAGAGAAAATTTGTTTTCGTGGCTCATGTGATATCAGTTTGCTTAAAGGTCGAATTCCCCCATTACCTAGAAAAATGAATTTTTACTGTAACTGTTGAATCTTTCAGTAGAAGTAGGAGTAACATTTAGTAGAGTAATTGTTTTTCTCTTATAGACTGTTTTGTATTGCTACGTCTGTATTATCCGAGGTGGCCTCGGTCCACATTACCTCGGATAATCAAGATTCTACTGCATCTGAAATCTGTCCCTTTTGATATTAACACCCCTTAGCTACGCCTCTGTCCATAATATCCATGATTCCTATCAGAAACGAGCTCTTGGCATTGCAGGAATTACCTGTTTATAAACACTGGTGTATAAAATGTCAGAATTAGCTAATTCCCTCTGACTCAGGCTCGTAATCAAATCAGTCTTATTTTGTGTCGTAGAACACTTCATGTACAATACAATAGAATTTTTCAGTGCTGCTTATTCGTTAGATGATAAACAGTGCGTACTATCTATGGAAGCCCAGAAGCTTGGCATCCCCAATAAAAAAATAAAAATCGCTAAAACTTGAAACAAAAACGATTTTGACGTGAATACGTCTTTAAAATCGGTATGGAGGTCATCGGCAGAAACTTGCACTTGACGAAAAGTGTTGATATCTCAAAGCCCCATAACTCCAGGAGGAATCAGCCTATGGGGCTAAATGACCTACCATAGTGTAGAGGAAGGTAGACCGCGTCGACCACTAATCCACTCCCCCTCTGACCTTTGTACCGCGTGGTGGGGGAAATTAGTCACATTTCGGGCATACACTGGCCTGTTTAACTGCTGTAACTTCAGTTCTAATTGACAAGTCGTGGCGAGTGCGTGCTTAAATTGAAGATAACGACGAGTTCTACGATTCCAGTTGACTAGTTGACAGTTTAAACCATTTGTGTGAAAATTGTGTGCAATGGAAATTGACGATTTGTCGAAGATTTCACAATGAAGCCAAAATATCATACTACATTTCAATTGCGGCATAGGAAACGTAAGCAGGTTGAAAGAGCAGTTCAAGACGAACAAAATGATACCAAGAAGTCTAAACCTATGACAAGTGCGGAGAGATCTAGAGCTTAACGAAGACGTAAGAAGGAGCAGGTGAGCGTACGCGGCGACGTCGCTTTACCATCTAACGAACTGCCACCACGCTTGGAAACACCACCATCGACCTTAGCTTTGTCAGGAACATCAGCATCGACACAATGCCGTTTGTCTCGTACTTTAGCTATCACAGCCCCATCATCCATAATGTCGCAATAGAATACTAAGCATTGCCCACACTCTAACACCACTATTATGAATTCATCAAAACTGGCTAAATAAATCAATGTCAAACAAATACCCGCCGTCTTCATTTCACCAGCCCCACTTACCCCAGGTATTCTACCCAATAGTATTCACGAACCAAACCTTACGGTACAGTGGGGACTGTGCCTACCCGCTTTTTTAACGCAAATCTGAGTGAGACGTCAATTCCTAATTTAACATTCTTGATTTTCATCGTTAAAAGGCAACAAGGGAGTGCTCATTCCACATCCTTTCAGCCTCAAATGGTTTCTTACTATGATTGGTTGATGGTGTTTGTCGTGCGCACAATGGGTACCTTCAGCGTCAGACTCTTCTCTCCTACTACTTCCTACTGAGGGAAGCATCCAGTCCAGATAATATGCGCAGTGGGTTTTTGCGCATGGTTTGTCGTTCTTTCTGTTCTCTCATTTTCACGTTTTCTAAAAGACAACTACAAACGCCCACATAGAATTGCCAGGATAGGTTGCAATTGTGTCTTTTGGGCTCTTCAACTTTGGGCTAAAAATTATTATTTTATTGTCTTTGCTGAGAAGAAACAACAACGAAAGGAGCTGACTAACAGGTTATGTAAAGCAAAGCCTAAGATTTCTTTTGCTTTAGATCCACTCTCAGCATCCCGTTATCAATGTTACTGATGTTAAAATAAGTAAACTAAAAATTACGAGTGAAGTGTTTGGTTCTAAAAAGTGATTGAAACAAAATATTGGTAGCTCTCAAAACTATATGAAATCTCTAAGGAAACCTCAGTTACTCTAAAAACCATTGTTGCCGCAACCCTAGCGGCTTTTTCTTCAAGGATGCACTACATTTGTAAACTGGAATTGCTGGAAGTACGTGTAGATTTACTTCGAAAATCTGATTTAGGACATTTGTTTCAGCACTTATATGTATCACTTCGATCTCGACGCTTTTCGTCCTGGTTCCATTTCTTAAAATCATAAACACAACCGCTTCTGCCGATTGCACCGATCAGAAGATAAGCTCAGTGCGAAAGGTAAGAGGAAATCATTATCAATTTGTGGTGTTTCAAAGAATGGTCCAACTTTTCAAAAGGCCTTAGTTACCTTCAGTATATAGGATTCTATTATTAAAAGCCAACTCACGTCCTGCAATTGACCCCATTAGCCGGGCTCTTCACCTTCTAACATCTTCTTGGCAATAGAAGATATCGCACTTGGGACATTTTATGATCCTTGTCACTCAGCATGACTATCCTGTGACAAAATTCCTACCCCTCCACTTTCTAAGTAATATAAAAAGAAAAAGCACAAACGTTGCCACTTTACTTCACGTTATAGCTCGTATATACGAAATGCCTTTCAAAGGCCCTGAGCTTTAATGCCTGAATTTAAACTTGTGTATCCTCTCCTCAGACTGGAGGAGTGGTTTTATATTTCAGAATATGACTAGGAAGCTATATAACTGATAAAAGCACAGCTTTGTAATTGAATCGTATCTTGTTTCAGTGATACGTTTCCCCAAATGGTCGTAATTATTTTTTTAGGTTCTTGTTTTTATCCGGATGGGGACCCAACCTTATAAGAGATACTCATCCCGAACTTGTTTTCAAGCTTTTCTGCGAGTGTGAAGTTATACAAAAAGCGAATAAATCGCGTCATTTTGAGGACTATCTCGGAGAACCTACTTCGGGTATAAACCATTAGATAGAGGATAAGCTGCATCGTTTAAGGTGCAATGCAGTCAGAATTTGTTATTATTCTAAGGCGAAAACAATTTCGCTATCGTGTTGGAAAGCAAGTATGTTATGGTGTTCGTAGCTTTTTGTAAGTCGCATTTTAATAAGCTCGTTGCTTGTTTCCTACATTTTAGACTCAATTAAAATTTCCTTTTGTGGTTATTCTCAGGTTTAAGTAGACATGTAACTTATTTTTTATGTACGAGAAAGATAAATCGATTTATATTTTAAAGTAAAGTAAGAGTAAGAAACGAAGTAAGTTTACTCAATTTCTAGGTTTTGAAAAATTCGTTTCGGATAAATTTGTGAATAGTTATTGTCTATGAATATTTTTGCACACTAAAATAATATATTAAAATTATTTCTGCACTTTTTTTATGTGACGGAAATCAGAGCATTGGTATTCGTTCGTGAATAGAAACAATGTATGTTGTGGTCGTTCACGATCTTTAGTTTTGTATTTTTCACCGACATGCAAAGTTAATTATGAAGTAGTATCTATTTTGTCGCATCGTTTATACTTCGAAGCATTGTGAATGAGCAAAGTAAAATATGAAGCGTATGTGAATTCCCAAATCCTATTTCTGTGCCCTTAATCTTTAGTTTTGTATTTGTCATTGAACAAGAAAAGTTATAATTATGAAGCAGTACTTATTTTGTCGCATTATTTATACTTCTTTAAATGATACAAACAACAAAATGTGAAGGTTATTTGAATTCTAAAATCATATTTCTGGGCCTCTTAGACTTTAGTTTTGAAATTATCACAGAAACAGGCGAAGTTAATTATGAATAGTATCTATTTTGTCACATCATTTATACTTCTTTGAATGTTGAACAAAACAAAATGTGAAGTACACGTGAATTCAAAAATCCTTATTCATGTGCCCTTAATCGCTCAACCTTTTCGTTTCGGACCTTTGTTATTGTCTTGATTTGTGAATCCGCGTTTCAAAAGAATTTTGCTCCAAGTTGAGTTCAAGAGGCAAAACCAAAAGTCCCCAAAGTTCTTGACTAGGAGGTTCCGTTTGATCGAGTGAGAGTTGTGTTGCTTGTTTTTCCTGTATGTGATAACTTAAGTTCTTCCCAAATGTCGCGAAAAGGAAACATTTAATCCACCGATTGACAGAACTTTGCTAGCCTGATAAGGCAGTTCCCGAAATTCATCCTAGAAGCGCCTGCAAAGAGAACCGCAATTATCATCTAGAAGCATCGAGTCTAAATGTTAGCATCATCTTTCAATGCTGTTATCATGTGTTAGTGTTAACACACGCCTCGCCCTAAAGATTTCACTTTCTTGTGTACCCGAAACGACCAAGCCAGCGTCAGTCATCGTTGAAGATTCAAATAAACACGCAGCTGCCTTTCTATTTGAAGTGCCCGTTGAAACAGAACACAGCGCGTGGCACGTATCATCACCTGCTTCGCAGTTCTTCCGCTGCTAAAGTACTTCGCAGATAACCCGCTCGGGATTTTAACTTTTTTTGCCATTTCTTCAAGGTATTTCACCGCGCTTGAAGTGCCAAAAACTCTTTCTCGTTAATGGTTGATGACACTTTGATGGTACTGTCGAGTTGGAGTGCAAAACGCAGACATCAGACGGAGTCGGCCAATTTATTTGGGCCACCCGGTTTTCGTGGATGTGTCACTGGAGAAAACCCATTCATTTAATTGATCCACCACCTTTAATGATGTGTCAGTAGGACTGGCGCGTATTAAGTTTCACTGAATGGTTCTGTTGCTTTCTTAACGTCCTTTTCTGTCGCTAACAAGGATGGCGCGCGTCATTTAGTCAAGCTTGACTTACAGTGTTGCTCGTTTATAAGTATCAGGATGGTGCGTAAGGGATGACTACAGAGACTATAAGCCAGGGATGCAGACTTATTAAGACCAAGGGCCACATAGATTCACTGTGACTTATGGGAGGGCCACCAAAAAAATCATGGAAGTTATCTATCATATATTATTTATTTTACTTATATTGATATTTATTATTTATAGTTTATGTTGTTACAAAGAAAGATAATAAAGAGTAGAATAAAGAATTTACTTTGATGGGCGTGACATTGCATTGGTTTAACAATTGTTTTAATATTATGTTCGATTTTTGTAGTAGCCAAGCGCAAAATTAATTATAAATTTTCATTAGTCAAGCGGTTCCTATTTTTTGATTTGTTAATATTCGCGACTGAAATAGTTTGTTCGCAGATATATGTTGACCCAAGGAGGCTTGCGTATTTTAATACATTATCTAGCAACGAAGTTTTAACCTAAATTGCCTATCGTGTGACTTGTTAAAGTTAAAATAACTCATGGTGAGGCGGACCGACAGCAAATCAACGCAGGGCCGCATGAGGCCTGCTGGCCGCGGTCTGTACATCCCTGCTATAAGCTCTTGTCCTTTTATGAAATTCAGAGGCGAAGCTAGACTCTTTGGAACTTGGAACAAATGAGGCTGTGTTTAAAATAAAATGTGAAAGTTAAAATGTAGATTAAATATTAATGTTTAAGCAATTATGGGGATAAAGTATATACCCTATCAATTTTGTTAATGAATTATTGTTTATAGCACAATTAATTTTGTAATGGATCTCAATGACCGTTAGTAAGAAAAGTCTCCGTGTCTTGTTTTGTGGTCCCCAGGCATTTGTGAGAAGAATATTGTATTGTTTTGTTTCTTCTCTGAATATAGAAATATGATTGCGAGGTAACTACATGGAAAGAGTAGACTTACTTCTATAGGCGTTATATTCTAAAGATGAGCGTATGAAAGCTTTCACTTTACATGTATAGAACTGGAAAATACTGTTGTGACAAAAATAAAAATTGGCTTAAAATTATCAAACATTTATCTTTTAAGAGTCATCTCAAAACTTTTTAATAAATGCAGGGTGGTCCATAAGTCCGCTTTACCATTTAAAAATTTAATCACTTTTCAGGCATTTTTTTAAAATAGGTTGTTGAATATTAGGTGCTGGTAATTTACTATGAACAAATGCAAGACCGAGTAAGGTGTCAAAATAAATTAATTTTACTTAGAACATCGATATTCCTATTGATCTCACCCAGAAAGCATACAGTCAGCATTACGGAATCGGGAATCTGCCATCCAAACCGACTGTACTCAACCTGACTATTGGAATCCGTCTCTCAACTTCTGCAGAGTATTTGATTTTAAAGTGCAGTATGGTGGATATGAAACTCGAAAATTATTATGTAAATATTATGTTAATCTTGTGTGTGTGTGTATGTACTCTTGACTATATATAAACGATTGTAGAAGAGGAAATGATAGACGAGACATCTTGACTTTCATTGCTTGTTGTATTTGTAAATAACAGTTATCACCAAAACTGATTTTAATAATGTCTCGTAAACTTTAATGTCCTTTGATCCCAATAGCTCAAAGCGAACACTGGCCGATATTTTTAATAAGGAACTGTGATTGACCTGCATGAGCTGGAAAGGACCATGAGGCCTTTTTTTAAGATATTGGTGTTAATTCGGTTACTGTAACTGTGAGAAGTATCGAGACATACTGGGACGTTTCTTGCATCTTGAAGTTGAAGACACGCCTGAGCAATAGTGGCAGCAAGATAAGACTTCTGTTCAAACATTTTAAGCCACAATCCAGCTGTCGAAGATTTTCGGGCAACGGATCATCTCCCACAATACCAGATTCAACTAGCATTCACGCTATGACGGCTGGTGCTGTTTTCTGAGTCATTACCTTAAAGATAGGGTATACACTAGACTACCCCGCGACTTAAGTATAATATTCGAGAAGTTGAGACCCCAAGACCAAAAACGTTGCGAACGGTAGAGGAAAATATCCTGGTAAGAACCCGTCATTGTGGAGAGCAAAATGGCTGTCATGGACTTGATAGAAAATAATTCGAAAAATGTGTTTCAGTAGTATAAAAACTAAATAAGTTTTCTTTTTCGGAAAATAAAAAAGTATTTTTTTTTCAAATGGTAAAGCGATTGATGGATCACCCTGTATTTTTGAAATGCCGCACTTTAGGACTTAGGCGCTCGGGTAGCCGCATTGCTACAGATCGTTGTGCATAATATCCGTCGACATGGTTTGGTGAAGGAGCGAATAGAAACTGACAGGCGCATATTTCCGCAAGCTGAGACAACCGGGGAAATAACAAACACTACCATAATGACGAATAGAAAGCATATAATCGTTTCATTGCCTGGATATCGGCATCCCCAGTTGTAAATGTTACCCTACGCTACTGCCCTACAATGCCCTTTAAAAGTTCTCTGCACTGCTCTGCCCAAAACTAATGTTTTATTTAAGCGAAAGATTCCTAAAAACATTTCTCAGGGTACATTCACCCGCAACTACAGCCGTATTGCTACAGATCGTTGTGCATGATATTCGTCGACATGGGATTGTGAAGGTTGGTAAAGTGGCGAATGGAAACTGACAGGCGTATACTTCCGCAGGCTGAGACCACCGGGGAAATAACAAATACTCTGTCTACCATAATGACGAATAGAAAGCATGTAATCGTTTCATTGCCTGGAGCCTTCGCTGGATAACCGGTAATTGGTGACCTTAATGGCCATGCCACCTGATTGGATGATAGCAGGTACGAGAAGAAAATCAGGTAAGTGATTGCTAATTGCATGGTACACCTTCGTGTTTGAATCTGCAAGTGAAAGCTGTTGACAAGTTATAGCGTATCAGTTAAACTGCTCGGTGCATGAAGACAGAAGCAGCTGAAGACAGATAAAATTAAAATTGCTATTACCTTCACCGTGGTGGATAAGTACCTGACATTCTCGATCCGTCACTGATGTACCGGTTTGAAATATATTAAAGTTCTGGCGCAGGCATATTTTTTATGCCATGCGGTTTTTGCATGATCTTAGATAATGTACGTCAATGTCGTTATTTTATCAGAGGCTAATTGATATCCAAAATAAATATTCTGACTTCCGTCAGTGTTCAATTAGTATCAAAACTCGTACGCCTACCTGTTCAAAGGCATTGACAAAATGTTTGCATTTCAATTAGGTATTCTTGGAATCATTTGAGCGTTGAATCTACTTGGAGGCATCGGATATAATATACCGTTTAATTAAATATTTGAATGGGTGCAAGGTATATTTTCCATAATTTTGTATTGTAAATTCATTTTGAGATTAAGAAGAATTAAGAGATCAATTGGATTATTGTAGAAATATTTTGCTCAGATGTGTTGTGCTATGTAATGAAACAGAAATTTCATGCAAATATTTCTTGACAGGAATTTCTGCATAGTGTCAAAGGTTATTTAACATTATCTATGTATGTCATTCACACTGTGACGAAAATTATCTCAGTTTCAAAACAATAAGAGGTTTTGAACGGGTTCAGGCCCTAATTTTTACGATTAATTTAAAACAAATTTAAAAAACTTCGCTTTATTCAAATTTAGAATAGAATAATTTTAATCTAGTATATTAATAATACTTAATTTTGATGTAGTTTTATGAACTTTTAAATTTTCTCTGATCTATTACCACTTATCATTTAGCATTATCTATAAATGTCATTCACACTGTGACGGAACCCGTGTTTCAAAACAATAGGAGGTTTTGAAAGGGTTCAGGTCCTAATTTTTACGGTTAATTTAAAACAAATTTTGAAACAAAAAGCATTTTGCTTTATTCAAATTTAGAATAGAACAATTTTAATGTAGTGTATTAATAATACATTATTAAGATGTAGTTTCTTTTATCAACGCTCTCTTTTAAATGTTTCTCTGATTTGCTATTGAACTTTTAATAATTATTTTGATTAAATTATTTGGTGTTTTTAACGGAATTTGGACATTTTACTCACTTTAACCACCTGAGATACAGCTGCAGAGAAAATGAATAACCTTCTTTCTTCGAGCATCACTCATAGTAAAGCAAATTCAAAGGTACCATTTCGTAGAGAATAACATTTTCTATACATTCATAAGTATAGAATTTTGCCTACGTGACCGTCTTCGCATCGAATTGTGCACCAATTTCATAATTTCTGATAGCCACACCAAATTTTGAATTTGTATCGAAATTCAATCTCTGATACCAAGGTTCAAGTTATTCAGTCCAGCCGTTCTGTACTAAACTTTCCTTGATTGTGTATGTCCATTTACCTGACATTGTTTGGTGTAGCGTGTCCAAATGCGGCCTTTGCACCATAAAAACCAACCATAAATGAAAAATGCGTTAATGCATTTTTATACAACTTATAATTCATAACGCATACGCATCTGTTACGGGTGTGTAAATCCTACCTCAACACATTTTAAATAAACGCGAAAGAACACATGTAATTTCCTCCAGGAACAGAAAACTCCAACGCGTGATATACCAATGCAAACAACCCGACTAAATTCTTACGGTGCAATATCAATGCTGCTTTTGATCAATTTCAAGTGTTTCAGGGATGCATTTTACACAACTTATAATTCATAACGTATCTGTTACCTGTAAATCCTAACTCAACAAATTGTAAATAAACGCGAAAGATACACATGTACTCTCCATCAGGAACAGAAAACTCCAACATGTAATATACCAATGCAAACAATACGACTGCATTCTTACGGTGCAGTATCAATGCCTCTCTTGATCAATTTCAAGTGTTTCGTGGACACACGCAGAGAAACTGTGTGTCCAACATTCGACGATCGTGGGTCTCTGGTTGTGTCAAGACGTCAGCTCGGATGACAAGAGCTGTATTAAGACTGGGCTCGTAATTGGCGACTGTGCAGCGAGAAATCTCGGGATGGTATGCTGTCTGACGGTGACGGTTTCATCAGGTTAGCTGCGGGGGTCGCTATTTATCTGGGCAGGACACACTCCCGTGACTTATGAGAATGGGGAGTTAAAAAAGGTCAACTGGGGAGTTCACAAGCTGCCATAGATCATAACATCACGTTTTTTGTTTTCACGGGCATTGTCGCCTTCAGTTTTTCGTAGGATAGAAAAGAAAGTGGAATCGATAGAAAGAACTGCGATGTATATTTGCAAGCACCTTGTAATCGATTGTAAGTGCTTGACTCTAATATGTTGTAGTTACTTTATTTTATAAAAGTAACCTTGCCAGTCATTTTCCAGCTTCAAATTTCGATTTTTAAACTTTTTAGACTTACACTAGGACACACTCCCGTGACTTATGAGAATGGAGAGTTTGAAATAAAGTTCAACCCGTGGAGGTCACAAATTGCCAGAGATCATAACACGTTTTTGTATTCACGGGCATTGTTGCCTTCAGTTTTCCTAGGATAGAAAAGGAGTGGAATAGATAGAAAAGACTGCGTGTATATTTTCTTGCACTTTATAATCGATTGTAAGTGTCTCTAATCTGCTGTAGTTACTTTATTTTATAAAAGTAACTTTGTCATTCATTTTCCAGCTTCAAGTTTCGATATTTAAGTTTTTAAGATATTTATACTTGGATGCATTCCCGTCCTTGACTTGAGAGAATGGAGAGTTTGAAATAAAGGTCAACCCGTGGAGGTCACAAGTTGCCAGAGATCATAGCAACACGTTTTTTGTATTAATAGGTACTGTGGCCTATAATTTTTTCCTTGGATAGAAAATAAAGTGAAATAGATAGAAAGGGCTGCGATGTATATTTGAAAGTACCTTATAATCAATTGTAAATGTTTGTAATCTTCTAATTACGTTATTTCATAAAAGTAGTTTTGCATTCACTTTCCAAATTCGAATTTCGATATTTAAGTAGATCATAACATCACGTTTTTGTATTCAGAGGCATTGTCGCCTTCAGTTTTTCGTAAGATAGAGGGGGGGGGGGTATTTCAATTAACGTCACACTGGAGCAACACAACGGGCTATTGGTGACGGTCCGGGATCAATCCCAAAGGGAAAGATCCGAGGACTCGTAAGATAGAAAAGAAGTGGAATAGATAGAAAAGACTGCGGTATATTTTCTTGCACCTTATAATCGATTGTAAGTGTTTGACTCTAATCTGCTGTAGTTACTTTATTTTATAAAAGAAGTAACTTTGCCAATCATTTTCCAGCTTCAAATTTCGATTTTTAAGTTTTTTAAGGACTTACACCAGGACACACTCCCTTGACTTAAGGGAATTGAGAGTTTAAAAGAAAGGTCAACCCGGGGAGGTCACAAGTTGCCAGAGATCACAACACGTTTTTTACATTAATAGGTACTGTGGCCTATACTTTTTTCGTTGGCTAGAAAAGAAAGTGGAATAGATAGAAAAAGCTGCGATGTATATTTTAAAGCACCTTATAATCATTTGTAAAGTTTGTAATTTGATACTAGTTACGCTATTTATAAAAGTAGTTTTGCATTCACTTTCCAGATTTGAATTTCAATATTTAAGTAGATCATAACATCATGTTTTTGTATTCATGGGCATTGTCGCCTTCACTTTTTCTTAGAGTGGTGTGGAAGTTTGGAGAGGGGGAGTACCGCTCAAGTGTTGACCTCGACATCTGACCGTGGTCCAAAACTGCGAGTTCTTGGATCTTTCCCTTTGAGATTGATACCGTACCGTCGCCAATAGTCCGTTGTGCTGCTCCAGTGCGACGTAAATTCAACAATTTACCTACCTTTAATTATTCGTAGGATATAAAAGAAAGTGGAATAGGTAAGAAGGGATGCGATGATACCTTATAATCGATTGCAAATGTTTGTAATCTGTTCTAGTTAAATTATTTTACAAAAGTGGTTTTGCATTCACTTTCCAGCTTCGACTTACGACTTTTTTGTTTTTAGAGACTTACACTAGGACGCACTCTTGTATCTTGCCATTAGAAAAATCTGACCAGATATTGATGGACGAAATATCTCGTCATCATAAAAAATCGAAACCACTAGGCGGGTTAATACGGAGAAAGCCGTGGATTCTCTTTGCAATTTTCAAGACTTGAAGACAGCTATTTATTTATGTGTGTGTGGATAAAAGCTCATTTATATTATAAGTATAATTTATATTTATGTTGTAAACACACAAACATAAACTTTAGATAAACTCTTTCTCTTCAACTATTTATTTAAAAATATATAAATCTGAATAGCTAAGATATAACTATTCTCTCATTGGACATTCTAACGTCTAGGATTGCTTTAGATCGGCGGGACGGTGAAGCATACCGTTCCGCCACCTCTTAACCCTCCAAGTGATTTCGACGAGATATATCGTCCATCAAAATCTGACCAATTTTGCCAATGACGAGATATCTCGTCCATCAAGATATTGCCGGGTTTTTTATGATGACGAGATCAAGATCTGACCCGTTTTCTTCTACTGGCGCGATATCTCGTCCATCAAGATCTGGTCAGCTTTGCTAATGATGAGATACCACGTCGAGACAACCACCAGGACTAAACCCGATCACACACTGGAGCAGCATGCGAAAAACATGACATGCGCATGCGTACTCCATTTCTGCGCAGAAAATATGTCAGTACGCATGCGTCGGTAACCAATTTAGTGTCGCAGGACTGATGCTGGACTAATATGTGGGTTGCCTAAAAATATAATACATTTTTACTGTGCACAAAATATATTCTTATACGGTGATCGGGGACACATCTATTCCTCTTTTTTTTTTCAATTTTTTGCTTGACGTTTTAGGTCTTGTTTGTGGCGCAGCTTGGCCAAATATGGCCCTTGCGCTATAAAATACCAAAACAACCAACCTATACGATGATAGGTCTTCACCAATAAAGTTGCTTTTGGAAAACCTTTTTTAGCATAGTGCCCTTGAAAAGGTGAAATGCGAAAGTAAAAGACGTCTAGAGCGGTTTCTACTTATTCTTCGGGAAGCTAAAAGAGTACTAATGTGCTGTTTGCTGAAAAATGCGATTCAGTTACGACTGCGACAGGTTTTATGAACTTATTTTCATCAAGGTTTATTTTAAATGTTAAGTATAACCTTTCTTCGACTAAGGGCGTTCGTTAAGAAATGTCACTGGCTGGGAATAGACATTGATAAATAGTTTCTGGGAGTTACGTTTTCTCTTTCTGAGTATAAAAAAAGTTTCACCAATCTACAAAAATAACTTCCTTTAAATGACATTTCACCGAAGTCATGCTGTGCATAGAGCCAAATACTAACAAATGACTAAACAGATGACTTCAGATGATAAATGAACTGCAATCAAATTAATTATCGATTCAATTTCGCAATTTTAAGTTACAGAGACATTATTTATGAAGGTAAATAGGATCTTGTTGGGATAGCATAGAAGTGCCAAGAGTACTATGAATTGTAACAGTTCTTTTATTTTTAACTTGAGCAAAGGTAAATTTAACACTGTTCGCTAGTTTTTAAACTTACGAAATAATTTGAATAGCTGATTGTAACTTACCTAAATGTTTTATATGTTGTTTAATATGTTCAGAGTTTTATAATATTGAGAAAAGAATCTTGAAGGCATGGAAATACAAAAAATGGAGTACAATTATCCGTTTTAAAAAATCGATACACTTTTTAATTCATAAAAATTATCGACTTTTAAAACATTGTGGATTCTTTTTAATCAAGAAACAGTAATAGTTGCGTCGCATTAATTTCATTCAAATTGCTTTAATTTTTATTATTTATTTAAAATGCATGTATTAAATTTGTTCATTTATAAATTGGTAAACTGTGTTTAGCAAATATAGAAATATCACTATTTCTACCTACCATTACTATGACTGTAAAACATACTGCAATATCATCAAATTAATGTAAGCTTAATTTCAAATATTTTGTCTTTTCTTTTCTTCATCCAAAAGTATCAAAAGTAATTTATAAGAACAATTGAGAGAGAGAGAGAGACAAACTAAATGATAGAGAAAAATGTTGCCATCAGTAGACTCGTAGCATTGCAAACAATTCAGTTCAATTATTACCTAACCATTTCTACCAACCATTACTATGGCTGTAAGACATACTGCAATATCATCAAATTAATATAAGCTTAATTTCAAATATTTGGTCTTACGTTTTTTTTCTTCATCCGAAAGTATCAAAAGTAATATGTAAGGACAATTGACAAACTAAAATGATATAGAAAAAAATTGTGTCATCAGTACAGACTCGTAGCATAGGCAAACCAATTAAGACTTACAATGTATAAAAAATATTCAGCACAAAGGTAGGTAGGTAGTTAAATTAACGTCGCACTGGAGCAACTGGTCTATTCAACATAAAGGTATAATGCAGTTTCTGTTCGAAGGTGCATAAATTGCAGAGCAAACGTTAACATAAATTTGTTATTAAGTTGTTAACCATTGCCTATCAACGTCATTTTTGAGAGAGTCAAACTCATAAAAACCGATGAGCACAGACGAAAGAGGCAACGTCAAGCCCAGCTCAAAACTATATATTTAAGCACTTTTAACCCTTACAACTTCTTCAAATTTACAACCTAACCCTTTTACTTTAACAGCCATCTGAAGTTATGGTTGCCTTCCTCCTACAAATAAATTTGTTTTATCGCCGAGGCAAATATTACTCGAGCGAAGCTTCGAACCCAATTTCCCCTAAGACTGTTGATTCCCTGAGAGGCTTTTTCATTTTCTTGTTGACATAGTCATCCGAAATACGCCAGACTATTTATACCAGAAGCCTTTTCACGCCCATAACTTACACGTTTCTCGAAGAAATTGCTAATTCTATAACTTTAAAAGTCCGTGTATATTTATCGGGAAACAGACAGCTGAATAGTAAAGCTTTCACTCGGCTGATTTATAACGTTAAGATTTAGGAGCTTTGCGACACTTCTCTCAAGTACCCTATCTCTTTTAGTATTCTACGCGCTTCGTTCAATGGGTAATCGCATAAAATGACACAGTGATTTTTTATGGGAACATTCGATTCGCCACCACAGGCTACAGATTTAGCGCGCATTTTATCGTTGGCTGCGATAAAGTTGAGACAAAGGTTCAAGTTTAGAACTTTGAGAACATGTCATGTTAAACTCCCTGCTGTTACACTTATTAGATACGCATCTTGAGTAAGATCTTTACATCTTCTTACGCGAGGGATGGAACGGGAAACCGGTTTCCAATATCTTGAGGAATCAGCTACTCTCATTAGTACCGCTCTATCTCCAACAAAGTGTAACATACTGGTGTCTTTGTAGTTTTCCGATGGATTATTAAATGACTAGTCATCAAAGAGTTGTGTCATCACTGTTAACTTTTCATTCAACCATGAAGTCCAAAACGGTGGCTGTCTGTAGTATAGTAAATAGAGTGAGATTTTCTATTTAAAAATGAGCTTTATAGTAGATTAGTATGTTTTCGTCTTTAAAATGTCTAAAGCAGGAGTGTCCCAAAGTTAATGGCTCCCTATACTTTATTATATCCCGTTGTGTTGCTCCAGTGCGACTTTAATTGAACTACCAACCAATCCTATACTTTATCCTCTAAACTTTGGGGTTTCCAGCCTTTTGGCTTGCCTAGTCCCATTACTCTCATTAGTATCGTCTACCTTCAACGAAATGTAAAATACTGGTGTCTGTAGTTTTCCGATGAATTAATGAATGACCCCAGTCATCAAAAAGAGTTATAACATCGCAGTTGTTTTCATTCAACCATGAAGTCCTAAACGGTAGCTGTCTATTGTATAGTAAATATAGTGAGGATTTCTATTTAAAAATATGTATTTTATCGTAGATTATTTTCAACAACGTGTAACATACTGGTGTCTAGTTTTCCGATGAATTTATAAATGACCCTAGTCATCAGAGTTGTATAATCAATGTTAAGTTTTCATTCAACAATGAAGTCCAAACGGTATCCGTCTATAGTATAGTAAATAGTGGTACTTTATATTAAAAAATATATATATTATCGTAGATTAGTCATAGATTATGGTAATTATCTCCAACAAAGTGTAACATACTAGTGTCTGTAGTTTTCCGATGTATTAATAACTGACCCTAGTCATCAGAGTTGTATCATCACTGCTAAATTTTCATTCAACCATGAAGTCCAAAACGGTAGTTGTCTACAGTATAATAAATAAAGTGAGATTTGCTATTTAAAAACTTGTATTTTATCGTAGACTAGTATATTTTTCTGTCTTTAAAGTATTTAAAGCTAGAGGGTCCCAAAGTTAATGGCCCCCTATACTTTGTTCTATAAACCTTGTGGTGTCCAACCGTTCGACTTGCCTAGTCCGCATAGAGGAAAGGGGAATTGTCTTAGGTTGCATATAAAATATATTAATGTATATAAGTAACACATAATTTCCATTATGTTTTATATATTTTAATATAACATTAAGAGAGAGCGTAACATAAGCATAAAACTAGTGGAATAATTTTAACATTTAGAAATTGTTTAAATTAACAGTGAAAGAGATTTAAAAATTCTTGGGAATTTCAACTTTTTATTGTTATACATACTTAATGTTTTCGATAACAGTTGTTAATTGTTAGTATTTTCAATGACAACGGCTAACTGTTAATATTTTCGATAACTGTTGCTAACTGTTAATTTGTAATAACACTGTTATTGTTGAATTACTATCGAAATGACAGCCCTTCTCTACAAATTTGTATTGCTTCATATGCACATTTTATGTGCATTGTACCCTTGAAACTTAATCCGTGCAATTGCGTGATCGCCCCTTAGACACGCGTGCATAAAGATCCGAGGAACAGTTTTGTTTCCGTTTCCGTTCTTTGACTACGTGTCCCCCGTGCGATCAGGGATGAAAGGAACTTTTCAGAATATATGACTGAGTGTCAATTGCTAACGATCGAAAGATGAAGTGCAACATGGGCGGGACAAACCATGAGGGTGTCATTCTACCCCCATTTCACCCAGCTTTCCAGATCATTGCTTACCGCTCGATATGGGATTTTTTTCTCTCCTTGGCTTTTATCCCCAAATCGCCTATACTACGCATGATTTTCAGATTAGCGAGAAAAAATTCAAAAGGTATTTCGAGATGTGTTCTCTAACAGTGGCAGATCACCCACTAGTCCCAGTAGGCGCGCACCTAAGACGTTTTTGGTGTAAAAGAGTCTAAAAATGGAAAAATATTGTTGTTAAATAAGCATTTTTAAAAAGATTTACATATAAATCTATATAATAATCAATTTTGCACTATTATTTATTATTATAAATTATAGTTTGTTAATTATAAAAATAGTCTACGATTCTTTAACCCTAGTGGTTGTCTCAACGAGGTATGTCGTCATTAGCAAAACTGTCCAGATATTGATGGACGAGATATCTTGTCATTAAAAGAAAACTGACCAGATCTTGATCACGTCAGCGTAAAAAATGGCAACATCTT
The DNA here is from genome assembly GCA_933210815.1 of Meta bourneti. NCBI lineage: Eukaryota > Metazoa > Arthropoda > Arachnida > Araneae > Tetragnathidae > Meta > Meta bourneti. The sequence goes on from OW119934.1 coordinate 33,676,691, forward strand.
GATGACTAGGTACCATTCTCGTCATTAGCAAAATTGGTCAGATCTTGCATGATGAGATCTCATCGAAACCATTTAGAGGGTTAATAAAATTATCAAAATACCTGAGATTATATACATTAATAAAATCTCAGGCTTATTGACCAAAATTATATTTTGGTCACCAAACCTGAGAAGATGAATGGTCTCAAACTGATTTTATCCTCCACTGTTCTAACAATTACTTTTTTCAAAACTGTCTTATCTTTGATTTATATGATAGCATGTGTGTGTGTATTTTAACCCTCCAAGTGGTTTCGACGAGATATCTTGCCCATCAAGATCTGACTAATTTTGTTAATGACGAGATATTTCGTCATCAAGATATTGCCAATTTTTTTATAACGACGAGATCGAGATGTGGTTAGTTTTCTTCTACTGACGCGATACCTCATCCATCTAGATCTGGTCAGTTTTGCTAATGACGAGATATCTCGTCGAGACAAGGACCACCAGGAGCGTTAATAAGTAATGAAACGTTTACCTACGCAATTTAAGTGATTTTTTTAAATGTTTCAGTGTAATGGAAACCATTTGAAATTCGTTTTTTATTTGTTTAATATTTATAATAGTCCCACTACTTCTGCACTCAAGGACCGAGAACCTGGTTAAATGACAGGCTCCTTGTGAAATAAAAATACATACCCTACACACTCTTTTTTTTATAAACATAAATGTATAATTTTTTCTATTTCATACAATTGTACTCTTATAAACACAATGAAAATATTTACACCTTTTTGAAGATAGAAAAGATGTTGCATATTGGAAATCCCCCTTTCGACATCTGTCTCAGAACCCTAGAACCGGGTACCCCTCATGTGTGGCCCTGTAATTCTAATATATTACCTAATCTCTTAAATCCAATTGCTTTAGATCTGAAAAAGTTATGGGTGATTTTGACACGCTTTGAAATCATTAACCTCAACGTGACTCATTCAGCCATAGTTGAGAATTGACAAATGCCCGTTAAAAAAAACCTGTTGATGTACAGGATAATATTACTTATGATATTGATACATTTGTTACTCATCTACATTTTGAAGTCAATATTTCTATCAATGAATATTACATAGCAACATACCATCATTCAGCAGTAGTTAAGTTGTCACAAATGCCCATTACAAAAACTTGTTGATTTACCGGATAATATTGGTTACATTTAATCTATAAATATATTAATACATTTGTTATCATCTACGTTTTGAAGTCAATATCTCTATCAATCAAAATGAGTGCTTTAACGAGATATTTGAACAAATGTTAATTAATACGTGATTTTACCTTTAAAATTTTCTTAGTTACCGCCCTAAGAGGAAATCTGTAATTGCTGTTATCAGTCATTTCCCCTAAATATTTTATTCGTTATTTAAAATACTTATTTTTTCATTAAAATAATTTTAATATTTTTGTAAAATATTCATTTGGTTGACGCTCTATATAAATTGAGGATCTCTCAATAATCACGTGTATAGTATTCATATACTTTCTGGGAACGCAGTAGCACAGTTGGTAGAGTCGCAGATTAACAAACGGAGAATTGCTAGTTCGAAACTAGATCCAACCAAAGATCATCATGTACTTGGGGGCTGGTGCACGTTAAATTTGTCGTGGCTTCAAATGTCTCACGTTGGCGTGGTGTGGAATTTTGGAGAGTGGGGTGACAGCTCTGATGTTGACCTCGTCATCTGACCGGGGTTCAAGATTACGAGTCGTTGTCCTCGAATCTTTCCCTTCGGGATTGACCCCGGACCGCCGCCAAAGTCCGTTGTGTTGCTCCAGTGTGGCGTAAATCCAACTACCTAGCCACCTACATATACTTACTAAGGAAGTAAGAAATCTAATTTATCAAACCATACAATGCTAATCAAAAATCTACTCCGTCCTTGGTATTCGTAATGAACATAACATTCTCTTTTATTTATATGCAATAGGAGATAAATAAACTGATGCGTGTACCATCTAAACATACTAAGTAACTCATACGATGCAAGAATATCTGCCAAATAAATTTTCCAACTCAAATCAGAGAAATCTAAACTGGTTTTGCAGAAAACATTTGAAGTGAAATAAAGCAGTCGAGATAACAAACACTGTTAGCCCACACAAAAACACTTCACGTTCAGAAAATTAATGAATAAAGCCGAAATTTGTTTTTAAATCCCCGAATAGCGCCAATCGAAATTAATTTTAGACAACTGTAAAAAGGTACATGAATAGATACTTCGCTAAAAAAAATTTATTTAAGTAAACTTGCTATCGAGACTGATTTCATTTGACATATTTAGCCATTTTCCGACTAGAACACGCTTCTGATATAACCATTTAATTCGGAATCTTAAACCATCTCAACTATTTAGGCTTCTGACTAAATTGCTCACTAAATCCGATATTTTCTACTTACGGTGAATATGTTACCATTCTTTGAAGTCAAAAACATTGCCTCTATACTCTTACTCTGGCTTCAGTACCGGTATGATCAACGGGTCCTAATTGATTAGATGACGGGCCCTTTCAGAAATAAAAATATGTATTCCAAATACTCATTGTTTACCATGAAGAAATTATCAAAATTTTCTTATTTGTTTAGACACATGTACAACTTTTTATAAGTACGATTAAAAGATTTATAACCTCTTTAACTTCGAGAACAGACATCAGAGCAAAAGTACTTTTCACGTTCCCCGATAGTCTCAGGCCCAGGTACCATGATACCGACGATACCCCTTGTTTAAAGAACTAACCAACTGAACAATTTTATAATTGTCATACTACTTTCACCTCTTCAGTTTCGAAGAAAACCCTCTCCTAATAATTATTTTGTTGGTTATTTATAAGTGCTCGGATAACGTAATTTAAGATATTTGAATCTCGGAAATGTTAAAAAAATATTTTTAAAACAATTTTTAAACAGGCAGACACTACAGTGAAAATACTTTTCACATACTCCATAGCATCAGACCCGGTACCATAGTACTGGTACAGGCGATTCACCCTCTCCTGTGTGGATCCTGTGTGTATAAAGAACTGATCAATTAAACACTTTTCTAAATGCCATACTGCATTAGTCATATTAGCCATACGCATCTTCAGTCTCAAGGAAAACTCTCCTCTAAAAATTATTTTACCAGTATTATAGGTTCTGATAACGCTAGGCTATTTGAGATAAAGTCAAACCTCATTAGGACGAACTCGCTTAATACGAATTACTGATAATACGAACAAAATTCCAATCCCCATTAAAATGTATATTCAAATAATGTTAACTCATTCGTTTAAGAATTCATGTTACATTAATCGCCGGTTTAGACAAATTTTCGAAACTTAAGGGCAAATGGATTATTTTCAATCGTATATTAAGTGACTCCGAAATTGTAGAAGATTTATTTGTGGAAGAGAGAGAAAAAGAAAGAATAAATGAAGATTCCGAAGATGACGAATAAGCGTGCCATCTTCAAAAGAAACTACTGCTGGCTTAGAAATTGTTACCGCTTTTTGTTAGGCAGTGAAAATTCATCTGCTCAATTTAACAGCGTTGGCCGCATCAAAGATTTTCTTAAAAAAAGTCACGAAAAACAACACAAAAATCGATAACAGAACTATTTAAAGACAAAAATTTCGTAATCAGAAAATATCTGTGTAATCAAGAATCACCTGTAAAAACCTTTTTGATTCTATATTATTGTTAAAATAATGCTTTTTCCTGAATTCGGATAATACGAACTACGGTTAGTACGAATTTTTTTCCGATCCCATGAAATTCGTTTTCTCTTGTATCTAGGACTCGAAAATTATTTTAATTTTTTTTAATTTTAAATAGACACTACAGTAAATACATTTCGCATACCCCATAGCATTAAACCCCGGTACAAAGGTACAAGCGACCCTCCACTTCGTGTGGAGCCTTTGTCTAAAGAACTTATCAATTGAACACTTATAAATGTCAAGTGGTACTTTAAACTCTTAAGAATCGAGAAAAACCCTCTCCTACAAATTTCTTTTACCAGTTATTTAAGATATTTTGTACTAAGAAATGATAAAAAAGATTATTATATTTTTAAGCAATCTAATAATTAAAAATTGGCCCGGATGGGTATATTTCCCATTAGGGGGCATTATCCCATGGGTCAGAATATAAGGACGTAGCTTAATGGCACAACAGGAGTTAATGAATATGTTTTAATGTTTTGAGGGTACAAAAAGTTAATCTTTCAATACACCCAAACATCAATGTACCACAAATTTTCTCCGATCATGTTAGAATCGATCTCTACTTTCATCGCTTCCACCTCATCGATACATTATTCTGGAATTGTAACAACTATGCTGTTCAAGACATCAATCACGTCCTCTTTCATTGTTCATTATTTAATTATAAATAATATACACTGTACTGATAAAAGTCACCAGATACCTAGAGTAGAAACAAAACGTAGCATTCATTTTGGGGTCTGGCTATAAATTTAAATTTTCAATGTCCGAGTCCACATACACATGGGTAACTACAGAGCTGACTACTAGGGAGTATAGACTGAAATTTAAGGACGGAATGTCCTATAGAAATGTGCAAATGTTTTATATCAAAATCTAAACACTGAAGTAGCAGACACTTTGTTATCCCTAAATATCCATATTTAGAATGTTAAATACACTGCTGGCCACCCAAATTGCAACACCAAGAAAGACAAGAGATATCACAACAAAATTTATTTTGTAGATAACATGTTGACCAAATATCAAATGATTAAATTTATAGACTTCTGTGAAGTGTGGTTCCTGCCAAAATCAGTAGCCAGAGTAGCCGCCATTGTTGGAGATCACCGCTGCCACACGCCTCGGCATTGATTCAAAGAGACTTTGGATGTGTTCTTGGGGTACAGCAGACCAAGCAGCTTCCACACGTTGCCAAAGTTGATCTGGTGTGGCAGCTGGGGATGTATTCTGGGTCAATCGTTGAGCAACCATGGACCACATGTATTCTATCCGCGAAAGATCCGGAGAGCGAGCTGGCCAGGGAAGCAATTTAATCTGGCGATTGACGAAGAACCCTTGGACAATGCGTGCCACGTGTGGTCGCGCATTATCCTGTTGAAATATGGCTGTGGGCAAGCCCTGAAGGTAAGGAAGGACAACTGGCTCCAACACCTCGTAGATGTAGCGCTGGCATGTTTAAAGTACCGGCAATGCGTACTAGAGGAGTGCGAGAGTGATATCCAATACCACCCCATACCATAATACCCGGTGCAGGACCAGTGTGGCGGTGCATAACGCAGCTGTTCAGCATCCTCTCTCCACGGTGTCTCCAGACTCGAATCCGACCATCGTGGTGTTGCAGACAGAAGCGTGACTCGTCAGTAAAGACAATTTCATTCCATTCTGCCGTCCACATCCTTCTTTCATCGCACCATTGGCGGCGGAAACGTCTGTGGTTCTGCGTCAAGGGTAGACGAAGCAATGGACGTCTTGCGGACAGACCACTCTGCTGTAAACGGCGTCGAATGGTACGCGCAGACACTGGATGATGCGGTACAGACTGAATGTGCTGTGCTATGGTTCGTGATGTGGCTGAGCGATCCGTCACTGCCATACGCACAATATGCCTGTCATCACGTGAAGTGGTGCACTGAGGTGGATGCGATCGAACACGTCGGTCCGTCGTACCCTCCTGCATCCAACGATCACATATCCGCATTACAGTTGTTTGGTTTCGTCCAACACGACTACCGATTTCCCTGAAAGATAATCCACAATCTCGGTAGGCCACTATCCTTCCTCTGTCGAACTCGGATACTTGATCAAAAGATGATCGCTGTTTTCTACGAGGCATAATTGATCGTTTTTTTGAAAAAACCACAAGAAAAACACAATTGCCGTACTTGAAATCGTCGAAATCTCCAAGCCTTAAATAGCGCTTTGAAGTGGCGCCACAGGCGCGCGTGATGTGCGTCTGCGCTGAAATTCTAATCATTTGCATATCTCACCTCCGCTAATGCATGTTGTAAATTTCATATTATTTGCATGCTTCCTTCAGGGTGTTGCATTTACGGTGGCCAGCAGTGTACATACCATCATGAGCCCAAGTCCTAGGAGACTGAACTTGCTGGCGTCCCTTCATAAAGTTATTCACTAGACAAAATTTTAAACTTATAGTCAGACCCCAAAATAAATGCTGTTTTGTTAATACTCCAGGTGTCTGGTGACATTTGTCAATATAGTGTATCTCTTTCAACTAGTTGCTTCTCTTCGAGACTCTTGGCCACTCCAGTACAATCTGCTCCTTACTGACTATTATTTCTCTACACTTAAGAGCTTCGCTTCTAGAATAACATTTTTATAAAATTTTGTCACTGTTAGTAATTTATCCGATCTATACATGTGGATAGATCTATATTGCGGAACATGTAGAAATAAAATTAATAAAAAAGTAAAAATCGCCATCTCTATGCCACGAACGAAGAAGTTAAAATGGCGTTAAAACGATCTAACAGCTCCGGAGCATATTCCCAGTTGAGAATTTTAATACGCTTTTACAATATTTGAAAAGACCCCCGGGACCCTCCCTTGGCGACAGCCGGTCGGCCCGGGACCCCGCCTCAACCACCAGCAAAAACCGATCATCCAAAACCATACGCGTAATTCTCCGCATTAGGGAGCAGTTGAGCTCTTAATCAAGTCCTATTATGGTTGCTTCAATGGCGTTAGTTATAGATCGTGTCGGGTCGTTGTTGATATTGACACGGACTGTGATTCCGTCAGCGTCGCTTTTTAACCTCCCCTCCAACTCCCAACTGAGGATCATAGCCCCTAAAACCACCATTTTCGACAATGGGCACCTCTCCCTCCGTAGAATAGGTTACAGAGGGCCCCCATTGTCGCAAGGATGTTTGAACTACACTGCATCGTTCATCTTTAAGTTGTTTGTTGGTGGAAATGTTTCCGTGTGCATTGGATTCCGTTTCTTTCCCTGTGTCAACGGCAGAAGTATGGACGAAAATAAAAACCGAAATCGATTCTTGGAATTGCCGGTAAATTATGAGCGTCTTCCGAAACGTGCTTTATTGTCGGGTTTTTATGATTCCGTCCCATAAAGAAACGAACTCAATGAAAAAGTTATGGACGGTCGAGATAGCTTTATTTAACAGGATAGATTGCCAATTTCTGCAGTCAATTTGGTACTTTAAAAGGTCTGTTCCTTTTGGTGGCGGATTTCGAGATCTACACAATCGCGGATACGAGTTCAATGCTTTCTCGCAATGCGTTTCTTTCATGCCTTGCGCGGTAAGCGTTCCGCTTTGCGTAGTTGACACAGTTGACAACTTGCAGGGGCTAAATAAGACAGCTTTCTTTTCCTGAGGGAAAATTCAAATTGTCTGTCGTTTAAAAATGAAAAAAATGGAAATAAAATTATTGTCAGTCTTTAAAATTCATTTCTATCGCTTGAAGTTAAAGATATTTATATCCGTCTTGAGGAAGAAACAGGTTTAAAATTAGTTATTCGTATATATAATTCCGATCGGTCCGTTGAAATTTTATTAATTGCTTATCAAACTTAAGGATATTTGAAAATCATTATTTGTATGTTGGCGAATTTCAACAAAAGTATGTAAACAAATAAAACTGTACGAGTCATTCGCTAATTTCGCAGCTTGGTTCAAATGCGAAAAGCTATGAGATGTAAAAAGAAAGCTCACTATTCTTTAGAATCTAAAAGGAGTATGATGAAGGAGAGATAAGAAATCCATTGTAAATGGTTAAATGATCAGATCAGTAGAGTTTATGTAATCAGTTTTATATATGAGTATAGATTTAATTTTTGCCTTTTTAATAACTACTTATTTTTACCTGTAATTAGGAAGGAGTTTAAGATGGCATTATTTGTACATTGACGAATAGCAACAAACGAATGTAAGCAAACAAAACGCTACCAAGTTCATTCGAAAATTGCACAGCTTGGTTCAAATGTGAAAAGCTGTGGAGTTGCGAAATAAAAGAAATATAAAAAGAAAGAATTCTTAAAGAATCTCTAAAAGGAGTTTAATGAAGGAAGGACAGTGAGAAATTTATTATAATGGTCAGATCAGTAGAATGAGTTCTAATCAGCTCTATATATGTATAGAATTTTTTTAATTGCCCCTCTTTTTAATAGTTACCTATTTTTACTTGCAATTTTGATTTGATGCACGTTTTATCGTTTTTCCTTTTAAAACAAAAACCCACTTATATGAACTCATTTTGCTCTAATAATACATTGGTTCCAAATTATTAATTTTGAAATATTCTTTAAAAGTTTTACAATTATAAAATAAAAAGAAATGTTGATTATGCAGTTTTATAAGCAATTGATTTCTATTTCTCTTTTAGAATGTACTAAACTAATTTAACTAAAAGAGGTTTGAAATGTGCTTCACAGTACTTATCAATACACACAAGCAGTGGCACAAACAGGAGGGGGGCGAACCTCCCCGAACTGTGTTTATACACTGGCGGAAAATGAAATCCCAACACCAAGAAGAAATTAGTTTAGAGGAATGAAATTTAGGCAAAGCATTTGTTTAAGTAACATATTTATTTGATTAAAGTTTCAAGGTCACTGGTTAAAGTATGCGCGAGAAGAGCTATTTTAAATATGAAATGGTGGTACATAAATAACCGCTGTAGTCGCCACGATTTTGAATGCAAGCGTGCAAACGTGCATGCATTGTGTCCTATAGGTGCCATATGTCATTTTGTGGGATGGAGTTCCATGCCTGTTGCACTTGGTCAGTCAAATCAGCAACGATCAGTGCTGGTTGTGGATGACACTGGATTTGTCGTCCAATAATGTCCCATACGTGCTCAATGGGAGAAAGATCTGGTGATCTCGCAGGCCAAGGCAACATGTCGACACTCTGTAGAGCACGTTGGGTGACAGTAGCGGTATGAGGACGAGCGTTATCCTGTTGGAAAACACCCCCTTGAATACTGCTCATGAATGACAGCACAACCGGTTCAATCACCAGTCTGACGTACAAATTTGCTGTCAATGTGCTTGGGATAACGACGAGAGTGCTCCTGCTGTCATAGGAGATTGCTCCCCAGACCATAACTCCTGGTGTAGGTCCAGTGTGTCTACGCCGCAGACAGCTTGGTTCCAAGCGCTCACCTGGCCTCCTTCTAACCAACATACGGCCATCACTGGCACCAAGACCGAAACGGCTCTCATCTGAGACACAACAGATCTCCACTCCGCCATCCAATGAGCTCTTGCTTGACGCCACTGAAATCGCAGATGGCAGTGATTTAGAGTTAGTGGCATGAACGCTACAGGGCGTCTGGCTCGGAGCTGTCCCTCAAGTAATCGATTTGTTACAGTTCGCTGTGTCACTCTGGTGCCAACAGAAGCTCGAATTTGTGCTGCAGATGCAGTACGATGCACCACAGCCATTCGGCGAATACGGCGGTCTTCCCTCTCAGTAGTGACCTGTGTGCGGCCGGACCCCGGTCTTCTTGAGACAGTACTTTCCCGTGATCACTGCTGCCAACAATCATGCACAGTGGATACATCCCTGCCAAGTCTTTCTGCAAATCGCGAAAAGAAAATCCACCTTCTCGTAGCCCTATTACACGGCCTCGTTCAAACTCAGTAAGATGCTGATACTGCCTTCTTCGTCTCCTTAAAGGCATTCTTGACTCAAATGTAGCTCACAACGCCCAATCCGGACGCTAAATAACGCTCACGAAGTTTACATCGCGTATTTAAAGCAAACGTGATTTGCATGTTCATAGTGGCGCTACTAGCGCCACTCTTATTCGTCTAGCGCAAAATTTGAATAGGCGTCATCTTTCAGATGTACAAACACGCCTCCCAAATTTCGTTTATCTAGCACAGCTCCTTCTTGGTGTTGGGATTTTATTTTCCGCCACTGTATTTCGAAAAATTAAGTATCACAAATGCATAGAATATTTTTGTAAAAGTTTTAAATAGCGATTATAAGATAAATAGTTTAAATTAATCATCCATTACAGAAAATTGAAAGTACTTTACAAGGGCCATGAATTTCTGTCTTCTTACAACCATTTCGCATATTGGTTGGATGTTTTGGGGTTTCATGGGGCAAGGGCCATAATTGGACAAGCTACGCCAAACATAAGACTGAGAACTTCAAGTAAAAAATGTCGTGAAAGGGAAGAAAAAGAGGGATTGGGGAATAAAATAATGGGATGAAGGCAGAAAAGAATCATTTGGGTATCCAGGGAGCGTGACACCCTTTATTAAAGACAATAAACCCCAAGGGAAAAGAAAAGATCACAAGAGTACCTCGTGACCGAGTGAAATCCGTACCAACCTAAAGGAGATGCGCTCCTCAGGGCACGCACATTGATTTGTATTACAGAAAGTGCATATGATGCACGCGTATATAAGAACAGAGAAACTGGTACTGTCGCGGAGAAAAACCGAACAACCCCTCTTCATTCGAGCAATTTTAACAGTAGAGAAAATTCAAAGATGGCATTAGACGGCAACTAAGTCTATAAATTCAAATGGAAAAAATTTGCATAAGGGGCTGTCTTCATATTAAATAGAACACCAACTTCATAATTTACAAAAAATCCCCTCTTTTGACACACTATTTGAAATCTATATCAAAATTTAACTTCAGATAACAAATTTCATGTCATTAGATCTTACCGTTTCGAAGTTACGAGTACAGAAAGATTGGAGCTCCTAATGTTAAATCAGTTTCTCAGACTTCTATGGATATCTTCCTAAATAATATTTCTATAGCGCTTATATTTTGTACCATATTACTGTTAAACAACCCAGACAAAATCCACATAATATTTTATTTAAAAAATTGTTTTTAGTATGCAATAATAATTATTAAATTAATATTTAAAAAAATTTGAATTGCTTACTATATTTTGATAGGAATCGATTCAGGACTTCTAATATGACCATGCAAAATTTCAGGACATTCCAAGAATTAGTTTTGCGTTACATTAAATTTTCCTCATTTTGACGATTTTAGGGGAAACCAAAAGTTTAAAAAACATTTGACAAACCTGAGGACTACCTCGTCATAAAGTTTTATATCGCTAAACGAGACGATGAGTTGCCAAATCCTCCAAACAAGTCAATTCCTCGAAGTTGACATTTCAGAGATGAGTCATTTTCCACAGAGCAGTCACGTGACTACTAGTTGACATGTTGGACGCAATTCTTGAAGCTCCTCTCATTACGAATAATCAGTCTACTTATATTTCACGTCTATGGAATTACTATTCAGAAAAGAGAAAACGGCTGGTTGTTTGGGGGTTTCATGGGCCAAGTGTCATATTGCCCAGGCAGCGTCAAACACAATACAACGTTAAGTAATGAACTCACACACAAGGAAAGTTTTACTGACACAGAAGCGCCGCCAACTACTCGTAGGTTGCTAGCACAGCGGGCGAACCCACTGAGCCACGGCGACCCCCAGAAAAGAGAAGAAAAGCAATAAAGTTCCCTTCTCACAGACTTCTGGAGTGCACAAACAAGACAGCGACGCCTTTTCTGACTTCCACCCATGAAACACATTAACAGGAGCCATTAACATAGCTTTGATTGTTGATGAATAACAATCAAAACTTAATATTGTGAACAATAATTGATTAACAAAGTTAATATGGTTCTAATCAGTACATTTATCCAAATTATTTAACCCTCCTGGTCGAGGTATCTCGTCATTAGCAAAACTGACCAGATCTTGATCTCATCATAAAAGAAAATCGATAATATCTTGATGATGAGATATCTCAACACAAGCAAAATTGGTCAGATCTTTATGGGCGAGATATCTCGTCGAAACCACTTGGAGGGTTAAATAAATATACTTTACATTCCAAATCCCAAAAAGCTTTGCTTCGCCTCTATGTTATGAAGTTATATACCAAGAATGATAAACTCTTGTCCATCCTTAATCGCAACACGTACAGAAGCAACAATGCTTTCCCAATAAAGCACTGGGAACCACTTAAGATCCATTCTCTCTCTCTCTCTTTCCTCTCTTGTGTTTTCATTTCATGAGCTTGCTCTCCTCTTTTTTCAGATCTTTGTTTCTGGTCGCTTTCTCTTCGGAGCGCCCGCTGAGCAGAAATGTGTAAAGCTGTCGCACAGACAGCGAGATCTGTCTCATCGCGTTTTGAATTAAAAGCTCTATTAAAATTTACCCCGCTGTGCGGCGAAGATAAATTAGAGCTGTCTCCGCCAACGAAAGTGGGGAGCAGGCGAGAATTGATTTTATTAGCAGAAAGAGCGAATAAAGATCCCAGGCATTTTAAAGTATAATTAAAGTCTCTTTTGCTATCCGGGTTCGTTCAAGTTCAGGGCTTTTGTCGAAACTCCTGAAAGGCGCTCGCTTGTAATGTCGCTTGATGGAAGCGCTAAATTGCATAATTGCTATTGTTTCCTAACGTAAATAGCTCGTTGTGTTGCTCCAGTGTGACGTAAATTCAACTACCAACTACCTGCTTGAGTTTAGATCGGTTTCGTTACTTTTTACAAAATGTATGTATTAATAACGAAAAATTGCACTGATAGTTGCCCGTGTTTGTATATCGCAAGTAAGGAATAATTCCATAACTTTGAAAAAAGAATTTCAAGTTTATTATGAACACAAAACAAACGCACAACCCGATCGGAATCACCGATGCATGAAGAAAAAACAACAATTTTTATAATTTACGCATACATGTATATTGTCATTCAGGGAGAAAGAAACTAACTAGAAATATAAACATAAATCTCCTTACGACATTAATAATACGGAATGCTATACCGATTGATCAACTAGTAATAAAGAATAAAATTAAAGTTAAAGAATTCTTGATACAAACAGTTCTGAATAAGAACACAAATTCTGAAAACCAACAATCGCCATCAAAAATGCAACATTATGAAGGAAGCATCCAATAGCCTTAACATTTTCACGGACATCATGGAAGGATATGTAATAATTAGCACTACAGCGCATGTGGACATCATGTGTGCCAGTTATGTCTTCCGTAAGCAGTTTAAAAAAGAGAAGATGGAGCTATTTTTAAGTGTTGGAATTATGTTTCCTCGCTATTTCTGCGTATAGGAAGTTTAATTTCGCCTCGTCGAAAAATGCAGTAGCCATTCGAGCACGTTACTAAGTTTGACAGAGAAGGAATTGTGGTTTATCGAGACCGTGAATTATACTTGTATAATTCAACCTTGCGCCTTTTATTATTCGCATAATAAAGATGACTGATACCTCTTGTCCTTGACAGCTTTGCAATGGAAATCGATTCAGCTTCCTACACTCTAATGGTAGAATGAGTTATAAATTTAGTTCAAAAAATTGTTTACTATTTTTCCAAGGCCGTTACTACTTTATTTATTATACAGGGTTATTCAAAATGAATCATCCGATTTCAAAATGCTATATTTTCATAAATAAACGACACAGAATGATAAGTAATACATGAATACAAAGGAAAAATACGGAAGTTTTTTTACAAGTGTTCGATATAACTTCCTTTAGTTACACGTATAATGTCAAGACGGTATGTAAATTCCTACCAAACGTTGTAAAGTGTCAGTAGTAATTGATTGTACAGCAGCAGAAATCCGTTGTTTAAGTTCACATAAATTTGTGGGTAATGGTGGGGCACATACACTTTATCTTTTACAAACCCCCAAAGGAAGAAATCGCATGGGGTCATATCAGGTGACCTAGGTGGCCAGTTGTGTAACACCCACTGCTCTCAAACTGATGATACCACCTTCGAATACTCTGAGCCGTAGGTGGATTAATTCCGTACTTTTTACGAAATTCACGCTGAACGGTGATTACAGATCCACATCGCGCAAACGACAGCACACAAAAAGCGTTTTGCTCCGCGGACGCCATTATCACTTCTGCAGCTGAAAAGCTTCTAAAACAGCTTTCGTGAAATAGCTTCACGAAGAACCAACGAGCCCCATCTATTCTTCTCAATATAAAACTTCCATATTTTTCCTTTATATTCATGTATTACTTATCCTTCTGTGTCGTTTATTTTTGAAAATATGGAATTTTGAAATCGGATGATTCATTTTGAATACCCCTGTACAAGTCCTCTGTAATGCAATAATGCGTTATTTCATTGCTTTACTAAAATTCACTCATCGAAACTGCCTACCAGATTAGTAAATTATATCATTACCTCGGAGGTGCCAGTTCATTTACGCTTGCGTGTCATATAATTGCAGTACTTTTGTCTCATCTTAATGTTCGCATTTAAGGGGAATTGAAATCCAGTTTCCTAAAATATCGATTTTCATATTTGTAATGTTTTGGATAGTCTATTTCGTGCTCTTCTAAAAGATATTTCGCTCTCTTATATTTTTGCTTCCACTCCTATTGGAAGTTTTAAAAATATAGATAAAACTAATGTAATGAACTAAAATTATTCAAATCAAATTTTGAACTTCAGGCATGATTATCTCAAAAACGAGCATTTTTTTACCTTCGAGAAACTAAGAAACTATTTTAACCTGGTGAGTAAAATTTTCTCAAAATGTTCTACAAACATCAAAATTTATACTAAAGTGACTCGTTTTGTTATATGCAGATAAATTATTTGTTCCCAATTTTTAAGAACTAAACAATAGAAATTTTTATTTTCTAGTTACGATTATCTCAAACTGAACATTTTATATCTTCTAGGTAAAATGTGCAAGAAACTACTTTAATCTGATAAGTAAACCTTTCTCTGCATGTTCTACAAGAATTAAAGATTATACTAAAGTGATATTTTTGTCATATGTGGAAAAATTAATTGTTCACAATTTTAAAGAACAAAATGAAAACTTTATTTTTCTAGTTAATTTTTCCAAATAATTTTTTAATGTTTTGCAACATTTTACGAAATCCTCACTTCGGTATATAAGTAGATGTCTATTGAGTATACAAAAATCTTTAGTATATTCCTAGGCACATAGAAATTAGTTAAATTAACATTGTCGTATGGACCTTCAAGCTTAACTTAAGAGGATATTTTATTACCATTTTCAAATTGGTGTATAAAACAATAGAAAGGACAAACGAGTGCTACCACTGAGAAGAGCTTTGCTAAGTCCATTAAAAATATCTTGTCTAACAAGCTTTGTTTCTTTACTTTTTCTTCGTAGGCAGCTGAGATGTCGTGTAAAGTAAAGTTTAAGCCTCAATAACTGTCGAGCAGAAATGAAGTCATGCGTTGTACGGATGGGAATGGGCCTTTAGATGAGGCGTCACACTGAGGCGACATCACGGCCTAATCACACTGAAGTGCCATCCGTAAATGCGAATGGAACCCTGCAGCTCCGCTCGATGTCATATACCTGTTTATTCGTCTACAGACCTACACTTTTCCAGCTATTGAAAGAAAGAACCTGGTTGAGAGCCGTTTCTTGAGACATCAATTACCTAATAGAGTTAGTTGTATATGAAAGCGATGGAACTTTAAAACGTTACATTGAAGGCGTGGTAACGGGGAGGACTAAATGGTGCCTTGACTGCAATTTCTGTACGTTGGAATGAATTTACGTGCAGCTCAATTTATGTTTCAGTTATTCGCGACAACATAGCCTAATCACGCTAAAATATCATTCGTAAAGGTGAATAGAACCCTGCTTCTCCGTTTGGTATCATATATCTGTTTATTAATCTAAAGCCTAAGCTTTTTCAACTGTTGGTATAAAGAACGTGGTGAAAGCCGTTTATCAAGAGATCAGTTGCCTAATAGAGCTAGTAGTATATAAAAGTGATTAAAAGATCCATTTAAGGCGTGGGTTATGGAAAGGATTAAATGGTGCCTTGACTGCAATTTCTGTCCGTATGGATGAATTTAAATGTTCAAATTTGTCCTGTCTCCGCTATTCGCGACGTCATAGCCTAATCAGGCTGAAATACCATTCGGAAATGGGAATGGAACCCTACCGCTCTGATCGTTGTCATATACCTGTTTATCTGTCTAGAGCTATACGCTTTTTCAGCTATTGGTATAAAGACCATGGCTGAACGCCGTTTGTCAAGAGATCAGTTGCCTAATTAAGTTAGTGCATAAAAGAAGCGGTTAAATTTTGCCATTGAAAGCGTGGTTATGGAAAGGACTGAATGGTGCCTTGACTGCAATTTCCGTCCGTTGGGATTAATTTACGTTCAGCTCAATTTATGCTGCTTCAGCTAATCGCGACATCATAACCTAATCACGCTGAAATACCATCCGTAAATGTGAAGGGATCCCTGACGCTCTGCTCGGTGTCATATTCCTGTTTATCCGTCTAGATTCACACACTTTTTCAACTATTGGTTGAGAAAACCTGGTTGAACGCCATTTTTGCAGACATCAGATGCCTAATAGAGTAATTGTACATATATGCAGTTGAACTTTAAAATGTTGCAATTGAAAAAGTCTTAATAGGAAGGACTAAATGGTGCCTTGACTGTAATTTCTGTCCGTTGGGATGACTTTGCATGTAACTCAATTTATGCTGTTCGAAGAGTGATAGTACAACGTAATTTCATCAATCAAATTTGTGGATGAAAACTGGTATTCCATGTTGATTCCAGCAATGGCACTTTTATTCATCAATAATATAAGCTTATTGGTTTTAACCGTATGTCAGAAAGTCATCAAAATTCCACTGGATGGGAATAAAATGTTTATACATCACGTGGCCCTTATTCTAAGCATCAAATAATATTTAAGAAATATTCTAATGTATCCAATTAATGTTTTAAGCTTCAAGTAATATTCAAAACTTATTAAAACAAATATATCATAGAATGCCTCTTACTTTTTACTGATACAACAGTTTTAAAAGAGATCAAGGTTACATTTAACAAATCTAAGAATAAAGTATTTGTGTGTTATTATTAATGGTATTGTATAAGTGATCATGGTTGTGCATGAATACAATTGATACAAAGTTTATGTGAAATTATTCCTCAAATTAATTTGAATCATTAATGCCAGGAACGTATTTAGGGGTAGACCCAATGCGCTTGAGCCCTCCCCGAAGAATCTTCGGTGTTAAAAAAACAATAAATAATACTATCTTAAACTAGTTTAATAAACGCAAGTCTAACTATCATGTATCCTACAGGTATAATATATGTAGATCAGGGACGTAAAGGGTGAACCCAAGGGGCTTGAGCCCTTCCCACAATTTTTATCTAGTTTATTTATTATTGCTGAAGCTAAAACGATTCTGTTTAATCAGCATAAAACGAAATTCTCGTAGATGAAATATACGTAGAAATGTTCAAAAACAGTCGAAAAAAATTGTTAAACGCGTTGAGTATTCAACATTACGGCAATTGGTATAGGGAACTAGAAAAGAAGACTTGTCCAACTCCGAGATTAGTTTCTGAATAATCTTATCTAAGCAAGATAATTTCATGTCTTCACAAAACTTGCCAAACAGCATATTAAAGGACTTCAATGAGTGATCATAATAGTTTATCAGTAGCACGAATGTGAAGCTTTAAACAAACGCTGATAAATGTACTCTCAGATCATTTTCTTACTTTAAGAAATAAAAAATCATAACAAGGCAATATAAGAGAGAGGATAAAATTAATAGATCGATTATAAATACCATTTCATTGAAAATATGACAGCATGGAAAGGAGAGAGTAATAATGAATTACAGATCGTTCACAACGTAGAAATCGGTGTTGGGCTAAGTTTAATCTGATTAATGATTAAAAACTAATGACTAAAAAATAAATCATGATTAATGAGCGACGATTTGTTTATTTTAGTCTCTTTCAACGTTTACTAATGATTGATTTAGTTTTAGTTTTAAATATATAATCATGATTGAAAATCATGATTGAAATTGTGCCTTCCTTCAACATTCTGAATCCAGTAAAAATGGTATGTGCCTGTGTAAAGTTTTGCAGCAAAATACCTACTTACCCACATGAAGAAGATACATTGGGTTGATGCTAAAGTTCGTCCTGGTTTTTTGACAAAAACTGAAGAAAAATTTTATTTACTATTAAAAATTACATTTAATCAATGTAGTATGTGCTGTTCTGTTCGATGACCTTTCTACAACTCTCCAGTAGCTGCATAATCCCGCGCTCATAGAAGTTCTGAGGTTTCTGGCTAAAGAACTGATCCATGTGACAAAACTTTAGGAACCACTTACGGCACGTGGTGGCACCCTTCACCATACACAACACATATCTTCTTTTGCGTCTACGAAGCATTCTTGCCTTTTCGGAAATAAAAAAGCATATGTCGAAAATACTCCTTATGTTCTGCCATTTTAATGCTTAACAAAATTTAAAAAACACTACCAAATGCCACAATTTTTTTCCCAAGTACTCGCTGAAATTCCTTCTTTCAAGCAACATCAAAACTTTACACGTGTGAAATAGATAACACTTCGGTTTTGCGATGCAATGCCATCTAGCGCCAAAAACGGGACGAACTTTCGCATCAATCCAATATATATATTATAGATATTCTTAGATGTGGGCTTAGATATATATTTATTCTTATACAAGCTTTCTGGGTAGCCGTGGCTCAATGGACTTATCCACAACCTGTGAGTTGTAAGCTACGCAGGTATATAACAACTCGAGAAGATCCCGTCACTCATGAAATTCCTCAACAGTCTGATTAAGAAAGCAATAAGATATCTGGAAAACAGAAATCAAAGCAGAAAAGAGAATATAAGGCGAAATAGGTTTAGCGTCAAAAAATGCAGAATCTCGCCTTTGAAAAAGGGAATGGGATGCAATTGAAGTGTGGTAACACTGATGTGTGCTTTCTGCCGTGGATTTTATTGGAAATAAGAATAAACACCATTTAAAATAAATAAAATGTGTTTTGATATATTTTTGGATAGTGTTATTTCATTTGGAGGTATGAAATAAATTTGTGTAAGAATATGGATCTATATTCATTATAAACGGATTGAAATATGGTATGAAATGAGTAACAACATCTTGCCATAAATAGAGACGAGCAATGAAGAAAGTTAGCCCAGATGAGGTACGCGAGGGTCTGCGAGTAAAGTGAAAAAGAGGATAATATGAAGTTATTGATTTATTGGGTTGATGCAAAAGTTCGTCCCGTTTTAGATGCTATATGGCATTGCATCGCAAAACCGAAGTGTTATCTACTTTCACACGTGTAAAGTTTTGATGTTTGAATTGGATTGGAGGTTAGGGTTTTATGGAGCAAGGTCCAAAAGTGGACAAGCTACGCCTTGATGTTTGAAAGAAGGAATTTCAGCGATATGTGTTGTGTATGGTGAGGGTGCCGTTGAAACGATTCCACGTGCTGTAAGTGGTTAGAAAGTTTCCTCACCTCTAGATCAGTTCTTTAACCAGAAACCTCAGAATTTCTATGAGCGCGAGATTATGCAGCTACCGGAGAGATGGAGAAAGGTCATTGAACAGAACGGCACATAATATATTGATTAAATGTAATTTTTAGTAAATAAAATTTTTCTTCAATTTTTGTCAAAAAACGGAACGAACTTTTGCAACTTTTTCAACCCAATATATCATACAGCGTAACAAAATGCACGTAACACAATGAAAAATCAAATAACAGAAAATGAATCAAATAAAGGATCCAACCTTACTACTTAAATTACCATGTTTCATAGTAATTCTTAAACCGATTCGCATTAGAGAAAATCATGCAAATTGAAGTGAAAAATATCACCTAATTTTTTTTATCTACTAAAGGAATTTAGAAAACGTACTCATGACACTAAAACTAATGATTGAATGTTTAATGACAATTTGATTCAGTTATGATTATGAATGATTTCCAATCATGACTATTTAGTCATGATAGATATTTTAATTAACGTCGCATTGGAGCAACACAACGGGCTATTCACGACGGTCCGGGATCAAACCCGAAGGGAAAGATCGAGGTCAATACCAAGTAATTTTGAACCACGGTCAGATGACGAGGTCACACCTGAGCTGGCAACCCACTCTTCAAACTTCCACACTACGCCAACGGGAGGACATTTGAAGCAACGATAGATTTAACATGCACCAGTCCCCTTTGTACACGACGGTCTCTGGTTTGATTCGAACTCGGTTACTAATCCGTTACTCTTCCAACCGGGCTACCGCGGTCCGACTATTTAGTCATGATTGAAAGTGTATTTAACTAATCAACGGATTGAAAAAACTAGTTGATTACGCCTAACCACTAATAGAAGTTATAGTATCTCTTCCGCATATTCAGATCTTTAGCTAAACAGAATGAAACTAAAAACGTTTAATACAATAAAGTTATGACAAAAATTAACTAGACCATAGAAAGCATTTCTTAAAAAGTACGGAATGGGATAAAGTACTAAGACAGCATCAAGAAGGGTACTGCAAACCAAAAGCTCCTTTCGACTCGATTTTTCCCCTCTAGAACTACCCTTTGGAATTCTTGACCTTTGCACAGATTTGGATCTATTAAGGTCTTTAAGCTTAAATGCCGAGAAAACATGATATTAGTTGCTGTGATTGCAAAAGCCCAAGAGCTCTTCGCTTGACTGCCTGCGGAGCCGCCTTCGTGCCAATCAAAATCTGTTTACTTCACGCCCCTTTTCTAAAGACCGAATTTCTCCTCTCGAAGTCCCCCCAGACTAGACTACCCCCCACGTTCCCTTCCCCTGTAGCTGGGCAGCTTCGTATAAATAATGACTCAGTTGTTTCTTTTTGGTATTTATTTTTCGAAAGACTGACAATCTATGAAATAAGAAAAATAAAAATTATTTATACCCACATGAAAACACATCTGAAGCACTCGGGGCCTCCATATAGGGGGTCGTAGGTACCGTGGGACGGGCCGCGGGCTACGGGGTGACCCGTGAAATGTGATACGCTTTTTATGCTGTCCTGTGCAATCTGTTTTCGAAAGTTTAAAATTTATTTATGTTTATTAAGTTTATAATACAAGTGTGCAGATGAAAAGAAAAGATTGCATTTGCAAGTATTTCGCACTTTGAATACACATCTTTATTTAATGTGTAAGGCTCGGCATCTTTAAACTGGAACTTTTGGTCGACATCTGAACTGGTACAGGTGCCTGTCATCCAGACTGGTACTGTGAGCCGTCAGTTAACTTGGTACTGCGACCCGCTATCTAACCTGCTATTGGAGACAGCTATCTGACATAGTACTGTAGCCCGCTTTCTAACCTGGTACGGTGGTCTGTCATCTAACCTTGTGCAGGGATCCATCATCTGACGTGGTACTGCGGTCGGTCATCTAACCTGGTAATGGGGCCCGACATCTAACCCGTTACTGGGAATCGTCACCTAACCTGGTATTGGGGACCGCTATTTGACCTAGTACTGTAGCCCGCTATCTGACCTAGTACTGTACTATCTAACCTGGTATGGTTGCTCGTCATCTAACCTGGTACAGGGGTCCACCATTTAATCTGGTACTGTGATCCTTCATCTTACTTGGTACTGGGATTCGTCATCTAACCTGGTACTGGGGACCGCTATCTGACCTAGTACTGCCCGCTATCTAACCTGATATGATGGTCCGTCATCTAACCTGGTACTGGGATTCTCCATCTAACCTGGAACTGTGGTCCGTCACCTAACCTGCTAATATGGACCGTCATCTAACCTGGTACTGGGACCTACCATCTAATTTAGTACTGCGGTTCGTCATATAACCTGGTACTAGGACCTAGGTTGGAAATGAAAGGGATGGTTGATACCACTACTCTATACTAATTAGAATTCGCAACATATTTTAATGGTTTTTGAACTGAAATGAAGTATTCTAAGCGCAAATACAACGTTAATTTTATAATGAAACATAATCAATTTTTTAAAATATCTCATAAAAAATATATAATTATCATAATTATTTTTAATACAATTCACGAAATATTCTTTTCGTATTCTTCATATAAAATAGCTCCATTATTTCATTAAATTACTTATTCGCTACGAAATATCAAAGTACACCTTTTATAAAACCTGAAAGCAAACTAGTTAGATTTCTCTGATTTGAGTTGAAAGATTTATATCGCAGATGTTCTTGCATCGTATGAGTTACTTAGTGTATTTAGATGGTACACGCGGGAATTTATTTACTTATTGCATATAAATTAGAGAGAATTATGTTCATTAATAATTCCAAGGACAGAGTAGATTTTTTGATAAGCACTGTATGGTTTGACAAATTACACGCGTGTACACGCGAGTACACACGAGGTACACGCGTGAATTTATTTACTTATTGCATATAAATTAGAGAGAATTATGTTCATTAATAATACCAAGGACAGAGTAGATTTTTTGATTAGCACTGTATGGTTTGACAAATTAGATTTCTAACTTCCTTAGAAAGAATATATATATATATATAGGTGGATAGGTAGTTGAATTAACGTCGCACTGGAGCAACACAACGGACTATTGGCGACGGTCCGGGATCAATTCCGAAGGGAAAGATTCGAGGACATCTCGTAAATTTGAACCACGGTCAGATGACGAGGTCAACACCTCAGTTGCACCCCCTCTCGAAACTTCCACACCATGTGAGGATATTTGAGTCACGACATATTGAACGTGCACCTGCTCCCACGTATACGACGGTCTTTGGCTAGACCGAGTTTCGAACTCGCAACCCTCGTGTTGCTAATCCACGACTCTACCATTAGCGTGGTGTGGAAGTTTAGAGAGTGGGGTGCTACCTCAGGTGTTGACCTCGTCATTTACGAGTTGTCTTGATCTTTCCCTTCGGAATTGATCCTGAATCGACGCCAATAGCCCGTTGTATTGCTTCAGTGCGGCGTAAATTCAACTACCTACCTCAAATCTACCAACTAGGCTTACTGTCTTCTCTTCTTTCTTATCTCATTTTTTACATGGGTAGATCGCGTCTGCTATTGATCCTAAGATCTGGGAGCCATCTCTGTATCAGTCCGACTTAGCCACCCGTTCAAGACAAACAATATCAAGTAATAGACACACACACAAAGTTTTGAATGACACAGAAGAGAGAGAAATACACACCCAGGGAGGAATGCACCTGACAGAAATCGAACTTGCGCCGCCTACAACTCGGAGGTTGCTAGCCCAGTAGACATACCCACTGAGCCACGACGGCCCCGGGCTTACCGTGGTCCGCTTAAACTGCTTATTATAGGCATTTGCATATTTTCATTGTTAAGTCATTGTTATACTCATATCGACTAGGATACGTCACTGTTAATCTTTTGATTTTTCTTAAAAATCGCATGTTACTTCATTTGGTTCTAACTTTAGACACCCCTCTCCCAAATCCTGACTTCGCTACTGATGTCCACAGCGATGAAGACAAAGGAGGGGAGCTGCCGAACAGCGCCCTCTAACGAATCCAGGTGGAGCTTTCGGACATACACGTGTGAACACGGTTTAATTTTAAGTCCCTTACCACAACTTAAAGTTTTGAAGCACTCTGTACACATATGCATGCAATGCCATAGCTAGAAAGGGGGTCCAAGCTCCCTCGAAAGTTTGGTTTCTTGTAATTATCTCTTTACAAATCGAATAAATGCATTGAATATTTCTATAATGTTCCTTTGGTCATCCAGGACGAAATGTAAAGGCATAAAAGATACTAAAGGAATTTCGAGAAGTCGATTTGAATACTTGCGAAATGTTATTGTATTTATCGTCATTGTAAACATTCGACGAATACAACCATTCCTAGGGCATTCCTGTACTCGGATCTACGAAAATGCGTCTCTTTTTATGTTTGCCCCCAATAACTTCTTTAAATCAAATGTTAAATTCAGACTTTTCGCGGAACTTTTAAAAAGAGGTTCAAAACGTTATTAAAAAGTTATAATTTGGGGCTCCCTCCGAAATGGAATCCAGGCTACGCTACTGACTGCAAATATTAATTTGAAGCATAATGATCTTATTTTGATCCTTTATGGGACACTTAAGTGCAATGCGAAAGCACTAATCAGAAACAGATCTTGATATAAGTACTAATTACTGTTCAAAGTAATCGGAGAGGTTTCACCGCTAAGTACTATTTATGTAACACATAGCCTCTTAGTTAAAAGAAGGGGTGTCAAGTGTTCACAAAAGGACAACACATTCGCTAGATGGATTGCAGCCAGACTTCCTGGAAGATGATCACGCAGAACAAAAAGAATCATAAATAAATAGCTTTCGCATGATTAAACGGAGGAATGACAAATGGATGTATTGGGCGAAGAACCAATGGCGAACGAGACGAGATAATTGAAGAAATAAAGACGCAATTAATCAAAGTCCTCTTTTGCGAACTTATAACGCTGACAGACATCTTTATTTGATGTCTGCCAGAAAAACGTGCCAGAAATCCTATATTAAAAACAAGATAGGTGAGTAACCTCTTGTGTGTCATTAAGAACAAGCATTTCTCTTTCAAAAGTTCAGATGCTTCGCTGGTTTCCTTGCGGCTCGAAGGTCAGAGCAGGAATCAGTGTTGATTGTTTGTCTATCAACAGCGTGTCCGCTGACCTTCTCACTTGGAAACGTTGGGAAACTCAGAAATAATTTGAGACGCTACTCAATTAAGGACTAATCTGCGGTGCAGACGTATTTGTTAAAACAAGCGTCGTAACATAAATTAGTAGTGACGTGGCAATAAATCCCAGTAAAATTCGTGCCAATATCGATACCCGTAGAAAATGAAAAATGTTGGTAGGTAGGCAGTTGATTGAACGTCGCACTTGGAGCAACGCAACGGGCGATTGGCGAGGGTCCGGGATCAATCCCGAAGTGAAAGATTCGTGGACAAGACCTTATAATTTTGAACGGTCAGCTGACGTTTCATGGGAATTAACCCAGGTATTTCAACCCTAGGAGTTGGGCCTCCTCTCATTTATAATAATTATCCCTCGGAGTGAAGAGGCAACTAAAACCATAACGGGTTAAGGCCCACAGGAGTTGGCATTACTGAACGTGTACGACAAGAACAAATCAGAGCGGATTTCCAGATGAAAAAGTATGTTATAAATAAAAATTGGAAGGGTAATTCAAAGTGATGATTGGCCAAATATGGCCCTTGCGCCATAAAACACCAAAAAACCCAACTCAAAGTGACGATAACATAAAATGATAATCTCAAACTTTCAACTAGAATGCCATTGAAATCTAAAATTTTCTGGAGAAAATTCCTTTTCTTCCAAAATCGCTGAGAGGCATTTGCCCAGCTAAATGTAGGTGGAGGTAACATTTCTGCTGCGGAAAGTGTTTATATACGTATTCCGAAGGGTCGTAACTTGTATTTTTAATACGATTTCAGAACTTCCCCCTAAAAATTCCGAAGAATAAATTCCGAATTGATGCATGGTAGTTGATTGGTCAAATCCAAATAGATTAAACGTCAAACGTCTCCAAAGCAGCGATAAACTACTTTTTAACGTAATCACGATAATGTATTATGCGAGAGTATCTGGGTGGCGATGAAAATTTATCACATTAAAATTAAGATCCAAAAGTCAAGTTGCCCATAGCAGAAACCACTCTCTTTACTTGTCCTGAAAGTCCTTACACTGATACCAGTCTCATATTTCCAAAACCTATGCCAAAATAGATGAAAACTTATCACATTAAATTAAGATCCAAAGATCACGTTGCCTATAGCATAAACCACTCTCTTTGCTTGTCCTGAAAGTTTCGTACCATACTGCTCCAGCGGCCTTTTTTATATCCCCCTTCGAATCATATTCATGATACTAAATTTATCTCTCACAATAATGATAACATACATCATTTCACCTCTTAATAAAATCACTATCAGTAAAACTGTCTACTACTAAAAGAATAAATCCGAGGACCGTTTAATCTGTCTACGCTTGCAGGGAACCATATTCAGCTTAGTTTTTGACATTAGCCACATGACGGATCCGAAAGATTTCGCTTTTTTTCATAATCGCAATTTGCTTCCTAGACTTTTGTCTTGTCTACGGTGGTGGGTTTTTTCTCTCACTTTTAGGGTAAGGGTGCTTAATATAAAATACGGCCTCATGCGTTAATGGACTGTTGTCAGCCACAGAGGGTTCATCATAATGGTCTGAACTGCCGGTTCGGGATAGGGGTTTTTATCTGATTGAAGGGGTATCACCTCCGGGTTCTACAACATATTCCCTAAACACTTTCGCTCCCGGTGGTACTTCTTGAGATTACCCAGACTCTTTACTTGCTCAGGTCAAAATAAACATAGCTGATATACGATGCCCTTATGCGAAGGGGGAATCTCGGGAGAAATTATTTCCCTCTGAAATAATGCATTTTTGGGGTCGTTTTTTGGTCCTTTCAGATTGAAACGGTTGATATTCGTTACAATTAAATATTGCTCTCTAGTAGCCTATTATTTCGATAGTAGTTTTTCCCTTCTGGTGGTTGTCCCGACGACTTATTTCGTCATCAGCAAAACTGACCAGATCTTGATGGACGAGATATCTCGTCATTAGAAGAAAGTTGGCCAGATCTTGATCTCGTCATCATAAAAAAGTCGGCAATATTTTGCTGACGAAGTATCTCGTAATTAGCAAAATTGGTTAGATCTTGATGGACGATCTGAACGAATCTCGTCGAAGCCACTTGGAGGGTTAAATAACAGTGTTATTTTAAAATAACCTAGCAACTGGTATCGAAAATAATTACTGTTATTCATAAAAGTTAATGCGAAAATAGAAATGCTGTTAATAGTAGCTGTTGCTATCAAGTGTTAAAAAAGTAACTTTTACAATGACTAAAATTATTAACTTAAATTGGTTGATTAAATAAATTTTAAATGATTGAAAAAAATTTATGAAAATGTTTGAAAAAATAATAATTGTTTACCTTCATTATAACTATATAAGTTTTTAATTAGTAATTTAATTGTGTTATTTATGTAGACTGGTAATTAAATTTACGTCGCTCTGAAGCAAAGGGCTATTGGCGACGTCCGGGATCAATCCCGGAGGTAAAGATCCGAAGGCAACACCTCCTAACTTTACACTACGTTCAGATGACGAAGTCAACACCTGAGCTGACACCCCCACATATATTATTTATGTATACAAATTGTGAATATTATAATGTATACAAGGTTTTTAATTTTTATTTAATCAATCTCATTTTCACTGTCCAGACAGAAATTGAACCCGTGTCGCCTGCAACTCACAGATTTTCTGAAACTGCACCCATTGGGACAACGTATTTAATCTCCGCTGTCACGGCAGGCAACCCCAATAAATGAGACGGATGAACCTATAGATGTGCCAGAGCATCAATTTTATATTTTTCGTTTGATTGGGTAAAGTTATGAAGTTTGAGTGTTGAAGTAATATAAGTAAGCATAATAATAAGTAAGAGTAATGAAGTAATACAAGTAAAGTAAAAAGTAAGTGTAATGAAGTAATATAAGTAAGTAAGTATAATAAGTAAGAGTAATAAAGTAAAAAGCAAGTAATAAAGAAGTAATAATGAAGTAATGAGTAATAAAGAAGAAGGAATAAGTAATAAAGAAGTAATATAAGGTAAGTAATAAAGTCTGTAATAGTTGATAGTTTCTTTAAACAATGTATATTTGTCATGAAGAAAGTGCAGGCCGGATAGATCTAATTAAAGGGCCGTATATAATCAATAGATGTCGTTTTTAGGAATTGGAAAGATACCTTTTATAGATTTTTGAGCTTTCTGAACTAATTAATGATTATCCTTAATATGATGGTTCTTCATTGTCCGTGGTTCAAAATTACGAGGTGTTGTCCTCTGACCTTTCCCTTCGGGATTTATCTCGTACCGTCGCCAATAGCCCGTTGTGTTGTTCCAGTGCGACGTTTATTCAACTATCTAACTTTAATTTGATGGAGCAATGGTAGCCCGGTAAACAACCTGGTTTCATGATGTTTTTATCGATTGGTTATAAATTCTGTAACTCTTGTGTTGTAAAACAATTGTGTTACATGATATTTCTTTAACAATTCTCAAAATAATTAAAGTTCCCGAAAATAAAGCTTGCCCAGAACACATTACTTACGGTACTGGCCTGTCTTTAGTTCATTTCTACATTAATCCATTTAACCCATCCAACCCACTATGTAAATCGCAATTTTTTTCAATGTGATCTACGTTTCATTTATTTATTTATTATTTTATTCATTTATCATTATTGGGCAATTCCACGAAACATGGGACATGGAAATGAAAAAATATTTTAGAAAATTAACTTTTCTTTAGCTATTTTCTAGAGCTTTAAAGCTTTTATACTTGAATTCGGCAACACCTTTACGCATTTATTTTATCAGTACATGGTCAGCTGTTCTAAAACTAGAGGGGTGAAGATTTTTTGCTGTGAACTTAACTACCTTTGTAAGTAATTTTTTCTAATTATATTGTGTATTTTTGTTTAATTTTCATGCAGAGCTATTTAAGTAGAGGAAACTGTCTAATTTTGTAACAGATAATAAATAACTATATTTATGGAATGACTTCGAAAAAAGTGCTTAATATAATGTAACGTAAGCCGCAAAAACTTGATTATTTTAATTCATGCTTGTACTTAAAAGATAGAACACATTTAATTTTGTAACGTGAGTCACACATAACATGCCATTATATTAAATGTTACACATAAAGTATTAACTTTCATTTTTCAATAAAATTTGCTGTTCAAATGATTTTTGCGATAGATTTATTTTTATTAAAACTTGTTATTTTTCTTTATACAATATAAAATTTATATTATGGCACCTGCAGCAGCTGCAGAAAGGCAAATAAAGTGCAGAAAACAATTAAAGCAAGACGATTATAAAGAAAAGCACCGTCTTATTATGAAATAATACCAATGCAGAGGGGGAAAATCAATGAAAATACCAGTAGCTGTACAGAAGGATTTAAAATCAAAAGAAAGTAAAAAAGTTAAAAATAAATTTTAAAAGTATCGTGGTTTGAGGAACAAAGAAACTTCAAAGAAACACCTCAATTGTACAAAAATGCGAACACTTTTGGCAAAGTTATGACCCGAACAAAACGTGGTTTATCTAGCACACCACATTGTCAAGAATTTGTGGTGAAGGAATTGTTTAGAAGCATTTTAATCCGAGTTTAAATGCAAGTTTCAATTCAGTTAGTAATCATTCGAAATCATCAGCTTTGAGTAGAAATACAGTAGACAAAATTTATCGTTTTGTAGACGAGATGATATTAGTCAAATGGCTCTTGGACCTAAGGACGTCGCTACAAAGAAAGTGTTAAGTAAATAATGCTCACGAATAATTCGTAGAAGCTGCAAAAAAATAGTGAAGACAAATGTTTTTTAAATTCTAAGGGAAGAAATAGCAGAGAAAATCATATCTTCAATTGCAGCATATTTGATCCAAAGTACTTCCAGTAATAGGAATAAAAATATTTAATGTTACCAAAAGGGTATCTCTTATAGTGACATCTCTTGTACCACGCCTATAAGCTATAATAAAATCGAAGTTGAACGTTGAGTTGAAGTAAAATATGTAGTGATCGGACAGTGCATCCTAATGAAGCGAATAAGATCATCTAATTTTATAATAGTATTGAGTTAACCACCATTGCCGTAATGAAGTTGAAGTCATTGCTACGGCCCCAACTGGGAAATTTTTCATTGATTATCATTCATTACCATTTATGCTTTGAAATGTCTACTATATTGTTCGTTATTAAAACTATCGTAACTACATATTAAACTGGGTTTTCATAGATCTATACATTTTCTATTTAATGTTAAAACAATTTTGAATCAATATAATTGACTTCGGATTTTTAATGCACATAAACAGTTCATAGGGAATTATTTAATTTTTTTAATTGTAATTTCTTTCATTAATAAGCAATTATTCTCAAATATATACATATATAAAGTTGATTTTAGCACAGATTAAAATTTTAAAAACGTTATTAATAAGCATTCATTCGACAGAATTCACAAATGTAATGAGTCACATAAAAAAATCAACGTATTTTATTAATGCAATAATTTCATTTTTCTTAGGTTTGGCATGACCTAGTACTCTCAGTGAATCATCCAAATTCTTTTCCTATTAACTTGTTCGTTATTTATTTTACTTTTTAAAGTTTTGTTTGTTTTATTTTATTTATTTATTTATTCTTGCAATTTTAGGGCTAATTACACCGGGACGTACTGTGTACATGGGACGAGAGAAACTGTCATGCGTTTGCTAGTGTTTTCATTATTACTTTTAACTCAATTTATATTTTATTCGAAATACACAACCTCTTTCCATATTTTTTTTTATTTTTTACTTCCAACGCAGCAGGCCATTAGACGCAAATCCTTCAGATAAAAGTACACACAAGTAAAAATAAGACTTAAAACACAAAATACATCAAAGATAAAGCAAACCAAATAAAAATACAAAAAACTAGGAAGCTGCCGGGTATCCAAAAAGTCCCTCTCCTGTCAGTAACGTCCACTGAGAATTGTTTCGGTCAGAGCCTCACAACTTTGTAAGTATACTAGTGCACCATCCCCCCAAAATGGACCCAAGGGGCTATTATCAAAAGCAAGCTATCTAGATGGGAGCAATACAATCAGTTTGTGTTGCAAGTTTTTCCCAGAACTTAATAACCACTTCTGCAAAACTCACAAAGTGCAACTAAACGCTTTGAACTTGACTGAACTCTTGAGACGCAAATTGTGAGATATAAGTTCCCCAATGATCCAAAAATTTCTATTGTAACACTAACGTCTTTCTTAGTAGAAAGCGGTAACGACAAAATTCTCCGTAAAAATACTCTTCAGAACTGGGAAAAGAAACTTACCTTTTGTATGTAGTTCACAGAACGGGTATACCCGGAAGTAATGGTAAATAAATATCATAACCCATTCCATCCTGCAATCAATCCCTTGAACAAAGCCGGTCTGTAGGAAAGGTGTTTCCTAGACTTTCACTTGTTCCCCCTTTTACGGAGAAAGGCCGCTTGAACCCTCTCATTATTTGTCGATTTAGAATCCTATTACCTTTTTAAAAGGGATCTTAATCACGGTAATAACCGAGTAGCAAACCGCCATTTTTTTAAACAGACACTCGCAAGCAATGAACAGATCAAAGCCGTGCAATTACGGGCGCTGATTAATTAGTGACCTCTCCTACGGAGTGCTCGCTTTCTAAGGGGGTAGCTTGGGGGAAAATGATGTATAAGCGGTCGTCCCACTTCGGCCCGCGGGTAGTCTAAACTCCCCCGTTTCCGAACGGGTACTTGAGCAGTTGAAGTATTTATTGTAATACGTTTTCGTGGGGGTTGCCGAAAGTCAGGGCCTTTACCAAAGGGAGGTGCTAAACCGGCCAACTATCTCCTCCATTGGTTTCGCTGCCGAACTGGTTATCAGCAAGAATTGAGGAGAGCTGAAAATAGAGGGGAAGTCCAAAGCTTAAAACTATTTAAAATATTAAATTTAAAAAATTCTGACTGTCCACATTCCCAGGTCCCTTCTATTTTGTCATGTTTCCCATGTTGGGCAACGGTAGCCCAGTTGGAAGAGTAACGAACTGGTAACCGGATGGTTGCGAGCTCGAAACTCGGTCCAACCAAAGACCGTCGTGTATACGGTGGCTGTTGCATGTTAAATCTGTCGTGGCCTCAAATGTCCTCACGTTGGTGTGGTGTGGAAGTTTGGAGAGTGGGGTGCCAGCTCAGGTGCTGACCTCGTCTTCTGGCAGTAGTACAAAATTATGTGGTGTTGTCCTTGGATCTTTCCCTTCGTGGTTGACCCCAGACCGTCGCCAATAGCCCGTTGGTTGCTCCAGTGTGACATTAATTAATTACCTACATACCCATGCTTTACAGTACCGAAAAAAAACTATTGCTCCAGTGTGACATTAATTAACTACCTACATTCCCATGCTTTACAGTACCGAAAAAAAACTATTATTCCGAAATATTATTTATCGGCTATTTAAGATATTTGAGACTCAGAAATAACAAAAATGATATCGATAACAAGTTTTTTAAAAAGGTAGGTAGGTAATTGAACTAACGTCTCACTGGAGCGACACAACAGGCTATTGGCGACGGCCCGGGATCAATCTCGAAGGGAAAAATCCGAAGACAACACCTCATCATTTTGAACCAGATGAAGGTCAACACCTGAGCTGGCACAATACTCTCCAAATTTCCACACCACGTCAACGGGAGGACATTTGAGACCACGACAGATTTCACGTGCACCAGCCCCCGTTTACACGACGGTCTTTGGTTGGATCTAGTCTCAAACTCGCAGCCCTCCGGTTGAATCCTCTACTCTTACAACCAAGCTACCTCTGTCCCTTTACTTTTCAAAAATTTAATTGATAAAAATCTGTCCCTAAATGGGTATACTACCATCTAGGAGAATTACTCTCGGGGTTCATAATATTCGGGTGAGGTTGAATGGGGAACAGGATTTTATGAATATACTAACGTTTTGAAGGTAAAAAGGTTATTTCTTTTATGTACTCAAACGGATGCTTCAGAAATGAAGAGGTTAAGGTGACTAGAAATCACGAAATTTAAATTTTGTTTTTATTGCTTTAAAATATTTCGTATTTTTTGAGCTTTTAAATGATACCAAGATCTTGTAAATATTCCGAATATCTTTCTAGTTACAAGGGTTTTTCTTTAGGTACTGTCACCAGTACAAGCATGTTTCCAAAACTTTAAACTCAATTTCTGAAGAACTCTGTTTTTGCAATACAATGCTTTATTCAAACAGTGACAGCTCAACAATGAATTGATCTATTATAATTATTTTTATATCAATATAATCCATATAGTACAATGAATGTTCTAAAAGTCGCTCGGAGTTTTTAGTTGATTTTTAAAAGTTAAAATTCCTGAAAAAATCGTTTTTTAGACTTCCTTGGTAAAAAAATTGTAGAAAGTAATCTATTCTCTCTAACAATTTGATGGAGGTTCAAAACATCAAGAATAGCACTAGGAATAATTTCCAACATGGATTATCTTTATGAGCAAATTAGAATTTGAGATATCACTGTTCAAAAAACATGCTAATTAGCTGATTATATCTAAATTAGATAAATAATAATTAGCTTAATCTGATTTTTTCTCACTGAAATTATTTTAAGCATAAGCCAATGACTTGTTGGAAAAAACTAGATTTTTAAAATCAAATTTTAAAAAGATCTTTTAGTATATATGTACAGCTTAAATGTGTGTAAAATGTATTCACTCAACACCACAGTTCCAGTCAGAGAGGTGGAAGGACCGATATAAATTCAGAAATTATTTATTTCTAGAGTTATTTATTTAATGTGACACTCTACAGATAGAATCAAACACAGCTTATGTCAAAAACTGGAATTTGGATTCACATTTTAAATAACTTAAATATCTACAACTGTGTTTGCTGGGGAAAAGGTTTTATAAATAACATAAGTGCACAAAATATGACACTTCACAATATATCGCGACAGGTAATTATTAAAGTCCGTAGGATTTATAATGCTTCTGCGTTAGAAGGACCCTTATTCTGTTTAGAGCGTTTGTCAAATCCTTTTTTTATGAAAAATATGCTTCTCTTGAAGGATCTTCGTATTTCGAGGAGCTGGAAATATTTTAAAGGAAGCCAATTATTTCAGAGAAAGTAGGTTCACAAAATTTTTATTGCGAGATTTATCGAAAAATATGCTTGTGAATGTTCATTAATGCTTTTCCGTTATATCTATTTTCTTAAAACAAATGTCTTCCTTCTAAGCACATGTGTATGTACTATGCAACCCCTGGATTGTGTGCAATATGGAACATGCTCCATATTGTACGCATTTTCCAAATTCTGAAATATATTTTGAAAATAGAATTTTCTCGTAGTAGAAAACACGAATCTCAATGAGGAATTAGTGTTTTTATTAAATTGAAAATTAACTAATCAGTATTTGCGCCTCACGATCGATCTTGGTAAAGGTTTCAAAGGTCAAAGTAACCACGTGTCCGTGCGTCTCTGTCTGCTTAACGCCTCTTTTAACACCCCTTCTCAAATGGGAGGTGTTGGTACATCATACTTCACAGAAGAGCAACCATGTGATACATTCCCCTCCCCAGCTAATTCTCAGAAAATAAATCTTTTAAGAAACGAAATGTGAGAGTAATATAACCTTTATCTAAAAATGTGACTGAAATATAACCAAAACTTAAAAAAACACAAAACATGCCATAAAAGACCAATAAAAAAAACCTAATTTTGAAACGTAATGCTGCAGATCCTGCTTCATTTAAGTTCATAAGGAAATTAGAGACAATTAGCCCCTGTGATATCAGGGCTTTAGTTATTACAGTATCATTTGCTCATACAAAACAGCAGTTCTTAAATCTAAGAGAAAAATGCACTATCATCCCATTAGTTATGTGAGAAGAAAAACAAATTTTTCTCGACTAGGTATACATATAGGTAATACATATATCATAATTAACCCCCAAAGTGGTTTCGACGGGATGGTTGGTTTTTGGTGTTTTATGGTGCAAGGGCCATATTTGGCCATGCTAGGTCAGACACAAGACATGCAATATCAAGTAATAGACAGACACACACAATAAAAGTTTTACTGACGCAGAAGAGAGAAAAACACCCAGGGAGGAATGCACCTGGCAGGAATCGAACCTGCACCGCTTACAACTCGAATTCGACGAGATATCTCGTTCAAGATCTAACTAATTTTGCTAATGACGAGATATCTCGACGCCAAGAATGTCAAATGATGAAGATATTACCATTTTTTGAGGATGACGAGATCAAGACCAGGTCAGTCTTTTCTAATGACGATACATCTCGTCCATCAAGATCTGGTCAGTTTGGCTAATAACGAGATACCTCGTCGAGAAACCACCAGGAGGGTTAAGGTAAAATACTCCTTTAATTTAAACATACACTGTTATATAACCCTCCAAGTGGCTTCGACGAGATATCTCATCCATCAAGATCTGACCAATTTTGCTAATGACGAGATATCTCATCCATCAAGATCTGACCAATTTTGCTAATGACGAGATATCTCATCCATCAAGATCTGACCAATTTTGCTAATGACGAGATACCTCGTCATCACGATATTGCCGATTTTTGGATGATGGCGAGATCACGATCAGGTTAGTTTTTCTAATAACGATATATCTCGCCCATCAAGATCTGGTCAGTTTTGCTAATGATGAGATACTTCGTCGAAACAACCACCAAGAGGGTTAAGGTAAAATGCTCCTCTAACTTAAATATAAAAATTAATTAAACATAATAATTATTTTTCTATGACATTTGAAACAACTGATGCTGAAAAATATTGTTATATTGCCAATTAAAAGTTTATTTTACCTGTCTTTACAGGTACAGTAGACCTGGTCTTTCAAAATTTCCTGTTGGTCAAATATGGCCCCTGCGCCACAAAACCCCCAAAATCAACCCACCTGTGCACATTTAAGCGAGGGAGAGGGAACATAAACAGTATTCCCACCGCATAGGGATGTATGTCCTCAAGGTACTTTTGGGGTACGATGGATTTGCCGGGGTAGACCAATCGCTTGGCCTCCACGATCAACGGATTTAACATGCACTGATTTCTTCCTCAGTTGATACCTCAAAGGCATCATGTACGAAACCCCCATCAAATAATTAACCATGAATGAATAAAATATTCTTTATATTCTTTAAACAAAGTAATAAACATTATATTCTTAAAATAGCTATTTAATCAAACAATGTTCACATTATACAATATAATAGTTTAGTGACGATATTCATTGCAAAAATTGTAAACAATGATTATGGATACTGATTTTTCTGCTCTAACTCAATCGCATTTATCAATTTCTCCAACAGTAAAGGGGTTTTCAGAAGCAAAATTTGATAGGTTTGGTTTGTTGCTCTACGGTCATTTCTTGTAACTCGAGAGCTAATTAGACCGAAGCAAAGTTTGGATACTTGCATTTTAATGCTATTCAGCGTTATTTATTTCGTAAATATTTTCGAAACAACCATTGTAGTCATTCGTGTACTTAAGTCAACCGATGTGTATTCTTTTTTATGTGCTTTAACACTAAATTTACCGGCTTCTTATAAATACCTATTTTTATCGAAATGGGGAGAAATGGCCCATTTTCCATTTAAATGCAGATAACTGTGGAGTTAGTGCTTGAAATATTCTATACATATAAAGCAGAGTTGGCACCTGTTTGTCTATACAAATCTACACCGTTTTACCAATCCACATCAAATTTGGTACACTTATACTTTGGAACCCTGCGGGTAACGTAGGCTACATATTAACCCCCGTTCTATTTGTCTTGGGTGTGCAGAGGGGTGTGACATCCTGTCATCCTGGACAGAGCACTTGCTAGGGGGCGCTTTCTCCCGGTCTGGCTGTGCAGATGACGTCAGAGTTAACATCTACAGGAGTCGCCTCTCAATATGACCTTGGAGTTTTTTAGAATCTTAGAGTATGGTGCAATCACAGATGGTTGCGGTTGCGCTGAAAATCGCTCAGTATCATATCGTTTAAGTATCCCGTCTGTAAATTCTTAAACTGTAGCTTTATTATTGGAATGCAAATTTTTATACCGTAAGATTATTTTTATAGAAAGTGGTCTTTTTTATCGTCAATATGGTACAGGGGGCTAAAGACAATTCTAAATTATCATAGGAATAACATTGCGTATTTATACGATCAATGTCAGACCAATTCACACTAAATTCGGTACATTCATCCTGTAGAATTCTGCGGGACACAGGCTATATATTAACCCCGTTCGATTTGTCCTGGGTCTTCAGGGGGGCTAAAAACAATTAGAAATCTCCATAGGAATAATATTGAGTAATATAGGATGAATTATAAACAATTCAACACGAGCAACGCAGGGGTATTCAACTAGTAATGAATGAAACAAATGCCAGGCACTTGACTTTACGTCAATCACCATCTGGCTTCCCAATACTTTTGTTCTGTTACTAAAATTATTAAGTGCAGTGACCGTGTCTAAGTGTTGAGCCGTCATAGGTTGTTTGTTATTACATAAAATACAGCCAGGAGAGTCAACAATGTAATAAGTGTGTACGCACAGACAAGTCCAGTCAAGAAACTAAACTCAGCAATTGAAGTCTCCCTTGGAGAGTCTGAGACGACGTCACTGGAGTAAAGAAGACAGTCCCAAGATTTATCCTTGGCAGCATTGACAAGTCTTTCTCTTAGGTGGTGAAATAATAATAAAAATTATTTTTAAATAATAATTTAGTAATTATAAACAAAATAACACAAAATTCAATAATCATGAGTAAGATATTTTGACCTTTTACTCAGTTTTTAATTTTTTTAGGGAATTCGATAATAAAATCTAGATTCATTTGCCGCATTTTGTACAGATGCAAGGTTGCTCTGCTAAACACTTTCCGCAGACATAATATTTCTTGCACAGAGTAGATTTTAATGGCTTTATTTTCATGGCAGTATCTTATTTGGCACTTCTACCACACATCAGAAACTTTGCTAGAGCATGCTGATGGTGCGGTCATATTAGTCCCTTTTTCTTTACAGTGGTGTGTGTGTGCTTATTATTTTGCACAGCAGTGTATATGGAATGGTTTTGGAGATGACAATGTTATAAAAACGCATAAAATGTTAAATCTTTCAAGGTAAAAATAGGTATGCTTCATATGTATGTCGGATGAAGGGAGAGGTGAGTAATATATTCTATTAAATTAATGTTATAAACATTTCACTTAAAGTCAATTGCGAGGAAAAACGATAAAACTTAAAAAGTTATTTTAAGTTAAAATTTTAATACGGGTCATTGGACCCTCTTGATAAAAGCGACGTAAATTCAACCACCAACCAACCATCAAAATTAAATTTAAGTCTTAATCTCAGTGGATGAGGAATCCAATTCCATCTGTAGAAGGCTATTTATGATGCTCCCCATGGATGATAGTTTCTTTATGGCTTATAAAGTCATTCATCGGTATCCCTGTAGTTTTAGAGGAATCTCGTTTTTTGCTGTGCGTAATGGCTGCTAAAGAAAATTGTACGTTCGACAAAATCCTCTACTTCTCCACATTGACAGATGCTACTTTTTTTTATGAAATCTATTTTGATATTGACCGAAAACGCCATGTGTTTGTGTTAATATATGGTTTATTGAAAAATTGTTTAAAATTCTGTTTTCTTTGATAATTGAAAAAGATTAAATGCCTTCCTTCCTTTTGCGAAATTCCTGTCCTTTCCTGCATTCATCCAAAAATACTTTTGGAGAGTCTTATTGTTTTATTTGTATTTTAAATAATCTCACTCCAAAATCGATATTTTCTTTTAGCAAGAAACGCCGACCCTTTTGATCAGAAAAATACTTCAAACTTTGTAGATTTTGCTTAAAAATGAGATGAGACGAAAAACAGAGTTGATAAAAAGTGAAAAGCACTGGGAAGGCTTGAGAAGATAAACTCGCCAAACTTACACATTCAAACCAAGCCAAGTCAAAGGAATTTTCTACGACTGGGGGAAAGAAACCCCCTGAAGCTATCTTTCTCCCTTCTTTGAAGGGAAGCTCGCTCACAGCACACAATGGAAAGGACCATTGTAAGCTAATTATACGAGGGAATGATTTTTCACCAACCCACTCTGTAATCATTGACTTGTGTCGTCCGGCGTTTAGTATTTCTTCCTGACATGATCTTTTCATGATGATACATGAACTTTTCACCCTACAGTTCTGCACAAAGCACAAGGAGGGGTTAAGAGGAAACCCCCCGTGGGTGGAAGCCCTCAAATACTATCTGGTTCTAACGTGGTGCCTCGGACAATAAATTTACCCTTTGTTAAAATGTTTCCTTTTTTTACTTGCAGACAGGGTAGTAACAGGTATCTCATCCTTAGCAAAATTGATCAGTTCTTGGACGAGATATCTCGTTGAAACACTCGGAGAGTTAAAAAAATATTTTTGTTTAATAAATAAGGGGGGGGGGGTATTTCAATTAACGTCACACTGGAGCAACACAACGGGCTATTGGTGACGGTCCGGGATCAATCCCAAAGGTAAAGATCCGAGGACAGCACCACGGTCAGATGACGAGGCAACACCTGAGCTGGCACCCCACTCTCCAAACTTCCACACCACGCCAACGTGAGGACATTTGAGGCCACGACAGATTTAACGTGCACCAGCCCCCTTTGTACACGACGGTGTTTGGCTGGATTCGAACTCGCAACCCTTCGGTTGCTAGTCCGTTACTCTTCCAACCGGGCCACCGCGGCCCGTTTAATAAATAAGAGAAAACTTGTTTAGAAATAAACACACCCAAATATTTCTCTACGTCAGCTTCATACGTAGATAGAAAGCAATTTCCAACCTGTGTGCCACGACAAGCTGGTGGGCCATAAGAATGGTGACAGCTTAAATTGTGTAACATTTATTTTATTTCAACAGTTTAGTTTCGGAAGTGGTAGGTAGTTGATTAATTTGTACTACGGTCAGCTGACGAGGTCAACACCTGAGCTGGCACTCCACTCTCCAAACTTTCACACCACGCCAACGTGAGGACATTTGAAGCCACGACAGATTTAACGTGCCCCAGCCCCCACGTACACGATGGTCTTTGGTTGGATTCGAACTCGCAACTCTACGGTTGCTAATCTGTTACTCGTCCAACCGGACTACCGCAACCCCATTGAAATTGGTTTATGTGGTCAAGGGGAACCTGATTCTGATTGATAAAAGATTGCTTCCTTTGAATTGAATCTCTAGTAGTTTGTGTCTATTATCAGTTTTTTAATTGCAACGTGCCATATGTCCAGCTGAAATAAGTGGCGTGGCTTATGGCAGTAGAAACTTTGCATAATCCCTTCAATCTCGTTTAATGCAAAATAGCCCGTTATGTTGCTCCGGGACGACGTTATTAAAATACGTTTAATGCAAATGTTGGACTGTTTTCGATTCCAACAGCGCCAAATTTCCCCTTATCGGTGACTTTTGGCACTAATTTTTTTCGCGGAATACATCCACTCGTGTCTTCAGAAGTCTCAATACCAAATTTTGTTCCCTTCCGTTTATTCGATTCAGCAACAGATGCCTCAAAGAGTGAAGGTTATTTAATGGCCACCCTGTATCTCTACAAATAAAATTCTATGAATGCATGAAATACCTTTAATATATTATTTTAATTAAATAATAATTATTTAATTCTTAATTTATTTTAATTTATGAATTAATATTCATATATAACATCAATTACTCAATAATGTCTAATATAATAATTTAATGACTTGACATTCGTTGCGAAGTATGAAATTATTGATTAGGATATTGTTTTTTGCTTTGACTTAACCATCTTCTGACATAAGTAGTATGGAAGGCACTTGAGCGCCTTTTCCAAGATGGCCGCCGTTTGATAAGGAGTTGGCTGCTGATAAG
Organism: Meta bourneti; assembly: GCA_933210815.1. Taxonomy (NCBI): domain Eukaryota; kingdom Metazoa; phylum Arthropoda; class Arachnida; order Araneae; family Tetragnathidae; genus Meta; species Meta bourneti. The sequence continues at coordinate 33,717,150 of OW119934.1, forward strand.
GAGATGGGATGATTGCTGATAAGGAGAGGGTCTTGAAGTGGTGACGTCGTTGTAATTTGGTGGGGGGAATGAGAAACCACATATTTTTGGAATTAAAAAAGGAATTTGCTGGATTTGAACTGGGTGCAGTGCGCTGTGCGTTAGGCTGTCAGAGCTATGGGTGGTGAATCAATGTAGTGTTTGCTTTTTCTTTTTTCTAGGAATGTGTTATGGGACTTAGTTTTATTTTTTATTTTACAATTAGTTGTAATTGTGTTGAACTCGTAGAACCATCTAGTGATTTAAAAGGAACGAATTTAATTTTGTCATTAATTCTGGGAAGGTGCTATGTTTAGAAAATGGTAGGGGTTTTTAATTAAATTTTAAAAGACATGTACAGCCAGTTGGAAGAAGTAACAAAAAAGATTTATTTTCTAGCTGCAGCGTGATACTTTAGACTGGATAATTTTTTTAACAATACTATGAGGGTGGATTTGAACTCAGTAAAAGGTAATCGCGGCACCTCGTTTTACACAAGCACTTTAACCGTTCGACCACCTATTTTATAGAATACATATAGAATACTAGCTCGTGAAGTTATATCTTAAGGGAGTGAAAGTATGTGTTTTCTTTATTGAGCCCCTGTGAAGAATGAATATGAACATAAAGTTGAATTTACAAGTTTATATCCAAAGTCTGCGAATTATATGTAATGACAGAATCTAGAACTCTCTGGAACGTGTGAGAATATGACTAAGGATTGTTTTACACGTGTAGGTTAATTAAGATAACAGAAGGAGTTAAACACGTGGTCATTGATAGGATACAATCTTAAGTAAATGAGAAAGCTTTTAAACCCATTGCTGTTTAGGAGAATGGTGTTGTTTTTTCTGATTGTGAGAAAAGCAAATGAATGAAACTACATCACCCAATGAATCACATATCACATGCCCGAACTGGAACTTTCTATGACATTCTAAACCATAGCCAAGGTTTTAACTTTTTAAAAATGTATAGATACTGTGTGTTTTAGATATACATTTCATTTGTACTTGAGACACCATGAACGTAAGTGTGCAGCTGCGTAACTTTAAATTTAATTATTGCAATGACCAATCAGAAAATCAGACAAATTTATTTAGATCCAGCCCAGCCAGGAAGCTTTGGTGGTATCAATGCTGTTTACAGTGCATTACAAAAAGGGAAAAGCGAAATACCAGGAAACAGGTACAAGAATGGCTCAACAAGCAAGATACTTACACACTTCACAAATCGGCCAGACCCAATTTCCTAAGAAACCGTGTTATTGTGGGAGGTATAGACGAGCAGTTTCAATCTGATTTATCAGTTGCAATCTCTAGCCAAGTTCAATAAAAGGTTTAAGTATTTACTGACTTGCATTGATATATTTTCAAAGTATGCGTGGGCAATACCCTTGAAAGACAAAACAGGTCATAGTATTTTAATGGCATTTAAAAATTTTTTTAATGAACGGAAACCTAATGTATTACAAACGGACAAGGGGACAGAATTTAAGAATAAAGTGGTACAAACGTACTTTAAGAAAATGAATGTGCACTTCTTTACAACAAACAATGAAACCAAAGCAAGTGTAGTTGAAAGATTTAACCGTACCTTAAAAGCTAAAATGTGGAAGTACTTTACTGAATACAATACACATAAATATGTAGATGTTATTGATAAATTGATTTACAGTTACAATAGAACATGGCATCGTAGTATCAAAATGGAACCCATAGCAGTAAACATAAATAATCAGTAGCAAGTTTGGAAAAATTTATATGGAGACGTAACAAAATCTGAAACAAAACACAAGTTTAATATAGCTGATACAGTACGTATAAGTAAAACAAAACGGCTCTTTGAGAAAAGTTATGAAAACAATTGGACTAGAGAGATTTTTACCATACATCAAATAATACCTAGAAAACCTGTAGTTTATAAATTGAAAGATTTAGCTAATGAAATAATAGAGGGTACTTTTTATGAAAAGGAACTTCAAAAGATGACGGATTCTGGTTACTACCCTGTGGAAAAGGTATTAAAGAAACGTAAGACAGCCAATAAAACAGAGTACTTTGTGAAGTTTCTAGGCTACCTTGAAAATTTTAATGCCTGGGTTTCTGATGTGAGGCACCTATAAATACTACAGAAATGTATAATACTGACTTAGTCTTAAAAATGTCTTTTTACGTGACGCTACCTTCGGATAGATCCTTACAATATTTTCCAGAGAACAAGATTTCTAGCTATTCGACACAATTACCGACTCCTATAAGTTTAAATGGTGAATGGGAGGTAGGATTAGCTGAAATAATTTATCCGCACACGTGGTATAATATTAATGAAAGCAACAATATATACGGTTTTGATTTGGGAGATGGAAAGTTAATTACAAGAAAATTACCCCCAGGATGTTACGAATACGTGCCAGAAATCTTACAAGCTATGTACATACCTGCTCATGAAAATAAGATAAAATTTAAGTTTAACAGCACAACCAAACGAGTTAAGATAAAAACTGAAAACGGAGAAAAAGTTATCTTGCAAGAGGGACTCAGTAATCTCATAGGGTTTTATCCTCAAGTTATAGAAGGTGTAAAGGAAAGCTCTTTTGTGGCCGATCCAAACATTTCCTACCCCCTATTATATGTGTATAGTGATATTGTAGAACCCCAAACAGTTGGTGATGTACAGGCTCCTCTTCTCAGAGTTGTTAAGATAACCGGTAATGATGGTGAAATAGTGAGTGCTTTGTACGATAGACCTCATTACGTACCTGTCATACGTCAGCATTTTCAAACCATTGAAATACAACTACGTCTAAATTCTGGAGAGTTAGTACCTTTTGAGAGGGGTAAACTGCTTGTAGTTTTACATTTCCGCATGCGACATTTACTATAAATACCATTGAAAGTGTGAATGTAAACATTTTTAGTAATGAACACTGACCGTGTAACATCATGGCTTGTGTTCCGTATGTGTGTTGTTCTAAAAAGTTTGAAGAGCATTATGCAGGTCAGACGGGTTCCGGAATGACTTTCTATAGGGGTAACAATATACAGAAAGGGTATGGAATTGGCGGCATGTTTCGTCGTTTATTTCGCAAAGCTCTGCCGTTTCTTTTCAAGGGGGCTAAAACAGTAGGAAAATCAGTTTTAAGCACAGGCGCACAAATAGCAAGCGATGTTTTGGAAGGGAAAGATTTAAAACAATCAGCACAGAGGCGCGTGCAAAAAGAGAGTAAAAGTTTAGCTCGGAGAGCTATCAATAAGGCTCAGCACATGTTAGGAAAAGGAAAGTATAAAAGAAAGCGTAAAACTGCAAAACGTCTAATTTCGTCTAAGAAACGTAAAGTGAAAGCATACGATATATTTGATGCATGATGGCGTTTGTTATAAGACTCTCCTGAATGTGCCAAATCGGAACTGGAATTATTTCACCTACCACCCACCCAAACTGTTATACAAAGCGGGCAATGGGTACAATTTCACCCATTGTCGAACGTAGCGGACGGCGGACCGGTAGAATTTCAAGTATCAGGTAGTGGACAGGATTATATCGATTTATCTCAAATACACTTGTATGTCAGAGCCAAAATTTTAAAAAGCGACGGAAAGTCATTGACTCCAGATGAGAACATTGGCCCTGTTAATTTGTTTCTGCATTCCTTGTTTTCACAAGTTGACGTTAATCTAAACGAACGTTTAGTTTCCAGTTCGAATAACATGTATCCTTACAGTGCCTATATAGAAACATTACTGAATCACGGGTCTGATAGCAAAGCCTCGCAGTTAACCTCTGAATTATTTTACAAAGATACAGGCAATCATTTGGCCAATGAAACGAATGAGGGATTTACCAAACGATGCAGTTTTTGTAAGCATAGTTCAACTGTTGATATGATTGGTGCAATACACAGCGATTTATTTAACCAAGATAGACTTTTATTAAATCTAGTGGACTTAAAAATTAAACTCATACGCAGCAAGCCAGAGTTTTGTCTGATGGGCACAGGAGATTATAAAGTAGTTCTTGAACATGTCTCTTGCGTAAAGTGCGTAAAGTGCGTGTTAGTGTAGGCGTTACTTTAGGTCATAGTAAGGCTCTTGAGAAAGAAACAACTAAATATCCTATCAATAGAGTATTGTGTAAAAGTTATTCCGTGCCTAAAGGAAATATGTCCCTGACCCAAGATAATATTTTTGTGGGTCAGATGCCTAAGAGAGTTGTAATTGGGTGTGTGGATAACGATGCATTTCATGGAACCTATGAAAAGTCTCCGTTTCAATTTAAACACTACAATTTAAATTTCATAGCACTCTATGTAGACGGCCAACCTACACTCTATAATGCCCTTCAGCTGAACTTTGCCCATAACAATTACGTTCGAGCCTATCAGAGTTTGTTTTTAGGAACAGATAAAACAGGGGACAATTACGGAAACAACATTACGAGGGAAGAATACCCCGAAGGTTACACTCTGTTTGCTTTTGATTTGTCTCCTGATCTATGTGATGGTAAACACCTCAATCTCATTAAACATAGTAACATGAGGTTAGAAATGAAATTTAAAGAACCTTTGACACACACTGTTAACATAATAGTGTATGCAGAATTTGAAAACGTAATAGAAATCAACAAATCTAGAAATATTATTTACGACTTTAGCAATTAAGATGTATGCACACCAAATAAAGCGTATTTTATCCCAAGACCCCCAAACGGCTCCGTTATTTAAAGGTGTTATTTTAAAATATTTGCAACATAGCAAAAGAAATGATTTTAGAGTGTATCAGTTTGTGAAAAAAAGATATGGTGTAAGATTTATTTATAAAAAAATAAAGAATTTTATATATTAAGTTGTGTGTGTGTGTGTAATTTTTTTAAAATAATAAATAATCTCCGGACACATAAATATACAAACTAAAGATATTTTTTATTTATAACTAATCCATTTATTCTTTTTAGCATACATTTTAAACTTTTTAACAAGCACTTTAGGTACAAGTTTCTTTAACATATATTCATTTGCAATGAATTTAACAGGTAAATTCATTTCTTTTACAGCATTCTGAAACACATTATTCCAAAGGGAGCTCTCTTTTTATTTCTTAAGATGTAGTTAATCAAGAGAACTATATTTGAACGGGGTATAATTTTATTATTATAAATAATTTCCCCTTTTTCAGACCACCTTAAAGTATTTTGTGCATTCTTCAAAAAATCGTACATTTCTACAGCAACCTGCTTTTGCCTAACTGGTACAGTGTTTAGAACACTTTCCAAAATAGTGTCTTTTTCCTCACTTTTAAGTGGTATTTTGTCTGAAAAATCATTGGGAGGTTCTTGTTGATTTGCCTTTTCGGTAGGAATTTCTGCCTGCTGAACCTTTTTGTCCTGAACTGGGGTTTTCTGTCTGGATTGGAAACTTTACATAATGTTGCAAAATTTGCACGAATTGAAGGGCCTTTTCACGGTCACTCAAAGATTTTTGCTTTAGTATGTTGTGCATTTTTTTGTCCAGTTCGGATAAATGTTCATTCACAAAAGCGGGAAGCCTGTCTTCAGGCACTATCATTAATTTCTTACTGTACTCCATGGATAAGGGATCCTATCACCGAAATAGCTGCTGGCAATAATATACTTAAAATGCCTTCTCCTTTTTGGGAAATGAGAATTTTGCGCTTTTTGTACAAAGGGATTGATTTATCAGCTAATTTTCTGATACTTTGCTTATACAGAGCAAGCTTGTGTTTTCTATACTTTGAAACAGGAACGTTACCCTTTAATAAATTTAATGCGCATTCGCACACAGATTTTATCGTACTATCTGAACACTTTCGCAAAAGAGCGGATTTTGCTTTACTCTTTAGCACCAGTTTAAGCTGTTCTAATTGCTGTTGTGTGCACTTAGACATATTGATGACAAATGAGAGCTATGCAAACTAAACAAGGGTATTTATATGTTGTAGGCACTAAAACTGCAAAGGCATTAAATTTATGAGTTCTCTGATTCCCTATCAGCAAGAATGTTTTGAAAAAATCACGCATTTACATACTATTAGCGAGGCTGATAAAGATAGAAAGTATCTTCAGTAAAGAGACCAGTGCGTAAACGCCATGTGTCATCTGTATCTGGCTTCAAATCTATCAGCAGTAACAGTAAGGTTTGCTTGTCGCGTCCTGAAACACTTCTTGAAAAAATTTACTGTTTGAGGGGTACAACTGTCGGCCTAAATGGGTTATCTGAGATCTGTCTCTTGGATTTTTGAATAAAATCAAGTAATGACTGTTTAAGGAAATATCTCTCATCTGAGAAGATTTATGGAACACATTTTGTACAATAAATACAATGCTTAAATTCCTATGGTGACTGCTCTTTGTGAACAGCTTAGTCAGCTTGGTGTCGTTTCCTAACTCTGTCATTAAATCGTCAATGACTATTAAAACATCCGAAACTGTGTTTAAGACAGCAGGCAATCCTTCGTGAAACTGTACCGCGGGCATTTGGGTATAAAAATTTTGATAAGCACCATAGCACCAAAGTACTTTCGTTGGAAAATGATCTATAGTTTTCTGCTCAATAATGCTTTTGACAAAATAAGTCTTGCCACACCCCGTTGGGCCTGCTACTAACATAGTAAAAGGATGTTTTAACTTTAAGAGTTCCATGATATGTGATTACATTTTAAGAAAGCTTGCCTTTTTTATACTCTGGCATAATACGTCTAGGCATCCTTCAAGTGTGTATGCTACAAGATCACACTCGCTAAACGAATTCACTATGTTTTGAGTAAATTCTAAACAGTGGGTTTTAAATACATTTATAGAATTTTGTACGCAACCACATATTGTTCTGCCGCAATGCGAATTGTTAAAATACAAATTGTAGAAATCGTTGCATTTAATATAACCTATTGAATCAATGCTTTGATAAATTTTATATATTTCTAAGGTCGTTGCATTTTGTATTAAATGGGGGTCGTTAGTTCCATAAAAACAGCTCCATACAATATATGCAGTAAAGCATAAATAGATAAATATAATAATTAACAACATAAGGGTCCTGGCTAGTTCCATTTTATATGACTGCTCCGACAAATGCTTTTCTATACACTGATCTTTTCTACACGTGAGCACTCTTTTTTAAAATAGTAAAATACAACCTCAAAACCCCTTTTAGATTAAGTACTATTCTCTCAATACACAAAGTTAAAATATATATATACTTAAATACAATAAGGGTCCTGGCTAGTTCCATTTTATATGACTGCTCGGGCAAATGCTTTTCTATACGCTGATCTTTTCTACACGTGAGCACTCTTTTTTAAAATAGTAAAATATAACCTCAAAACCCCTTTTACATTAAGTACTATTCTCTCAATACACAAAGTTAAAAAATATATATACTTAAATACAAAATTTACATTAAAACCATAGGGTATAAAGTTAAAATATACACACTCTATGTACAAGATTTAAATATGACAAGCGTCCTTAAAAACCATAGGGAAGAGTTTTATAATTTTCTTTAATGACTCGTGAGTCATAATAAGACCAGAAACAGGAGGATGGGAGGCCTCCCATCCTCCTGTCCCTCCCTCAGTGCTAGTGTTTTAGTTGGTTGTTTGATTTCGTTTTCATAACCCAAGGTCCAACAATGGACAAGCGAAGTGTTTTGGTAGGTAGGTAGTTAATTGACGTCGCACTGGAGCAACACAACGGGCTATTGGCGACGATCTGGGATCACTCCCGAACGGAAAGGTCCGAGGACAACACCACATAATTCGGAAACACGGTCAGATGACGGTCACACCTGAGCTGGCACATCACTCTCCAAACTTCCACGCCAACGTGAGGACATTTGAGGTCATGACAATTCAACGTGCACCAGCCCCCTTTGTACACGACGGTCTTTGGTTGGATTCGAACTTGCAACCCTCCGGTTGCTAATCCGTTACTCTTCCAAATCCGCTACCACGGCCATCAATTAGTATTGGGAACAGTAATTTGAAAAATATATATTAACTAGTATATTTTACAACACTATTTATTTAAAAATATACCTTCTCATTTCAAATAACAATTTTGTTTTGGCACAATCTCATTTGCCCGAGTTTCCAAAAGCCTAGCTTGACGTTGTGTCTTTGGTGCAGGTTGCCCAAACATGGCCCTTGCGCCATAAAACCCAACCGTTAAACTTCATTGCTGGAGTACCCATTTATGTATATTGAAAGATGAACTTTTTCACCCTCGAAACATTTAAATCTATTCATTAATTCCTGCTGTTCCCATTAATCTTCGTCCTTGTGTTCTGACCTATAGGTGTAATGCCCCTAATGGGTAATTACCCATCTGAGGAAATTTGTAACAATTGAGTTGTTTAAAAAGTATAATTTTTTTTATCTTTCTTATTTTCAAATATCTTAAATAACCAATATTATAATATTTTAGGAAAGGGTTTTCTCGATTCTGAAGAAGTTAAGGTATATGCCATTTATAAAGGTGTTTAATTGATCAGTTCTTTAGAGAGAGAGAGAGAAACAAGCTCCACAATGGATAGTGGGGCGCCGGTACCATGGTACCGGCCTGATGCTATGGGAAGTTGGGTAGCCAACCTCATTTGCCCCAGGTACCAAAAAGTCTAGCTTCGATTCTGCTGGAAACGACCATGTTTATCCAATTTGAGAATGTTGTTAATTTTCAAACCCCACCCTACTCCTAATCAACTCTCTGCATGGCACTGCTTGTGGGGTCGTTTTTACTCTGCACCCATTAACTGGAAAATTAATATTTAATATTTCAAACATAAACATTTTAAACCTTCTTTTAACCATTTTAAACCTTTCAACATTTTAAACATTTAACATATTAAACATTATCATTAAATTGATTATCTTCGCATCATTAACATTAAACATTAACTGGAGTAACTAATTTCCCATTAACTTGAGCCATTATCAAAGAGCCTTTGCTATTTTTTATGCATATTCAATAAACATTGCAAACAAATTAATATTAGGAACAGTAATTTTATAAAAATATACTAATAGGTATAATTTCACACACTAATTATTATAATAATATACCTCCTCATCATTTCAAACAGCAAATTTTGTTTTGGACAGCGGGTTCGAATCTTAGCCTTGGGGATTAATCTCGGACCGTCACCAATAGCCCGTTGTGTTGCTTCAGTACGACGTTAATTAATTACCAATTTGGTAGGTAGGTAGGTATTTTAATTAACGTCACACCGGAGCAACAAACGTACGGTCCGGGATCAATCCCAAAGGGAAAAATCCGAGGACAAAACCACGTAATTTTGAACCTCGGTCAGATGACGAAATTACCAATTTGGACAGCGGATGTCATTATCTCATTTGTCTCAGGTTACAAAAAGTATAGTGGTTCGATTTCTGTCAGGTGCATTCCTCCCTGGGTGTATTTCTATCTTCTGTGTCAGTATAATTTTCATTGTGTGTGCATGTCTGTTACTTGATATTGTATATCTTGTGTCTGGCGCAGCATGGCCAAATATGGCCCTTGCGCCATAAAACCCCAAAACCAGACAACCAAAATATCTGGCTTCGACTCTGCTGCAAACGGTCCTGTTTACCCGAATTTGGAATGTTGGTAATTTTTCAAACCCCACCCTACTCCTAACCAACTCTGCATGGCACTGCCTGTGGGGTCGTTTTCACTCTTTAAGTTTTATCATTACTCCCACACCGGGTTGCGGGGTTGCGCCCCCAATCGTCGGCGGTTTGATAAGGGGAGATAGTTTCGGAACGTTACTTTAGGGCAGATTAAAAGCCCTATTTGGGCCCTGCCTTCAACAAATCTCCTTTTCGGTGATGCCGATGTCAAAATAGACCGCACGAGACGCCATTAAGAGACCTAAAATAAGCGTCCAATCTAAACAAACAATATCGCAGGGGTTTGCGCCTCCTTTATTCATTATCTCTCAAAACAGATTCAGGTTTCCTTCGTTTTTATACCGCGGGCGGCTCCTCCGGTCTCGCTTTGGTAACGTTTACATTAACGCTCTTGTATGGCGATAACGCTTCTTCCATATTTCCCGATGGATTCTGGTGCTGCAATTTTCATTGATTCAGATTGATTGGTCAATTGATTCAGGTTTGCAGGTGCTGTAGTTTGCATTGTTTCAGGTTGATTGGTCAATTGATTCAGATTCAGATTGGTCAATTGAGAGGTCAATTGATTCAGGTTTCCGTCGTTTTTATACCGCGGGCGGCTACTCCGTCTCGCTTTGGTAACGTTTACATTAACTCTTGTATAATGATAACGCTTCTTCCATATTTCCAGATGGATTCTGGTGCTGCAATTTTCATTGAGGAAATTGGGGATAGGATCCAGTGGATAAATACTCATGCAAGCTATCCACTTGAACAGTGTACCAAAGACCCCTAATGTGGGGGGGGGGCAGGGAACCGGGTTCGGGATGTGTGAAAAGTGCTTGTACAGCAATGTGCAGTTCATCTTAATATCATTGCTCTATATTTATTAATTATTTTATACTTACTTTTATAGCATAAATTATTAATAGAGTATGCTTTTGTGAACTCCATACGAAGTGAGGTGACGGTCCACATGCACAAATCCATAAATTTTTTTATCCCTCCCCTTTAGACACATGTACAACTACTTAAAATTTTATAACTTCTTAACCTTCTGAGCGTCTTGAGATCTCCGACTACTGTAGTATTTCCCATAACATCACATAATGGCTAAATAACCACATCTATTGGTTGAAAGAATCCTAGAGGAAACCTTCTATTGGTTGAGAAAGTCAAAACATGAATGGAAAATTTAGTAAGACCCTGTCTTAACGTTAAAATAATAATCTATTACAACTCATAAACTACTTGAATCATAATTAGTTGGCTAACATGATCTGTACACAGAGGCGAAGAAAGTCTTTTTTAAACCTGGGACAAATGGGGAGACTTATAGTCCTCTGTACAATATTTCTGTCCAGGATGTTAAAGTATATTTTTTGGATAATTAGGTTAAAACATACTAATTAGTACCATATTAATTTGTTAATAAATTATTGTTCATAATATTTTAATAGGAAATTTTATTGACAATTCATAAAATCTAGCGAAAGGCCAAAAATCGTTTGATTCCAGTTAATGTGTCTCCAGGAGGAAGTGAGAAATGTCTTCCCTGTTTTGCTTTCTACTTTCTTGTGTTTGAAGCAAGATAATTTTATTCATTTGTTTCTTCTTTGAATAGTATTACCATTGAAGAAGGCTTCCTGAAGGAGCAGAGATGAAAAAAGTTCTATATTTGGAAAACGAGGAAGATTTTTTAAATTATTTGAATGCACACCCCACCCACACAATCGTTTTTATTATTATTTCTAATTTCATAGTGCAAGTATACACAAGACAATTCCAGGACACGTGAACAAGGTACAGACAAAAAAATTCAAATTGAACAAATATAAAATACAAAATGAGAACATACAAAAACAGAAGAAAAAGAAAACTTCAAGCAACAACCGGTGGTTGCGACTTCAAAAGTTCTCTCACCTCCCAGTATCGAGAAGCCTCAGAATTTCCCTGGCTGGTTGTTTTTAGGTTTTATGGTACAAGGGCCATATTTGGCTAATCTGCGCCTAACACAAATCAACGTCAAGTAAAAATGTGAAAGGGAAAAGAATAGGGATTGGGGAATAGAGTAGTGTAATGGAAGCAGAAAAAGGCCTCCCAGTATCGAGAAGCCTCAGAATTACCATGGTTGGTTGTTTTTAGGTTTATGATGCAAGGGCCATATTTGTCCAAGCTGACTAAACGAAAAACAACGTCAAGTAAAAAATGTGAAAGGGAAAAGAATAGGGATTGGGGAATAGAGTAGTGTGATGAAAACAGAAGAAAGCTTCCCAGCATCGAGAAGCCTCAGAATCGTCATGGTTGGCTGTTTTTTGGTTTTATGGTGCAAGGGCCATATTTGGCCAAGCTGCGTCAAACACAAAACGACGTCAAGTAAAAAATATGAAAGGGAAAGGAATAGGTATTGGGAATAGAGTAGTGTGATGAAAGCAGAAAAAGATCGCTGCAGAATCAGCATGGAGTACTTCAAAAAAGTTGGGATCTGTCTACATAAATTTTTTATAATTTTCGGTCTTCCTTATTTTTTCTATCGACCTGCAAGTGCCCAGCACACCACTCAGAAACGACCCTGTGTTTATATGTTTTGAAAAATTTATACCTAGAGTATACATAAAACATTTTGAAAACATTGCACCTTCTTAAGGGATGTGACACTTCGAAATGAATGTTTTATTTATTTCATTAACAAATGGCTGTGTTTAACTTGAACTTCCTAGCCAATGACGTCCCCTAGGAAAGCTTTAGAAGCTTCCAGTGTAGTGACTGGACTGGACATGACACTTACGGAGCACTCGCTGCGAAGCAGTTCATCTCATCGAAAATAGGTAAAAATCAGACAAGAGAGTTCATGAAAAGAATTTTTTTTAAAACAAAAATAAGGGTGGAAGGGGCTGGATATCTTAATTAATCAGCGGAGCCAAAATTATCAGATGCCACCTCGGATCGTGCCAGCACCCAAGTGGTCACCCTCCCAAGTACTGTTGGTGATCGAATGGGAGGGCGGGCAAACCGCAACGCTACTGATGCTCTTTCGGAAAGCAAGTTAAAGTTAGGTAGAAATTTACAATTAAATTCAACAAAAAGTTCTGTGATATCATTAGTGGTCCAGTCGAGTCCTTATCCCAAGCTTATTGGTGCCAGAACGTGGTCCAATTAATGAGACTTGCAAATGTCAAGTTGAAGGGGAGGAATTAGTGGAATTGAAGTCGTAAAGATCAGAATCCAAACGGAACACTCCACAGCGGCGTCTGGGCCGCTGCGGGAAGGTATTAAACTGTTAGTGCAGAATGGCTCTAGGCCTTTTCTGCGAGCTTTCGACAGTTGGGTCATAAAGTGGAAGTGACCTTAGTGCTCCGTTTAGAACCTGACGAAGTTTTTCGAAGAACTTGACCGAAAGTTGCTGTAGGAATTCATAAATTGTTTTAATTTTGAGGTCTAAATGGATGACTTCATTCCGAACAAAATAGGGAACATCCGCGATCGTACGTAATATACGATTTTGGGAAATCTGCAGTTTTTTATATTTGCACAAGTAGATCCCCATACTTGAGAACCATATGTGATGGTCGGCCTAATGATGGCTTTGTAGAAAAGAATTTTATTTTGAAGAGAACCTACTCTTGAGAGCTAGGAGCTGATATAATTTTATAAGGGCCATTGCACCGACTCGGAGTGCGCGTTTAATGTGCTCGGTCCAGATTAATTTTGGATCAAGGACAAGTCCTAAATATTTATACCTGAGTACCCAGTATAAGGCGTGCCAAAAAGTGAAATAGGGGATATTCAATTATTTCGGGTTTCCAAGATCAAAGTTAAAACTATATTTTAGCTGGATATATCTCCTAGAAAAGAACATACAGGCGCACTTCGAAGCGTTCACCTTCACTCGCCAGTGAGCCAGAGCTGTAAGTCTTGCACGTACATTAGTAACAAGATGTGGTGATTGTTATTTAATTGGGTAATAATTGCGGTGTCGTCGGCGTATGTAGCCAACTTCGTGTGCAAATTTTTGGGCATATCATTTACAAAAAGGTTGAAGAGTTTCGGTCTCAAAAGGGATCCCTGGGGGACTCCAGATAAGATTAGGCGTTGGGAAGAATAATTATTGGGACCCACTCATACGGTAAGGAATCCCGTGTAGTACTAAGAAACATTCTAGGCTTACATTAGATTTCCGTGAGATGTTCCATGGAGGTCCGAAGGAGGAATTAGGGCTAGAAAGTTCCCTTTTCTTTCAAAAATATCCCCAGATTTAATCGGCTAACGTTCCTGTAGTTTCTAAACTGTGCCTAATCTCTTCCCAACAACTTTCCCGGTTCTTAAAACTTTCTTAGAAGGATCCGTAGACTTCCTACTGTGCTCCTAAGTCCGAAAAGGGATAAGATCGAGGAACTCCTGGGGCAGTCATACAGATGGGTTTAGACCATAGAGCAGAGATAAAGATCTCTCCTCTAAGGTTTAGACGGGCTCTCTAACCTCATGGGAGGTCCTAAATCGGCCCTTGGGAGAAATTGGGACTACCTTAGGGAACCTACATTTCAACACGTCCTGGGAACTTCCTAGAGATAAATGTGAGCTACGGATATGTAGCAAAGCATTGTGTTATCCACACACATTTCTAAAGCTTTTTATGGGATGATCATAGTGGACTAGAATGTTTTATGCGATCAAACAAGCAGTGCCGTTGCTGGAGAGGATTTTTGAGCCTACCGAAATATAATTTTAAATTTTTTTAAAATAATATTTTCGCAATAATATTTTAAAATGATACTAAATAATATATTTTAATATTTTAAAATAATATTTAATAATAATATACTTTAATATTTTAAAATAATATTTAATAATAATATACTTTAATATTTTAAAATAATATTATAAATGTTTTATGCCACCAAAAACGCAGCGTCGTTGCTGGAGAGGATTTTTGAGCCTACCGAAAATATTATTTTAAAATATTTTAAGCGTTTAACAGGTTAAATCTGCAAACATAAGTTTTACTCCTAAATCGTATACAGGGCCGCGGTAACCCCGTTGGAAGAGAAACGGACTAGCAACCGGAGTGTTGCGAGTTCGAAACTCGGTCCTGACAAAGACTGTTGTGTACACGGGGGCTGGTGCGCGTTAAATCTGTCGTGGCCTCAAATGTTCTCACCTTGGCGTGGTGTGGAAGTTTGGAGAGTGAGGTGCCAGTCTAATATAAAACGCGATTTCTGTCCAACAGACCCGTTGGAAAGTAGTGGGGCTATACAAGAACCCGCAGCAGTGGTATTAATTAGTATATTTTATCCTATGTATCTGTATATAAAGAAGAGTTGGGCTTTTGTCTGTTCTATACAAATCTACACCGTTTGACCTATCCATTCCAAATTTTGTGCACATATTCTTTGGAACCCTGCCGGTAACGTAGGTTACATATTAACCCCCATTATATTTGTCCTAGGTGTGCAGAGGGGGCTAAAATCAATTCTAAATCCCCATATTAATAACACTGAGTATAAAACGATTGAAATACGCAACTCAGTTTGTGTTACCAATATTGATCAAAAACAACTTTCACAGTAAAATTGTTTTGCCAGTATTGTTCGAAAAACAATTTTTTCCAAAACATATTTAAACAATTTAAAATTCTAATATTTATGTTTGAAGTTATCTTTTATTTTTCGATAATATAAATAATCTATGAATGTTTTATTGACAAAAAGGGGATATTTAAAATATTTAATTTTACATAACGTTCATTTTGTAATGAAACACGAAAAGCCCAAGCGAAAAACTCATTGATCAGAAAGGACCTTGCGCCATAAAACCCTAACATCCAATCATTGATCATAAAAGAGTAATTTAATTCTGACGTAAGCAACGTCAGAACTAATGTTATATTTTATAAATTTGATTTATAATCCTGTGTTTGTGTATTTGAGTTAAGACAGCGAAATGTTCCGTTCATATTTGAGCATTTTTAAGTATAATAAATGTGTCCTTTTTTGTAAATAAATCATTATTGTCTATCAGTATTGTTCAAAGTACAGTCGCAGATAAAAAAACGAACCACTCCTTCTCATTCGAGTGCTTTTAACAGTAGAGAAAATTCAAAGATGGCGTTTGACAGGAGCTAACGTCTTCTATAAATTCAAATACATAAAATTTGCTTAAGGGGCCGTCTTCATATTAGATTGAGCATCAACTTCATAATTTCCAATGGAAACCCCTTATTTAAACACACAATTTTGAATGTATATCAAAATTTGAATGCAGATACTAAATTTCATGTCATTAGGACTTACCGTTTCGAAGTTATGAGTACTGAAAGATTGGAGCTCCTATGTTAAATCAGTTTCTTAGACTTTTATCGATATCTTCCTAAATAATATTTCTATAGCTCTGATATTTGGTACCATGTTACTATTAAACTACCCAAACAAAATCCACCTAATATTTTATTGTATAAATAGTTTTTAGTATGCAATAATAATTATTAAATTAATGTTTGAAAAATTATGAATTGGAACCTTACTATATTTTGATAGGAATCGATTCAGGACTTCTAATATGATCATGGCAAAATTTCAGCTCATTCCAATCGGTAGTTTTTGAGTTACTAAGTTTTCCTCATTATTGCTATTTTAAGGGGCAACCAAAAGTTTAAAAAACGTCTGACAATTCTCGGATAAAAATCCTCGTATCGATCGTTTACACGCGCTGACAAATGCGTTTGAAATAGTGTTCACATTTGAAATTCGGGTAACTATAACTGCAAATTAATCTGAATCTACGAATAGCGATTTTCAATGTGGAGATGATCCCTGAAGTTGACAGCAACATGAAATTTCATATTAGACTAATTTGACTATACGGAATCTGATTAAAGCATCAAAACAGGGTGTTTCCATTGGAAAATTCGTTGTCTGTGCAAAATTTTATATAAAGATGGGCCCCTTATGCAATTTTTTTGCATTTGAATTTGTAGATGATGTTATTCCCTATTGAATGATCTTTTAATTTGCTCTACTATGAATAGTGCTCGAAATAAAAGGGGTGGTTTGGTTTTTTTCTTCCGCGATTGTACATTAGTTTCCATATAGAAACCGAATCTCTCAATTGAAAAAAGTATAGCATAAGGATTCGATTTAAAATTGAATGTCTCTTGGAGTAGAGCGAATTTTAAATAAGGCTTTTCTGACGCTGGAATAATATCATTTAGGAAATATTGAACTGGACTTTTTTATAATTGAATTTTTTTGCTTTAAGTGACAGGAGGTCGAGGTTGCATATTTGAAGTTGAGGCTGTTCTTATGCAACTTAGATACCTGTGAAACATTCGTTGAAATCAGTGATTTTTTTAAAGCGCTGTAAAATCGACCTTCTGTTTTCTGAAAAATTATAATCGATCGAGTTTGCTATATATATATATATATAGCATATATATATATATAGCAATTTAATATATATATATATTAAATATATATATATACGAATAGCGATTTTCAATGTGGAGATGATCCCTGAAGTTGACAGCAACATGAAATTTCATATTAGACTAATTTGACTATACGGAATCTGATTAAAGCGTGATTGCGAATGCCCCGCAAGTTCATTTTCTATATATATATATATATATATATATATATATATATATATATATATATATATATATATATATATATATATATATATATATATATATATATATATATATATATATATATATATATATATATATAGAAAATGAACTTGCGGGGCATTCGCAATCACTCCAAAGCTCGAAATCGGCTTCTGTAGTAGTCACCTTAGAAAAAAAACTTTTGTAGTTCGTCTTACAGCAGGAATGCGATGAATACGAAATGGATAATATGGATGAATGTATCATGTACGCATATTTGCGTCCGAAGTAAATTGTAGAAGCTATGAAATAGTTAAAACGATGTTACAAATTATTTCCGTACACTTAAACGATCCTTGCCTTTTTCTATGAGAACTGATTAGTCTGATAACTTTCCAATCAACTTTTAACCAATTCAACCCTAGCAACGCCGGGTAATTCAGCTAGTCTATATATATAAAGCAGAGTTGGCGTCTGTCTGTTCTCTATACAAATCTACATCGGTTGACCAATCCACACCAAATTTGGTACACTTATTCTTTAGAATCCTGCGGGTAACGTAGACTACATATTAACCACCGTTCAATTTGTTCTGGGTCTGCAGAAGGGGTAACAAAATTTCGAAATCTCCATAGGAATAACATCGAGTATTTTACGATCACTGTCAGAGCAATTTACACCAAATGTGATGCATTCATTCTTTAGAATCCTGCGAGAAACACAGGCTACATATTAACCTCGTTCGGAATTTGTCTTAGATCTGCAGAGGGGGCTGAAAACATTTAAAATCCTGATAGGAATAACATTGAGAAATATTATGATGAATTACAAACAATTTAACCCGAGCAACGCCGGGTAATTCAGCTAGTTTTAAAGATAATAATCATACTTTGTCTTCATTATTAATACGCACATTCTGTTTTCGACAGAGGGTGATATTAGCCTCATTTACAAAAGCCTCCCAAAAAGTCTAAAGTCTATCTTTGCCTCTTGCACTCAACTCGTAGGAAAAAATAGCTCTAGCTCTCGTGCACTGTTCCATTAAACAACACAACAGATTAAACGGCATTCCACTTCTACATAAATCAATATTGTGTTTCTCTTATCTGTGACTTTACAAGTCAGTTAAGGCCAGCAGAATCGTTTCTAGGTTGTATAATGGCCTGACAGATGTGTCGCCTAGCGGATAGGGATTAGAACATCTATGCATTTTGTATATAATAATCATACTTTATCTTCATTTTAAATACGTAAATTCCGTTTTCGATAGAGTGTGGCATTAGCTTCATTTATCCTTAAAGTCCAAAAGTCTCCCAAAAAGTCTATCTTCGCCTCTTGCACTTTCTACTCGTAGGAAAAAAATAACTTGGCCCCTCGTGCACGGCCCCATTAAACCACACGACGGATTAAGTGGTATTCCAACTCAGTATAAATAAATATTGTGTTTGTCTTATCTGTGGTTTTATAAGTTCTGTTAAGGTCGTCAGAATCGCTTCTAGGCTGCATTATGGGTAACAGGAAAATAATTCTGTGGCTTATCACTCTGTTGCCCGGAGCCCTTCAATTAATTGCAATAAAAAATTAATACTCATAATAATTAACAAAATCAATGCTGTACTAATAAATAATAGCCCATAGTGTTGCTCCAGTGTGACGTTAATTCAACTACCTAACTTTATCCTGTCTTTTGTATATAATAATCATACATTATCTTCATTTTAAATACTCACATTCTGTTTTCGATAAAGGGTGGCATTAGCCTCATTTACCCCCAAAATCCAAAAATCTCCCCAAAAGTCTATCAGCCTCTTGCACTCAACTCATAGGAAAAAATAGTTCACGGCCCCATTAAACCACACAGGAGATTAAGCGGCATTCCAACTCTGCGTAAATAAATATTGTGTTTCTCTTATCTGTAGCTTTACAAGTTCTGTTAAGGCCGTCCGAATCGTTTCTAGGTTGTATTATGACCTAACAGATGTGTCGCCTAGCGGCTAGGGATTAGAAGCAACTCTCCCTGCCTGCTAAGAATGCCATTAACCGCTCTCTCGAAATTTTAACAAGCCGTTTTCCCGAGGATGCGACCATTGACACCACCCACCCTGACATCTTTTATGCCCCTCTCCGCTCTCTTTTAATTTATGTCTCTTGACCTTTCTTTATTAACTTTTGCGGAATTTCTAGCGGGGGGGTGTTCTGTCCCCGAACCGGGGAGAAAAGGGGATCGAGTCGAAGTGGGGAGTTGACACTTAGTGGCTTCGCGGTGTGGTTAGTGGGGTGGTGTAATTCAACACCCCACCACCTGCAGTGGACATTTACATCAGGGCGATTACGGGGTCATTCTCGGGGAGGCGAGAGAGCACCCATCTTCGGGGTCAAGGGAAATACTTGACCAGGCTCTTCCTGTTCACCATTAAAGTCCTCCTCTGTCTACTCCCTGTCTCAGCATCTGAACACCCCACCGAAAGAAGGGAGACAGAAAGGGGAATTCACAGACGACATTCTTGTTTCTCCTCCCAAGGAGTTTGTTCAGTCCATGGCCGAGACTTTTCGTTGACAGTGCTGAGTATCCGTAATGTAAAGCAACGGATGCCCAAATTGGATTCGCTCTGCTATGAACTATTCGTAAATAAAAGGGGGTGACTTTTGTGAGACACATTTTCAATGGTTATCTATCATTGATTATGGCTAATCTTTTAACATCCCTCCCATTAAATCATGTCTTTAAATTCAAGTCCATTCGAGGGTACTCAAACAGCGGCGCGGGGGATAGTCACCCAGCCCGAATCGATCCAAAAGTTAAGCACCTCTCGTCGTGGGCAGCACTTGGGAGGGTCAACGCTTGAGTAACTGTCCCCCGATGCGGAGAACTTAGACTTTGGTAACCGCTGATAAATTTATGCTATCCACCCCCTAGGTTTACCCGACCTACAGGCTGGGTAAGCCCGTTCGGAGAGCCTTATTTGGACTTCGGGCCGGTTATATCTATCCAGCTGGGCGTATTAGGTCTGTGGGCCGGTTAACCTACTCAGTCGTATTTCGTCTACGGGCCTGAGAAAAATTTTCTAACGGTCGTATCTGGTCTGGGGGCCGGATAAACCTATTCGGATGGCCATATATGGACTGCGGGCCTGATAAAAGTATTTGAATGGCGATATCTGGCCTATGGGACAAGTAAAAATATTTCGAGGGCCATATCTGGTCTGCGGGTTGGGTAAAAATATTTGGACAGCCGTATCTGGTCTCAGGGCCTGAAATCAATCTATTCGTTACAACTGATTTATTTACGCGTACGGTTTTTTTGTGAACGGGCTGGTCAAACTTCCGCTCGACGAGAACAATAGCTATTTCTACTACAATAAAGCTTATATTTATTCTATTAAGCTTATTTTTTCAATAGTACTTAAATTACAGCTGACTGATTTTGCATTAAAAGAAGGTTCATTGATAAAATTGGATAAAATCATAATTACGCGAGACCAGTACTAAGCAATTTTTACTTTTAATTTATTACTTTTGCAATAGAATGAAAAATAAACATAAATAAAACTATTTTATAGTAAAAATCGCTGATTCAAAATAAATTGTTGAAATTTTCCCCCTTTCTCCTCTGTGGTTATTGACGCTCCCGGGATACACAAGAGATCTTTTTCTGCCTTGATCCCCATATGTTCCCAATCCCTCTTTTTTCCCTTTCACGCCTTTTTACTTGATGTTGTCTAGTATTTGAATCAGTTTGGCTAAATATGGCCCATGCGCCATAAAACCTCAAAACAACCAACATCTGTGATTATTGAGTACGCTTTTAGCACGTAAATTTTCGTAAAGAATATTTGTTAAATAATTTAAAAAAGGGAATCTTTACTGGGTATATTATTTTTTTAAACTAAGCGGTTTATCAAAGCTGCGAATTCAATTTTCTTAGGCATTCCAAACAGTGTACTATGTCATAATTACTGGTATCATGTACTAGTACGAGGTTTGGCAGCTGGGTATTGCAGGAAATGTGAAAAGCTGTTTTTTATTCTTACGCTTAGTCTTCATATATAAGCGCTTTTCCGGAAGGTAGGTAATTGAATTAACGTCACACTGGAGCAACACAACTGGTTATTGGCGACGGATCGGGATCAATACCGAAAGGAAAGATCCGAGGACACCTCGTCATTTTGAACGAGTCAGGTGTCGAGGTTAACACCTGAGCTGGCACCCCACCCTCCAAACTTCCACACCAGGCCAACGTGAGGACATTTGAGGCCACGACATATTCAACGTGCACCAGCCCCGTTACACGACGGTCGTTGGATGGATCTAGTTTCGAACTCACAAACCCCTGGTTGCGAATCCGCTACTCTTACAACAGGGCGACCGCGGCCCCAAACTTTATTCAGACTTTAACCCTCCAAGTGGTATTGACGAGATATCTCGTCCATCAAGATCTGACCAATTTTGCAAATGTCGAGATGTGTCGTCACCAAGATATTAACGATTTTTTTATGATGACGATAATTAGACCTGGTTAGATTTTTTCTTTTGACGAGATATCTCGTCCATCAGGATCTGGTAAGTTTTGCTAATGACGTCCAGACTACCACCAGGAGGGTTAACTTTTGGCAAAATCGATTTTTGTGCTTTAATAAAACTTTAACCGAATGATATGTCTTTTCGTATAAGTTTCTCAATAACAATAATTGCACGTAAATAATGAATAATAACAATAAAAATAATGTATAGGCCAGGTTGAATTTTTTTTTAGGTTTTAGGGACTTATCATCTAGCCCAGTACTGGTGGCTTAGAGTACAGAAAGATATATAGTGATCTTCAATATTTTCTGATTTTTCTATCAGACTTGATTTTTCAATCATTTTAATAATAGAAGAGCGCAGGGCAACTTAGTGATAAGCCATAGAAACATGTTCCGCAATGAAAAAAAATTGAAAACTAGATATTCAAGAGGATCAAAAGAATTTGTAATTGTTTGAATGAATGCTTAACATTTGAAAGTTTAAGATAACGTCTAACTGACCTCTTCATCAGTTTAAACACCATTATAAATTCGGATTTTTTTTAAACTCGAAAATTGCCCTCCAGAAAAATTTTAAGTGTGGTTTATAAAATTGCCCGATGTAATTGATGTTATATGCATCTTTCGTTCGTACTTTTCAACGTATGCTTCAACCAAATCAGGTACAGCTTCGATATAAAACTTTGTTGGGAATGCTTTTGGCATGTTTTTGGCGTTCTTTCTATACCACCAAGGAAGAATTTCTAAAAAAACACTGTTTTACGCTTAGCAGAAAATAATTTAAAAAATCTAACGAAAATAATTTTTAAAATAGACAAAACTACACAATTGATTATTCATACTACTACTACTGGGTTAGTATTAAGGAAATATCTTTACTTTTTCTGAAATATTGTTAAGTTTGTCCAAGTTAAATAATTTACTAGTTTTAAGTCTAATAGAACCAGGCTTTTTTATGAATGTTATAAAATATCACAAAATTCCTATCAAACTAGTTATTTAGGCATGATAAAAATCAAAGATGATGATTTCCAAAATGTATAAAATATTCAAATAATCGCGAGGTTGCCATGATCCTAATAAAGCTGGGTTGCCTTTGTTTACCATAACTCGCTACAAAAAGCATGCCAAAAAAAGGCACCAAAAGCATTGCCACTATAAAGTCTTTATATCAAAGCTGTCCCCCAAATCAGTCGCAGAAGGGTTCTGCGACAAGGTTCAATATTCTTCAAATAAACAGTTGACATAAATAACGTGCGAAGTTTCGAAAACTACTTCAAACGGATGTTTTAGGATTGCAAGAGGTGCTTTATTCAACCCATCTTTCTCAAATAAAAACATCTAACCCTTGCGCAAGTAACACTGCGTCGGAGCGACGGATCAATTTTATCCTCCTATTACATTCCCTGCCCAATCGCGAGTTTAAGCGCACCCTCAGTAGGCGGGCTTTATGAAAGGCGTGGCTAATGGTGTTCAATTTCATAAGAGCGTGCAACACACCTTTTCACGCGAAAACGATCTCGCGCTTTTGTCGTACTGAGGGACCGCAGAATCAGGCCCTCCCCTACAATGGGGGTCGCCGGTGACAAGGTACCGGGTTCCGAGGGCAAGGGAGGGGTTCAGAAATGAGGGAAGTTTTTGGTCTGTAATGTGTCGGACCAATTCGTAATTACATCTTGATACGCGAGTCCGCCGTATTAAAGCTGATTTCACGATGTCTTCTATAAGCCAGTGAAGTAATACATAAAATGAACTTTAGAAAAACAGTAGGAATAGAAGATGATTCACAAGTTTTCTTTTAAGGGAATTCTAAAAATGTTCTGTCCGGTGCAGTCGAGCAAGATTTGCTCCAAAGTACCAAAGGATTCAAATTATTTGCATTGTCTTTGTGGAAAAGATACAATGACGAATGGAGCTGGCTTATAATTTTGTCTTAAGCTAATATGGGGACCACGGTAGCCTTGTTGGAAGAGCAGTGGATTAGCAACCGGAGGGTTGCGAGTTCGTAGCTCGGTCCAGCCAAAGACCGTCGTATGCACGAGGGCTGATATACGTTAAATCTGTGGTGGTCTCAAACGTCCTCACGTTGGCGTGGTGTGGAAGTTTGGAGAGTGGGTTGTCAGCTCAGGTGTTGACATCTGACCGTGGTTCAAAATTACGAGGCGTTGTCGTTGGATCTTACCTTTCGGGATTGATCCCGCATCGTTGCCAATAGCCCGTTGTGTTGCTCCGGTGCGACGTTTTTTAATCAACTACCTACTTACCAAATTATTACAAGATTGAAAATGATTTGCATTGCGTTGTCTTTGTGGAAAAAAACAATGGTGAATGGAGTTGGCTTATAATGTCGTCTAAAACTACGAGTATTTGTTTCTTTGATTTCGATCTAATCTCGGCATCCCCAGTTATTAACCCTCCTGGTGGTTGTCTCGACGAGGTATCTCGTCATTAACAAAACTAACCAGATATTGATGGACGAGATATCTCGTGATTAGAAGAAAAATGACCAGATCTGGATCTCATCATCAGCAAAAGAATCGGTAATATTTTGATGAGGAGATATCTCTTCATTAGCAAAATCGGTTAGATTTTGATGGACGAGATATCTCGTCGAAACCACTCGGAGGGTTAATACTACGCAACATTACTGGCTGTCAGTGGAAGTAAGGTGGTGTTTCTGAATTGCCAGTACCAAGTTCTTGTGGAGGTCGGTTATTTAAGGAATCAAAGGCGTATGTAAGAGAGGACGAACCGAAAGATAGTATCTGAAAGGGCGATATTTCAGAAATATATATTGAAGTGGTTTTTCAAAGAAAAATGTCTTTAAACTTTTTAAAATTTCAACACAATTTTGTCACGGTATTTTCCAGTGCCATTGCGTGTGGTGATGTGCTTTCATGGATTAAATCTATGAAATACAACGCTTAAAAGTCAATTCTTTTTATGTACTCCTTGAATCACATTGCTCTTCACACTGACCCATCCCATCTTTAGAATAAAGTGTCAATCCTTCAAAATTAAAAGTCTATCTTCCTTTCATTGTATCTTCCTTTCATTTAACCCTTGCAATTGTATAACTAATCAGGAAAGAGAGAAGACACGAAGCATTAAAATTTTCTACTCATAAACGTCTGAAGAGCACGAAACAAACCAGGAGCGCTTTTTCTTACTTCGTCCTGGAGACCTATTACCGAAGATAGACACTTTGCTATTTTTCAATTCTGTAATCAGTTATAAAATTAATATATTGGGAATATTAATGTTTTTAATGCAATTAATACTGTGTGATTTAGATTATT
The DNA here is from genome assembly GCA_933210815.1 of Meta bourneti. Classification (NCBI taxonomy): domain Eukaryota; kingdom Metazoa; phylum Arthropoda; class Arachnida; order Araneae; family Tetragnathidae; genus Meta; species Meta bourneti. The sequence goes on from OW119934.1 coordinate 33,742,216, forward strand.
TTATCCAAAATATCTTCATTTTAAATACGCAAGTTTAGTTTCGGACAGGACGGCAACCGCCTCCTTTGTCCCAGGTCCGAAAAGTCTAGCTCCGCCTCTGGTCGCCGTTCGTGCATTGAATTAACGGCTTATTAAAACTATTATGAGCCTATTTACTTATAAGCTTATTTTACACTAGAGTAAAGCGTATACGGAGCAGTTCGCGCCGACCAATCATTGAAGAAAACAATGATTGACGAAGGAAATGACTGCTTTTTACGTGTCTGATTGGCCTGTGCGATCCGCGTTGCTCTAGTCTAAGACAAGCTTCAGAGTCCTTCCACATCCTGTTGTTGAAAGCACAGCAACCGCGAAACTCACCTCTTACTGTTCACCCACTGGAAAATAACATCGCAACTGCCTCACAATGGACTGCCAAGACCATAAAAAAACGGCGTAACGAATTTTTCACGGGATACGAGTGCTGACCCGATGCGAGCACAAGCACATGAACCGACGACATAACACCAATCTTAACACCCATAAAGGTAACTCATGCCTTCTCACCCCTCCTGATGTTGGTAGACGCTCTCTTCTAGGCCTTCTTCCGCGAAGCGAATTCGAAGCTTTCCAACTTCCCTGATATCCACGGGTGTCCCGGTGATTAGTGCTAACCCTCATTGCCCTCGACACATTTCATCGCTAACTGTGCGTTGGAAGGACTTGTCAATTACTGCGATGTCAAAGGGTCTGGGGAACGGGGCTGAATAATCACTGAAACCTCCCCACAGATCTGACTTTCTGACGCCATGTGTTCAACAATTAACCCCGAAACGCTGTCTGCCCCTACCGTGTTTTTTTCCGCTCGAGATATAAGGAAGGGGAGAAAAAAATGAGCCAGGTCTCTCTTTTTATGCGAGTATCATGACTTATTTACTAGTTACGCTTGTCATAAGTGTGCCTCGGATCCCATTAAACACGATGGCATGTGTTTTTTTCGTGTTCATCCCCTTTTCGCTTCGCAGCCTGTTCCTACTCTCGCGTATTTCTCCTATTTTTCAGCATTGTGACGTATTTACCCCATTGGTTTCGACGAGATATCTCGTCCATCAAGATCTGACCAATCTTGCTAATGACGCGATATCTCGTCATCAAGATATCGCTGAATTTTGTTATGGTGACGAAATCAAGATATAGTCAGTTTTTTATTTCTTATGACGAAATATCCCGTCCATCAAGTTTGATTGGTTGGCTTTATGGAGCAAGGGCCGTATTTGGCCATGCTGCGCCAGACACAAAGCATACAATATCAAACAATAGACATACACACAGTGAAAGCTTTTCTGACACAGAAGAGAAAAATACACCCAGGGAGGAATGCACCTGACAGGAATTGAACCTGCACCGCCTACAACTCGCAGGTTGCTAGCGAAGTGAGCATACCCACTGAGACATGACGTCTCGTCCATCAAGATCTGGTCAATTTTGCTAATGACGAGATAACTCGTCAAAACGATCACCAGGAGGGTTAACATAACTAGAGATATAACTAACATTCATAGGGGAGAACTACGTGCCACCTTAAATACCTGCCATTTTTCTCTAGGACTCAAAAGTGCCTTCTGGGCTTCCTAGATCCCACGTTTATGTCTAATTTATGTCAAATTTCACCCCTCCCAATTCAATCTTGCTCATTAACCTCCTGGTGGTTGTTTCGACTAGGTATCTCGTCATTAGCACAACTGACCAGATCTTGATCTCGTCATCATCAAAAATTCGGCAATATCTTTATGGCGAGGTACCTCGCCATTAGCAAAATTGGTCAGATCTTGATGGAAGAGATATCTCGTCTAAACCACTTCGAGAGTTAACGCGAAGTAAAAAGATTATCACAATGACAGATCTTTTCTCCGCTTTCCACATCTTTTTTACTACAACCTCCTTGCTTGCTAGGGAGCAATAATCCCAGTGATGGCATGTTTCTCCTCTTCTGCAGGTGGCTGTGAAACCCGATCTCGGTCTCGGTAGTCAGTGGGTGTATGATTTAGAAGTCATTTATGCTTTGCGGGTGTTGGTCTCTTGGCAAATAGGATCACACAGGAGGACTTTTTCTCTCGAAAATTGAATAGAGCGGAACTTTTTCTGAGTGCGTGTATCTCAATAAACAATATTCCTTGAGGAGGCGAAGAGCTGGTTTTTTTGGGCCCAAGGGCAAATGGGGCTAATGCCGCTCTCTGTCCAAAACAAAATTTACATTTTCAAAACGTTTTTGTAGTAGTAAGTAGATAAAAAGTTAGGTAGGTAGTTAATTAACGTCGCACTAGAGCAGCTGGGCTATTCAACATAAAGGTATAATGCAGACTTTATTCGAAGTTACATAAATTGCAGAGCAAACGTTAACATAAATTTGTTAGTAAGTTGTTAACAATGCTATGTCATTTTTGAGAGAGCCGAACTCAAAAACCAATGAAAACGACAGCGTCAAGCCCAGCTTGAAACTAAGCACTTTTAACCCTTACAACTTTTACAAAATTTACTGAACATGTTACTACTATTGCTACTGTAGTTAAGTATAGGTAAGTAGGTATTTTAATTAATGTTGCACTGGAGCAACACAAGGGGCTATTGGCGACGGTACGGGATCAATCCCCAAGGGAAAGATATAAGGACAACGCCTCGTAATTTTGAATCAAGGTCAGATGACTAGGTCAACACCTGCGTTGGCACCCCACTCTCCAAACTTCCACACCACGCCAACGTGAGGACATTTGAGGCCACGACAGATTTAACGTGCGCCAGCCCCCATGTACACGACGGTCTTAGGCTGGACCGAGTTTAAATAATTAGGGTAAAATAGGAAAAGGAATGCAATATTAGTTTGTTACTAAAATACTGCTTACAATATTACTTTATAATTGTAATTTATTATCCATTATGCATGAAAACTAGCAAGAGGTCGGGCTTTGTTCATGGTTCTCAGAGTCGCAAGTAAGAAAAGGAGCCCCACATATGTTTTGTGTTTTCCGAGGGATTGATTACATAAAGTATTGACTAGGCATTCTAAAGGTGGGAGGGATCAGCTTGACTCGGTGGTTCACCTTCTGAGTTTGAAATCTGACATAGACGCGAAATATAAGTAGAGTGAGCATTACTAGTTAAAGGAGCTTCAAAAAGGGCGACCAACATATTCACTAGTAATCACGTGGCTGCTCTGTGAAAATTTCACTTAGTTGGCTGATTTGGTAGGCAGGTATTTTAATTAACATCACACTAGAGCAACACATCAATCCCAAAGGAAAAGATCCGAGGACAACACCACGGAATTTTGAATCACGGTCAGATGACGAGGCAACACCTGAGCTGGCACCCCACTTTCCAAACTTCTCCAGCACTCCAACGTGAGGGCCGATTTGGTGTTTTATCGCCTGATTTCTCCATATAATATCCTATGACAGGGTAGATGTATGAATGAGCATTGCTATAGTGACGACACAATGGTGAAATTGTCAGTCTAGAAAGGGATTAGTGCTCAAATTTGAAACAATTTCAGTAATGAATCAGTAATTGCACACTCTATATTCTCTCTCTTTTTAGTGTATGATTAACTTATAAAAGTAAACACAAATCGTGATCGGATAAGAATTGATTCGTTTTATAATTTTATGAGATTAGTTTATTTTTCAACAGTTCACTTGTTTCCGCAATTTTATTTATCGTTCCGTGCGAATCATACATGGACTATCTTTTCCGGTTGTCAAATAATTAAACGATTCTATTCCTTTAAACGGTGTTTTATAATTTTTTATCATACACCAGACCTCAGCCTTTTCGCCATAAGTCTCTGGCAGCTCGATGTAGTTTCGAAATAGAATAGAATATAAAACAGAAATAAAATATCTATCACCAGTATTATTCACTGCAACGTCAGCAATATAAGGGCAACTATTGAGGTGGGTTCCTGTCATGTCAGAAAGGCCACACAGAGGGCAAGTTGGAGAGTGACAAGTCAATTCCGTAGAGATGATATTGTGAGTAGACATGTCCATTGAGAACACGAAACTAGCTCTCGGTACATCCTGTGGAAACAGACTTTCGCAATGAGTTTCAATCTTTCTCTTTATCTTTGTAAATAGTAAACCTGAAATGTTTGGTATATGCGTGTGGGCAGCAGTACGTCAAAAATGTCCCCCAAACACCATTATGAACAAAAGTAGAAAGACAAGCTAGGCAAAAAGTCAAATCAGACAAAAATGTCCATGCATGAAATCAAGACAAGCACAACAGACACAACACCAAACACAATACCAACAAAACTAAACACAACACTACACCATAAAAGCTACTAAAAGTTCTGACTTTTGGCTTTTGTTTGACTAATGTTTATACCCCGTTTTTTTGGCTTTTTAGCTTGACTTGTTTGCATTTTTTAGCTCTTTAGCTTTTAAAATATTTGCAGGTTTGAATTTTTGATATTATATATATAATGCATCACATAATAACATAAAATATAAGCCTGCAGTCGTGACAAGAGTGGTATAATGAAACCGGAGAGAATGATCCATTGAGACTGAATGTAGTATTAGTTCCACAAATGGAGAGGCAGAAAGTTCTAGGGAAGGCTCTGAGAACTATTTATTCTAAGGTGGCTCATGAAAGAATGAATAGTTTACAATGAATTCGATAGGGGGATAAGGATTAAGAGAAAGATTACTGGACCAGAGGATCTATCAAAGTTCATTGGTAGAAGTCGGTGGTTTAACGAAGACGTAAACTGATCTTACACAGGCGATCTGAAAGGAAGAGGGTCCGTCGGAAGTCAAGGTTAATGAGATGGCTTGAATTCAAAGGTGAAAGGAGGTGGCAAGATATATTGATCACATAACCAGGGAGACAAAGACTGGGAGAAAAGGGGAACATCAGGGGACTTATCTTTGGTGAGAATTGTACTTAGGGGTTAGTTTTAGGTATCATTTCAGGTACCTAGGGTTAGGTCAACCCAGTCAACACAACTTGGTTTATATTAAAAGAGAGAGAGTTTAATGTTTCCCCGTTTTTCGCATCTTTTGGATTTTTATTAAGAGTTATATATATATATATATAACATTTTTAATCCAAAGATACGAACTTTACTTATACGGTGCCTGTGACTTAGAATCACACGAAAAACATCCTTTGTTGTTGAGAGTACTTAAAAACTGTATTTGGTTATGAAACGTGTCGTTCATTGAGATCGCCTTGTAATCCGAGGCATATAGTCGCTGAGGGGCCAACTATGAGAATTTTGAGTTCTTGCGCTGACAGAGCGAGATGCTTTTCGATTTTAGTAAGAGGCAAGTTATAGAATATCAGAATTTGCATTCTAAAAGTAGTTGCGCCTCTGGCTTTCGTTTTTCCGGCAGCAGTAGTACGAGGAAATTGCTGTTTGTAATTATTTCTGCGTTTCTGTTTTCTTCACAAATATTAGTTACCGTTTGTACAGTTTTTGATGACTAAATAGATGCAATTAATTAAAATGCTATTAATTGTAAAATTTATTATAATTTAAATGTTATTTATTCAAATTGAGGTTTATATACGAAGGAGTCGCTGGGATTTACGATGACGAGATTACGATGAGTACCATTTTTGATGACTAAATAGATTCAATTAATTAAAATTATGTTAATTGTAGCATTTATTATAATTTAAATACAATTTATTCAAATTGATGTCTATATACAAAGAAGTCTCTGGGATTTACGTTTAGGTTTACCTAAAAGGAGTGTGCCAAAAAGTTTGAAAAAAGCTGGTCTAAAGAAACGCTGAACCAGGAATGTCTAGGGATGGGGTGACCTCTTGAATGCTCTATTCCATAGTCCCCTTTCCCCACTTGTCCTCCAATGAATGGACGAGGACGGGTATCACTTGACGTAAGCTTACCCCTTCTTGTGGGATCAGTTTAAACACCGAACTCAGAACTGCCCAAATATCAGATTTCAGAATGCTTTATGGCTTCCTGTTTTCTCTTTAAAAGAAGGGAGCATGCACAGAGTAAAACATCCCCTTTTTATAATGAGATTAACTACTTCGCAGCGGATGCTCCCTAAGGGATATGTCCAGTCCAGTCAATCCGTAATGACCTAAGTTGGTCGGGGCGGAGGGGCTGTTCCCCCAATTAAGAAGAAGTCCAGTCCAGAGTAAAACAGAAGTAAGCAGAGAAACAAACAGCGACACAACAAATTTAAATATGAAATCCTGAAAGACTCCAATATCAGACCATTTGCCTCGTTTATCTTGAGTAACTTCTCCTTTAGACTCTAGCTTAAGTATTTTTAACTTATTTACCTTCCTTTTATCTTATTATTTAACCCTCCAATTGGTTTCAATGCGATATCTCGTTCATCAAGATCTGGCCAGATTTGCTAATGACACATACTTCGTCGAGACAACCACCAGGAGGGTTAACTACCATTTCTGATAAATTTATACCCGTTGCTAACGGCACAATATTCGATCAATGTGTAATAGCTTCGTACGAGCTGGAAAACATATACAGAGGCTTTCCGACATTTTTTGAACGATTTTGATGAGCTGTAAAAAAATTGTATGCTACGAAAGAATTTTATTTTCACAGCAGTTAAATAGTTAAAGTATAACTTATCGTCTGCTAACTCAGAGTTTTGTTTACTTTCAAAATGGCGCTTTTAAATAATCAATGGATGGAAGGCTATGTTTCCTCTCTTTCCGAAGAGAATTATGCTTATTCAATTATTCGAAAACGCTGTAAAAGTCATGGTTTTTCGATATATAAAGGTACGATAAGTAATATTATTAATGAGAAAGGAAAAAACGTAAAGTGGAAAAATACTTCCAAAAAAGTATCCAAAAAAGAAAAAAATTTCTGAGAATATTTGTAAGTTAAGATCTTTAATTTTAAAAGAGAATCCGCCAAGTCAAAGGACTATAGCAAAGTGAACGTGAAAACTTCTCTAAGAGATTTATGATTGTTGCCGGTTTTGCATATAATGGAAAATTAAAAGTAAAAGAGGGGGAAAATGTAAAAAAATCCACTCCCACATATTATCAAGACCCTATTTTATCCCCAATATTCAAAAAAGAAATACCATATCTTTTCCAACAGTGCCAACAATCAGTAGAACTGCATCAGGGTAAAGCAAGCAGCCACACATCTAAATCGACTATTAAATTCTTGGATAAAATGGAATAAGAAACTGGTATCAAGTCACCCTTTACTGACATTCCTGCTAAATCTCCAGATGTTTCACCCATGGACTTTTGTGCTTTTGGACTTTTAAAAAGGGCATTATCGAAACGTCGACCGAAAACCATTCAAGGACTGGAAAACTGTGGAACAAGAATGGGACAAAATACCACTGTCGATACTACAAAAGTCATTATTATCATGGAAATTAAGGTGTAGAAAGATAGTTAACAATAAGGGCTATCAAATGGAACATTTAAAACACAAAAATTTCATGTAAAAAATTGAGCTTCAGTCCACTAAATTCGTTCAAAAAATGTCCGAACAGCCTCTGTATAAATATAAGATCCAAGAGTAAAACATTAGTGTACGACCAGTTCAATGAGAATATTCTTGAGGAATTGTTTAATAATTTCAAAATTTCAGACAGCTCTAATACAGAGGCGAACTGACTTCCAAAATACACTGAAAAGTTTTCAATCAATTCATATCAGCAAATTTATTAGTTTTAATTTAAATTCTTATTTAGTTTTATTATTACCTCTCCGTTAGTCGTACTGATCCTGACACGTGCACTGAATTTTTTTTCAATGTTATACAATGAAGAGAATAACCAAAAAAATGTATTGCATCTAAATTTAAATAATACATTTTTACAGTTTGCCTTTTAGTTTGTCCTTAAATATACTGCGTATTTTTTAAATGAATAATTGATGCGTGTGTAGGTAGGTAGTTAATTAACGTCGCACTGGAGAAACACAACGAGATATTGTCGACGGTCCGGGATCAACCCTGAAGGGGAAAATCCGAAGACAACACCTCATCATTTTGAATCACAGTCAGATGATGATGTGAACACCTGAGCTGGCACCCCACTCTCCAAACTTCCACACAACACCAATGTGAGGAAATTTGAGGCCACGACAGATTTAACATGCACCAGCCATCAAGCACACGACGGTCTTTGGCTGGATCGAGTTTCGAACTCGCAACCCTCCAGTTGCTAGTCCGCTACTCTTCCAACCGGGCTACGGCGACCCTTCGTGTGCAACTAGGAAAGAAAACGTCGAGTTAAGTTTTGCAATAACAATGAGTTAAGTTTTGCAATAACAATGAGTTAAGTTTTGCAATAACAATGAGTTAAGTTTTGCAATAACAATGAGTTAAGTTTTATGTGTTTATTTTTATTTAGTGGGTTAATGGGTATTCAATTATTAATAGGGTAGTGGATCGAACCAATAGAAATGCTTGATCTGCTCGTTTTCTCGATGTTTTTGAGCGATTGGAAAAATTGTAAATTTCGTAAATCTTTCTTCGGGGCCTCAAACATGCTAGCCCATTCTTATATAATTTACCGGGTCGTTGTGGCTCATTTGGTTGGCCCGCTGCGCTAGGAACCGGCGAGTAGTAGACGGCGCAGGTTCGATTCCTCATTGAGTGTATTTTTCTCTTCTGTATCGGTAAAGCTTTCCTTGCGTATCTGTGTGTGTTTGTGCGCCTGTGTTTCTGTTCATGCATGGTTTGATGCGAAAGTTCGTCCCGTTTTTGGCGCTAGATGGCATTGCATCGCAAAACAGAAGTGTTATCTACTTCACACTTGTAAAGTTTCGATGTTGTTTGAAAGAAGGAATTTCAGCGAATACTCGTGGAAAAAAATAGTGTTTTTTGCTTGTGTTTTTTAAATTTTAAGTATTAAAAATGGCAGAAAATAAGGAGCATTTTCGACATATGCTTTTTATTTCCGAAAAGGCACGAATTCTTCGCAGACGCAAAAGAATATCTGTGTTGTGTATGGGGAGGGTGCCGTTGACGATTCCACGTGCAGTAAGTGTTTCAAAAAGTTTCGTCACCTAGATCAGTTCTTTAGCCAGAAACCTCAGAACTTCTATGAGCGCGAGATTATGCAGCTACCGGTTGGGGTTGGTTTTGGGGTTTTATGGCACAAGAGCCATATTTGGCCATATGCAACTACCGGAGAGATGGAGAAAGGTCATCGAACAGAACGGCATATACTATATTGATTAAACGTAATTTTAGTAAATAAAATCTTTCTTCAATTTTTGTCAGAAAAACGGGACGAATTTTTGCATCAACCTACTTCTGTGTGTCCATTTACTTGACGTTGTTTGACACAGCTTGGCCAATATGACCATTGCGCCATAACACCCAAAACCAAACAACCAACTTATATATTTTAGTATCCAATCCAACTCGTCAACGGTCACATAACGTTCAAAAATGAATTCAAAGTAAGTGTTAGATGTATTCACGACTTCGTGTTTCAATCTCAACTCTACATCATCTGTAGACAGAAGGTATACATTTCAGAACACTTTTTCTGGGACCCAACTCCGCAGGACTTCATAAAAAGACATTACTTTAGATAGATGCCCAACATGTCAAAAAGATAGCGGAAACGTATCTCTTTCATCTCTATTGGCCACAGTGGACCCCCTCTAAGCTCCAGGGGAGATCATTTCACCTCACTTTGAGCTCATTGCTGTTTTGCAACAACTGACAACAAAACTCTACCCCCAGACTTTCAGACCAAAGATACGATCTTTTGCCTTGAAGGCCACGATTTATTTGTCCGAGATATGGGATCGTAGTGAACTCAGATTGACAGTAAGTTTATCCCACAACTGCTTTTGTAAATTCAGTGAACTGCGACTGACCTTTTGGACACTAGTGTAGAGATAAGCGATACTGTATCGATACTTTCATCTCTCGATAACCCCAATAGTTTGGATCGATCTGCAAGATGGGATACTCGGATAGATTCATTTTGGTGAATATCGTTGCAGGTATTCGTAAATTCAGTGAACTACGACTGACCTTTTTGACACTAGTGTAGAGATTGGAGATAATGTATCGAGATACTTTCATCTCTCGATATCCCTGATAGTTTGGATCGATCCTCAAGAAGATCGATACCCGGAAAGATCCATTTTGGTGAATATCGGTGCAAATATTCCGTGTAATCCGGTTATCAGACTGGCATCCATTCAAATCGGGCCGAAACTTTCCCCAGGAGATGATAGTCCGATACCGAGTTGATCCAATCCGAAAGCGGTGCGATACCAAGCGATTTGTACACGTAAGGGGACCGATACTCTTAAGTACTCATACTATCAAAACCGGGTATCGGGGAATCGTTCGAATCGGATCGGACCGCTTCGATACTTTTCCTAAGAGATGCTATTCCGATACCAAAGCGAGGTGAACCACCGTGCAAATAAATAGGGGGCAACGAGAAAAAAGTGGGTGCTCCGAAACAAAGCTTTTATGCTGGTTTCTAATATCGATACTTCACTGATCGATACTTTTTGTCCGATATTTTAGGTGTATCGATACTACGTGCTTCGAAACGGATCGATCCAGAATATCGATACATTGACCAAAAGTACATCGATACGTTGACCAAATTGATTGTGACCAGGTTGTTTTAACGCTCTGCTGCTCAGAGCCCCTCATAGGGGAGTGGCCAGTACCGGAGCTAGGGTCATATTCAGAGAGGTGGTCCGGTCACCCCACAAAATGTTCTAGGTATCAGAACAAATGAGTTCTGAAGCTATAATCAGGCTTAAGAGAGTTGATAGTCGAGTCATGTGGTTTTGAATTAGTCAAATTAGAGGACTTGTGGTAACGTAAACAAATCACTTCACAATTATGTCTTTAGCACGGATTCTGGTTTTTTGTTTATCATTCGAGGCCGAAGGTAGGTAGGTATTTAATTAACGTCGCACTGGAGGAACACAACCGGCTATTGGTGAAGGTCTGGGATCAAACCTCTCCACTCTACTCTCTCTATACTCCGTATAATATACTCTAAACTATATAACTCTATATTCTGTATAACAATCAAATGCATGAATTTGCTGGAATAATTGTTTTGAACACTAATTTTATAATTAATATTGAATAATGAAAATTTAACTCATAAAAGAAGCAATGCGCATATTTTGCTTGAACTCTTAGTAACAATCTTATCACGCTGAAATTTCAGCGTGATAAGATTGTTTCGGAAGATGTAAATAAAAGTTTGAAAACTAATTTAGCATTAGGTGTTCCGAATTCTTCGTACTCATAATCCGGAAACGGATGGATCAAACAATCTTACCAAAATGTTCTTTCGGGAGGGCTCCCCCACAGGCCTCCTATGGCTACACCTCTGGGTATAAATGCTAGAAAAGGGTATGCTTAGACTCTACCCTTCATGTAATCGCTCCACCTGCGAATCTGTCTTCATATAATAGAATCCCCTGCTGATGTTCCTAAAGAACAAATTACACGCACATACCAGAGCTGTCTTCGAAAAGAAGCGCATACCTACAACGCATGCATTCAAACTCCGATATAAACCGACAGTTGTCCAAATACATCGTTTGAAACTCACCACAAATGGGGCTAATATAAAACGCTATATGTGGTAATGGACTTATAAGATTACGGGTGACCAGAAGATTGTTTCGGAAGGTATGGATAAAAATCTGGAAACTAATTTAGCATTAGGTGCTCCGAATTCTCCGTACTTATAATCTAAAAAAAGGTGGATCAAGCAACTTTACCACAATGTTCTTGGCATTTATATTTTATTTGTAGACTTAAAAAAATAAACACATTTTCGGGAGGGCTCCCCCACAGCCCCCTATGACTGCACCCCTGGGTATACATGCCAGGAAAGATAACCCTTCATATCATCGCTCCACCTGCGAATCTGTCTTCATATAATAGAATCCCTGTTGATGTTCCTAAAGAACAAATTACACGCACATACCAGAGCTGTCTTCGAAAAGAAACGCATACCTAAGACGCATTCAAACTCCGATATAAACCGACAGTTGCCCAAATAGATCCTTTGAAACTCACACAAACGGATATAATGTAAAACGCTTTTCTATGGGGCTACGGACATACGTCCTGCACCGAAATCAATTTCCAATGAAAGCTGTTCCTGTACCCACATAAAAAAACCAGCCGAGTGTGTCAAATATCCGGCTTATCTAATAGGTCTTAAAGCTGTCTATTACCAGTTCAGTTAAGACACCCCTAGGCTTACCGCTTACACAAAGCGAGCCTCGTTGTTCTTCCACAAAAAGCAATGAAACCTGCAAGAGGTTCCTTAATAGCCCAGTATTCATGGGGTTCGATTTTCTCTCTCCTGGGGCCACACACCTTGAGAGGCTGTACTTGATGCCTTACCATCAGATTTTAGATTTGTGCTCCGCTGGAGATCGTCCACGATCAATGGCGGAGGGTCGGTTTTTCGATTTGCTGGCTTTTAAGCCCAGGAGGTTGGGAAGAATGAGATGAAGGTTGGTAAATTTTTGTAAGTAAAAATTTCAGCGGCTGAGATCTTTGAGGATTCTTCCTCCAGGCTTCGATACTCCTTGGGTGGCTTCTTCGGGGTTTTCGGATATAAGGAAGCCAGTGACGGACTGACTTGATCCGTCTGGGAAAATGTAAGTATAGATCGGCCTCAGGTAGGTAGGTAGGTATTTTAATTAGCGTCACACTGGAGCAACGCAACGGGCTATTGTCGACGGTCCAGAATTGGATTGGATGTTGGGGTTTTATGGCGCAAAGTCCTGGTGACGGTCCGGGATCAAACCCGAAAAGATAAGACGGCAGCACCACGTAATTTAGAACCACAGTCAGATGACGAGGTCACACCTGAGCTGGCACCCCACTCTCCAAACTTCTACACCACGCCAAACGTGAGGACATTTGAGGCCACGACAGACTTAACGGGCACCTGCCACCTTTGTAGACGATGGTCTTTGGTTGGATTCGAACTCGCAACGCTCCGGTTGCTAATCCGTTACTCTGCCAACCGGGCTACCGCGGCCCTATCGGCCTCAGGAGAGGGTAGATACTTTGAACTGTCAAAAATAAAACACTCAATTTTAAACAATTTGACGCCTTACATATTAGGTGGATTTTAGCAAGATTAACCCCCTTGTCTCGAAGGTATCTTCATTAGCAAAACTGACCAGTATTGGTATTGGTATTTTCAATTAACGTCACACTGGAGCAACACAACGGGCTATTGGTGACGGTCCGGGATCAATCCCAGAGGGAAAGATCCGAGGACAGCACCACGTAATTTTGAACCACGGTCAGATGACGAGGCAACACCTGAGCTGGCACCCCACTCTCCAAACTTCCACACCACGCCAACGTGAGGACATTTGAGGCCACGACAGATTTAACGTGCACCAGCCCCCTTTGTACACGACGGTGTTTGGCTGGATTCGAACTCGCAACCCTTCGGTTGCAAGTCCGTTACTCTTCCAACCGGGCCACCGCGGCCCTCAAAACTGACCAGATCTTGATGGACGAGATATTTCGTCATTAGAAGAAAATTGACCAGATCTTGATCTCGTTATCATAAAAAAGTTGTCTATATCTTGGAGGCGATATATCTCGTCATTAGTAAAATAAGTCAGATTTTGATGGACGAGATATCTCGTCGAAACCACTTGGAGGGTTGGGAATTTTGGGAAATACTTTTAGATTGTCACCTTGTGAAAAGGTTTTTTCTTTGTTTGAGTCAGATATATTGATTCAATATCAAAAGAAAATTACAAAATTGACCCAAGTTAGATTTTAAGGGGTGTACGTATACACTAGATTTTTTAAACTTTGACTTTAAAAATCCAGTTTTTTCCAAGTCATTGGCTTACGCTTAAAACCATTTCAGTGAGAAATAATCAGATTAAGCTAATTACTAGTTATCTAATTTAGATATAGTCTAATTTAGATATATAGAATGTTTTTGAATAGCGAAATCTCAAATTCTAATTTGTTCAGAAAGACAATTCCTGTTGGAAATTATTCCTATTATTCTTCATGTTTTGACCCTCCATCACGTTGCTATAGGAAATTGGTTATTTTTTTACAATTGTTTTTCCCAAGGAAGTCTTAAAAAACAAGATTTTTCAGGAATTTAAATTTTTTTAAATAAATTAAAATTTAATTTTTAACTAAAAACTAATTAAGGCTCAGAACATCCACTGTATTATATAGATTATAATGATACAAAAGTAATTATAATAGATAAATTCATTGTGTGTGTGTGTTACCACTGTTTGAAAAAAAAACGTATTGCAAACCACATTTCTTCAGAAATTGAGTTAAAAGTTTGGGAAACATGTTTGTACTGGTGACAGTACCTAACGAAAAACCCTTGTAACTAGAAAAGTATTCTGAATATTTACAAGATCTTGATATCGTTTAAAAGCTTAGAAATTGGAAAATATTTTGAAGCAATAAAAACAAAATCGGAGGGATATTCTAGTCAATTTTCGTGATTTCTAGTGTATACAAACATCTTAAGATTAGGTAGATTTATGAAGTGAGAATTACTAAGGAGAGAGAGAGAGACATGGTCTATACTTTGGAATAAAAGGTGTAGCATATTTTCACTTGTTTGCGTGTGTGAGCAGGCATCTAAAGAAATACTGACACTTTCAAAATGAATTGTGTTTATTTATTTTCATAAAGATTTATTTAAATATCTAACAAGATATAATTTCAATCATCATTAATTATAATCACCTCGACGTCACCCGAGAGTCATCTTTGGCGGAGTGGGGAAGTTTGGAGAGTGGAGTGCCAGCTCAGGTGTATCATCTGACCGTGGTTCAAAATTACGTCGTGATTGTTCTCGAATCTTTCCGTTTGGGGGATGATCCCGGACCGTCGCCAATAGCCCGTTGTGTTGCTCCAGTGCGACGTTAATTAACAACCTACCTACCAGTTTCAACCAACTATCGTCATAGGTCATAGGTCGCACCGGAGCAACACAACAGGCTATTTGTGACGGTATGGGGTCCATCCGAAAGGAAAGATCCAAGGACAACGCCTCGTAATTTTGTACGACGGTCCGATGACGAGAACACCAGAGCTCAACCATCGTCATCTGACCGTGGTTCAAAATTGCGTCGTGATTGTTCTCGAATCTTTCCCTTTGGGGGATGATCCCGGACCGTCGCCAATAGCCCATTGTATTGCTCCAGTGTGATAATAATTAAATACCTACCTACCAATCAACTATCGAGTCAAGGCTACATGAACAAAGAAATTCTTCGGTGTATAATATACTTGGAGCTTTGAACAGAAATATAACGTAGGTAAGTAAATTTTTCAAATTCCCTTACCAAGACTCGTCACCTGAGCTTGGTTCAAAATTGCCAGGTGTTTTCATCGGATCTTTCCCTCACTTGGATCGATCCCCTGCCGTCGCCGATAGCCCGTTGTGCCTGCTCAGAGCGAACTCAATTCAACTATCTACTTACCTTAAGACATTCTTGCGAAAAAGCCCTTCTGACAAGTAGAGATATGCGATTAACGGAAAAGCGGGTATAAGCCACCTGTGCTCTATTGATCTTTAGAGAGTAAAATACCAGAGCGAAGAGAAACGCTCAAAAGCACAACATAAACGGAATTCCCTGGATTTCCTCTAAGCCGTCCTAGCTTACCGCGTTTCCCGTGCTTCTTTACTGCATCTGTCAATTAAATAGATTCGTTTTGAGCCAAGCTGAACCCCTCTCTTTAAACGTATAGCATACAGGCTGTCAGGGATAGATTGATAACTGCTTAAGTAGGGTGGGTGGTAGCATAATTAGCTACCTTATCTGGTAAATCCCACTAAGCTGTTCTTTTCAACTCCGGGAACGGCCTAGTGCGGAGCTGTACGTTACCTGTACAGTCGCCAATAGCCCGTCGTGCTGCTTCAATGCGATGTTGATTCAACTACCCGCTTTTGTTGCCCTCAGAGATCCCTATTGTAAATGGGGACCGTGGTAGCCTGGTTGGAAGAGTAACAGATTAGCAATCGGTTGGTTTATGGCGCAATGGCCATATTTGACACACATAATGAAAGCTTTAATGACACAGAAGAGAAATACACTCAGGGAGGAATGGACCAGATTATAGCAATCGAAGGGTTTTCGAATTCGAAAACTCGGTCCAACCAAAGACCGTCGTGTATATGAGACTGGTGCACGTTAAATGTGTCGTGGCCTCAAATGTCCTCACGTTGGCGTGGTGTGGAAGTTTGGAGAGTTGTGTGCCAGCTCAGGTGTTCACTTCGTCATCTGACCGAGATTCAAAATTACGTGGTGTTGTCCTCGATCTTTCCCTTGGGAATTGAACCCGGACCGTCGCCTATAGCCCCATTGTGTCTCTCCAGTATGACGTTAGTTAATTACCTATTACAAATGATATCTAAAGATATAACTCACCTTATTAGCGTTTAATTTGATGCAATTTTAGGAAATTTAAGTCGAGAGCTATCTCAACAAGTTTAATGAGAGAAAATAACTATACAGTAGAGTCATAATTATCCGAGGTCATGTGGACAGAGACCACCTCGAATAATACAGACGTAGTAATGCAAAACAGAGCTTATACGAAACACGAAAAAAATTTACTATGCTACATGTTACTAAATTCTGCTACTGGATCATTCCAGGCAAAATGAGCAAATCGGCTGTGGCTGACGTATCACCGATTTTAATGAAAATCAGTTTTTAAATAGATCACGTATAATAATGAGCAACTGCAAAATATTATAGGTTTCAGAAATCTAAATTTGTTAATTATCGACTTTTAAAGTTCAAGGTCACAAATTTAGATTTTCTAGCACGGCCTGTGTAAGTGTAACTAAAAGTGGCCTGTTAGCAACCCTATATTTCAATAAGTTACTGACACAAATTTAAAATTTTTATATCGTTACATTCTTCAGAAAAAGTCTAAGGAAACGTCAGAATATAATTTAATAGCCGTCATTGCTGACTAAGAGATTTACGAAAATAGAAATTTTGTCAATTTGCTACAAATTTCAAATTGCTCAGGTATCTCTAGAAATAGAAAGACAATATTAAAAATTATTTTTAATGAGGAGCCTTTCCTAACAAATAGCGTGGACTAATTTGGTGATTGTATTTCTACTCTTATAAAGAAAAGAAATATTTAAAAGTAAAATTATGGAAAAATACGATTTTTTAATTTTTAAAAATCCATATTTCACTGAGGCAAAACTCCGAAAATATCAAAACTTTTCAACATAAAAGAGAAAGATGTCTTTTATATGTCCTGAAATTTTCATAATTGTAATTTGATTATTTTTGTCTCAGGAAAATTTTTAACCATATGTAAATTTTACTTTTTTTATCGCAGCTGATGAGTTATAACCTTCGAAAATATAAAAAATGCGATATAAGAATGAAATAGCTATTATTATGGTGCACGTGCAAAATTTCACATGAAATTTCTTTTTAGTCCTTTTTGCTTAATCCAAGGAGTGTTTCCATCAGTGAAATAATTAGGTGGAGAGTTCATTTTGTTAGAGAAGTCTTTTCGATTTGCTTTTACCTTTGGAAACGTAAATGTTAAATACTACTACTTGTAAAAATTAAATACTTTTTGCAAATATTAAGCATTAGTCAGGTAAACACTATTTTTGAGAGTAATAAAGAATTCAAACATCGTTGTTACACCCGATTCTCCCCAATGTACATAACTCACACACGAATCCTTGTTCCATATTTATCACAATCACTAGTGAAATAAGTAAAGATTTTAAGAATTCGGCAGCACTAGGAAAATTTCAAATTAAGCACCTACAAAATTGAGCAAGAGACCTTTATCAGACAGAAAGTGAATTCGAAAGGACAATCAAGTAAAAATTTAAATGTTTAAATTTATCAATTGTGATTTGATGCCCTAATTTTATAATTTCCTTCAAAAGTTAGAAATAATTTGGTATTTCATTGTTGATTTGGGGGTTTCATTGTTTCCATTTCATTGTTATCATTTAAGATATAAGATTCTTAAATGAAGGATTAAGAATAATCTATACTTGGATTTGTGCCACAATATGTATTTAGTGGATACTTTTAAATCTGGAGATGTGGTAGGGCCCAGTTGGTATGTAGGTATTTTAATTAACGTCACACTGGAGCAATAAAATGGGCTATTGGTGACGGTCCGGGATCAATCCCAAAGAGAAAGATCGAGGACACCACCACTTAAGTTTGAACCACGGTCAAATGACGAGGCAACACCTGAGTTGGCACCCCACTTGGGGATTGATCCCGGACCGTCGCCAATAGCCCGTTATGTTGGTCCAGTGCGACGACCTACCTACCGGAGCCGTCGTGGCTCAGAGGGTATGCCCACTGCGCTAGCAATCTTTGAGTTGTAGGCGGCGCAGGTTCGATTCCTGTCAGGTGCATTACTCCCTGGGTGTATTTCTCTCTTCTGTGTCAAACATTCATTGTGTGTATGTCTATTATTTGATATTGTATGTCTTGTGTCTGACGTAGCATGGCCAAATATGGCCTTTGCGTCATAAAAACCACCAACCTACCAAACAACCTTGCTTTCCGTTTGGGCCGCGGTAGCCCGGTTGGAAGAGTAACGTATTAGCAACCGGATGGTTGCGAGTTCGAATCCATCCAAAGACCCTCGTGTACACGGGGGCTGATACGCGTTAAATCTGTCGTGGCCTCAAATGTCCTCATGCTGTGGATGTTTGGGGAGTGGAGTGCCAGCTCAGGTGTGACGTCATCTGACTGTGATTCAAAATTACGTGTTGTCCTCGGATCTTTCGCTTCGGGTATGATCCCCGACCGTTACCAATAGCCCGTTGTGTTGCTCCTGTGCGACGTTAATTACAAAATACCTACTAAATACCTGTTTCGGTTTCTTTTTTGACATTTTTCATTCGAGTTTCATCTCATTTGGCCATTGCAAATTCTTGTTTCATCGATTTCATTTTATGATTCATCACGTATGATCGATTTCATTGCCTTTAGTGGATGGAACTTTATACCCGTATATAATTTGTAACTCAAAACAAATTTCAAAACTTCATGCTGAGGAAATTTTTATGCAAAAAGAACCCAAAGTTTCCGGAAGCGGATTTGCGATTTCGGGTTTTAGTCGAAAACCCTCGGCTCTCGCTTTCGGGTAACCCGCAATCCCATGGCCATCTGTTGCTTGCACCCGGTGTGGAATACATTCAGCTAATTAGCAGGCTTTCGGCGTTGCCCATAATTTGTCACTTAATTTTCCCAGATTCGGTTCGTTTTCCTGCTTCCGTAACTAAAATGCTGTTGAGAAATCAAAGCATGCTTTTCCACCGCACAGAGCGTGGGAGAGTTGGGATACTTATGCGGACGAATTCAAGAGGAAGACCTATTGAGCCCGGACCCTCGCCGAGGTATTTTCGAATGTGAAAACAAGTCAAATGTACGTACTGAAGATAGTTTAATAATAAAACTAAGTAAGAATTCATATTAAAATTGATAAAGTTGCTGATATGAACCGCTTAAAAACGTTCTTACGGGTGCCAGTCCAAGTCTATTAGAGCTGCCTTCAGTACACTTTGTTTATCTTCGCGTCGAAAATAGCCCTATAGTGTCCAGCCTCAGGTGAAATCGTGTTCCAAACTGTCACCAGTTCTAGGCAAGGGAGAATTTGTTTTTCCTACTTGGATCTTCATTCCCCTTGAATTAATAGGGCAGTTTTGTCTTGACGAGCCAAAAGGAAAACGATGAGACCTTAGCAAAATTGACCAAACCTTGGACAAGATATCTCATCAAAACACTTGGAGGGTTAATCCTGATAATTTTAGATATATTTTTCTTAAATTTTGTTTTGTCTTGCCTTTGGCGCAGCTTCCGTTTCTGGATCTTGCGCTCTAAAATCCGAACCAACCATCTGCCGGCCAAACCAGACCAGTCGAGAATAGAGTGCGCACTCATGCTCGAAGCTTTATTTAAAACTTTAAAAAAACTTGGTATTAAATTCGGTTCGGATATCACAAACGCTCGATTAATCGGAACTCGGATAATTAGCAGGCTTTCGGCGTTGGCCATAATTCGTCACTTAATTTTCTCAGTTTCGGTTCGTTTTCCTACTGCCCTAACTAAAATGATGTTAAGAAATCAAAGCATGCTTTTCCACCGAACAGAGCGAGTGTTGGATATCTATCGGGGATGAATTCAAGAGAGGAAAACCCATGGAGCCCGAACCCTCGCCGAGGTATTTTCGAATAACAACTTAAAAACAAGCCATAAGTACGTACTGAAGATAGTTTAATAATAAAATTAAATAAGAATTTAAATTAAATCTGATAACGTGATATGGACCGGTTTACAACGTTCCACGGGTGCCAGTCCGCGTCTATTGGAGCTGACTTCAGTATACTCAAATTGTGACGTTTTGTTTCATAGTTACAAACGCATTAACTATTTATATTTAAAAAAATCAGTATATTTTAAGACGTACTTAAAAACAAGTAACGAAAAATGTATTAGTTAAATTTATAACTAATACAATTTTTTACTGATCATGGTTTGATTAACTCTCTCACACTCTCCATTTGTTTGTGAATGATGAGCAGAAGTTAATTGTTTAACGTTATGGTTTCCGAGAAATCTGCGAAATCTTCCAGCAGTGAGCTGCATTTCTATCACTTAAAACACTTTTAGGTATTTGCTGTTGAAAAATTTGTTTTAAGCAGTTAGTACAAGTTTCAGTAGCAACACTTTTAGAAGGAAAAGTCCATATATATCGAGTTGCATGGTCAAAGATCACATGAAGATACTTTTTTGTTGAGTTATAATTAAATCCACCAACAGTATAAATAACTAGCAATTCGAAAGGTTTTGCCAAAGGTGGCATAGCCTGTAACTGTCCAAACTTTTTCTGATGTGACTTTTTGTTTAACTGGCAAATTTCACAATCTTTAACAAAATTATTGATATCTTTAATGATATCCTTCTAATAATATTGAGTAGAAATTAAATTTAACATCTTTTTATTTCCTGAGTAACCAAAATTTTGGTGAGTTTTTCTATTAATTCCAGTCTTAAGGAAATTGGGACAACAATTTTGACAATACCTTTTTTACTCGTGATCCACTAATTATTAACTTTTTTAAATTTAAGATTATTCACATTATCCAATTCTCGACGTTCAATTAATTTTCCTTTTGTAGTAAATGACTGAATTGCATAGTGCGATGGGAAATAGGGTTTCTAGAAAGCATATCAGCTTCATAGTTAGAAGAGCCTTATATTTAATTTCATAGTTAAACATTGAAAGTTTTAAAGACCATCTGAAAAGTCTTCCACTTAAATGTTTTACATTCTTTAGCCAAACAAGAGCAGCATGATCAGTGTGTATTTTGAAGTTACTACTATAAAAGTAATGATATTTATTTAAGGCACACACATCCACAATCGCCACTCTAACTCAGTGATAGCATAGTTCTCGTATGTTCTCAGTTGTCGGGAATGGAAGCAATTGGGTCATTCCATGTGAAATGAGCAAATATCAGGAAAAACCTGTGGTCGCATGGAGACGGATTTTCATAAGATTTGGGACAGGGGTTTAGTTTATGCATAAATAACGATATCCAAAATATTTTGGCTCAAATGAAATATTTTGGAAATTTCAGGCATTTTAAGGACTTGCAACTTTGAAGCGCAGTTGGGAAATCGCTTGATGTTGCATGTGTGAAGATCTTTCTCGAAAACTACTTAATGTAGACAACATTATTTGATATTTTTATAATCAGAAAAATTTGCTTTTCATCTATTGGAAATAACAATTTTATACATAATTTATATGCTAAAACTTAGTAGCGAAAAATGGAAAATCTCGTCACTCTGATGAAATTCTTCAGAATTTTGATTAGCATATCAATGAGAAATCTAGGAGATCGAAATCAGGGCAGAAACGAAAATAGGTTTAGCGCCAAAAAAATACCGAATCGCCTTTGAACAAGGGAATGGGATGGAATTGTAGACGCTTAGAATTTGATTGTGCTAAGCTGACTGAGGGTGTGCTTTTTTGCCTCGTATTTTATTGGAAATAAGAATTAACACCAGTGAAAGTAACGCAATGCTGTTATATATTTTTGAATAATTTTATTTAATTTAGAGGTACGAAATCCGTTTATGCCAATATGGATGCTATATTACTTATAAATGGCTTGAAGTAAGGTATGAAATGGATTAACGACGCTATGCCATCAATATAAGCAATTAAGGAAGATTAGAGCATATGGTATGTGGGGGGTTGCTAGTAACGGAATATTCTAGGCCCACAAATAGCACATAACACAGTGATAACACACAAAAGCGTCAGAAGATCCATTTACCTGTTTCAGGTGTAGAAGTGAGCAACGTGGGAAAATTTTAAATCTGGAACTTAAGTACAATAATTTCTTTCACCAAGAGGGATTTAAGAAAACCCTTTTTCACAAAAGGAAATTGATCCATCTTATCCCCTTTAGGATCTTGAGCCATAAAACCCAAATCAAGCAACCAACCTAAAAGGAGATAATACTACTAATCCCATTGAGCTTAACTGGGGGTAGGAGGTTTCGAAGAAAGTCGGTGGGTAGGTATTTAGGTAGGCATGAAGGTATTTAATTATCGTCGTAGGGTAGGTAGGTATTTAATTAACGCCGGTAGGTAGGGGAAGGAGGAGGAATTGCGATCACCTAAACAACAATGCTATAAATCAAAGAAATTTTTATTTATTAACGTGAAACTGCATGTATAATTTTAAAATATTGTTAAAAGAACATTATTGAACAGTAATTATTTAAGAAAGTGAAATAAGCATGTAAAAAAAGACAAAAAAAATGAAGAGGCATTGATCGGCATTTCCCATCCAAGGAAGGTAATACCGGTCACACAATGGGTAATTCCGATCATAACAGTTTCATCTAAATCACATTTTATGCAAATCACAGTCATCTGGTGTATCCCATCCACAGAGCACAGGGAATATGCCCATCTTCCACATCGAGCACATCTATACCAATGCTCATCTCCTTTCCCTACCACTCCATCAACTAAACACGTGTTCTCGTCAAATTCACTAAGATTGTCAGATTCATCATCGTATGCAATATCTTCAGTCTTCACTTTCCGATGTTTCAAATGAAAGTTGTCTTCGCGTTGCCATCTTACTTTTGGAGCTTGCTTTATACACCGTATTGCTAATCTTCTTTGGTTGTACTAATTTCTTCTGTTTTTTCTCTAGTCACCACATTGTTATCCTTGGAGTGACGTTTTCGGTTTTCTTTCTGAACCAGCATTTCTTTAAGGGGAGTAGCTACCAATATTTCTGAATGTTGCTTCTTTCGGGACCCTTTTGACGCATTTGAGTTGTTGGCAACAGTCTGAAAGGAACTGGTGAAACATCTGTTATTTGCAGCCTGAGATGCTGAAGAAGTAGAGGGCTACTCGGAGGTCAATCGATGGTTAGTCTGTCACTTCTTTTTTGGGAAATAGTCCTTAGCTCATCCATGTCTGACGCAGGCGTATCTTCAACTACAGGCAAGATTTGTCCTCCAAACGGTCCTGAACGAACTGATCGGAATTTTCCCACTGGCATCCATTTACATATTTACGCTCAGTGTCATGATACAGGTTATAGCGATGTCAAATGAAATAGACTATTATATCAATAAGAATATCGGCTTTTATATATTATGATTAACCAAGATATTTATAAAACAATTTTTGTGACTTACCTTCCATTGACAGACGCACAGAATTATAACAAAACCTTCAAAAATCACAATAACGATACAGTACAAAATGCCCAAGCATGAACTGTTCTTTCACTGCTGGAATAGAGTCAACACGTCACCCCCCAGATGACAGCATCTTCTAAGACAATTTCTTATAGATTAAAAAAGTGTTCTTAGAAAAGTAAAGTGCCGTATCTAAATAACGGGCTATAACTTTTTTATGATCCTTCTTTAAAAGTCTGGTCAAAATTTAAAAGATATTGTACAAAATTCAATTTTAGCTCAAACAAAATAAACGGTTTTATAAATATAGTGTTGCCAGATAAATTTTACCCCTCAAGAATTTTCTTTTTTTAACCTCACCACGTTCATCATCAAGGGTTCATTTGTGTCATTTTGTGTGGTAGTTTTATTTAGTAACCCTTAAAACAAAAGAATTCAGTTTCAACTTTTATCATAATATGATGACATTCAATTTTTGTGAAATAACTTGGCAACATACGAGTGAGCGGGTGATACGCCATCCTAAGTTCCTCCCTCTCCTAGTATATCAGGGGCGGAGGTAGCCCGGTTGGTTGGTTGTTTTGGGGTTTTGTAGAGCAAGGGCCATGTTTGGCCATGCGTAGTCCGGTTGGAAGAGCAACGGATTAGCAACCAGAGGGTTTTGTGTTCGATACTCGGTCCAGCCAAAGACCGTCGTGTACACGGAGACTGGTGCATGTTAAATCTGTCGTGGCCTCAAATGTCCTCATGGTTTGAAAGTTTGGAGAGTGGGGTGCCAGCTCAGGTGTGACTTCGTCATCTGACCGTGGTTCAAAATTACGTGGTGTTGTCCTCGGATCTTTCCCTTTGGGATTGATCCCGGACCGACGTCAATAGCCGACCATTATACGATTTCTTCTTTTCCGTCTAATTTTGTCTCTGAAATTATTGTGACAAATGTATATTTTTAAGCATCTTTTTGCCTGAAACTGAATAGTGACAGAGTATAAGTAGCGTAGGTCAACATTGATAACTGAGAATGCCGAAATCGGATCGAAAAGAAAATTAATTTTTTGCTTAGTTTTGATGTCCTCATTTTGGTGTGATGTGGAGTTTGGAGAGTGGGGTGCCAGCTTAGGTGTTGACCCCGGTCATCCGACCGTGGTTTAATATTACATGGTGCTGTCCTTGGATCTTTCCCTTCGGGATTGATCCCGGACCAACGTCAATAGCCGGTTGTGTTACTCCAATGCGACGTTAATTAACTACCTACTTACCTACCCGCAAGGACATTACAACGAGAGAATGATAGATCATGTGCAAGGCCTACTGCGCATATTATCTCGACTAGATGCTAGCCTCAATCGGAGGCATGGTAGGTATGTTAATTAACGTCACAATGGAAGAACACAATGGACTATTGGTGACTGTCCGGGATTAATCCCAAGGGGAAAGATACGAGGACAATACCACGTAATTTTGAACCACAGTCAGATGACGAGGTCACACCTGAGCTGGCACCACACTCTCCAAACTTCCACACCACCCAACGTGAGGCCACTTGAGGCCACGACAGATTTAATGTGCACCAGCCCCCATGTACACGACGGTCTTAGGCTGGACCTAGTTTAAATAATTAGGATAAAATAGGAAAAGGAATACAATATTAGTTTGTTACTAAAATACTGTTTGCAATATTACTATGTACGAAAGGGAAACTAAATGTTTTGGAAAGGGACCCATATGGATTTATAGGGTATGCTCCGGTTAACTCTAGGTGGAAACAAATACTACTTTATCTATTGATGATTTTTCGTGTAAACTAAATGTTTATATTAGAAATAAAAATGTTTGATTACTTTAAAAAATGCTTAAAGTTAAAATGTGTCCGAACTGACAATGGTTTAGAGTTGTCTCGAAGAATTTAAAAAGTTATTAAATGATCTTGGCAATAAAAATCGGAAGAACTTCAACTTATACTCCTGAACAGAATGGTATTGCAGAAAGGTTTAGCAGAACAGCCATGTATAGTGTCGGAGCTATGCTTCAGGACAGTGGTTTACAACCATGATTTTGGTCAGAAGCACTTTTAGAGTGCTTACTAAAAATAGATGCGAACACAAATTGAGGGTTTATCACCTAACGAAATATGGACTGGTTTCAAACCGTCGGTAAAACATTTTAGAATTTTTAGATCTGGCATGTATTCATATTCCTAAAATACAGAAATAATTACAACCTAGAGCAAAATTTGGTATCTTGATAGGATATTGTTTGAAAACTAACAGCTATAGAATATAGTATATTCCTAACGAGAATAGATTGGTTGAAACTGTCCGTGTTCGTTTCGATGAAAGTAAGAAAGCTGTTGATGTAAAACTATTTTGTAAAAACTAAGTACGTCTATTTTGATCTTGGTTCTGATAGTCCTGTTAATCAAACGAAAGTATAAAAGTAAAATCAAAGTGAAACTAGCGTTTTAAAATCTGAAGGTTTGGTTAAAACTGAGAATTTGAAATCTCGTAACATTTCAAGTTGGCTAAGAATCGAAAAACCTTAAATAAAAGCAATAGCTTAGATGTATACTATTCCCCAGAAAATTTGAAAATGAGATCCTTAAATGATATTTAAAAGTATTGTACTGAAAATAAGATTAGGTTTGATCCTGTAAATTTCAATTTTAAACCAGACTGAACATTCTAATGTGAATATTTCTAATTTGCCATCTACTTCTAGTGATGAATCCAACTTTTTAGACCAGCAGTTGTACATGTATGATCATGTTGAATGTTGAAATCCCCAAGAGTTGAAAAGCAAAGACGGTGACAAAATTAAATGGAACGCTGCCATGAATGAAGATTCAAATAATGAAGGATAGGCAAGTACGGAAATTAGTAGATGCACCCAAAATGTACTGTCCATAATTGGAGTAAGTGGTTATACAGCTTAAAAGCGGACGGAAGAATATACCTAAAAGGTATAAAGCTCGCCTTGTTGCTCAAGGTTTCAAGCAAAAACCCAGTATTGGATTATTAAGATTTTTTTCACCAGTTATTAATTTTTCTATTGTTAAATTATTGTTTGTACTATTGATTTCTATGTTGGGTTGGTATCACTGTCGCGGGTAGGCGGCTTATTTGTATGGACGTCTTAAAGATACTATGTATACGAGACAACCAAAAGGATTTGTGCTGAAAGGGTCCGAAAACAAAGTACAATGAATGTAGAAAGTATTCGTACCAGTGCGAATTTTAAAGTTAAAAACGCGTTTTTAACATTTCGACTCGATGAAAATCATTAAAATAATAATTACATGTTCGAAAAATCTTTTACAAAGTGTATTTTTATCCAATAACCAAAATATACTGAAAATTATTTTTTAAAACTTAACTGCAAAAATTAGAAATGGGTTTCTCCTGCGTAATAAGTATTCGTACACGCGAAAAATGCAAATTTATTTTCGCGTTTCGGGATTGGTTTCAGAAGTACAAGGTAGGTAAATGAATTGGAATGCTAGAGAGTATATATATTCAGTAAAAAGTTAACTTGACATTTGTTTTCGAAGTATAAATTGTCGAAATGGGACGGAAAGGTACTGAGACCTCTGTTTTGGAAAGAAAGAATTTTAAAGCTTCGTAAAGACGGTAAAACTTTAAATCAAATTTCGTATGTGATTGGGAGACCCCGTTCTACTATACAGTCTATAATTAAAAGATTTGGTGCCTCTTCAAGCTTGCTTAATCAGGCCAGCTCTGGTCAACCATCAATTCTCAACTCTTCGGACTGTCGATACATCGTTCGGCAATTGAAGAAAGATCCGAGAATAAGTGCTCAAAAACTTTCAGTGTAGCTGAGAAATGCCCGAGAAAACGCTTCGGTAAGTACTGTACGAAATGCATGCAGAAAAGCAGGATTTCAGGGTCGAGTTGCTCAGAGAAAATTCTTCGTAAATGAGAAGAACCGTAAACTGCGCTTGGCATTTGCACAAAAACATCTGCAAGAAAGCCCAGAATTTTGGAAAAAAAGTTATATTCTCAGATGAGAGTGAATTTAACATTTTTCTTCCGATGGTGCAAGAATAGTGTGGGGAAAAGCAAATGCAGAGATGGATCCAAAGAATCTTTTTCCAACAGTGAAGCATGGAGGGAGCTCTGTGCTTGTTTGGGGATGTATGAGTGCGTCTGGTGTAGGAAATTTAATAGTAATTGACGGAATCATGGACCATAAGATGTACATAGACATTTAAAAAAATAATTTGCAGTTCAGTGCCATGAAAATGGGACTTAATCGTGATTATGTTTTTATGCACGATAATGAT
Organism: Meta bourneti; assembly: GCA_933210815.1. Classification (NCBI taxonomy): domain Eukaryota; kingdom Metazoa; phylum Arthropoda; class Arachnida; order Araneae; family Tetragnathidae; genus Meta; species Meta bourneti. The sequence goes on from OW119934.1 coordinate 33,770,263, forward strand.
CCGAAGCACACAGCCGTAAATACGCGGTTCTGGGTGCTGTATAATACACCAAAATTCATGAAATTTCCTCCCCAGTCACTGGATATCAACCCAATTGAGCACCTGTGGGATATTCTGGATAAAAAAGTACGACTAAGATCAATTTCCAACAAAGATGATCTTAAAAAAGCTCTTCAAGAAGGGCATTCCATATCCAGCTCTGTAACTTCAAAAATGGTCGAGTCTATGCAACGAAGGCGCCAAGCAGTTATTAAGGCAAAACGATACCCAACCAGGTATTAAATACAAAATATTTGATGAAAAACTGCAAATTTTTTTAACTGTACGAATAGTTTTTGCACCACTAGACAAATGGAAGTTTGTTTTTTTGTTATAAATATATGTATAGTTGCCTTTTTTTTAATGTAAAATCTTGTAGAATACTAAAGAAATACTTCTACATATTATTCATTAATTATTAAGAAATTTAGTTGCATAGATTTTAAGTTACAGGCATTTTTTAAACATACGCTAAGGGTGTATGAATACTTTCTACACTCACTGTATGTCTATTGGATAAGCTATATGTGGTCTGCATCAAAGTGGCAGAGAATGGAATTAGACGGTATTTTAACTAAATTGAGGTTATCTCAATTAAATTGGTGTAATTGTGTCAGCAAATTTAAAGATGTAATTTTAATTGTTTATGTAGATATGGTTTTGTTTTCAAACAACATTTTATAAATGAAGTAATCGAATTATTGGACAAAAGAGTTGGATCTTGAAGTCCTAGGTGAAACTAAATATTTGTTAGGAGTAAACTTTGAAGAGGATTGGATGTTGGGGTTTTATGATTCAAGGTTCAAACAAAGAAGTCCTGTATTTCTGTTTTTCAATTTCAATGTTTTTAACTTAGGCTTTTTATAATATTCGAAAACTTTAATTGGACTATTTTACTACTTTGGCTGTTTCACCTGTATATCTATTCTTGCGTTTGACGCAGCTTGTCCGCTAACGGACCTTGTGCCATAAAACCAAAAGCGGACAAGCTGCGCCAAACACAAGATGGAATGCAACCCAATAAAAGAGTTAAAATATTTATAGTAGTCAACCAAGAGTAAAAGTAGGTATGAAATGTCAACTGAGATTAAAATACAACGAAAGCAACTAATATCTAAATATTGATTTAAAAGAAGATAAAACTGAGTTTTATATCGATGGTAATATTGACAACTGAGGAAATGTAGTGTGGTATAAAAGGTATAGACAAAAACATTTATATAAAGTTTAAAAATCCAATGAGGTATAAAAATTTAAATAGATTTGGGTGGGGATTTTCTCCCACCAAGTCTTGCAAGTTTAAAATTCGATTGTTAAATAAATTTCGACGATAGTTAAAAACTGGACAGTTGATTAAAATAGGATGAAAGGTAAAAGGACCCCTACAAGCGTTACACACAGGGGCACTCTCCTAATAGAAGATGCCTGTGAGTAAAACGAATGTGGCCGATACGAAGGTGAGTTAAAGTGACATTTGAATGTTGTATGGGTAATGATGGCCATAATGAAAGTGAGTGAATGCCATGGAGCTTGTTGAGATGTGTGCTCCAATCGTTGCGCCATTCGTTCCACACAATATCTCGAACAGCTTGTCGGAGATCATTCTATGGAACGTGAGGACTTGAAAGTGTCGCAGCATTAAGCTTTGAAGAGACTGGAATAGAATTTGAAATTGAATTTGATTGTGTGTGAGAATGAAATATGTAAAAAACTGAATTTTCAATCTCTTAAACTTTGAAGAGATTGAAAATACACACAGTTTATATAACTTCAAATTACTATATTGAAAAATTAATGTTATAAAATTCAAAGATTTTCCTAAAAGTTTCGTGAATTTACCTTTTAAAGTTGGTTGCAACTCACCCGACAAGATTAAAGAGGAAGAAATAATCTAAAATTAATGAGAATTTCATTATCGTTCTCTAATAGGATGTTTATCATTTTTATTACAGATCCAGACCAGATATTGCATTTGCGGTTAACATAATGTCGCAATATTGTGATGGTTATACTTACAAAACACTGGTCCTACGTTGCTGATGTTATGAACTGTTTTTCTTACAAAGGATTTTAAAATTAATTTTTCCAATCTAAAAAGTTCAAATTTGTTGTTTTTTCAGATGCCAATTGGGGATGTAATCTCAGATATTCAAGCAGTGGCTGTTTAATTTATTTTGGTAACATTTCAATATTATATCATGGAAATCTAAACAAAAGTGCATAGCTCTTAGCTCAATGGAATTCGAATTTGTTGCACTGATTGCATTAAAATTATTTGGTTTAGTAGAATTATAAATGAGTTAAGTTTGTGCGATTACATGAGACCCCTAGTGTATTGCGATAATAAATCGGCTATCTATTCGAAAAATAGCTAAGAAAACTTCGAAACGCATTGGTATCACAAGTACAAATTTACTCGTAAATTGATAATGATGAACTGTTCAACTTAAATTATATTTCATCGGGAAAATAATTTGGCTGACATTTTTGACAAAGCCTTTATTAAATAAATTCAAAAATATTAGCGAAATATTTTTAACTGAATCTATGTTAAACTATAATACATCTGTGCAGAGAGGTTTTACAACCGATGGTCACGTTGACGTGGTGTGAAAGTTTGAAGAATGGTGCCAGGTCTGGTGTTCCCTCGTCATCTGACCGTGGTTCAAGTGGTGTCCTGGGATCTTTCCCTTTGGGATTGATCCAGGACCGTCGTCAATGGCCTGTTGTGTTGCTCCAGCGCGACGTTAATTAAAATGCCTATCTTTACAACCGATGGGTCCGCATGTTGGAATCGGTCTCTCATCCTCTGCAGAGGACTTGATTTAAACTGCCGTATGGTGGATATGAAATTTTAAAGTTATGTAAGTATTATGTTGTGTGTAGACGATTGTAGAAACGATAGACGAGACGTCTTGACTTTCAATGCTTGTATTTGCAAATAACGGTTATCAATAAAACTGATTTTAATGTCTCGTAAACTTTAATGCCTTTGATTCCAATCGCCATTCTCTTTAGAACAATACCACCAGTGGTGATATTCCCTTCTAGAACAATCTTGCTTTGCGTTTTTGAAGAAAATGACACTAGTCAAAATCGGAGAATCTTAACTACTGTAGAAAGATTTACAAAGCATCTTTTACTGGAATCCAATACTACCAATGGATAAAATAGCAAATGTTTGATTTTTAAATGTATAGGGTATCGAAAACCGACGAATTTAACTAGACGCAGTGTAATTTAAATTAAAAAAAGTTTGTCGAGGTCAAAGTAGGTAGTGAATTAACGTCGCACTGGAGCTATAGGCGACTGTCCGGGATCAATTCCGAGGGGAAAAATCCGAGGACGACACGTAATTTTGAATCACGGTCAGATGACGAGATGGACTCCTGAGCTGGCACCCCACGCCAACGTGAGGACATTTGAGGCCACGACAGATTTAACGTCCACCAGACCCCTTTATACGATGGTATTTGGCTGGACCTAGTTTCGAACTCGCAACCCTTCGGATGCCGGTCCGTTACTCTTTCAACTGGGCTACCGTGGTCTCCATACATAAGACACGTCAAGTAACATACACATGGAAAGATTTACTGACACAGAAAAGGGGCCGATTTAGCCTCGCCCAGAGCGTTTTGTTAAAACAAATCATTTCATTAATCATTGGTAATAAATATTTCAGTTTTCCCCTCTTATTTTAGAGGATAAGAGGTATAGCCCCTATGAAGTTGGCGCCCATGTTTCGATATGGGCCGTTAGTAAAGAAATGGAATTTTTATGCAAAATTACGATCTAACGTCTTTTCGAAAAGGTCTAATTTTTAGTTACCAGACTGCATGAACGAAAAGGACAACTGTTCACACATAAAAGATGAGATTTCACTTCATCTAAGTACACGAAGGAGTGTATAGTGGTAGTTGCGAAAATTTTGAAGATAGCTTACTGTTATGGTAATGGTAATTACCATAAAGTAAGCTATCTTCAAAATTTAACGATTAAGCTATGGTGTGGTATTACCATAACAGTAAGCTGTTATAATATGGTGTAACTGTAAGCTAAGTATAATATGGTGGTAATTACCATAACAGTAAGTTATTACCATAACAGTAATTACCATTACCATAACAGTAAGCTACTGTTATGGTAATGGTAATTACCATAACAGTCGCACTGGAGCAACACGGGCTATTGGCGACGGTCGACATCATTCCTGAATCCCGAGGAAAACGCCTCGTAACTTTGAACCACGGATGACTAGGACATCTGAGCTGTCACCACGCCAACGTGATGACATTTGAGGCCACGTCAGATTTAACGTGCATCAGCCCCCCGTGTACACGACGGTCTTTGGCTGTACCGAGTTTCGAACTCGCAACCCTCCGGTTGCTAATCCGTTGCTCTTCCAACTGGGCTACCGCGGCCCATGGAAGGTGATATTTCACTTGATGTAAGTACACGAATGAGTATAGTGGTTGTGACGAAAATTTTAAAAATAACTTACAATTGATTGGCATTTAGCTAATATTCAAACCTTGTTTCTGGAAGTTCATTTTTGCTTTTAAGTCAGTGTTGGAGGATTGGGACATATAAAGTGAATTTTTGCACTTTTATGTCCTCTAAAAAAATCCCAACTTCTCTCATCAGCCCGGGCACTCCAGCGCGGATGTGTTAGTCTGTGAGCGCCATCTGTTGAGCAAGTGCGAACTTTCAACCAATGGGATTGCCCAGCGCGAAACGTCCCGTCAATTCATCTCCCGACTCGGGAATCAACGTCACGTGGTACCTCCTACCCAATCGAATTCCACAAACAGCTCTCACTAGTGCTCGATCGGGCTCGATTAATGTGGAACCGAAATTTCGCGCTCCGGCCGCAACATTCGATACTCAGATTGCGGAATAGCGGGACCCGTCGCACCTTTGCACGAAGAACGCCGGCAACTTGTTTACATTTTCGCCGCTTTGGGTGAGGATCGGCATTCTACGGTCTCTACAAGAGTGCGTTTCGATTCAAGATTAAAAGGACCTCGAAAAGGTTTTTACTTAAACATTCCCCATTGGAAGTGTTTGATTCTTTAGAGTTCAGTATTGTTTTAAAATCCTTCGAGAGTTTACATTTTCACTACACGACATTCAGCTTGTTATTCCACCATGTTGAAGTTTCGCATTTAAGGAAATTCGTCTTCCTCACAATGAAAGAGTTGACAGTCAAACCTCTTGCTTCGACCGTGTCATGAGTTTCCGCTGCGCGACCCCTTTGAATTGTACTAGAGCATCAGCAACGCAGACTAGATTCAACAGAAAGATGACAGCGCTGTCCAACGCGTCGCTCATCAGAATGAACAAACCGAAACTTCGGTTTTCCATCGACGCCCTTATGGGAAAAGACGCCGAAGAAGTGAGCATTTCACCGGAATACCGAGAAAACTCCTCTCCGGTTTCCGTGAAGGACTACAGCATCCCGAAATTCCAGGCCGAAGGCGCCGAAGCCCGGTCTCGGCTCCATCCCCAGAGGTCTCCCCAGCCTCCCGTGCTGGTGCCCATCCCGACTTTCCCTGCTGGCGCTGCCGCCTCCTCGACGCTGATGGGCGGCAGGGACCGGTCCGGCTTCTTCGGGCCGGCCAGCGCCGCCTTCTGCCAACGGACTCTGCCGCACTGTCCCCCTGGGATGGAGTCGGCTTTCAGCGGGATGTTCTTTCCAAGTGACGCCTTGCAATCTTACCCGTGGTACCTGCAGAGACAGAGGCTGCTGCATCACAGATTTACAGGTGAGTCTCTCTTTGGGTGCGAATATAACCCTACGAGGCTCGAAATTGAGGGAAAAAATGTACCCATTTCTCAATTAATTAGTGATTGAGTGAAATATACTCATTTCTCAATTAATTAGGGATTGAGTTAAAAATATACTAATTTCTCAACTAGCGATTGCGATAAAAAATACTAATTTCTCAATTAGTGATTGCAATAAAAAATATACTCATTTCTCAATTAATTAGTAATTGAGTTAAAAATATACTCATTTCTCAATTAATTAGTAATTGAGTTAAAAATATACTCATTTCTCAACTAGCGATTGCGATAAAAAATACTAATTTCTCAATTAGTGATTGCAATAAAAAATATACTCATTTCTCAATTAATTAGTAATTGAGTTAAAAATATACTCATTTCTCAATTAATTAGTAATTGAGTTAAAAATATACTCATTTCTCAATTAGTGATTGAGTTAAAAAAATATACTCATTTCTCAATTAGTGATTGAGATAAAAAAATATACTCATTTCTCAATTAGTAATTGAGTTAAAAATATCTAACTCATTGCTATTGAGAAACTTATACAAAAATACATTTCATTCGGTTAAAGTTTTATTAAAGCACAAAAGTTTTCCCTTTAAGTTCAATCTGATCAGAAGTTTGGAGCCGCGGTAGCCCGGTTGGAGGAGTAGCGGATTAGCAACCAGAGAGTTGAGTTCGAAAGTAGAACCATGAAAAGACCGTCGTGTACGTGTGGTCTGTTGCACGTTATCTATCGTGGTCTCAAATGTCCTCACGTTGGCGTGGTGTGGAAGTTTGGAGAGTGGGGTGCCAGCTCAGATGTTGACTTCGTCATCTGTCCGTGGTTCGAAATTTCGATTTGTTGTCCTTGGCTCCTTCCCTTCGGGATTGATCTTGGGCCGTCGACGATAGCCCGTTGGTGTTGCTCCTGCGCGACGTTAATTAACTACCTACCAGATGATAAATACAACGCAGGAAAAATAATTAAGAAATGTTAGCACATATATTAAAATCAAAACGGGACAGTTGACATTAAAAACATACTTTTGAAGTTACGATCCGATTATTTATAATTTTCACTTTCCTACTAAATATTCTATATATTAATTTTGTCCGAAAATATACAGTTGTGTGGAAGTTACTACATAATGTGATCAAAATTTTTGATGGATTAGCAAAAATTGATTGGTATTAATTTCCATGTATTGTCATTATTTTAATTCACAAAAGTTTCTATATATGAATCAAATTTACTCCCATTTGGTAAGTGTATCACTTAAATGTAAAGGTAGACATTTTTATACTGAAACATCTAACACTTTGCAGAAAAGCAAAGGTTAAGCAACATTTTAAACCAAAATTTCAAAACTAGAAAGCATGATGAATTTCTTATTTTCACTTAGATATATTCAACAGATAACAGATTATCAAAAAAATTTGATGCAATAGAAAAAATGATGCACAGGGAACAAGGAATCAAAGACCGTCAAAAAATCTCAGTCGGAAATGAACGCGTTATTGTAGTAGACTTACCGTACTTATCTGCCGTATGTTTTTTTGTCGTAAATGTAAAAATTATACGAGTTGAAAAATCTTTTAGTTATCTAGAGTTTGATAGCAACTAATTTTTAAACTAAAAGTAAAAATATTGATTTTGGTGATTTTAGTATATCCCCTTAAGTTATAATGAATTATAGAAATAACCCATAAAAAGGTTATAATGCAGATTGCTTCAACACAGATTTACAGGAATCTTTATAGTGCTAATACAGTAGAACCTTGATTATCCGAGCTCCGATTAATCGAATGTCCGTGCTATCCGAGCTGAATTTTAGTTTCCTTACTTTGAATCTTTCAGTAGTAGTAATAACATGAAGTAAATATTATTTGTATTTCGTATAGGCTGTTTTGTGTTATCCAAGTTTCTAGTAAAAGGTGGCCTTGGTCCACATCACCTAGGATAATCAAGGTTCTACTACATCTAACCCCACAAGGCACGTAGTTTTGTTTGGATTTGAAAAAATACTAGTTTCCAACTGATGTATGTAGAGGGAAAATGAATAAAATGTAAGCATACGTTAAAATAAATTAACGTTAACCAAATAGCCCCTAAACTTCAAAAATAATGCAATAAAACATAAACATTAATAATAACATTAACAATAATAATAAACATTAACAATAAAACATAAACATTAAAATAAATTAACGTTAACCAAATAGCCCCTAAACTTCAAAAATAATGCAATAAAACATAAACATTAATATTAATGTGGAAATATTAATATCAAACAAGTTTTTTATTTTATTAATTAAGTTATAAAACAATAAAATGGTATTGTAAATATTCCAATCCTCCCTCAAAGAGCATTTCTGAAGGCTAATTTCAAAGTTAATTCCGGTCTAATTTACCCTAGTGTTGCAAAAAAACGACAATAAAGCCATACATCAAACTAAACTAAAGTTAGTTCCTGTTCCTGTCATCTGTTAACTGTTTTGTGAGCAAAAATAACAAGAAATAAAAGTAACCAAACCAAACGATAAAAGCAACCAAAATGATTATTGAACTTGTGATGTTTGCTTTTCGGAAACATTTAATGGACCAATTCATAAAGAATTAAAAATTGCTTCCAATATTATGCATTCTAAGGCTAGAAGCTAAAAAACATACAAAATAACAATGTTATTATCTCAATATGTTCAAGGTCAACTTTATAATGAGTTTAAGAAATTATGTTGCTTGGTGTTAATATTACCTTTTAGTATTTTCTTCAGGCAGAGATGCCCTAGGGTAGTAACACATAGCGTGTAAATAGAAATGACTCCTAACAATTAATTCGTATGTTGATTTTTGAGACGGGATTAAACTCATTGTGCTTGAAATTTGTAATATGAATGTTTCCAACAATGAAGAATAATGGCATATTATTCATTTTTAGCATCTCTGCTCTTGCAACCAAAATTTTCATGCTCGTCGAATTGGAAGCACATGACAAAACCCCATGTGCCCCACTTAGACACAGGTTTGGGTTTCGAAACTATTGAAGTTGAAATGTGTGTTGAAAAGCAATTTAAAATTAATACTGAATTGGCATGACATATATTGGCACTTTTACTTAACATTTATATTACAATTTAAATGTTAAGTAAAAGTGAATATAAGATTCGTCATCATTGTTGGTTGAATATAGGTTAAGTGTATATTCGGTGACTCGATTAAATTTTCAAACTTCTGGTCAATGATGAGAAGACTGAGATTTCTGTCAAAAGCTCCATCACGAACAGTCAAGCTTCTCCATCAAATTCTGAAAAACAAGCATAAATGAATCAGTTTTATTCCAGATCTAAAATAAATGTCAGCTACATAGATCAAAATCAGGGAATCAATTTCTAGCATACTAGTAAATGCTACAGTACATCTTCATCTTTTATGGCCAACATGAATGAAATCATTTCTTATTTAAACTCAAGGTTCATATTTTTGCTGAAGGAGCATATTGTTCCACTTAAATATATCCTCCTTATATGCTACAATACTCTTATAGTTTAAATATATTAAAAGGAAACAAAAAATTGCATACCATCAACTTTTTGCAATCGACTATTAGCAATCTGATGATATTTTGATATTTTTAGAACTTCAATTTGCTAATATGCCAAGAATATGTTACCTCTGCATTATAAAAAAGTATTAGCTGTGGATGATAATTTCAATTTAAGACAGCCATATTAAATTATACAAAGTTGAATATTTGTTCATCGTTATGTTTAATGTACTACCTGAACATTACTAAGCAATAATATCCTTACAGTTATAATAAGAGTATTACTCGTTATTTATTACGCACTACTATTTAACACTACTAAGTCACAATACCCTTATAGTTATGTAATAAGTATATTGTGACCTAGTAATTTTAAATAGTGGTGCATGAAAATGAATACACAATTTTGTATCCTTAATGCTTTTTTGTCCACGATACCTTATTTTAAAACTACAAGGATATTATGTCATAAGGCAGTCATTTATTAGTATTATACTTTCCAAGTTTTATTTTCTAAAGAGTATTTTCTTTTAAATGATTAAGTTCTGCATTGCTTTAAAAGCGTCTAATATCGCATTCATTACATATCATAAACCTATAACTTTCCTGCAAATCGGTTTTGGAAAATTAAAGCTCACAAAAGTTTACTATGAAGTTTATTACTTTTAATTTATATTCCTTTCTCGTATATTATGCTCATAATGTGCATTTTGTGAGCATAAGAGATAAAATCAAAGACAGTATTATTTGGATTTAACGTCTCCATACTTATTAGTATATGGATGAAGTACCATATTTTTTGGAGCTTAAAATATAAGAGGGTTGATGACTAGGAAAAGAAACTGTTGCACAATAGCAGAGAAATAATGGGAAAAATAATTATGCATTTGAGAAAAATACGAAAAAGAACCCAAATATTAAATTAAATATGTGCTAAAATGAGACGGAACTATTAACAATTTAGCTGCCATTAAAATGAAGTTTTAAGTACTTAGTAAAAGTGTAGTCAGGAAATACAATTTGGTTTTGTTAAATTGAAACTGTAACAGGAAGTGGAATCATTTCCTTCTCATTTCAGTGTAGGTGAAATCGTCAATAACGCATCTAATGTTATTTTCAGCCACTTATTTTATATACCGTATGGGGTGAACTCAATTTATTTTCAGAAATAGTTTTTACGGGATATAAAAACTTGAAACATAGTTTAAAACGTTAATATTTTGATTTGTACACATTCCCATATGCATAATTCATTACTTGCTGAGGTTTACACATGGACAGCTTATACTTCAGGAACAGCTCTGTGTTCCACAGAGGGGTCTAGTATCTGGGTAGAATAAATGCAAAATAAGAATTAACAAAAAGTGAATATGTATAGTAATTTTATACAAATTTTACACAAAGAACGCGACTTTATATAAAGCCTCCTTTGACTTAACCTTTACTTGACGTTTCCTGTCTTGTGTCTGAAGCAGCTTGGCAAATATGGTCCTTGAGTCATAAAATCCAACCAATCTTTGACCTAATCAAGTTCAAAGGGTCTAGTGGACTAAGGATGAAATTTTTGCACAACTCTTTTAATTGAGAGGTATTTTCTCAATAAGATTTTTTTCAAGCAAGAAACAATGGATTGTCTGCAATACTATTTAAAAATTTATGCTGCTATCAAATAAACATCGTTCGGCTTATAGCAAAAACTCATTAATTGACATTTTTGGAGACATTAAACGCTTATTTTCATGATGAAAAATGCATTATGAATCATCATGATGAAAAATGCGTCGACTTAGAGCACAAACTTAGCATAAGCTAGCAAAACAAAATTTTTACTTTATAACTGTTTAAAGACTTAGTTTTTAGGTAAAAAAATTATATAAATCTTGAGTGTTATATGTCTTTTAAACATTACATTATGAAAATCTATTTCTCATCATTATGAAACAAGCATTTAGTGTCTCCGAAAAAAAGGTCAGTTAATGAGTTTCTGCTCTAAGCCGACGATATTGTAATCTGTTAAAAAGATATGTTACATATTTTTACCTAAAAGCCAAGTCTTAACGACTGCAGAAAACAATTTTTGTCAGTTTGAGTTTCTGCTTTAAGAGCCTAAGACATTCGAAATATCCAGAAATTGGGAAACATGTCTCATTTATCTCTTGTTAATTCTAACTCTCTTGTTAACTTGTTTCACTTATTGCTCATTAAAAAGCTTGCTTTTGAACCAAAAGGGGAGATTTGAATTCCTCTACCGAAGCCTCCTGTTTCAACGCAATTAAAATATAATGCTTCAGCACTGTCTTTATGAATAATCAATGAGAGAAACAAAAGATGCCCTGATCTCGGTAGAGTTCAAGATTCGACCAAAGATGCGCATGACCTCCGAGAGAATCCTTGATCCTTCCTCAAAGGAAATCTTCGTCCCCCGTCAGAAATATATGAAACATAAAAACGAGAGAACTGGGATGGTTTGCTAAGTCCAAGGTGGACTATCGCGCATTAATAACACTTACAAGCTGGAAGATTGGTTTACGAGACCAGCGGCTAATCTGACATAAGTCCCAGTATCAACAAACAAAACCAACACAAAATCCAGTATTGGTTTACGGCTTTTGTAAGAACCTGACCCCCGAGTGAACCTCGCCGCGTTGCTGCCTCGCAGAGGGAAGCGTGGCGAGCTGCAGATGCATAATTCATGACTTGATGAAGCGTCAACTGGAATGCTTAAGCTCTCGTGCCAAACTGTTGCTCATAATCCAATTTAATAAGCTATGAACGTGGAAAAAACGCCAGTTCCCTTGCGGACCTGCTCATGAGGTGTTAGAGATGTCAGGTTAGCAGGTGAATCAAGAGGAATCTAATAAGAGGTAATAAAATAAAACCTTACACCTGCGCCGACCCCCTCTGGTGCTTGTGTTATTAGATAGAAGATGCTTTTGTTGGAAGCGTATTTGATTCCCGAATAGGTTCCCTGTTTTTCTATGAATTTTCGTTTGTGGTGGCGACAAATTATTTTAAACATCTATATTCGTGTCTATTTCTGTACTGGTTGCAGGGCCGCGGTTGCTCAGTTGAAAGAGCAACGGATTAGCAAGAATTAATTTACGGAGGGTTGCAAGTTCGAGATTAGGTCCAGCCACAAAGACCGTCGTGTACACGGGGGCTGGTGCACTTTTAATCTGTCGTTCCTCAAATATCCTTTGTCGTTGTGTGGAAGTTTGGAGAGTGGGGTGCCAGCTCAGGGGTTCTCATCATTTGCCGTGGTTCAAAATTACGAGGCGTTGTCCTCGGATCTTTCTCGGGGATTGATCCTGGACCGTCGCCAATAACACGTTGTATTGCTCCAGTGTGACGTTAATTAACTACCCAAATGCGTTCCCTATTTTGCAATGAATTTTCGCTTACGTTTGATACAATGTTTTAAATATCTACGTGTTTATTTCTGCACTGAAAACCCTCTTATACTCTAATAAATGGCCTTTCTCCAATTCCGTCTTCATACTTTAAGAGGAGAGTCAATGTAATAGATCCTAAGGGCCAACTAGAGTGACCAACTCTCGTATTTCCCGAGAATCCTAGTATTAGAACTGCTCTCACGGTACATCTCCTTTAGGTGTGTACGGGCTTTAAGGACCCTAGGTACTCTAGCGATCTTTCCTTTTCACACGGGGTTTATTATCTTTAGTAAACACGGGTGTCGCGATTCCGGATACCCAAGCGAACTTTTTCTGCTTTCATTCCACTATGATCCCTAAAGCCTCTTTTTTGCCTTTCACACTTTACTTGACGTTGTCTTGTGTTTGGCGCAGCTAGGCCAAATAGGGTCCTTGCGCTATACAACGCCAAAACAACCGACAGTGGAGAGCTTACTTGTAGATCGTAGTTTCTTAAGGTGGATGCTTATGGAATCTTGGGGGTAGTACTGTACCCAGGGGAAATGGGGACATTGAGGAGTAAGAGTGGGCAATAGGAAGATGATAAAGAAATGTGTCGCATAATTTTTTAAGCTCGACCATGCAGATCACTTGCTACAGCGATGCATTGTCATTGATTCTTTTAACTAAAAAAAAGGAACCGACTGCAACTAGTTGATTGGAAATTTAACCCTCAACAAGTGATTAGGACGAGATATCTCGTCCATCAAGATCTGGTCAGTATTGCTAATGAGACGAGATACCTCGTAGGGACAACCACCAGGAGTGTTTAGGATGCCGATGACGAAAATAGATCCTCATGGACAAATTGGAAGCACAGCACCAGGGGTTCATCCTTCTCATTAGTGATTATTTTTTGTTTTACTGATATGATTTGATATTAATTTCAAGAATAGTAGTCAATCTAGTGTGTTTATGCGCAATTTATATTTTGTTACTTCAATTTAATAAATAGCTTTATAATTTCAGTTCCCAGTTACTTTATGTCTAAACTAGCTTTTCGAAATTCTAAAGCTACTCACACAGCTCCATAAGTATTTTGGGGTAATTCAAAAATTATAGTCACAGCCAAACTTGCAATTTATTATTAACTGAGGTAGTTTTACAGAAGGGGGAAGCGAATATTTCTCTTTGAAAAGGGGGCGTGGAGCCAAAAGAATTTAGGAGACTACTGTAGCTCAGTGGTTCTTAATCTTTTAAGTGATCGCCGCCCCCTTTAAATCTAAAAATAAGTTCTCGCACCCCCTTGAAAAATGTTTCTATTTCTTTATTTAGGAAATTACTTCTATTGCAAGATTATTTATTGAAAAATAATTGCATAACATTTACATGTACATACAAAATAATGTCTCAATTTTTAATGGCTACGTTGTTTATTCATACTTTTGAAGCGAGGCTCCTATTTTGAAAGCCACTCGTAAGTCATCATTTGCATTTAAGTGATTTCTGGCTTTTGTTTTTATGTGCAAAAGTGATGAAAAACCCATTTCACACAGGTAGGTGATGGCAAATGGTAAGTGTCTAATGCTGCTTTTGCCAGCAGTGGATAAGGTTCTGTGTACACCAGAATTGTTCTAAGACCAGTTTTTCAAATTCCATTTGAATACGTGCATTGACTCGAATTTCAATAAGATAGTCTTATTAAATCGCTGTAGTCCATTGAAACTTCTCTCGCACCCCTGGAAATGCTTTCTCATCCCCAGGGGTGCACACACCCCAGGTTAAGAACCACTGCTGTAGATAGACAATGGCGAATCACCCACAAGGCACGAGCCTATGTTATTTTTGTGAGATGATCGCAATCGGGCGTATGAGTTCCATGATATCCATAATCTGATTATTTAAGATTATCCAAATGTTATGATTAAAATTAAACTAGTGGATTTAACTTTTTCTCGTGTTTTCTGACATGTTGGGAATTCGCTTACCCCATATCAAAGATTAGTAACGAGAATTGTATATTAATTTCATTTGTGAAAACTACAAAAATTCAGTGATAACTTCAACAGTGGAATTTAACATTAAGTGCTAATTGCAATCAATTTATGTAATGCATTTTTGATAATTTGTTAAATTAGACTAACCAGTACAGCAGCTGCCGATGCTTTTAATGGTCCTCATGTTTGTTTTTAACAAATATTAAATCGTATTTGCTTGCCTAAATTGCTAACTTAATAAGTTATACAATTTTGATTGATAAATTGTCAATCTTATGTTAGGTAGGTATTTAATTAACGTCGCACTGGAGTAACACATCAGGATATCGACGACGGTCCGGGATCAAACCCGAAGAGTAGGTAGGTATTTTAATTAACGTCACACTTGGAGCAACACAACGGCCATTGGTGACGGTCCGGGATCAATCCCAAAAGGAAAGATCTGAGGACAACACCACGTAATTTTGAACCACGGTCAGATGACGAGGCAACACCTGAGCTGACCCCCACTCTCCACACCACGCCAACGTGATCAAACGCAAAGGGAAAGATTCATGGAAAACAAAAAGTAATTTTGAACCATGGTCAGATGACGACGTCACTCTTAAAACTAATATTTACAGAATAAAAATATAAACACATTTCACAAAATGTACCAAATTTTTACAGTATACCCCTTTCTTACTTGAATGTATCTATTTTTCTATCGAGGACGCGGTAGCCCGGTTGGAAGAGTAACGGATTAGCAACCGGAGGGTTGTGAGTTCGAATCCAACCAAAGACCATCGTGTACAAAAGGGGTTGGTGCACGTTAAATCCGTCGTGGCCTCATATGTCCTCACGTGGTGTGGAAATTTGGAGAGGGGTGCCAGCTCAGGTATTGCCTCGTCATCTGACCGTGGTTCAAAATTACGTGGTGTTGTCCTCGGATCTGTCTTTCGGGTTTGATCCCGGACCGTCACCAACAGTCCGTTGTGTTGCTACGTTAATTAACTACCTACCTATTTTTTAATTTTCTAGAAACAAACTAAGCAAATTACTGCAGCCCAAACAGAAAATTTTGGATTTTCTTTCGCTGATATTTAAACATGTTGTAATCAGTAATTGTTTTTCTATATGGCATCATAGCATAAGAACAAGTTCAAAAACCAGTTTATTCCAATTAAATAGACATTGATAAATTCGAGTAGTAAACACGAATTTATGAATGAACCAGAAACCAGCAAATTAAATTCAGAGATTAAATCTACTAGACCGCCTATATGCTTGAACAAAATATTTCAAGCTTATGATGAATTACTATAGAGGTAAGTATAACTCTAAAAAATGGTTATAACCTTTTAATTTTGTGTGCAAGTTAATTGAAGTTAGTCTTTTGCTTAGGACGAATATAGCGAAGGTAAGTAATTATCGATTTAAACAGGTGTAGAATATATTTTACTTGATCAGGTACGTAAATGGGATGGTTGAAGAAAAGAACCTCCGTTAAAACGAAAAATTTCTTGCCTGTCAACAATTTCTTCCAGTATAAGTAATTGTAATAAATGTCACTTCTGATTTCAAGCTTTTTCTCTCATACTTAAATAGGCTAGTTCGTTTAATCGAATATTAAGGCTAATCAGTAATTAAAATTTATGCTTTCGCTTTTTTCGTATTTTAAAATTAGGTAGGTACTTTAATTAACGTGACACTGTAGTAACACAACGGGCTATTCTATTAAGAGTTTAAACAATGTAAAATATAATTTTAAATAGACTAATCACACAAATCTCTAAAAATAACAGAATCAATATTTTTTAAAATTTTGGGTTTCGATTAGCTTTAAAACTAAAAAATGGATAATCAATGCTAAACATTCATGCCTTCATCGTTTATTTGATATTCATTTTTCGGTTTTAAAGCCGAATAGGGAACCCAAAATTCTCAAGAACTGATTTTGAGATTCGGTTACTCTATTTCGAATTACATTTTATTTTTGTTTAAACTTTACTTTTTGCTGAACTTTAAGCTCTCTTAATAGAAGTTTAAAAATATGAATAAATCGAATAATAAACTCAATTAAATAAACTCAAATTTTAAACTTCACACTCGATTTTGTTATGATGAACATTTTCTATCGCTTCGAGGTACCTTTTCTAATAAACTACTCTTACCTGATAAATACAATTTTTGCAATAGGTTCCACAAGATGGTTATACCCAAGTGACCGTTTACTTATGCGTAAGTAGTTAGTTTTATACGAATTTTTTAGAACACGAAACAGAAATTTTCTGATTTTGAAGTTAATTCTACACAAATGTTTTTTGATATTGTGAAATTACAATGTTAACCCTCCTGGTTGTTGTCTCAACGAAGTATCTCGTCAGTAGCAAAATTGACCAGATCTTCATGCACGAGATATCTCGGCGAGCTGTAGGCGGTCGTCGAATGACGCACCGCCTACAGCTCGCACGTTATAAAAACACTTAAAATAAAAAAAATGCACAATTTACTACTACCACCAATCACCTGAAAGATTTAGTTTTTCCAAAGTTGAAGGTTGATAAATCAACATACATGGGCCGTTAAGCCTCTACCCTCCTGGTGGTTGTCTCAACGAAGTATCTCGTCATTGGCAAAACCTGATCAGATCTTGATGGGCGAGATATCTCGTCATTAGAAAACTGACCAGATCTTGATCTCGTCATCAAAACATCAACAATATCTTGATGACGAGATATCTCGTCAAAACCACTTGGAGGGTTAAATCTTCATATTAGTGTATAAGTAAATGCCTATTGAGCATACAAAAAATTCAATCCGGTATCCACGGGATACTAAGAAAATGTACATAGGAATTAGGTGAGTTTACATTATGTATTGAACCTTTCTCAACTCTCATTAATAAAAAACAGACGATATCTATTTCCGCGCAATGTCACCAGCTGATTTTCTTGTCCTAAGTAGAATAAAGTCACGTTTTGGGAATAGCTTGTAAGAATAAAACACGTGTAAAGGAATTGATCCCTATGCATTTTTTTCCTTGCAAGCCACAAATTGACCGGACATCCAATAAGCGCATGTATATTCTTTTCAATGCGAAACAACATGTCGGTGCGCATGCGTATTTCAGCCTATTTTAGTGTCGCACATCGACCTTCTAATGAAATAGACAGAGCATGTGGATGGAGTCGCTGTCGTAAGATCTCGAGTAAGGCTTACGAATCACATTGGGCTGATTGGACATCAAAGTGCATACTATGGTTTTTAATCTCGCTGGATAATCACTTAAACCAATCAATAACTAGTCTCCATTAGAATACATGCTTTCTCCCATACCCACGTGGTGGGCCGTGGTACCCCAGTTGGAAGAGCAAGAAATTAGCAACCGGTGGGTTGAGAATTTGAAACTCGTTCCAGCCAAAGATCGTCGTGTACACGGGGGCTGGTGCACGTCGTGGCCCCAAATGTCCTTACGTTGGCGGAGTGTGGAAGTTTAGAGAGTGGGGTGCCAGCTCAGATGTTGTCGTCATCTGACCGTGGTTCAAAATTACTAGGCGTTGTCCTTAGATCTTTTCTTTCGGGATTGATCCCGGACAGTCGCCAATAGCCCGTTGTGTTGCTCCAGCGCGACGTTAATGAACTACCTACACATACGCGCGTGACAGGTCCTCAAACAGCGATCGGCAGAGATAACACGAAACAAGCTCCGTCTATCTCATCAGGTCGGTGGTGTCGCAGGGCTGATGTTGGACCATTGTGTGGCTTGCCTTAGAGAAATACATAGGGCACACGAATGAAACGGAAATAATTCTCTGCTCTTTTATTTCAACAGGTCCAGATCTGCCTGGATACCTTTTACCTCCATTTCGAAAGGCAAAACGAATTCGTACAGCATTTTCCGCATCCCAGTTAATGAAACTGGAGAGTGCATTCGATAAAAATCACTATGTCACGGGTAACGAAAGAAAACAACTTGCGGAGAATTTAGGGCTGACTGAAACCCAGGTAAGAAACAACCTACTTTTCCCAGTCTTGTTGCTTTTATTAGATGAATGCGAGATTAAAACTCGCACAAATTGTTAAGTACCATTTTCAATACCTTTGCATGTTTTTACATTGTTTACAGTGGCGTAGCCAGAGGTAGAACCAGTTAAGGCACCCAGGATTTCGATCTGAATAGAGCTACACTGATATCGTAAGCTCGTATTTTAGGGGGTAGCCGATGGATGATTAAAATGTCAAGTCAAGCGAGCCATAAATGGGAGGATGGTTGGTTGATTTGGGCTTTGTGGTGTGATGTCTAAAAATGCACGAGCTGCGCCAAACGTTAAACTAAAAAAATTATATAAAAACATTGGAAATGTAAACCAGCAACCAACATTAAAAGGTATGGTAAAACTATGTTGGTGTTAAGGACATGAATGAACATGAAAACAAAGTAACATACTTTAATCAAACTATGGAAACAAACGTTAAAGTATGGTGGTGTGCCCTTTTGGTTACTTCAAGGTATATTAATGAAGTATTTACATTACTTTGTTCAACCCTTGTCAATAAATGATGGGTGGTCAAATATAGCCCTTACGCCATAAAACCCAACTCAACCAACCAATAAACAATGGAACGTTTTGATATATTTGTAAATGGTATAAAATATAACGAATAAATATTCGTCATGAACCAAAAAATATCAAAAACATCCTTAAACCAAAATTAATTAAACAAGTATATTTTTGCTTTTTTAAGTTTTGGAGGGGCTTAAGCCCCCATAGCGTCCTACGTAAGAGCGCCCCTGAGGGTTTGAGCCCCCTGAAAGTGTTGGTTTGTGATTTTTAAAATATCCCTACAAATAAAATATTAGGTACATGAAATGGGGTTTAAATATTCTCCAAATCAAATAATAGTTATTTTGTATTCTTAAAATAATTATTATTTCATGAATTAATATTCATTATATAACATAATTGTTTTATAACTTGATATTCATCAAAAAGTAGGAAAGCAACGATTGCGGACATTATTTTTCTGCTTGGACTCAACCATTTTACGAATTTACATATCTACGTATTGTATCTATCCTTTAGCAATGACACAAATGTAGGAAGTTAATTTCCGGGAAGTTTAGAATAATCGCTGATGCTATTTAATGTAATTTATTTTGTAAATATTTGTGGATAACTTTAGCCATACGTCTCATATCAACCGAATGTCTTATGCTTTTACAGTATCCCGCTTAAAATACTGTGGTAACCAAGCATAACATAAAAGACCTTTTAAGAATGTGATACGACCAACAAATGTTTAACATCCAGCTTAAAATTCACATTGTGGTAATCAAACGTAACATAAAAATAACTTTTTAAAAATGTGACAAGACCTACAATCGCGCTCACAATATCCAGCTTAAAATCCACATTGTGGTAGAAAAAGTAATATAAAAAGATCTTTTAAAAATGTGATACGACCTATAATCGCTTACAATATCCAGCTTTAAATTCACACTGTGGTGACCAAAAATAACAAGACCTTTCGAAAATGTGATAAGACCTATGCGTCAAGCTTTCTTACAAATCTCAATCACAGTAATGAACAGTTATCCGCTTAAGTAACCACTCAGCGAAAAGATCTTACAGCAGATGTGACATTCCTTCCGTTAAAATACGAGTGTTTTGCAAAGTACAAGACACTGTCAGCAGCTGGGTTGTATGCGGAATGCTGTCGAATCTTCCCCATACTCTCCGTACAAGATAACACCTAAATTAGCGCGATTGTTTACTGGACGCAACTCCTAGGTGAGGCCCGATCCGATGTTATCTTTGACATACGATCATTTCCTAACGCGAGGTGTTCGCCTTAACTGCCGAGCCAAGTAGCTCCCATGAGAGTAAAAAACGATTAAATGACTGCACACACCCTCAATGCTTGCGTTGGTTTTCTTCCTATGAGATAACGCAGGAATATATCTCCCCCTACTGATGGTTTTTATCTACTCGATGGTAGTCACAGTTGGGTTTCTGACTGGGTAGGCAGACCCGCACGCTGGGTTCAGAGTCACACTTTCGCGGTGCTAAATTCTACCTGAAATTTACAAGGTTGGGGACTGCAGAGCAGAGATGTTTAACGCTCTTTGACCACCTTCCACAAGTGAGCCCGTTTATCTTGATCCCCCTCACGGACGCTACTTTATTTGTTATCTTCCACAAAGCGTTTTGGGGATGTTAGTCCTAAATCATTGTTCATGTTTCCCTTCAACTTGCGAGTTGACAATGGATAGTTTTAAATTTTTACGATGCCCGGGACCGGTTGGTTTAGTTTGGGGATGGAGATGCGGTTTTTCAAATAATTCTTCACTGAGTACTTCTGATAAAACCGTTTGAAGGGTGTTATTGCTCTGAAAGCCGTTCCTGGGTGGTGTGCTGGACGTACACTTGAACATGGTCGGAAAATAAAGGCGGCCAAAAGACAGGCACAATATGCCTGTAGCTTTAAATAAACTCGTCCAACAATTAAATTTTTCGATATCAATTTTTTATACATATTCGTTCTGTGTAGGTTCGTGTGTAAGTCTTTTTTGCCATTGCAATGAAAGGTACCTATGAATAGGCATATTTGTCTTTACATTAGAATATTAAAAAATCACTCGTCTAAGACGGAGAAAACCAAAATTTAAAAACTACGGTATTTAAATAATTGGACTTTTTTCTTAAAACAAAATTGAAGGATCGTTTGATTTATAACTGACCAATTTTGGTAAAATATTAATTTCTGGTCAAAACTAATAATGGACATTTATGGAAAAATAAAATTAGCTTTTCCTTGAAACGAAATTAAAGTAATTAAGAAGGTCAATTTTATTTGGAGCTTATAAAAATTGATCCAATTTAGTTAAAAAATGTTTATGTACAACAAATCTATTATATTTCATTTCTAATTCTATTGTATCTAATAAATGAATAGGTATTATTTCCTCTAAAGAAACGTCTTTATTCTCCTCTGATTGCGAAATTCGGGTTTCGGCTCTAGAAGAATATTCTTAACTTCTAGTCCCTAACTTGTGTGAAGAAAATTTCAAGGATATATAACAAGCCTGTCTTGATTTTCGTGTCAGAACATTCAGTACTTGGCTATCAAAAGAATATATTTTGTATCCAATACTTTATGGTTTGGAAAAGATATTTTCAACTTAAAAAGTTTTTCCATTTGCGCATATTACTATCTCGCTTCTCCTTCAATATATGTTTTATACGGCCGACCAAGAGATGTTGATGGCTCAGGTGATCTATTTTCATGACAAAATTTCTTTTCAGTCAGGCAGAACTTTTAGTTTTCAAGTACTTTCATCGAAAAGCTCGGCACCATCTTTCGTCGAAAGTGCTACATAAAAGACATTCCTTTATTACCTGTTCAGTCGATGAATTAATATTCTCACCATTCGTGTTTCTTAATCAAAAATTATTGAGAACTTCTCGTCTGTGCAACCAGATTTCAAAAGTCTTCGTTCTTGAAATGATGCATGTCTATAAGAAACTGAAATTTTGTTAAGGATAGCAAGTAATTGCTGGAAAATTTTGTATGAAATTAAACACTAATAAGCACTGAATTCAACCATGCGAAAATTATTACCGCCGAACACCGCTATTTGTTATAAGTTTGAATATTCATATTTGTATTTTGCAAAACAAATATACAGTCAAACCTCATTAAGACGAACTCGATAATACGAATTACTGATAATACGAACTAAATTCCAATCCCGTCACAATGTATATTCAAAGAATGTTAACTCATTCGTTCAAGAATTCGGGTTACGCTAATTTCCGGTTTCGACGAACGAATTTTCGAAACTCAAGGGCAAATACATTCTTTTCAATCATATCAAACATCCTCTTCAACAGGTTTTCTTCACGCTTCGAATTCCTTCCTATTTCATTCCTTCTATAGATTCCTCTGTTAGGCAGCGAAAATTGATTTACTCAATTAAACAGCGTTAACCACATCAAAGATTTTCTTAAAGAATGTCACAAAAACAAAAAACGATAACACTATTTTGAGACGCAAAATTGCGAAATCAGGAAATATCTAATCAAGAATTATCTGTAGCCCGAAATTATTTATGTAATCAAAAAGGTATCTGTAATCAAAATCGTGTATAATTTTTGTGATGAAGAATACCATTTATCTGTGAACCAAGAAATGTACAATTAGCAATGTAAATACATTAATATTTTATTTTATTGTTAAAACAATCTCTTCTGAATTCGGATAACACGAAATACGGTTAATACGATTTTTTACGGTCCCGAGAAATTCGTCTTGATGAGGTTTAACTGTATATCCAAATCCTTTCAGCTCACATTAAATATTATGGACAGACTCTTACGGGTGTTTCATTAGATACATTAAAATAACTTACTGATAGGATAATAAAGCAGCTCTTTTTTACGGCATGTCAAATTGTTGAAAAACAAAGTAACAGCATGCTTTCAAACTTGGTATGCGCTCGATGACTTTCAGACAACTATAACTCCCATAACAAAAACAATACTACCCCTAAAACGGAAATGAAACGCTGGATGGTTGGTTGTTTTTATGGCACAAAGGCCATATTTGGCCAAGCTGCGCCAAACACAAGACGACGTTAAGTAAAAAATGTCTTGAATGGGAAAAAAGAGGGGCTGGGAATAGAGTAGTGCGATGAAAGCGGAAAAGATCGCTTGGGTATCCCGGGAGCACGACTCCCGATGAAACGCTGGAATAAAAAAAGTAAATATAAGGCCGACCTTCAGATTGTTTGCTTTCAATATTTGTGCACGACTAAACTTATTCAAAAAATCGAAAAAATCAAAATTGGCCAAGAAATCGGGTCACAGAAACCATAGTGGTACGATTCTTTATCTTAGTATCTCTTTTTTATGACGGGCTGGTTAAACCTCATCATGTGAGAGCAACAGCTATTTCTCAAATAGCTAAAAATACATATTTTGCTGTCACGATCAATCATCTGAAAGATTTCTAGTCTTTCCTAAGTCCACCCAAAGTGATCACCGCTCCCACTGCTCGCAGAGAAGGGAATTTAAGGCGTATAAATTTCATCTTTCATTGTTTACCTATCTAAGGCTTCATTAGAAAGCGGTGCACATACATGTAGAAACATTGGGAAACCTGTTGAATGCGGATTTCAGTGATACATTTCACAACTATCCCAACTTAAGAGACGCTGTAGCTCAGTTGGATGAGCAACCGAGCAAACTCGGTCCAGTCAAAGACCGTCGTGTTCACGGACCGTTGGTGCACGTTAAATCTGTCGTGGCCCCAAATGTCCTCACGTTGGCGTGATGTGGAAGTTTAGAGAGTGGAGTGCTAGTTCGGATGTTGACCTCGTCATCTGACCGTGATTCAAAATTACGATGCGTTGTCCTTGGTTCTTTCCCTTAGGGATTGATCCCGGACCGTCGCCAATGGCTTGTTGTGTTGCTCCATTGCGACGTTAATTAATTACCTACCCAACTTAAATAATTTCATCTTTTATATGGAGAAAATGATTAAAATTGTGTGCTTAGCAGCCTGTTTTTGTTTCTGAAAGGGGATGCGTTACTCATCATTTTTGTAAACTATTGCTAATTAGTACTTTAAATATCAAATCATGTCGAGATTGAATTTGCTCTTCTACAGGGAACTAAAATTGTTACTATCGATGCTTGATCTTCTAAATCGCTTAAATTAAGTTGGATCGCAATTCCATGTAAGACAATTCCAATCCAAGTCATCCGAAAAATAAACTGAAATAGAAATCAATGTTTAATTTTTCTTGCTTAAATTAGGTTGTATCGCAATATTGCGGGATTAGAGCAATAGCTCATCAACATACAAAAGCAATTTTTACCGTACAATTGCTTAGACTTAGGTTTTAGGTAAAAAAATAAAAGTTATAAGCATTTTGATGATGTTAGGTTTTTTCCAAACAGATTCCAATATTTCTCATTATAAAATAAGCATTTAGTGTCTCCAAAAAAATGCCAGTTAATGAGCTTCGGCTATAAGTCGACATATGGCAGTTCAAGTGTCCGAAAAATAAACTATAAAATTGCAGATATCGACACTTGATTTTTTTTCTTTGAATTAGATTGTATCGCAATATTGTGGGCTTAGAGCAGAAACTCGTCAACTAACAAACCTATTTTTTACTGTACGACTGCCTAAAGACTATTAGTTTTTAAGTAAAAAAATAAAAATTATAAGCTTTGGAGGTGTTATATTTTTCAAACAGATTGCAATGCGACAATAACGTCTGCTTAGAGTAGAAACCCATTACCTGACACTTTTTGGATACACACATTAAATGCTCATTTCATGGTGAGAAATATTTTCATGTTGTAATCTGTTTAAAAGATATATAACAGTATCAAAATTATTATAATTTACATTTTTTAATTTAAAAACTAATATTTAAAGAGCTGTACAGTAAAAAATTCTTGTCTGTTAATGAGTTTCTATTCTAAGCCGATGATATATTTCTCTTCATAAAGTAGGCATTCAGTGTCCGAGAAAATGTTAGTTACTGAGCTTCGGCTCTAAACCGACGACATGTCAGACCAAGTCCGATAAACAAACTAAAATTGCTGTTATCGATGTTTTCTTTTCTATATCGCTTGAATTAGGTTGTATCACACAATTCAATTTTATGTGAGACGTTTCCATTTCAAGCTGTCTGAAAAATCAAGTATGAAACTGCCCTGTTCAAAATGTCCATGCTATTGGCAACTCCTTTTTTCGGGTAGGTAGTTAAATTTATGTCACACTGGACCAACACAACTGGTTATTGGCGACGGTCCGGGATCAATCCCGAAGAAAAAGGAGGACAATACCACGTAATTTTGAACCACGGTCAGATGTCGAGGTCAACACCTGAGCTGGCACCCCACACTTCAAACTTCCACGCCACCGTTTCTTTCGGGTAGTAGTTCCAGTTTTCGGAGGGGTGCGATTCACATCCATTATGACTGCGTTGCTTTACCGTATTGAGTAGAAACGGCCGTTGTGATAAAAGGATCATGAAGGAAGTTTTGCCACCTACAACAAGATGTCTATCGCGATCATTTAATGGACCTAAACGGGGCCACGGCAGTTAAGCTAGATAAAAAAAGGATATCAGTCCATTAAAAAACAAGGAGAGGAATCCAATGCAACCACCAGTCCATCACATCTTTTTTGTCCCTTTTAATTCCATCACTTGCGTGGAATTACGATACCAAATTCTAATAATTCATGCCCATTATCAGAGCTTAAATAAGAATTCTGAAACCGTCTTGCTTCTGCGATCGTAGTTAATTGATGATGGATCAGTAGCGCGTGCAGCTATACAGAGACGCGAGCATCAATAATTATTGCCCGTCGCTGTCAATGGAACTAACAAAGCGGTGTTATAAAAACAGTAAAGAAATTAATTGGTTGACTCGTCCCATTTAAAGGTCGACGGCTACCCCCAATTACTTCCAGCCCACAACTTCCTTTTACCATCCGTCATTCTTAACTCTCGGTGCGACGATTACTTGTTTGTTCAATTTTTACTAACTCCACCCTAACAGTTGGGAGCAATGCTGTTAACCGAAAAGAATGAAAGATATTTGAGCACAGCTGAGGGGGGAGATGACTAATTACAAGAGTGCATTAAAGTTCATTTTATAACCGATCGCTCGGATATGCTATTGGATTGCTTGACTTTTCCCATTACGAAATTGGCCGAATAGTTTAGTTATTTCATGCAACTTTATCAGGGCCGTTCCCGAGTTCTTTCTCACTCAGAAACACAATACTGTAGTTATTTCATGCAACTTAATCAGAACCGTTTCTGAGGTATTGGCCGCTCATATGCAAATTTCAACTAGCCGCCTTTCTCTCAGAAACAAAATAGTTTAATTATATAATATTTCATACAAATTAATCAGGACTGTTCCTGATGTAATGACCACTCATGTGCAAATCTCAACTAGTCGCCTTTCTCTCTTAACAACCACAATAGTTTAGTTATTTTATGTAAGTTAATCAGAACTGTTCCTGAGATGTTGGCCAACCATATATAAATCTCAACTAGTCGCCTTTCTTAAAAATACAATAGCTTAATTATTTCATGCAAGTTAATCAGGATTGTTCCACTCATTTGCAAATCTCACCTAGACATCTTGCTCTTTTAAAAACACAATAGTTTAGTTATTTTATGCAGCTTAATTAGAACCGTTCCAGAGGTATTGTCCGCAAATCTCAACTACTCCCGCTTTTTCTCTCAAAACAAAATAGTTTAATTATTTAATGCAACTTAATCAGGGCCGTTCTTGAAGTACTAGCCGCCCATGTGCAAATCTCAATTAGCCACCTTTTTCTCAAAAATATTAATTCACTCAGATTCGCAGGTATCATTTATCTAAACGCGTGCAGTAATAATAGCTTTATTGGTTTGAACATTTTACTTATTTTAAGTTGAGGCCGCCCCTATTTTATTCTTGACTACGTGCAAGTGCACGCCCAGCGCTGCTAAAGAAAGACCCTGAATTTAACGATGAAATCTGGAGTTTCGTAATGTGTAAAATGATAGTCAGAAACCCTAGCATGCAATTTAGGACAAATAGCAAAGCACTTAAGCTAACCTGTGGAAACTTTCATTTGAACGGTTTATTACTAGTGCCTACAAAGCTACTTGAACCAACAAAGAATAAGTGACTTGTTAACGGTATACTCAGTAGCTGATAAAGAAGATAAAAAGGAAAACTGAAAAATACAGTCGAAGGTTGCCATACAAATAGCTATTATGTAAAACACAGTATCGTTTACAAATTCAAGAAATAAAGTTTTGGTGCATAAAAAATTCTGACGTTGCTGTAGGATCAATGAACCAGGTCATTGTGTTTGAATTGTTTGTTTCCTTAGAGAGAGCGCAAAAAATATGCATTTTCCGAACGTTTATTTTCCTTTGTCTCTTTTCAGCTTAGTTTCCATGCAATTATTTTCAGCAAATACTTGCATCTCGCTAGTTTCGTGCTATTAGTTTCTTATTCTTTAAAATAGCATAAATTTAAAGATAATTTACGCATATATCTTATAAGGCAGTGGTGAATTGCTCTATTCATTCTCTGTTTAGAGAGTGGAGTAACATTTTTATCTCTGTTTATATTTTTTTAATGTATACGAGCATGATTCAAGATATATTTAAATATATTGATTTGCTTTTTTACTTTCTCGTGCATTTATAAGAAACAAGGAAATAAGTAGTTAATTAACGTCGAATTGGAGCAATACAATAAGCTATTGGAGACTTATAAGGAACAAATTACTCTTCAAATTACTCTTCAAAATAAATTTATATTTCTAATAAACATTTTCATTCCTTAACCCTCCAAGTGGTTTCGACGAGATATCTCGTTCATCAAGATCTGACCAATTTTGCTAATGGCAAGGTATCTCGTCATCAAGACATTGCTAATTTTTTATGACGAGATCAAGATCTGGTCAGTTTTCTAATGACGAGATATCTCGCCAATCAAGATCTGGTCAGGTTTTGCTAAAGACGAGGTACTTCGTTGAGACAACCACCAGGAGGGTAGAGGCTTAAAGGTTAATGTATGTTGATTTATCAACCTTTAACTTCGGAAAGACTAAATCTTTCAAGTGATTGATCGTAGTAGGTAAAATGTGTTTTTTATTTAAACTGTTTGTCCTTTATTTATAACGTGCGAGTTGTAGGCAGTGCAAGTTCAGTTCCTGTAACTTACCCTGGGTGAATTTCTCTCTTCTGTGTCAGTAAAAACCATTATTTGTCCATTATTTGACGTTGTCTTTCTTATGTTTGGTGCAGCTTGGCCAAATGTGGCCCTTACACCATAAAAATCAACCCAACCGACCTTTGTTTTATAACATTACTCGAAAGAAGTACACATTTTAGAAAATTATAAAAATCGTTTAATGAAATTAAAATGAGAAAAGTATTTAAATAAATATTTCATTAACACGTTTAAATTTGAAGCATATATTCTAAATTTGACACCCTAAAACCAAATTAACCATAGATAATAACTTACTATTTAATTATTAGCGGTTTTCTTATAGGCTTTGTACTATTTTACTACTTTGGCTGTTTCACCTGTTTTTATTAGGTATATTTAACCTTGCATTTGGCGCAGCTTGTTCGTTAAAGGACCTTGTGCCATCAAATCCAAACCAAACCATATAGACTTTGAATTCGTAAGAACATTTTTAGGAAATTTAGATGTAACTTGATTTTATCGCTACTTGACTATTTCTGAAATCTTATAAGCTAAATTGTAGCCTACATTGAGTATAAAAATGTTGTGTTGAAAAAAATATGAAACAAGACAGAACGAAAGCTTTGGTATATATAAGCAATAATCAAAAATAGCGTTAAATGAGTATGAATTGCTTAGCTATCACTTCGGTGATAGATCTGATTACTGGCCTATTACACTAAATTATATTTTATTTAATTCTATAATAATTCTAACTATTTTAGTAACAGTAGGGTAAACTAGACAGTTAGTGACACCTCAGATAGTTATTAACACCCTAATCTTTAATTAAAAAATAAGCTTTCATGTCAATGTTCAGTTCCAAATAAGGGCCGGAAAAATTCCTTGTGAATCAGAAGTCGGCTGTGTTATAAGATTTTCAAACTGTAAACATCAAGAAAGATAATAGGTTTCTTCTGTTTTTGCTAAGAAAAGAGCATGAGCATGTTTTGTGAGATAGATTAGCCATAATTTCCTTTGCATAAGTCCATTTATACTGCAAAATAAACTAAATAGGAATAAAGGGATGTCAATGACTGTGGTGTCAATTACTCAGCTATAGGGTGACAATAACCGATTTTGCCCTATTTATTCTCAATATATTGCAAAATATCTTCTAGGGATAATTTTTTGTATGAAACCCTTTATTCAGCTTAAATTAGTAATTCAGGAAAAGTTGCAATGAATTTCAACTGGATTGAACTATTTTTACTATTTTTTCCATGAATTTATAGTATAAATATTGCCTTAAGGATGTCAATAACTGTCTTGTTTCCTTAAGGGTGTCAATAACTGTTTTGTTTTTACCCTACTCTTAAATTTAATATTCACTTAACGTATATAAATGAAATGTATGATTTTTCCCTATCGAATGGGATATTTACGGTTACGGAATAGGTTTTGAAGATAAAATGTATATATGATCGCTTTGAAAAATAGAAACAGATGAAAAGTTATAAAAATACAAACGTTATCATAAAATACAATACGGTTATAATTGTCCATTAATATTTTTGGCGTGGTGTGGAAGTTTGGAGAGTGAGGTGCCAGCTCAGGTGTTGCCTCGTCATCTGACGTGGTTCAAAATTACGTGGTGTTGTCTTCGGTTCCTTCCCTTCGGGATTGATCCCGGACCATCGCCAAAAGCCCGTTGTGTTGCTCCAGTGCGACGTTAATTTTCTATCTAACTTAATGTTTTTGTCTGATACCTTTGTAACCTTTACCAAAGAGAATACGTAAAAGTTACGTATTTCATGTTATGCGAAAAATTATGTACGCAATACGTTGCTTTCTCACCACTGTAATTTTTACGATGGTTGAAAAATCTCAAAAACGTTTTAAGAATAGAATGTGTATGTGAACGTGAATTATAAAAGTTCAAAACGATTCATAAATGCCCCTCAGTACTTTTGCTTAACATCTTTTGTAACAAATCCATACTTTATCTATAATTATCTAATATAAGACATATTTTTCCAAATTATCAATTAAAATTTCTCTCTGTATTTTTCCGAGTTCTTGATTTTTTTGGTATTTCTTCACAAATTATTAGAAAGGTGATACAGGTAGTTGAATTAACGTCGCCCTGGAGCAACACAACGGGCTATTGCACAAATTGTTAGGAAATAATGATAAACTCCTTTTTATAAATCGTAAATCTGACCCTCTTCACAAACAACTATTTTATGATAAATCAAATAAAAAATATTTTCGAATACAGCAAAAATACTCCAATAAAAATATTTTTGAACTTATTTTCTCTTAAACAATTGGCTTTTTAAATTAGCCTAAAAAATAATTTCTCTACCTCTAAATACAAAAATGCTTCTATATATTTTAAAAAGTATTCTTGGCTGATGCTAAAAACAAGATTCCGATAGATTTTGATAATTACCGAGATACTACATTGTTCCATATTAGGTGGAGATAATAAAAGGCTAAAATTTTATTAGACATGAAAATAAAATTATAAATTGTGTACACATTTTTATAATTTATGTAAAATAAGGAATAAAATTTATATATTTACTAAGAGGGGTTACTTTTTCTATTTTTAAAAATCACAATTACTCCGAATTCACACTTTCAGAAAAACTAAAGATAATTCTTTCCATTGTGAATTTTTTCTGTTTAATTTTCAATTTTAATTTTCATAGCTTAATAGCTTAAAGATCGATTCTTCGTGATCGAAGCGCCACACTTTGAAAAGATCAATGGGAAGTAAACATAAAATTCTTCAATCTCGCAAAAATCTATAATCCTAAGAAATGTGTTTTGGATGACATTTAAATTTTGAGGTGGTAGAATTTTGATAAATCTCTTAGAAATTAAAAAAAATCATGAAACGTTATTAATAAGCAGCAAACACAAAATTTAAGAAGTGTTTCAATAAAACTAAAAGTGCTCTTTATTACTGTAATGCACACTCCTTTTGAGCTTCAGTATTGTGCCTCTTCTCATTACCAATCCACGACTTATTAAATTGCGCAGTAACGTTTCAAACAAACATTCGCTTCAGTCAGATTAAAAGCAAGCTTCCCTCCGCAGGGTTACTGCAGTGTTTTGAAACAGGGCAGGTAGTAGTACTTTATTCCTTGTAATTCAGTGCCTTACGCGGCATTGTTATCTCGCTTTCAATTAAATAAAAACAAAGAGCAGTGAAGTGAGGACGCGAAAAATAATGCCAACGCCCGTGAAACAACCCCTGGTGCGCAATAGCTCTGGGTTGCTAATTGTAGACGATTTGACGGTCGGATACCATCATTATCCGTAGAGGCATTCAAGCTTTTATACCATCGAGAGCTAAACAGCAGGTATCCCAGGAAACGGTGTGCCGTAAACCGGTAAACCCAAATGAGATGCAAATTAAACATCTGCATTGACTCGTTGAACGTATTTATACGCTCTACACTTTATTAAGGGAGATTGGCGCGATTTCTTTAGCGGGCATGAAAAAAAGAATTGAAGATTAATTCGTTTGTTTATTGTTTTTATTCCGTAGTTGTTTTAAAACCAGTGTTCGCCGTGAAGTAGTTTTGCTTATCATCAATCAAATTATAATCTGTCGTCTTCATTGGCTCGACTGCCCAATGTTGTTTTTAATCCACAGTTGTTTTAAAACCAGTGTCCACCGCCGTGAAGTAGTTTTGCTTATCATCAATCAAATTATAATCCGTCGTCTCTTCATTGCCTCGACAGTCCAGTGTTGTTTTTAATCCACAGTTGTTTCAAAATCAGCGTCCACCGCCGTGAAGTAGTTTTTTATCATCAATTAAATTATAATCTGAACTCGGCCTTGATTTTCAATTACTGATTCAGATCAATATGCTGCCTTGTACCAGCTCCAGCAATGAAATTGCTCCTGTGGTCAAGTGATTAAACAGATTTTATAATTTTATTGAAATATATCGAAAATAATATTGATAATAGTTCTTTCCCCTAGCAATAATCTCTGCCCCAGTTTGGAAAACACTGTTTTTACCAATTAACAAAGGACGAACTGGATAATCTCCTAGAATCATTGACTCTCGGAGTATGAACAAATTATACATATTAGGTTAACATGTTAGAGAAACCCAAAACTACTTAGACAAGAAAGTACTTCAGGTGAGGTAGAGAATAAAGAATCTAGGCGGTCTTTTGTTTAGATCTATGGACAAATAAATTATTTGATGCTATTGATCATCATTAAAGCATTTTACAGAATTGTAAAGTTGGCGAAATGTTACGTGGACGTATACTTTTACATTTAAACACACACAGACTAGATCAAAGTTTACATTCAGCCGTTTCGTTTAAAATTTAAATACATTTTAATGCTATCGTATGGTTTATAAGTGTGTTTAAAATATACTTTCCGAAACAAGAGTAACGCAAAAATTAAAGCATTCTAATTTTATGTTCTTTATGCTTAATTAATATTTTGTGTTGGTAAACCAAATGATTTGATTGATTTAAGAATGGTATTTTACATTTTGATCGAAACTCGATGCAAGAACGACGTACCAAAACCAAAATAAACTGCATTATATATTGTTTTTAAAAGTGATAAAATAAACTTCTGTAACCTAGTGTAACACCCCAAATTAATCTCTCCTAATACATCGCACCATTTTCCGTTCAGGCGAATCAGATGTGGGACCCATTATTCAAACATCCAAAATGCAAATGACTCTAATTACCAGCTATAGAAGACAAATGACAATTGATGCATCGCTGTAAATGATCTGTTATTTATCCTATTAGTCGTTATCGGTGAAGCTTAGTGGCATACATCAGTTTCTGAGAGTGACACCATGCTTGATATCCTACCGCGATCTGTCCAATTCAAAAGGACTTGTACTATTGTGATGTCATTCCATTAGTTTTATATCTGTGT
Organism: Meta bourneti; assembly: GCA_933210815.1. NCBI lineage: Eukaryota > Metazoa > Arthropoda > Arachnida > Araneae > Tetragnathidae > Meta > Meta bourneti. Next base: position 33,803,641 of record OW119934.1, read on the forward strand.
ACGTATACAAGTATAAATGTTTTCTTGTACTAAGCGTCATATCAACTCATTTTCCCCTGTCTGTAATCCTTTGTTCTGCTGTTGAATACATTATATTTCTAATATAGCATCATTTTCGTTCGAATGCGACGGGATTTCAAAAGGGTATCGTGTCGAAAAGAATTATTTATTCATACGAAATTTCTTTCTTCCTCGTTTTCGGGTATTGAATAGAAGGTTGAAATCTACAGATATTTTTAATATCGGTAAATTAACGACGGAAATTCTTAAATCGATTTATTTCTCCTTTTTTCCCTCCGGGAGAGGGCACTGACATGACGTGATTATGTGACTTAAAACAGATACTGGTTCCGTATTACGACATTCAATGAAAAAACTTGAATGCATAAGGATCATATTTGATGTACTCCTCAATAAAATATTTTTCTTCCACTCAGATTCTTTACGTAGATAGGTAGTTAATTAACGTCGCACTGGAGAAACAACGGGCTTTTGGCGACGGTCCGGGATCAATCCTGAAGGGAAAGATCAAGGACGACGCCTCGTAAATTTGAAACACGGCCAGATGACGATGTCAGCATCTGAACTGGCATCCCACTCTCCAAACTTCCACACCACGCCAACGTGAGGACATTTCAGGCCACTACACATCTAACGTGCACGAGTCCCCCGTGTACACGACGGTCTTTGGCTGGATCTAGTTTCGAACTCGCAACCCTCTGTTTATTAATCCGTTGCTCTTCCAAATGGGCTACCGCGGCACTTATATTTACCTATAGAAATTGAAACTTAGAGTTCTCATTGAGTAAAATTTAACAATTTATATAAATCAAACTCCCACAGAAAACACCTTAACTATGTTAAACCAAGAAAATTTTGTACTGAAATATTAAGTATTAAAATGTTAAAATTTCGTTTTAACTCATAAGATCAAATTAATGTTATTCTACAAAGTTTATGAAAGATCAGGAAAGTAACCCTGAAAACGTGATTTTTAAATCAGAGCTATTAGTTTAACTACTGTTACTTCCAAAGAAATGTTATTGTTTTAAAGAGAAATTTTTGATAGATATTCATTTATTTTCTATAAGGAACTTTCTTTGCATTTAATTGCTTTACATTTTATTACATAACAATATTAATTACTCCAGAATTCTTTGTGAGATGGGGTCGCGGTAGCCCAGTCGGAAGACAATGGATTAGCAACCGGAAGGTTGCGAGACTGTCGAGTACACGGGGTCTGGTGCAAATTAAATAATCTGTTGTGGCCTCAAATGTCTTCGCGTTGGCGTGGTGTGGAAGTTTGGAGAGTGGGATGCCAGCTCAGGCGTTCTTGTGATCCCACCGTGGTTCAAATTTATGAGGCGTTGTTCTTGTATCTTTCCCTTAGGGATTGATCCCGGACCATCACCAATAGCCCGTTGCATTGCTCCGGTGTGACGTTAAATAACTACCTACCTTTGAGATAAAATATTCAGGTACCTTCATAAAATACACGTGTAAAATTTTCTTTTAAAATGATTTTTCTATTTTAAAAATCAACTATTTTTCCAATTTATGACGGAACATAAAGTTTACACCAAGCTTATATATTTTCTTTGACAGTACTGAAGAATTCGAAAACTGACGTTCAAAAACTAAAATTTTATTTTTCGAATTTTATATTGATCGTCTGTTCTTTAATACTTATATTTAGATTTTTCTTTCTGTTATTATTTTGTTCCCTTTTCTGTGTATTGCTGTCTTTCTATTATTTTTGTGTGCCTTTTCCCAAGTGTATTGCGGTTTGCCTTTCTGTTATTTTACATTTGCCGACCACCTTAAAATCGCATGACTCGGGAACAGTGCTTCTAACAAGGGTTCGAGGGTCAAAATTATTGGCATGGTGAAATTTTTAGAGATCTACCAAGACTTGATAATCCTAAGATAGGTAGGTATTCTAATTAACGTCACACTGGAGCAACAAAACGGGCTATTTGATAATCCTAAGAGACTGACTTTAATACTAAATTTACCGACATTTTGTAAATACCTATTTTTACCGAAGCGGGTTAAATGGCTCATTTTCCATTTGGATCCAGGTATCAGTGGAATTAGTGAATAACAAACAAAATTATCTTTAAATAATAATTTAATAATTATAAACAAAGTAACAAAAATTCAATAATCAGAAGTGAAGTATTATTTTGACTTATTTTTTCAGTAGTTTCACTTGTTTTGAGTATTAGTTAAATCTCGATTCATTTTCTGCATTTTTTAAAACTGCTAAACACTTTCCGTAAACATGTTTCTTGCACAGAGCAGATTTTAATGGCTTTATTTTCAAGGCAGTATCTTATTTGGCACTTTTTACGCACATTAGTGACTTGACTTGAGTTTGCAGTGCTGCAATATTAGTTCCTTTTTCCTGAAGTCACTATTTTGCACAACAGCGTAAATGGAATGGTTTTAGAGTAGACAATGTTGTAAAATCACAAAATATTAAACCAACCTAATGACCCGTTTCAATAAAAATAGACTTCATACGTATGTCGGATGCAAGGTAATTGAATTAACGTCGCACTGGGGGAGCAACACGACGGGCTATTGGAGTCGGATGCATGGAGAGGTAAAGAGAAATATATAGGTACTTCTTAATTAATTTTATAAGCATTTCAGGTAGGTAGTTGAATTTACGTCGCACTAGAGCTATTGGCGACGGTCTGGGATCAATCCCGAAGTAAACTTAGGAAAAGTCGTAAAGTCCACTGAGAAAAAGCGATAAAACTTAAAAAGCAATTTTAAGTGAAAATTTTTAAAACAGATCATTTGACCCGCTTGGTAAATTTAGTGTTACTATGCATGTTGTACAGATAGTATAAGATTGTATAATGCAATGTAAATAATATGCGATATAACGTATATATATATATATGATTATATGATGTAACGTTATTAACATGTGATAGAACATAACATTCTGGACTGACATACCACCTCGGTGGCATGCTGTCACACTAATTTAAACTGGTGTAATGTCCCAAATCACTAGGGTTGTGTTGATCCAGTGTGACGTTAATTAAAATACCTACCCACATCATTAAGCCTCGGAGTGTTTGATGGTGTTAGTTAGATGGTGCCTTTTTCTGTGTATTGCAGTTTGTCTGTTATTTTTGTGTACCTTTTTCTGTCATGTAAATAGATTTATCCGTATGAATCAATAAATATATTTCGAGGACAGCAAAATAACAACAAAATCAACTAATGACATTACGGGCTTGAGTATCCGTGTTTTCCGAGTGGAATTTGATGTCGAGTTTCCTTGGTATTTTTAATCTTTTACTAGCAGTAGTAGTAACATGTAGTACAGTAAATTTTTCTGTATTTCGTAGGCGTTTTTGTGTTACTATTTGTGTATTATCCGAGTTTCTGGTTATTCGAGGAGGCCTTGTTCCACATTACCTCGGGCAATCAAGTTTTTACTGTATTTCAAAGCTTAAATATTTAAGGAAAATAATTTGTAATAGAAGAAAAATTTGGTAATTAGTTATAGATAAATCTTACCTGAAGTGCTCCCATAACTATTCCTATTCTTTTCAAATGTGCCGATGCATTCGTTATAAGGTAGGTAGTTAATTTACATCGCACTGGAGAAACAAAGGGCTATTGGCGACGGTCTGGGATCGATCACAAGGGAAAGATCCAAGGACAACGCCTCGTAATTTTGAGCCACGGTCAGATGACGAGCACAACACCTGAGGTGGCACCCCAGTCTCCAAACTTCCACACCACGCCAACGGAGGACATTTGAGACCACGACAGATTTGACGTGCACCAGCCCCCTTGTACACGACGGTCTTTGGCTGGACCTAGTTTCGAACTTGCAGCCCTCCGGTTGCTAATCCGCTGCTCTTCCAACTGGGCTGCTGCGGCCACAGATGCGTAGACAATACATTCGTTATGAATATACGCTTTTGTTACTTGCGCTTATTAAATTGTATTTTCTGCATTTATTTATTTTATCAAATAATTATTTTGAAAAATTACTGTTTGGGTACTGTTTACTACCACTTGTTTTAATGATTATCACTAAAATATTAATACCTTACCCAACAAATTTGTAAATTAATGTGTGTTTAAGTATACTATTCGAAGATACTTTCGTTGTTTAAACGCGTATTAAATAAATTTCTATGCATAAAAGCAGTGAAAAAACGTCAACTTTTAATAATTTGACTGGAAGTTATTGAAGTAAACGAGGGTCTTATATATTTCATTAGAAGGGAGGTTATACTTGTCCTTTTCCCATGACCTCCTGCTATGAGCTTCCGCTTGAAAGTGAGAATCATTATAACGTGGAGGAAGAATACAAAAGACAACTTCCCTCATTAAATAGAGAACGTGGATCCCTTCAGTTGTAGTGATGGACTGCTACATCTGTTTCACACGAATGGCCGTAGTGTGCGAAACCGGTTTAAATGTATATTATCCCTTATCTGGAAGATAAAATGTGTATAATAGATACCGCGTGTCCTGCAAACTCTAAAAAGGTCTAAGACAACAACGGCTTAACTTATTACTAATACGAATGATTTTACGATAGGGCCCTTTTTCCCTTAACCAAAAATTTTCAATATAGTACAGCCTTGATTATCCGAGCTCCGATTAATTGAGTGTCCGTGTTTTCCGAAGCCAAATTTGATACCGAGTATCTTTACTTTTTTGATTATTTCGGTAGCAGTAGTAAAATGTAGAACAGTATATTTTTTCTGAATCCGTATCGACTTTTCTGTGTTCCTAAGTCTATCATCCGAGTTTCTGGTTATTCGAGGAAGCCTTGGTCCACATTACCTCTGATAATCAAGTAGTTAGGTAGGTGAATTAACGTCGCACTGGAGCAACACAACGGGATATTCGGATAATCAAGATTCTACTGTATTTCAAAGTTTAAGTATTTAACGAAAATAATTTATAATAGAAGAAAAATTTGATAATTATCGATAAATCTCCGAGAGTGGGCCCATGACTATTCTTTTGAAATGTATGCTGATCCGCGTAGACAATACATTCGTTATGAATACACGTTTTTTGTCACTTGTGCTTACTACATTGCTTTTACTACACTTTATTTTATTAAATAATTATATTGAATTATTACTGTTCAGGTAAGTGTTTACTACCCATTGTTTTGATAATTATTTCTAAAATATTAATAACATATTCACAATAAATTTGTAAGTTAATGTGTATTTGAGTATACTATTCGAAGATACTTTATATATAAAAGGAACCACGAAATTTCAAACAGGTACCGTTTTGGAAATTTTATACCTGTTTGTATTTTGGATGGGTCTACCACTGCTGGGTGGAACTTCAATGAGTTAGAGAATGAAATTGTCATCTGAATAACTTCGAGAATTCTCTTTCTATCATCATGCACTGTTTTTCCATATTCCTTACCGCCATATTGTTATGGTTCACCAAAATCTGAGACTATGATTCTGTATATCAGCTATATTTCCCCAATTTACCACCATAATTAATTGCCAATATCAGTGATCCATAAGTTAGAACATAATCTACCCGATTCAAATAATTTGTAAATTAATGCATCGATTTGAGAATCGTTAAATAAATGTAAACAAAACCCACACCAATTACGAATGAAATACTATTGAAAATTTTATACCTTCCTTTGTCTTGAACCGATAGCGTAGCTAAACATTGAAAAATGGAGATGCTGAGATTCGATGCAAAGCAAAAATAAAATTTTATGTGTTTATAGCTAAGACAACCTTATAAGTCAACTCCATTCGCCTTTGATTCCGCAAAGACAATACAACACAAACAAATTTTAGCCCTAAGTTGAAAAGAATCCAAAATGCGTAATTGCGTCCTATCTTGGTAAATGTATGGATGTGATCCAAACGCTGACTTAGAGCTATATGGAAATCTTTTACAAAGGCGTGAAAATGAGGAGAGAATGATAGACCATGCTAAGGACCCACAGCTCATTATCTGGATTGGATGCTCAATAAGAAGGATGGGTTAGAGTAGAAGAGTCTGGTACTGAAGGTACCCATTGCGGGCATGGCAAGCATAGTTCACCAATCATAGTGAGAAACCATTTGAAGCTGAAAGGATTGGGTATCAGCAATCCCAGGCTGGCTTTTTGATGTGAAAATCAAGGACGTTAACCCTCTTGTGGTTTATCTTCGAATTCTAAACCACCCTGTAGTGGCCAGTCTATGGTGCAAACACCTGTTCCAAACTCACCAGTTCTAAGGCAAGGACAATTTCTTTCCTAATTGTATCTTCATTCCCCTTTGAGTAATAGAGCAGTTTGGCCCGACGATATATCTCGTCAATAGCAAAATTGACCCGATCTTGGATGAAAGATTTTGTCGAAACCACTTGGGGAGGTTAAAATAGAAACAGACGCTCACTCAGATTTGCGTTTTAAAAACCGTTGGTTTTGCTTCGGGTTTTATTGGTTTTTATTAATTTATTTTTGTTACCGAATTTTGAATTTTCTTTATTAAGGAATGCCAATCTTCTGAGCTTCCACGGACGATACGCCAATGCTTTGGACTAATTAATCTGGTCTCAACCACTTCATGCAATACAAAAGAGAGTCGATCAATCGGCTATGTTAGAAGTTACCTTTCGAATCGTTGGACTCTTCAGTGGTGTTAGCAGGGAAGCGACAACGCGAGACAAAAAAGAACATCCCTTTGAAGACAGGCGTTCAACTTCCTACTCCCGTGGAGCCGGATTCAATTAAAGTAATTAACAAGCGCGTGCCAGGGTTTAGGAAATAGTGATTCTCTGCCCTCCCGCCTAAGCGATAAAATTCGCAGAGGTGGAATAATGGAAGCATTGAAGCGCGACTGGTTCTTCTGTCTCATAGGTTGTTGTTACAAATGAAAAAGAGAAGTCTTAACTGAAAGTTTTGGCCACAGCGGAAGCTCGTAAATGGCAGTCTAAGATGGCGGTATTACAAATTCACTTAGACGATTTAAGTTTCCAAAGATGATTTCAACCGATCAGTTTAATATCTCAACGGTGTTGACACATGACAAGAATACAGGTTTTAACTATTGACCGGTTTCCCAAATTTTCTTGGGCCGCAGTAACCCAGTTGGAAGAGCAACGGATTAGCAACTTGAGGGTTGCGAGTTCGAAACTAGGTCCAGCCAAAGACCGTCAAGTACACGGGGGCTGGCGCACGTTAAATTTGTCGTGACCTCAAATGTCCTCACGTTGGCGTGGTGTGGAAGTTTGGAGAGCGGGGTGCCAGCTCAGATGTTCTCGTCATCCGACCGTGATTTTGAATCACGAGGCGTTGTCCTTGGAACTTTCCCCTAGGGATTGATCCCGGATAGTCGCCAATAGCTGTGTTGCTCCAGTGCGACGTTAATTACCTACCTTATCTACCCAAATTTTCGTATTTTTCGATATTTTTTTGGTTCTTTTTTCCCGCGCGGTTCCCCAAACACAAACTCTTTAAAGAGCACTATGCTAAAAAATTTTGGGGACTTTGAATTCAGTTGACTTTTATGGTTGTGTAAAGATAAGTATTAGATTTTTTTCGCTTTCAATGCAATTTCGTCATCCCCAGTTGTCAATCTCACTACGCTACAGCTATAGATGATGATCACACCTTATATGAAAGTATTTTGCACATAATTAAAATTTAATACTTTCAGTTTCCCAATTCTTCCAGAGGTGGTGGGACGTCTGGCGTCAAGATCTGATCAATTTTGCTAATGACGAGATATCTCATCAAGATATTGCCGATATTTTAATGATGACGAGATCAAGATCTGCTCAATTTTCTTCTAATGATGAGATATCTTGACCATCAAGATATGTAAAAGGTTTTTCTAATAACGAGATAGACCTCGTCAAGACCACCACCAGGGTTAAGGCAAGGTATTCCCACCCTGTTTTCTCTAATTTTCCTGCCTTTGTAAAGGACTGCATCAAGCTTAAGAGAGCGCTTGGGTCATCCACACAGATGCCAAGATTGGGTGCATTTGGGGCTCCATGTTTTGGGCTAAAATTGATTTATATTGTATTGTCTTTGACGAAAAGAAACAATGGTAATTCCAGTTGAATTATAAGGCTGAAAACTATATTTCTTTGCTTTCAATCCAATCTCGGCATCCCCAGTAATTAATGTCAAGCTACGCTACTGGTATAGATGATCACATCTTGTATGAATCTATTTTGCACATAACTAAAATGAAGTACTTCGAGCTTCTCAATTCTTTAGAGGTGGTGGGACGTCTGGAGTCCCAATTTCTTGAAATGGTTAAGGCAATGTATTTAAAATTCCCTCGGTATATTGAGGCTACTAAGATATATAGATATTCTGATATTTAGGAGTGGCTCTTGATAGGAGGTGAGACATCAATGACATCACTCTTTAAAACTAAATTTTTGTTTTCATAAAATTTGTTCATATATAGTGATAGGTCTTCATCTATGAAGGTTTTTTCGAAAGTCTTTTGGCATAGTGCTCTTTAAAGTGTTAAGAGGGGAACACTCCTTGACAGTAGAATATCAAATGAAAGAATGTTTAGATACCCTAGCCTTAACCCTTCTGGTGGTTTATCTTCGGTATATCGGTGATAAACTGCTGTGTAGTGGTCAGCCTCTAATATAAAAACCAGTTCCAAACTGTCACCAATTCTGGGGAAGGGGCGATTTGTTTTTCTTACTTGAATCTTCATATCCCTTGGAGTAATCGATCAGTTTTGTCTCGACGAGGTATCTCGTCATTAGCAAAACTTCCCAGATCTTGATACGGAGATATCTCGTCGCAATCAAAATCGACCAGATCTTGGACGAGATGTATCTCGTCGAAACCACTTGGAGAGTTAATATGCTTAGAAAATTTATTACCTAGCCCCTTAACTCTCATGGTGGTGCTAGGGCACCCCCTGAAAGGGGCCTAAGCTTCTTGCATAAGAAAATTAGCAACTCACAGAATTTTTTAAACATAATTGGTGATATTCAGAATTTAGCTGAATCCAAGAGTAAAACAAGTTAACTGCAATCTGAAATCTATTTCGATATTCAAACTGTTCCTAATCATATTTTTTAAGAAAACCTAAGTAGAGAATAGTTTCCCCTTAACTGTTACAAGAGGCCTCAAAATTGTTTTACGATTTCGTACAAATTCGGATATTCTTGACAGCCTAACGAAAAATTAATTTCAGATCTCAATTTTTTTATAGCAGTGTAGCAAAAAAAGTTCAATTCGGAAATCTAGTTACTTCCCAGGAGTAACCACTTAACCAGATAAATCGAGAAAATGTAAATGCCTCATGCATTTTCTAGCTGTTCCACTGTAAAATTGAAAATCTGAAAATTTCACTAAAAAATTATTTATTTGAATATTTTTAGTTTGTTGTACTGGAAGTTTTCATTTCACCGATTTAGAACTAGCTAAGCAGGGGGAAAACACGCGACGATCTTCAAAAGAGAATGATTTTCTCTGGTTTGATAAGTCTTAAGCAGAAGTTTAAAGCAAACAGTTAACTACGTAAAAGTTGCTTTTCACTTCTACTGAAATCACAAGAGTAAACTAATAATAAACAACGTTACGTTGTTTCATCTCCTGAAATTTCATCAAGGGAAAAGCTTTTCCCTGACAGGTAAAAAAGGAGTTCGTGAAATTCATTCGTAAATACTTTTTTCATGAAACACCTCCAAAAATGCAAAACAACTCAAATATAACAAACAATTGCCTTGTAATGAATGACAGTTGCCATTTCGTAAAATACATTTTCCGTAAAAATTCCGAAAAATGCTTTAAAACGCCCTAACAAAGACACTTAAATCACCTCAGTTTTTTATGAAATATTTCCGTTCACTCAAATAACTTTTCCGTTTTTCCATAAAAGAATTTTTAAGCATCGAATACTAGACCTATAATTAGTTTAATCCATGTAAATACAGTAGTCTACAATAAAGTACACATTTTCCAGACCAACGATTTTCAACCGTTGTTCCACCGCACACTGGTGTGCCTTGCGAATGGTGAAACGGTTTAAATTGTGTAAGATTTATTTCATTTCAATGGTTCAGTTTTGAACTTTTGAAAGGTGTGTTCAAAAATAGTTTCAAGTAAATAATTTTTAGTATTATTTTATTACAAATACCATACATAAATTGTTTCAAAAAGATTTTTTAAAGGTCACTGGTGTAAAAAGGGTAGGTAATTAATATTTTTCTTTAAATCAAACAAAATTATACCTATTTTTTGTCAGGTCGAGAAAAAAATTATATATTTCTTGGTACACCGCAGAATTTCATTAATTTGTATGTGTGCTGAGATAAAAAGGCCGAAAATTGCTATTCTAGACGATAAATAAAAACGAGTGAAATCTATCGTTCGAATGCAAATATAGAAGTATGAATTAAGTAGAAAAATCCCCAGAATTTAACACCAAGCTACAACTTAACAGTCATACGAGTGACCTTAAACACAGGTCTACAAATGAAGGAGATTTTATTATCTTGCGTGTGAACTAAAAAGAGCAATTTCTTGCACAGCGGGATGTCAGATTACCAAATTAGCTTACGTAAAGCTAGGTTTATTTACTGTTTCGGTCGTGGGTAGTGGTTTAGGGGCACTTGGTTATTTATCGCCACACCCTCGTTCTTGCGGGCTTTACACAGTGGGCAGGTGCGAAATAATGGTCTAAGTTATCCGAAGCAAACACATTAAATAGAGGGAGAATGCAGAAGTCTCTTAAGCAGATTTAACCACCTAATAACCATTGATGCTGCCCGACCGCACTCAAATTTCAACGACGTGGATTTATGTGTGATTTAGATAAGTTCAGCAACTTTCAAGTTGGTCACGATTCCCAGGTAAATTAAGACCAACTTGTGGTGAAATGCTTTTTACTCGTAGACATCGCTATTTTAGCGATCCGGATCTTCAATTTTACGGTGTTAGTTTTACGCTCTCCTGAAGCAATAAAAATTAAAAGTCTGGGCTTTTGCAAATATTATTCGAATGTATTGTAAAGGCGTCGTAAATCACACACACACATTTCCGCATGGGAGTCGTAAAAAGGATGCTTGTCTTTGCTCGTCCCAAGTAATCACTGTGTTTGTTTTACACAAAACAATTTTATTGAACGTTTTTCAGATTAACTCAAATAGAGCAACAGAAATCGAGTATATACATGCCCCTGTATCCCATACAAGATATATCGGATATGTTTGTAGTTTCATTGTGAAATGTGTAACACTAACTCGTTTTTTATATAGCTCATGTAGTTTTCACGATAAAGTATGCTTTTTAATGTTATGCCATGCCTTGAAACTACCACAGCAGTGGAAAAATCCCTCCACTTTTCCTTATTCTCCCATAGTGAAGCAAATTTAGAGGTATAATAAATTCATATGCATACGGGGATCGTCTTCATATTAAATTACGAAGAAACTTCATATAATTTTCAATGACAACTAATTTTGACGTCAAATTTTGAATCTATATCAAAATTTAATATCGGATACCAATTTGCCATCATTTCGTCCAGCCGTTTCTGAAACTAATGATAGTCGTGCGTAATGAAATTTATTTATTTTTTAATTTATTTTTTACATGTTAATTAACATTGTTTCTAAAAATGGAAAACAGTAATACAAGAAGCATCGTTGTCATACACTGCTGTTCATTGATAATACAACAATAAGAAAGTTGTTGGATTGACCCGAAAGTTGGCAGACGGACATTTTATCATAGAAAAAGCAAATGATTAGACAATGGACAGAAGACGGTTCTACGCATCGTCGTGAGGGATCTGGAGCACCTATGTCTACATCATTAAGAGAAGGTACTTGCTACGCATGGTGATGACAAATCGTACAGCAACATCCACAACGTTAGAACAAAAATGAAAGATGGTGACATATAAGATGTCTGCTGGCACTGTTCGCCGACGATTGCTCGTAGCTAGGCTCCGTTTTTGAGACTTCATTTAACCTTATACCATAGACGTTAGAGTCTTTAATGGTGCCAAAGGAAAGACTGGAACACTGAATGTGTACGAAGCATGCTTTCTGACGAATCAAGATACAAACTTGTGATTTTGTTCGCAGATACAGTGGGAAACGGCACCTGATCATAATGATCTGGTCATAATGATCCTACTCCAAGCGTAATGATTTGACGTGCTATTTCACTTCATTCACGCTCTCACCCTATACGGATCACAGGCACTATGAGATCTGCATCAACCGAGGTCTGAACATGAAGTCCTACACCACATACAGACCCTCCCTTTAACTATCTTTCAACAGGACAATTCTTGTTCGTATGTCATCCGAATTGTCCACCATTTCTTTGGTGACCAGCAGGTACCACTTCTTCCTTGGCCTTTTCGGTCGCCCGATTTGCCCCCTCCTCGAATCATCGAACACGTGTTGGTTAAGATCTCTCGAAAATTAATCTCTTTATCGTCATTCGCAGTCACAACTGACAATTTGTGGATGCGTGTTGAATATGTGTGGAATGACATTTCACAGATAGTCATGCAGAATCTTTATTGGTCAATGTCATTCCGTATGCAAGCTGCTAAAGGGTGGACACACAAAAATTTCTGATTTTAGCATGTTCCTTTTGACTTACAGTTCTGTAGTTTCAATTATTTATATATTGTACCCCTTGTTGTAACTCAAGTCTCAATGAACGGCAGTATAATATAGTATGATTCATTGTACTTTCTTTTCTTTTAGGTCAAAGTGTGGTTTCAGAATAGGCGAACAAAAGAAAAGCGGCAGGTTATTGAAGATAGAGAACGTAGTGACAAGGGCTCTTCATTGCATGTGAATAAAAGCATCGACAATCAACATAGACACTCGTCAACATCAGATCCCAATTTGTCCCCTTCGGGTCAAAGTGAGAGTGTAAGTCTATGCGATGACGATGGCAGTGACACTTCTTACGGCAGTGATCATGTAAATAAAGAGCAAAACGTTCCATAACTCAGACTTTTATCATTTTCTTTACTCAACTGACATTCTCGTCTGTCTTCCTTCGCTCGATTATTTTTCTAGACTAGACTTCGTTTCCAGATCTAGATTCAATAAAAACGTATTCAGGGCATCGACTAAGCTCTTATATCTGAATTGAAAGTAGTGCAGTAGAATCCGGTTGTGATTGTGTTTACCATTTTCCAACTTCCCGATGAAGAGCATAGTGCAATAAATCCATGATAAACATTTCATAAAAATACTTTGGACAGAAGCAAAATGCAGTTGAGATTTTATGCTGCTTGCTCTAGTTATATTCATTCGAAATACAAAAGAGTTCCTATTGGAATATTGAACGATTGAAAATTGATCGATAAACCTTGAATTTTTCTGACAGACTATTTCGTTGAAATGAGACTTGGCTTATGCAAATAAACTATTTGCTCGAGTGTCGTATAACTAGTCACTCATGAGCAATTCAACAAGTGATTCCAAAGATTAGCCGAGTGTTCTCATTATTCTCACCAAGGACTCGTCAATATACAAGTCAAAGAGAGCTTTGGGTTTTAATCAATTTCGATAATTATTGTCAGATTCTGTAAATAGTGAAAATGAGTGAATGTTTTTAGATTAGTATGTGTTCTATTTTATAATGAGAATGTTTTTAAAATCTGATAATATATTAATATATGAAAATATACATAATCGATAAAGTTTTAAATTGAATGAGTAAACAATGAGTGTAAATAAAGTATTTTTCTTAACAGCTTTTGTATTATTGGTGATGGAGTTTACTGAAATGAGAAATGAAATCTACAGTACGAATTGCCTTAACGGCAGTGGAGAAAATAATAGGGTTTGATTTGGCCACAATATTTTGAAAAGTACATGTATGAAAAATCATAAAGTACGAGGTTACATGAAAAATAACTGGGACGTTATTTTAAGTCAATAATTATTTTGTAATGGTTTTTTTTTCATTGTAATTGATGTGATATCAGTGGTGTAGCTTACATGACAACACAGAAGCCCTGCGTCCCCTAGCAAAAATTATTAAAATTGGGTAGCAAAAAAATCGATAAAACCTGAAACACAAACGATAATTTTTAACGTAAATCTGGTTGAGACGTCAGTTTCTATTTTAACGTCGTTGATTTTCACCACAAAGAGTCAACCAGTGATTGTTGATGCCCTTTCCTTTCAGCCTCAAATGGTTTCTTACTATGATTGGATAATGACGTTTGTCATTGGCAGTGGGTACCTTCAGCACTGATTCCTCTTCCCTAACCCATGCTCCCTACTGAAGCAAGCAACCAGTTCAGATAATATGTACAATTGATTCTTCATTCTATTCGTTTTTTCACATTTTTCAGTCTAGAAGACAGCCTCAAGCTCTAAGACAGCGTTTGGATCATCCACATATAATTGCTAGGATTGACACAATTGTGCTTTATAGGCCTTTAAACTTGGGACTAAAACTGATTTGTATTGTATTGCCTTTGCGGAAAATAAATAACGTTGAATTGAGTTGACTTATAAGGTTGTTTAAAACTAAGCATAAGATTTTTCTCCTTTCGATCCAATCTCGGTGTCCTCAGTTATCAATGTGACTAGGTAATGTGCAAAACAGCATACGTAATATGCGGTGGACTATAAATTCAGTGGTTCAACATGCAGGAGTAGCTTCGTTCAACAATTGTAGAATGGAGTTGTATACCTAACTTATGTTACTTCGACATCAATCAATCACCAGATTTTCGTATTTTTATCACTGAATTTGTATTTGCTTTATTAAATAAATTTGGTTAAGTTTAATCTAGTTGCAATATTCTTAACGAAGTTCAGACTAGCTATGTGGAAGATGCGGAAAATTTCACGTGGGCCGTCATACTTAGGGGTTGAGTAGGTCGGCGTACTTGAGTGCTGATTGAAGACACAAAATTTATAATTTTGCAATCAATAAAATCATCGTAAAAACATTCTGTTCCTCGGCCAGTTTATAATTTTCATTCGACCTACCATTGCTACATCAAATTAAAATAATTCATTAGTTTAGGAAACTATCATCACCTGCAAATAGATATAAAACCCAAAACTCTACAAAGTATATCATCTTTCCAATCACAAAAAATGGTACACCCATCTATTCTATGTAGCCTTTCTATTAGTTCTCTCCTGTCTACAATCCTTCATAAATAACGAAAAAACTAAACGTTAGTTTAGGAAACTAACATCAGGCAAGGATATATTTCTGCAGAAACTCAAACCTTTTACCTTTTTCAAATCAAGAAAAACGACATCGAGAAAATGAAGGACCTGGTTCTTCTGACTTCTTATGTGTACCATCTATTACTCTATTTAGTAGTGAATCAAGTCATTTTGAGGTCAAGGAGCAGATCTCTCTCCATATGATTTTCTTTGGGTTTATTAGCCAAAATTAATCTAAATTTATCACAAATTGTAGACTGAATTTTTATATTTATGTAAACTATAATTAATTATAAATAAATAGTACTAAATTTAAAAAGATGCATTGATATGGACATTTTCTGAAACATGCTTATTTGACATCAATATTTTTGTTTTTGAGAGGCCTTTCAATGTCAAAACATTCTAGGCGCTCCCTAACTGTGCCTAGTGGGTGATCCGCCACTGCTATCCATTGAAAATTAAAACCGATTGAATACAAATTAAATACACTCATGTCCAAAATTATCTTTACATGCATAAAATCACGGATTTCTCGGAAACTGAACTATAATTTTATGAATTTGTGTGAAATGATACATAACACATAAATACAAAGGAAAACATTTAAGAGCACTGCATATGATATAAAACTGTAGCATGAAACAATAAAAATTGCAATAATATGTGACAAGGAGAGTTCAGAAAAAATAGAATAACTCAGAAAAAATTAAGGCTTATGAATTTAATATGGAATACGATCCCCCTGACGTGTACACACATATAACAACGTAATGGTGACAATAATGTTGTTAACCACAGTTTGGGGAATTAAGTTCCACTCCTCCAGCAATGTGGTCTTCAGGACATTTATATATCTAGGAGGATGTCTCCGTGCAACTGCTTTTCCAAGGTAGTCCCATAAGTTCTCTATCGGGTTCAGATCAGGAGATTTTGCTGGCCACTGTATTCGCTCAATGGCTTCACTTTCAAGGAATTCGTCAACGAGGTTTGCTCGATATGGACTAGCATTATCGTCCATAAATAAAAAGTCAGATCCATATGCACCTCTGAAAAGTCTTACATAAGGTTCTAAGACCTCATTCCGATATCTCTGGCCGGTCGTAGATCCTCTATTGAAAATTTGTAGGGGCGTACGTCCATCGAACATTATTCCTCCCCATACCATCACACCTGCACTACCGAAACGGTCACGTTCCATAATGTTAGAAGAAATATTTTGCGTTCCTGACTCCCCCCGATGTAAACACATTTAGAATCAGATGTTAAACTAAACCTCGACTCATCAGTAAAGAGAACATGGGTCCATTAGTGTTCACTCCAGTTCTGATGTTCTTTGCACCAACTAAAGTGATCCCTCTTTTGTTGTGAAGACAGTGAAACACATACCCTTGGCTTTCTGGCATAAAGGTCTTTTTCATTAAGCCTTCTATATACAGTTTGCCGTGATACAACAGTTCCAGTGGCGGCTGCAACCTCTGAACTTAACTGTCGAGCAGTGGACTTCCTGTTACGACGGGCAGTTATCGCCAGATATCGATCTTGAGAAGCAGTTGTTATTCGTTTACGACCTTGTCCAGGCCTCCTTACAACACTTCGAGAGTTCTGAAATTGTTTCCATAGCGTAGAGACTGTCTGTCTTGAAATATTCACCCATCTCGCTGCTTCCATGATTGTCTGCCCTGCTTCTAAACGGCCGATAATTCGCCACTTCACAGATTCTTCCAAATGATACTTCGGAGCCATAACAAATTGTTTTGAGTCCTTACACACTGAAATCAAACGCTGTATTGCAGAAATTCACTTTGCTCAAAGCGCTTGATTCATCGTCGGATGACATAACGCCTTGAGTTGCATATCAGAAACCGTTTGATCACTTTTGATTTCATAATGCTAATTAGGCTTGTCTTTCACTCATTTCCTGCAAAAATGGATTACATCGATTGGATATTTCATGGAATATCATTATTTTTGGGTATGTAAAGATAAATTTGGACATGAGTGTATTTCGTATGCATTATAATCATTACAGTTAGTATAACATCGTCGGCATACAAGTGAAACACACTGAGTTAAACAAACAGATCTGAGAAAACGAAGAGGAAAAATGCTTGCTAAGTGAGTTTCTTAAGAAATATAGCTTTCATGAAAAGAAAAAATGATTTAGCGGATTTCACCAGTTTAAAGATCGCCCCATTCTAATCTAGAAACCTAATACAACGCATCTTAAAAATGCCGACTTAGTGTGTTTTACTTGTGAGCTGACGTCATCTCCGAGCTAAATTGTCCACATAAAATTACCCTATCCAAACCCCTTAATTATTTTCCCACCTTTCGGACCAGATTGTCTGTCTGCCTCTTGTGCTCCTTTGAAATGTGAATTGGACTCCTAATTGTATCAATTATATTAAATTCTATCTTTTACCTTATTTATCTAATAAATCAAGTACTTTTAACGTCACTTTCTTTAATTGCTCTCTCTTATAGCAATGCTCAATTAATTATAAAATTTTATATTAATTTTTTGGAGGTATGCTGATTTTCACAGTAAGGTACTCCGTAATTGATACACCATTTCGTTGAAGTAAATAAGCATTTTATTAAAAATTAAAATATTGATGAGTAATTCACACACATATCAATTAAATAATAATCGATAGAATTTAGTTAAAGTTTTATGTAAAGTTTACATGGGCCATTAAAAAAAATGACCACCATAAATTTCGAAAACCATCCCTATCCTAAGCTTCTCATCAATAGTCCCAGAAGTTGTTTCAAACAAGCAATACACGCATACACATAATAAATTAACATTTGCATAAACATGTTTATACCACCATGAGTAATTGAATTTTACAGCAACTTCAGCTAATCCATTCACATTATAAGGCAGTTTTGCATTGCTGCACGCCATTCTGACACCATTATGGAGTCCTTTCTCCCATCTGAATAACAGCTCAGAAAGGGGGACTCCCGACGCGCAAGCTACTTAAAACGTCTATTACTCTTTATACTTCCCTAATACCATATTTTACAGCTAACGGATGTCCGCGGGCACACTCAACTTAACTGAACATCTTTTATATCGATTGAATGAAGGACCCCCGATTTAGGACTACCCTTTTATGTAATTTCTCTATGCAAAAGAAAGGGAATTGAGTTGCAACCGAGGGGTATGGGGTGCCAAAAAAACTCGTCTTTTAAGCCGAAGGGAAGATCTTATCTCCATCAATTCTGCTATTAAATAGTCGTTCGATTGCTTATCAGTGATGTATGGGCAGAGCGCCGTCCGACGGATATTATTGAGCCGACTATTTATGAGATTTTGTTACGGCACAAAAGTCACTCCTGAAGTATTGTTAAGTTTGACACTGTCAACAATGTGTTCGAGTGGCAGTGCTGTGTAGGGTTGCAGGAGTAAATATTGAGTGAGGTCTTCACGGTGTAGAGCTGGAGCGAGCATTTGTCGAAAATCGAATTTGATCCTGAAATTAAAGGTATTTAACAAGGACTATAGGTACAGTTGGGATTTTGATTAAATAAATGTTGCTAAAAAATGTTTTAAAATCCAAAAAACTATAAAAAATTATATGTATTTTATATTATATAAGATTGGAAATATATGAACTGGGTGCCATCGGAGGGATATTATTGAGTTGACTATTTATAAGAGATTTTGTTACCACACAAAAATCACTCCTGAAGTATTAAGTTTGCCAAACAATGTATTCGAGTGGCAGCACTGTCTAGAGTTTCAAGAGTAAATATTGAGTGAGTCATCACGGTTTTCGAGCTGGAGCATTTGCTGAAAATCGAGGATGATAGTATTGTTTAAATTTTACTCATACGCAGTAACAGCTTGTCTGCCGAGTAGGCTAAACTTGTAATAGCAATGTTTCTCCGTCGATGAGGTATTGTGGTGTAGGGGAAAAGAAAAATATACTTTAGCTACACAAAATTATTTTTCAGTTAATTTCAGGAGAAATGCTTGTATTACTGTATCGAATTCAGAAACATGCATACCAATATAGATGTCTTATCTTTGTTAAACCCTTAGTTTCCAAGGAAAAAGAATGTTGCACAAACTTGTATTATCTTCAAAACTTCCAATTTTCCCAATTATCAGGATAGTTTCCCGTATCTATTTATGCAGTCATAGGTAAGGCCATTCCTGACATATTACCTTTCACCGTGCTAACCTCAACATGCCGAACCTTCCTCTCTTTTCAAAAACACTTGGTGTTCCAAACAAATTTACCTTTGTTAAATGCTCAAATTCTCAGATCCTTAGGCATTAATTATCAGCCGCAAAGATAAACCCTAAAATGTTGACCAGAAAGATCAGCTTTCGTATTGTCTGACCGTCTGATTAGAAAAAATTACCTTAGAGCGACAAACCGAATCAAATGTCTGACCACATACCTATTTATTGGTAAATAACGTAGGTATATTGAGTACCACTCGGAAACGGCCCTGGTCATAGACCGAGTAGGAATTTATTATTGTCCTGAATAACTTTTATTACAAATCAGCTCCAATTAAAAATTTAATTTTGAAATTTTGTGGAAAAAACTTAACCCAATACTAAGTCGTGCCTGCTTGCTTTCTTTTTTGGCCTAAATAATTCCACCTTGCATAGATTCTTTTCATGAATACAAGTAAAAACTTTTATTCTGATTTCAGATTCATGATTTATCAAATTGATTTTTATTCTCCTTTTTAATGGCTCTTATTAACCCTCTGTATTACAGATTAATTACATGCAGAATGTGTAAGGGAATAAATGTGGTCAGGTTTGTATGGAAGGGTCTCTTCCCGCCGTGTGCCACTAAAGGTCTAGAAAGGCGAGACTATAATGGCACAGACATATTGTAGGATACGACACCAACAAAGAGATGAGGCATAGCATGCGGAGGAAGTGAATTCAAGTGTGTCCACGTTGCCTCTATCTCCATTGGCATATAGGCAGTACGTCACATGGACAATAGAGCTCAGTTCATCATTTTGGCATCACCAGCGTTTATTGAGCCTACAACTCAATTTCTGTTTGCATTCGACTTAGAAGCCAGACAAACCTCGTGTGATTTGGCGCCTAATCGTTCCCTTGGTAGGGTGATGGCATATATTAAATATGGTTAGTTGGTATATTTTGTTATTATCTATTAATATTAAAACGAATGGTAAAAACCACGTAAGATAAATTTAATATTGTATAATTTTTAATATATCTTCTATTTTTAATTAAAACCATGGATTTGTTCCGACAGTAGCGTAATCACGATTTTATTTCGGAGGTAGGTAGTTAATTAACGTCGCACTGGAGCAACACAACGAGCTAATAGCGACGGTCTGGGATGAATCCCGAAGGAAAAAGTCCGAGGACAACACCTCGTAGTTTTGAACCACGGTCAGATGACGAGGTCCCATCTGAGCTGGCATCCACTCTCCAAACTTCCACACCACGCCAATGTGATGATATTTGATGCCAAAATAGATTTAACGGGCACCAGCTCCCCCGTACACGACGGTCTTTAGTTGTTTTAGTT
The DNA here is from genome assembly GCA_933210815.1 of Meta bourneti. Lineage (NCBI taxonomy): Eukaryota > Metazoa > Arthropoda > Arachnida > Araneae > Tetragnathidae > Meta > Meta bourneti. The sequence continues at coordinate 33,824,373 of OW119934.1, forward strand.
CGGAGAGGACCCAATGCGGAAAATGTAAACTTTGATGCAAAGTTAAGAACTTGTCAGAATTTTTAAGGTATTTTTGGTTATGTTTGATTACCAGAGAGTAGATTTGAAAAGATTACTGCGAGCGCAAAAAAGTAGCACATCTCTGTACACGAATGGCTGTTCCGCATATATCTATAAAAAATTATATTAAGTACAATAAGAAAATATTCAAATATCTTGTTTCTGGAATGTTACTTGTTGCCAATTGCCCGTTATGTTGCTCCAGTGCGACATAAATTCAACTACCTACCTGGAAATTAACTTCTTACTTTTGTGCCACTATTATAAGATTAAAACTATACTCGTATTTGTAAAAAGATAGTTGAGAGAGTCAGCTCAGAGAAAAACAATGTCCATTATGGTTGCTTTCATACTTCGTAATGAATATTGGGTTATTAATCTATTATATTAAATAAGGAATATTAGGTAGAGATAGGTATCTAATTAACGTCGCATTGGAGTAACACAATGGGCCATTGGCGACGATCCGGGACCAAACCCGAAGGAAAAGATCTGAGGACAACACTACGTCATTTTGAACCATGGTCAGATGACGAGAACAACACCTGAGCTGGCACCCCACACTCCAAACTTCCACACCACGCCACCGTGAGGACATTTGAGGCCACGACAGATTTAAGTGCACCAGTCCCCTTTGTACACGAGGGTCTTTGGTTGGATTCGAACTCGAAACCCTCCGGTTGCTAGTTCATTACTCTTCCAGCCGGGCTACAATGGCCCATGAATATTAGGTAATAAGATTAGTTATTTTAAGAACAAAAGTACCTTTAATTTATTTAAAGAATAGAAAAATATAATGTATTTCAAGCATTTATAGTATTTCATTTTAAGTATTAGAAATCAACACTTTCGGGGGATTCGGGAACCCCCAAATATCTCCCTCTCTGTCTATGCCACTGCATCCTGAGATCAGAGTAGTAGGAAAGAGAGGGCTCCATTGGATATCAAACACTTTTTCTTCTTTAACATAAACCTGTCCCGAGAGCCATATCTGGTAGACGGGCCGAAATGAACAACTAAATATTTTGGAATTTGAGGAATAGACAATTTTAAAGTTTAATCGAAATGTAGGTTTCACATTTCATTCATACCTTGACCCCCTGCAAGATTTTTACAGATGCGCACATTTGAAAAACCCCTTCTAAAGCTACCGTTTGGAAATCGAAACTATTATCGCTTTATTATCATTTGCAAACTGAAACCAACATGACATTTCCTAGATGAAAGATCGAAAGCGGAATTGAAAGCTCTAGCGGAATAATTTGGGGAAGTTGAAAAACCTGATGACAGATTGATTTGCGCAACGCAATACTTAATGGTGAAGCATGAACATTCTGCAGCGTCAATGTCTAAAGGGGCGGCATTTCATAAATATAAAATTGAATTTTTTTTATTTTCTCGGAAAACATGTTTCATAATTTTAAGCACAAATTTGTGCTTCTCAGAAACATTTTCGTTTAAAGTCAATCCTTTCTTTCATATAGTTCCCGGCAATCGTTTACTATTCAGCAAAGTGAGAAGTGACAAAGCAAATATTCTCTTCTCACAAACGTCTGGAGAGCAAGAACACAAGACAGGGGGCGCCTTTTTTTATCCCAGAGACCCATTGATAGGAGCCATTAACAAAGCTCAGCCTCTTGATAGTTTTATGGGTAATCAATAAAAAACGGCAATCAAGAACTGTGAACAATAATTCGCAATACTGTGAACAATAATTCGCAAACAAATTAATATGGTACTAATTTAGGATATTTTAAGGGGGGTTCTCTTTTTCCTAAAATTGCCGATTTTTTGGATCTTTTTTTTATTGATGAAACTATGCAATAAAATAATTCTAAACTTTGTACTTCTGTTTATCATCATTTCGGGTATTCAAAATCAATTTTTTAAATCATCTTCATGAAGAATCATAGTTGCTAACTTTCCTCGACCGTAACGCGAAGTTCTGTGATCACCGGTTGCATGATTTCTCATCTCCAAGTGATTTTAAGATCTTTCCCTTCGGGATTGATCCCGAATCGTCGTTAATAGCCCCTTGTGTTGCTCCAATGCGACGTAAACTCAACTATATGCCTACCTACCAAGTGATCTTAAACAAAAAAAATTGAACGGCGTTTTACTTAATAGACAAGTAGCTATTGTTTGATGAACCAGATAATTTTTATAAAATATTTGAGGAAATGGTGACTTGTCAAATCCAAAATCATTCAGTTAGCTTAAAAAAATTGACCTAGTTTTTGCTATAAATTATAAAAATAGTCTTATAGTAATAGTCTTATATATATCATGCTAATACTCGCAAAATATCTGTTCCGAGGGAAACGTGTTTAAATTCTACCTATGCGCTCCAAGTCTACGTCTGCGTGCGCCTGTGAATGGTTTATAACAGTCAATTTTACTAATTTCGACTTGAAATCTGGCAGACCCAGGTTCTTAAGATTCTAAAAAATCAAATTACGTGAAAAATACAAAATCGATTTTTTCGCCGGGAAAAGATGACCTCCATTTTCCTAATATCTCAATAATACACTTTATCATCATTTTAAATACGTAAATTTTGTTTTGAGAGTGGCATCAATCTCATTTGCCCCTGGTCCCAAAAAGTCTAGCTTTGCCTCTGCGCCCGTACTTAGGGAAGTGGCGTTGACTGGTTCTTTCGTATGGGGCTTGAGATAAAAAGTTATATACATTGTAAAAAGTACTCTACTTGGCTCGAAACATAATTTTTATTTTGAAATATTATCATGAACAAAAGAAAATTCTTTACTTTCCAAAATTGAATAGCATTTGGCTTGTCAGTTTTAACCCTCCTGGTGATTTATCTTGACGTCGAAAACTGCCCTGTAGTGGCCACCCTTTGGTGCAAAATTCTGTTCAAGACTATCACCAGTTCTGGGCAAGGGACAATTTGTTTTTCCTACTTGGATCTCCTTCCCCTTGGAGTAATATGGTAATTTTGTCTAGATCTAGATAGTTGATATCTCTTCCTTAGCAAAACTGACCAGATCTTGGAAGAGATATATTGGAGAGTTAAATATGTTTCTGTTCAAAGGAAAAATTTTCGCTAAGTAGAAATTTTCAAATAGCAAGGAGAAATATTGGGAAGTGAAATCTGAATATGGAAACAATTAAGAGAAAACAAAATATATAATTCACTATTCCACAATCGATTGAGGGACACGATGATTTGAAAGGGGAGAAGTTTCAACTTCCCCAAGGCCTAACGACGGCAATGTTTTAAAGTAATATTTTATGCGAACGGGGATAGACCTCTACATGCTGACCAGTACAACTTAAACTGCTGAAAGGTATAAAATGGAAAACTTGAACACCATTTACACCTTGGCTCAGTGGGTCTGTCCACTGCACTAGCAACTCGATTCCAGTAATTTACCCTGGGTGAATTTCCCTCCAGTGTCAGTAAAACTTTTCTTGTGTATGTGTATGTCCTTACTTGACGTTGAATGTCTTGTTGGCACAGCTCTGCCAGAAGTGGCCCTTTCACCATAAATCCCAACCAACCATTTACGCAGTGACGGACTGACTCGAATAATCGGTCCGGGAAAGTGTTGCCATTTACCTAACCTCAAGTGAGGAAAGACTTTCAATTATTACAGTAAATCATTCAATTTGAAGCGATTTGAAGTCTTAATCAGGCGATGATTTTTGCTGCATTAATTCAAGGAAATAAAGCCTATTCGATTGTCACCTTGTGAATAAGGGTTTTGTTTGTTTTAGTCAAATATATTGATTTAATTCAAGCAAAAGTCATTACAAAATTGATCCAAGTTTGATTTCAAGACGATATGAGATGAAAAATATTTCTAAGAAACAGCCATGGTCTATATTTTTGAACTAAAGAAGGTGTAGAGCATATCTACATCCTTATTTACTAATATTAATATGATTTTTCTCATTACTACCATCATTTTCTAGACTTCGATTCTTTCTTTGATTTGAAACTGATAACTTGCATGACCATGTGCATAAATCTATCCTGCGATAAAACCTTTGTAATGTAGAATTTTCTGTTATTGTTCCTGAGTGTACATAGTTTTGTTTCGTAGCTTGTGACTTGGCATGTTATTCAAATGAAATTTTAGAATCACATGTTCTGTAAGTAATTAGCTGAATTTTGCACTGGAGCAATACAATGGACTATTGTTAGCGATCCGGGATCAATACTGAAGGGAACGATCCGAGAACACCATATAGAGGAAATATAAAAGTGAGTGAGCATAGCAACTTTTTTATGTGACCATAACTAGTTTTAACGTGACCCTTAGCTACTTTCGTCTGTCGAGCGGAAATGAATATTCATCATCTGATTGGCCCCCGCGACATAGCAGTAGATTTTGGCGATTTCACCATTTTTTGTTGCCTCTCTCATTCACACGTCTATCCTGTCATAAGATGTTAGTAGGGAGAAAATAGGGATACAACGCCAGAGGTGAACCTGGGATCCGGAAGTGACGCCATAACAGGAAGTGGAGTTGAGTTGTTTCCCTGCTGTTACAGGAAGTGACGTCATAACAGGAAGTTGAGTTGAGTTGTTTTACCGGAAGTGACGTCGTAACAGAAAGTTGAGTTTAGTTGTTTCTGCCTACCTGTTGAGATGTTTACCACCTGCTATACGAAATGAGGAGAGCCGGAAGTGAAGTCATCAGGAGTTGAGCTGTTTACCACCTACTATTGAGTTGTACACCTCCAACTTGTTTCTGTTTTGGACTTGTGTTTTTCATCATGTTGGATTGTTTTGGTCTGCTCTTGAAGTGCCATCTAGTGGTGAAAGGAGAAACTATATTTTCCTAAATTAAAAAGTATTTACTGGAATTCGAACCGCGTGGTAATCAGAGACGCTACCAATCACGCCACCGATGATCTGCCAGTGGACAGTGATTTAGTGTATTGTTACTTCTTTTCTCCTCCATGGTAGATAAAGAATCTTTATCTGGAAGATAAGAACTTGGTACTTTTTCATGATTGCTAAGCACAAATGGAACGTATTTCTAGAGAAATGACTGGTACAGCCATCTAGTGGTGGAAGAAGTAACAATTAGTTTTAAAGGAATTTATTTCTTTATATTTAAATATATATTTGATCTCTTGCATGAATTAAGTTTCTAGTTTTGTTAAAAGACAGGTACAGCCATCTAGGGTTTGATTTTTAAACGAATTATTCTATGTTTATACAATAGTATCATGATTTAGTGCATAGGTTAAAATTTTTATTTTCTAATTATATTACTCAAATTGACTGGGGATATCTCCATGTAGTGATGGATTGTCTTTTAAAATGCAAGATCTGAAATGAAATTTTCTTAGCTATAAAGATTTATGTTTTTAATTTAGATGTTTTTACTCGAAAATTAATTATACATTAGATGCTAAAGCACATATTTTTATTGCAGAAATTTTGTTTTAAGTATTGTACACTTAAGTAAGAGTAAACTTTTTGAAACTTTACAAGACCCTTACTATGAACATGCACATTTTGAATAAGTTATAATAATACTGAAACCATTTATCCTATAAAATCTAAACCAAATGTTATTTTTTAATTAATCTTTCCTTGCATATTTTTAAATAAATCTTCCTAAATTTTTGTGATTTAATTTTTATTATACAGATTTGCAAACTGTTTTGGATGAAATATAAGGATTTATATTTTGCTTTTTTAGATGCTTTTACTCTTAATTATATATTACTATTACATATATTTTAATACTGAAGATTTTTTAAAATATAATTATTACAAACATTTAAATGCAGATTTGCTTTTTATTTTTTTTTTTTAATTTTACAATTGAGACATTTTTAAAAGTTTGATTCTTAAAGTGTGATTTAGGCACAGTAAAAAAATAATCATAACAAATCCTGTAAGAGTAAAAATATTTTATTCATTTAATTTGGGAAACTTTGCAAGACCCATACCATGTTTCCTTGCACATTTGAAGTAGTGAAAAATAGTTTATTAAAACCATTTGTCCTTAAAATTCTAAATTAAATGTCGTTTTACTTTAATGCTTTTGCAAACCATACATTTTACTAAACATAAACTTCCTTTTATTTATTTGAAACCTTGTCCATATTATACCCAATTTAAGTTCCAGAACAAAATACCAATACTGTACGAAGCTATGAAGTATTTTGCAAGATACTTGTACTGTTTTCTTAATTTTAAATGTTCTACATTGCTATACTAAATGGATAGTAAGTGGATTTTCTGTTTTGAAAATAATGTGTGCACATCTGTACTGCTAAGGAAATTAACTTTTGCCCTTTTCTTGATATTTAATGTATAATTTAAATATTTACTCACACCGCTGATAGTTTTACACATGAGTAAAATTAAATAATAACTGAAAATTTTAAGTATTAAAGTGAATTTTAAAATGAACAAATATTGAAATAATGGATTAAATATGAATTCTATGTATTCTTAAAACAATCTCTGCAAAAACCAGCACAGACAATTCTTAAACAGATTGAAGGAAGCAATATAGAAACGAAGTAAATAAGAACACTTTTTAATAGCAGAAACATTATGATTCATATAATTTACAAAAATAATACATTGTAGTAAAAAAGAACTTATTTTTTTACTTGAAGCTACTTGCGATTTTATGGCGATGTATCCGTACTCACGTACTAAGAAACCTTGTATCTGAAATCCATCAAAATCCAAAATTGCACAAATATTAAGCATTGCTATTGAAATGTGTTAGCTGTTCTTTTTCCAAGAACAGCTAACGTGAGTACGGATACATCGCCATAAAATCGCAAGTAGCTTCAAGTATTCGCTTTAACTTATCGCCTTATAAGCATAAGCTTAGTGCTAAAGATCACAAAACTGTGATATGTTGAAAATTACGTATGTAGACTTCCTTTCTGTCCCATGGGAAAGTGTGTCTCCTTTAGAAAGTTTAGACTCTAAGCTTTTAGAATTGTACGAGCAGACCAAGAGTGCCACTCAGTACCTAGTTGCTTACAAAGGTAGTTGTGTGGAAAAGAAACGCCTAGATGCATTGAATATTCCGAATATCCACTTGGAAGAATATGGGTGTCCAAAATTTGATGCACTAAGTGTTCTAAGTAGAAACAAAGAGGTCCAAAAACTATCATGTGGTCATCACAAAAATAATTTGCATTTCCCCAAAGCTGAGGTGATGGCATTTAATAATTGGCTAGTCGGAAATATGTGTCTCTTAAAAAATGCAAGTATGTATAAAAATAAGTTCTTTTTTACTACAATGTATTATTTTTGTAAATTATATGAATCATAATGTTTCTGCTATTAAAAAGTGTTCTTATTTACTTTGTTTCTATGTTGAGACACAAGAGAGAAATACACCCCCAGGAAGTTCGTAAAGGAATTAACTGGCCAAATATGGCCCTTGCGCCATAAAACCCCATAAACCAACCAACCTAAAGGAATTGAACCTGAGCTTCCTATAACGCACGCGCAGGCTGCTGGAGTAGTGTGCAAATCCAGAAACATGGAGGCCCCTCACTCCTTAATCATTCATCATCTATTGTCAGAAGGACAGGTACAACTCAAAAATTAGTGGGCGTAGTTATAGTTACAAAGATGTTATTGTTTTGCTTGAAGTGAATGAAGTTTGAAAATGTGTTTATGATTCTGTAGCTATAAGTCTCAAGGAAATCAACCAACCAAAATGTGTTTATAAATTATCTGCGGTGGTTTCTGTTTTAGTTTTCAAAAGCAATATTTTCAAAACTATATTCAAGTCGCCTATTTAATTTCGACTGTTTTTTCTCAGATTGTGTTTTCATTTTATCAAATGAAATTAAAAGTTGAATTTTATAATTTTGTAGTTCTTCATACGTATGAATCTAAAACGTGTTGTCAGAGACAAGTGAATTCTTGATTGCTGTTAAATAATTTGCAAGGTTCTTGGATTTTTCTAATTTTTCTATGCACAAAAATTTACCTTACAAGTATTCACTGATAAAAAATTATTACTTTACAATTGCTAATTTAGGAGAGGTATGCTTGTGATTAATCATGACTTCCATCGAGGAAGGGACGGTTTGTATGTGTAATAGAGAGGATTTAAAATCATAGCCAAAAGAACTTAGTAACTCGTCTTTTGTAAGAATGAGTTAGCTCAAACATGTACTTCAGTGTTTTGGATGTTTATTTGTATTGATATATAGGTAGCAGAAATTTATACTTAGCACAGTATGTGAAACAAATTTTTTGCCCAATCCTTGTACAATCGGGCTTGATTGAAAAAATCTCTTGTATTGCAAGCATTTTGAATCTTTCAGTGCAATTATAAACTATCTGTCTAACTGAGTATCAAAAGTTAAGCAAAATCACTTGATTCATTTGTTCCAACACCTGATAAAATTCATCACATTTTTGAAGTTTGATATGACTGCATTTTATGGACCAGGTTGTCTGTTACAAACCAAAATATTTCATGTAATCTCCATCATGAAACATTCCATGTCGTGTGGTATATACAATGCATTAAAGATTAATTAGTTCATTTTATGGATTAGCGAGCATCAGAGTAAAAATAAAGCTGAATTCCACCATAATCGTGGGGTATTCAAAATTAAAATGACTTGAATTTCAATATTTCAACAAAATATTCACAATTTTGGTGCAGATTAATTTTGAATCCTATTTGGCAACTCATAACCAAAAAAGTTAAAAACTATAATATGCTGTCTTCCAAAAATGCATCACAATTTTTTTACTTAACTTTTTAGATTTCAGCGTTTTGACTGGCTTAAACTATTCTGATTAAAGAAACTTTTTTCAGACATGGCATCAAATACTGAAGAAAGCGTGGAAATAAACTTAAATGATGGAGTGAAAAGTAGATCTGGAGCTAAACGTATCTATCAATTTGTTGAAAATGCCCCTGGTGATTCCGGATCACCAATGCCTGAAAATGATAATGTCCGACATGATTTCTTTGCAATGGTATGTTATGTTGATATGAATTTTTCTATTTAATATCAACAGATACATTACAGTATTTGTTATCTATATATATTTCGCGGAGTTGCCGTTTGTCCCCTATACAAATCTACAGTTTGACCAATCTGCGGGTAACATAGGCTACATATTAACCACTGTTCTATTTGTCCTAGGTGTGAAGAGGGGGCTGAAAACAATTTAGAATCCCCATAGGAATAACATTGAGTATTGTTACGATTGCAGTACGTAACTCAGATTTTACCAGTATTGCTGGAGAAACAATTTTTTCCAAAGAATTTCAATTCAAAAACATGTTTGAATTTATTTTTTATTTCTTTCCAAAATATCAATACTTTATAAATATTTGACTAATGATTGGAAATGATTAAAACCAGTTAATTTTGTATAGCTCACATTTTGTAAGGAAATTAGTCTAATGCGAAAAGTGCTATGGAAAAACCCACTGGCCACTGATAATAAAAGTGTGAGTTTGCTACATGGTATCTGGCAATGCTAAAATTGTTTTATTTTCTAATTATTTTGAAGCGAATTATTTATTTTGTGTAGAATATCGATAAAGGCATGGGTTCATTTCTAGGTGATCTGTATATTTCAACCAACTTTCCATAAAAGTCATTTATTCGATACATAATGATTTGTAAAATTCCGTTTCATAAAAATAGGTCAAATGTACGAAACGAAACCTTTTACAATAAGACAATGATGTCTTTAAAGCAGGTAACTCCAAAAAAAATTTCTTAAAAAAGAAAGTTAGCGTTCAAATAAGACAACCATATGTTGTAATTCAAAGAGTTTTTTGACGTAGGTTTCTGTTACAAGGCAATTACAATCAGTAAAATTTACATTAATTTTCAAGTTTCAAATTATCTTATTAGATTGTATTGAAAGATGTACTCAATAATCAAGAAACAACTTCTATTATTCTAAACAGGTGCATAGTTTCATTTAGAAACCAGATTGACCAAAAAAGTGTCGCTAAGAATCGATTTAAAATTGCATGCCAGTTGGAGTAAAGCGAATTTTAAATAAAACTTCGCTGATCTTGGAATAATATCACAATGATAAAATATTTTAACTAGGACTTTTGAAAAGTTGAAAGTTTTTGGCTTTAGTGACAAGATCGAAATTGTTTACTTTGCGAGTTGAAGTTATTCTTATGCCACTTTTCTATATCAAACGTTCGTTGATATAGAAAATATTTACAGCTGTCCAGGCATCAAAATGGAATTTTAACAAATTCCTCAGAGAATAGATCGACTCATGAGTTCAACTGCTTAGCTGTGGGACTGTTTCAGTTTGAATCTAATGGATTTCTTATTTAAGGGCTACATAATAGACATTGTATAGCAAGAAAAATTCCAGTCTCTTGCTCATCTTCACTGGAGAGTAACAGAAATTGTAGAAGCAATTTCTATTGATATATTTACCTGAGTATGGATTAAGACAAAACTGCATTCAGTTTGCAACAGTCTAATAAGTTGGCAACTTCCACAACAGCCTGTTGTGAGGCACATTGGATTTGGATGACTAGTCTGTTGGATGACTGAATATCTTGTGTCAGTGTGCGACCTTCACACTGATCATTTAGACAAGCATGCATTCTCATGCACCACCACTATTCTGCAATGTATCTGTACAAGTTTATGACCTTCCTCTAGCAAAAATAGATAATAGAACATTAATTAGATTTGGATGTGTTTTGTAGCAATGAATTCATCAATGTATGTACCAGAATTTGAAATTTTATAGTGTTAACAAATATCTTAATTATCACCCAAAAAGATAACACTTTTGGTAGCAGCTGTGACCCTAGACATAGTGTACATACATGTATCTGCAGCCTATTGAACATATCTATTTATCATTCTTTTTACAAAAATAGTTTTTAACTAGTTTTATTTTATAGTCTTAATTTATGTTAATGAAAGCAGTTATAAAGCACTTTTATAGATTTTTATTCTATATATTGCTCTTTAGGGTAGAGATTTGGAGAGTGCTTTTGTGAATCATAAGTATACTGAGTCAGAGAAAACACTTCTTGGTGAATATGAAAGTCTAGATTACTTACCACCTCATAGTAAAGCTTATAGAGACTGGATAAAACAGCAGCCAACAAGGTTTGTTATTTACTTAATTAAATTTTAAATTTCTATTCTAATTAAAATGTTTTCTCCAGAAATAGTCAAATAAAGACTTGGGAAATCACATATTTTGATTACCAGTATAAATGTTTGAATTTCAATAAATAAGAAGCAATTAAAGAAAGCTGAAAACAGTGAAAGAAATTGCATCGATTAATTTATCATAAGTATTTCACTTAATTATAGCAGGTTTAAATTATTTTTAAAGCATGAAGGCAATTCTTAAGCTTCATGCTTTAAATTAACAAACCAAAAGAACACATTTTTCAACCGAAGTTCATCAGTTCTTTAGTTCATTTGTAATTTTATTTGTCAACAACTGCACACATGACTAATTAGAAAGCTTTGAAAGCAGTAGCGAAAACACCAGAATTTGTTTCATTTCTACTGATGACTACCATCAATAAGGTTTATTTTGTTTTGACTGAGTTAAAATACTAAATTATATCCTTTGGATAATTTCTTGCTATTGCAGAACATATGCAAATGTTCAATGCTAAAACTTTTACAATAGTTTAATTAAAAATAACTAGATTTTATAACAAATAAATGTACCATTTTAAAATGAACTGATGTAACTAATTCTTGCAGTTCACCCCTCAAGGGCACATCTTTAAGTGTGTATTGGCTTTACGAACATGAGGTACTCTATTGATCTTTTCTTTTCACATAGGGTTTACTGTTTTTAGTAAACAGAGTCTGAATTCCTGGAATAACCAAGCAATCATTTTTTGCTTTCATCCCACTACTCTATTCCCAATCCCTCTTCTCCCCATTCACATAATTTTTTACTTGACTTTGTCTGGTGTTTGATGCAGCTTGGCCACATATGGCCCTTGCGTTATAAAATGCCAAGACAACCAACCAACATCTTGCAGTTTAATTATTATTTATTGGCAAATGATGTACTCTTTAATCTAACATGTTAATTATAATAGTGAAATATTTAATGTTTGCTTTTTTACCAAGTTATACTATTAATACATATATATTAAGCAACAAAAGATCTCATCAATCAATCCTTCTTAAGTGTTACAATATTCTAAGCATACCTTCCAGAATTATGTGTCTTCTAACATAATGCTCCAATTTGTTTCAAAACTGTACAAACTCCAGTATGAAAATTTTAATCTGCATATAAAGAAAAATATTTTTCTTGATTCGATATCAGATTTGATTGGGATTATTGGATGATGATGGGCCTCATTGGATTTCTTGTTGGTACTCTTGGATTCTTTCTTCACCAATTCATTGACATTCTTGCTGAATTGAAGTGGGAAAAAGCCAAAAAATATATCGAGGTAAGTATTTTTGTTAACAATATTATCATTCACATAGAATTTTATACAATTTTGTGAAATGGATATTTTGTTTTGCATGGATCTTGTTTAATCAATCTTTTTTGCATCTTAACACTTAAGCTTTGTGCAGTTTGCTTAACGTTTTGTAGCATAGCCAAGATTTCCCTTTCTCGTAGATTCCAAAATGAGAAATGCAACTGATGTAAACTGAGAATCAGGACCTTTTTATGATTGTAAATGTCCTTTTATAAGTTGTATTAATAATTATCTTTTTCTAGATATGACATGGATTTTAAATCCAGGAGTTAGGTGATGCTTGTATAATACAAAAGGTAGTTTCCAGAGTCCAAGTAGATAATACAATACATTAACTTCTAACAAGTTAAGTATAAAAAATAACATTAAACCATTTAGTTCTGGGTACAATGGAATGTGTAATTTATGTGCCACATAGCACATACTGTATAACTTAATAGCCATATGGAATAGAAAGGTTGTTTATATTTTAGGTCATTACATATTTTATGCAAATGACCATTTATATAAAATGTTAATGACTTTATCCTGATGAAATAATGTAAAGTCATTTTTACATAAAATCTAAATTACCTTCCTATTTTAGATTGACTAATTCTTTGCAGCAAGTAACAAAATGTTCATTTCTTGAGGGAACAGTTAATATGCTATGTAATTTATGCTGATGAAAATAAAATTATATGGTATAAAGCAAATGTATTTTATCAATTTTTCTAGGAAGAAAATTTTATTTATGCTTGGTTATGGGTTATTGCTATGAGTCTTCTATTTATCTTTGTTAGCTCGGCGTCAGTAGTAGTAAGTAAAAATATGCTTTCCATTTTTATAGAAATTGATTTATCCCTTTTCTGGTTAACATGCTGAGAAATAGCTTCAAAAAATATTTTAACACTATAAAAACAATATATTTAAAGGAATACTAGCAGGTCCTTTTTTATGTGGGCATTTTTATACTACATTCATGACCAGCATTTATTTTATGTGTAGGAACTAAGTGTTAATGATGAATTTTAAAGCTTTTGTTGCCAACTTGCACTTTTCTAAGTATCATGTATAAAAGAAAGGAGATACTGACATGTATTTTAAGATGTCTTTGAATGAATTCAAATAATTCTGAATTCCAAACATGTTATTTTCATCTGAAAATTTTGTACGTAAGAAACTAGCTACAAATAATACAATTTATAAAGTATGGTAAGGAGTTTTTAGTTACATAATTTGTTAGATTTAATTTCAACAAATTTCTTTTTTATTAAAACTTGTGAAGATGTGCACTAAAGTATCCAAAAGTTTCAATGTGCATTTACATTCTTTCTCTTTTGGTAAAAACTAGAAATTGTCTTAAAAATTGAAATTAAGTGAAATTTTTATATGAAAATTACAAATTGATACAATTAACTTTTATCAATAAATTTTAAAAATCAAAATACGTACAATTATTTTTTGCATTAATTTAAATACATATCGGAAATAATATCCTATTGTTTCTATTTCATTTCTTGTTCACTTCTAAAATGATTTTTCTCTGATTTACTCAAATTGCATGGAAGCTTACATTTTGTTTGTTTTCAGTTATTGCGTCCAAGTGCTGCTGGATCAGGTTTACCTGAAATAATAGCTTATTTAAATGGCACTATAGTTCGTCATATTTTTAATGTAAAAACTTTGGTCATTAAATTTATTTCATGTGTATTTGCTGTTGCAAGTGGAATGCCTGTAGGCCCAGAAGGTCCAATGATTCACTTAGGGTAAAATATTCTTTGCTTTACATTTTTGCATATTTTTATCCTTAGTTTGAATATTAGCTAAGTGATTATTTTTCTTCCAAGTGTATTTGCTCCTTTTCGAATATATATCTTACAAAAATAAAAATGGGAAAGTGAGTGGTATTAAAAGTTCTAGTGAAGACATCTGCAAAAACACTCTTGAGAATATAACTTTGTTAAATAAAAAGTATGTGTTGGGTTAGCAGAGGGAGTGGCAACAAAGGTGCAAATATTACTTTTATTTAACACGGATAATTAACAATAAAACAAAACAGGCATAATAAACATGAAATCAGGGAGCGCCTACTTTTATGGACTCCCTCTGATAAGAACTCAGCAGCAACTGAGGATGATGCAAGTGGTTAATGACGTCAGACACTAATGACGTAATGCATGGGCAGACGTCAGACAGTAATGCGTAGGGGGAAGAGAAAATGGGTATTAATTTCCAACAGTATGCTTAAATGGCATTCAGCAACATGTCTCAACAGCAAAAGAAAGAACAGGAAAGTAAAAGGAGGAGGAAGTTATGGGATCAGTTGTTAACCCTTATATTGTAGCTATTACAACTGTTGTACTGTTGCATTTTGTTCTTGATTAGATATTGTGTTGCAGAATGTTTACTCCTAAAGGATCTGCTCACCTCACTTACAATTTACAAGTTCTCAGGGACCATCTTGTTGGAGGGTCTTTCCTTTTTTTCAGCAGATTTGATGTCAAAGAAAAGAAATCTCTCTCTGAGGGTCAGAGTTATGCTTGATATCGAATGCCAAACAATGTGCCAAGGATTTTCAAAATATTTTTCATGTTTTCTCACTTTCACTGGGACACCGTTTTTATAAATTATTGTACACTAAGTTTCAAAATTTTTGTGACACATTGCCCTCTTGCCTATCTGAATTTTAATTAATAGATTGAAACTAATGTTAAATAATTCCAGTGTTTTCAAATCATCAATATTTTTAAAAAAAATTAAGATAACTATGTACTGATTCCAAATTTGAAATACAGGATGTCTAATTTAAACTCACCTATTCTAAGCAGTCTACAGCAAAAACATATCGGAATGTCAACAAATTTTCAGTACATCTTGATGAGACCATTGGAAAGATATTCACTGCAAAAAAATAGTTCAAACTATTACCACTTGGCATTTTACAATTTTATTCTGATCATTACAATGCAATACTGTGGAGATTGGGGTATACTCAATTCAATACAATGATCACCATTTTCTGTTACCATCTGAAATCTCTGAATAGCATTTTCTACTGATGAACATGGTCTCCCTGGAAATGTTTAGCACAGCTTAGCTTTAGCAGTTAGTAGCTTTCTTTAATTTCTGCCGAAGTTTTTCACAATAGACCAAGTCTTTGAGATACCTACACAGCCAAAAGTCGTATGAATTCAGATCTGGTGAGCTTACCGTCCAAACAGCATTAAAGTGCCAACTGATGACTATTTCATCAGAAAAATGATTTCTAAGTGCCTGTTTAACACAATTTGCAATGTGGGGAGGGGCACCATCCTGCATGAACTCTTGATTCAAGACACTAACGTTGGTGGAGTGCTGGAATCACTGAATTGGTTAGTAATGATTAATTTTAATTACCAGTAATGGAACATGTAATGGCCCTGTTGGCCCAAGCTCTCCAAAGAAAAGCAGTTCAATAATGAATGTTAACAAAAACATGCACCAAACTCACTTTTGGGGAATGTAAAGGAATTTCCATACGCAAATTGGGATTTCCTCTAGCTAAGAAGCGACAATTATATGTTAACTGCACCATGCAGATGAAATGTGCTTCATCCGCCGAGAGAATTTTCCAGGAACATTCACTGTCAACTTCGCTCTGAGCTAACTGATGAATGTAAGTCTGTGATACTACAGTTCGTCTGTTGTACATTAGAAATGTAAGGATAGTAGTGCTGGAGGTTCCGAACAATTTTGTGGAGCTTGACAACAGACTGGTCCAATAAGATGATCACCGATGCTTCCAATGACATTTGACATGTCCTCTTCCACTTTGGTTGATACATCTTCAACCACCTATGTAGCAACAAGGCCTTTGTCCTCTTCTGGGTTTCCTTTTCAACAATCCTGTTCCTTCAAATTTTGAATTCATTTTTGTAATTTATTTCCAGAAATTTACCTTTCCAAAGATCTTTCAACAACCTAAGTCTCCACAGAACTTTTGATGCTGAATTTGCATTTTGGTAAAACAATTTTACCAGTAACACATATTCTCATAAATTTAACATCATTTCGAGTTTAAGACAAAATGAGAATGAGTAAATTTGTGTGAGGATGTATAAATAGTGATAAGAGAGATGACATGCTAAGAAAATTTGCATATTTGATACCAATAAATGTCCCTGGTCGAGATTTTTGAAATTTTTTGCCATGAATTTCCTTTTCGTAGCCTCATTAACATTAAATTTGTTGACTTTCCTATAAGTTTGGTTTTGCTGTATACTACTTAAAATAGGTGAACTTTAAACATATACATCCTGTATCTTCTATTCATGCATTTAAATAGTAAATCACTACAGTCCAAGCAAAAGTAATGTACTTGTGTTAAACAAAAGTACAATCTTTACATTAAGAGAAATTTGAAAAACATTCTCTAAATTGGAAAAACTTTTACGATCATGTTTTCATCATACTAAAACTAATTTTTAAAGCTCTTATATCAATAAATAATTTCATTTGATTGAATTGAATTAATTTTTTCTTAAAATCGCTGTGTATTTTTCAGGAGACTTTCTGTGTTAGTATTTATCCTGATTGTAGCCAAGTTTGAAAACATTGTCCTATCCTTATATGTAGTAAGAAATGTAAATTAAGAAAAGTTACTTTGTGAAAGAATCAGAAAGAAAATGCATAGCAATTCAAATAAAGTTTGGTATACTGAAGTGCCAGAAAAGCTGGTACGAACAAGTCTGTAAAATACATAGCAATGCATATCACAATACTTATGTATCTCATTGATTGTGTCTGCCAGTCATATCCAAAGCAATGGATATCTGTGGAAGCATCTAGAGCTCTTTTCTCCGTGAGAATGGCAGGTTAGTGCAATTTAAGTGATTTTGAATGTGGCTTAATTCTTTGACCTCATGAGATGGGTCATAGCCTATCGGAGGTAGAGGAGAAGCTTAAATTTTCACCCGTGTACCCTTGAGGAATACTTGACACACAGCTATACGCCTTGCCTGAACTCAGGAATGCCACCACTGGACACTTAATGACTGGAAATGAGTAGCCTGTTCTGCCGAGTCGCGTTTCCAACTACTTCAGGCAGATGGAAGAATCTGGAGAAAAAACCTTGTGATGCCATGGATCCTGCATGTCAATAGAATTGTACAGGCTGGTGGTGACTTCGTAATGATATGGAGTTTGTTTAGCTGATATTCAATGGGATCCCTGGTACATCATCAAATATCTTGGCAGGTGAACTCTATGTGTACATCATTTCTGACAAGTTACACCCATTTGTTCTGATGTGTTTGGCTTCTTCCAACAAGACAACAGCGATCAACAACAAATCTATTCATGCCAAATTGTGGTTCATGGAACACTCATCTTGCCATTCCGACCTAAGTCACCAGATCTCATTATTGAACACATGGGATGCTATACAATGTGCTGTGGAACACAGAAATTCTACATCTAGGAGTACAACAAAATTATGGATCGCTCTGCTGAAAGTATGATGTTCAATGCCTACAGATTGTGTTGTCTGTCTTTCGTTTGGCACAGCTTGGCCAAATGTGGCCCTTGCGCCATAAAACCCCAAAACAATCAACCAACTGATGTCTACAGAATACTTCTGCAAGCTCATGGAGTTCATGCTCCATTGTATTTCTGCAGTTCTATGCTCCTGTGGAGGCCTACCAAGTTTCTGGACTGGTGTACTAGTTTTTCTGGCTCTTCAGTGTATGTGTTCCCAATAGTCTTTCAACACGTCCATTTTTATTGCCTTGTAATTAGTTTTGTTTGTCTTTGCATATAGATGATTAGCTGTGTTTATTCCTGCCTAACTTTATTATAAAAGAAAAATATTTGTGACAAGAAAATGTGTCTCAAATATATTGCTTTAGCATGAATTTCTCTTCATATTTTCCCATATAGATCATTAATAGGTGCTGGCTGCAGTCAGCTGAAATCATCAACTTTAAAAATTAATCTACCGTTCTTCAAAAGATTTCGGAATTCTGAAGATAGGTAACTAGTTTTTTCCTTTGTTTTTCTTCAGGAGAAATACTTTTGTTCTGTAAATTTTGAGCTACTTTCTATGAAGCACTGAAATTTTCTATACTCAACAAAATTTGTTCTTCATTCAGTATCCTATTAACCTACATTGTATTTCTAATACTACTTTTGTTATTGATCAATGCCATAAAACTACATTTTAAGAGGCCGTCTTGACTCAGTGGGTATGCCTACTGCATTAACAACCTTCGAGTTGTAGGCAGCGCAGGTTCGATTCCTGTCAGGTGCATTCCTCCCTGGGTGTATTTCTCTCTTCTGTGTCAGTAAATCTTTCATTGTGTGTGTCTATTACAATATTCTATGTCGTGTCTGGTACAGCATGGCCAAATATGGCCCTTATGCCATGAAACCCCAAAACCAACCAACCTAGTTGCCCTCAGAGGCAAATCTCTTTTAGATATGTTAGGACTTGAGGTACTCTAGTTATCTGTTTTCTTTGTGGGGTTTACTCTCTTTAGTAAGTACTGGGGTCGTGCTCCTGGGATACCCAAGCAATCTTTTTCTGCTTTCATCCCACTACTCTGTTCCCCTGATCCCTTTTTTCCTTTTCATGACATTTTTTCTTGACGTTGTCTTGTGTTTGGCGCAGCTTGGCCAAATATGGCCCTTGTGCCATAAACCCCCAAACAATCTAGTGTTATATTTTGACATTGTCTCCTGTGTTTGGCACTGCATGGTCCTTGCACCATAAAACCCAACCAAAACCAATGTAGTGTTGTGGTAAAATTGTGATGCAAGTGTATACCATTTACAAGTACTCACACAAGTGTACAAATACACACAATTCACACATATACTAAGCTTGAGTACACACACAAGTGTACTCAAGCTTTCGTCTTGGAATTGAACCACAACAAAGTATTTTTCCCATTTGTCCTTTGTGCAAAACCTATAATTGATGGTATATATATATATATATATGTATATTGTAATCAAATGCAAATGCATAAAGATTGTTTGTTAAACGAAGTTCACATCACAGGTGTTGCAGTAAAATGATTTTTGTTCTCTAGACTGACGAGAAAATTTCTAGTCTCATTTAGTTATGTGTCAAAATTCTGAATAATTTTTATTTAATGCATCCTATTGAAATCACTTTCATTTCTCAATCAAGTTCCCAGCCTTAATCTTATTTTTAATTCATCAGTGCATTGTCTGACAATAAATGATGAACTCCTCTTCATTAAATGATCTTGCATAGATACCATGCATTCAAATCTTGGTTGTACACATCATTCCCACTTTCCTCTCATCTTGCTTAAAACTGCATGATGCTCTGACTTTGACTTCATGATGTGGCGTTTGACATGCTACTTCTGTGCAAGTTTCTGTGATGTATGGACAAACATTTTTGTGGTAGAGTTGCTAAATGCCATTCATGAAATAATGGCCTTTTGCATGAAGCTGTTTCTGAGCCACACTGCAAAATTTGCTAGTAATCCTCGTTGATGGCATAGGCTAATGTATATTCATGATCACTGTTCCCTCATCACTGGAAAAACAGTCAGCACTGCCTTTACTTTGCTTGGGCTCTTGTGCCTTTTTGAGTGTAGGAGATTTTGGAGTTGTCCACTATGACGTTGGGGTCTTAGTTTTGGGATCATACTGATAAACCTATGATTCATCATCAGTTGCAGGAAAAAAAATTCCATGCATTCAGTATGTCATGAGCAGCTGAAATGTGGTTTCAATTTTCTCAGCTGAGAGTAACTTCAATATAAACTTGACTTAGACTTGTCTCAACTAAATTGTGAGAGAATCAACTTAACTTTCCAAAAATAATGTTGGCCTTCAGTAACTCGCAAATTGCATTTTGATTATTTTCCTGTGAGCTGTGTACAAGTTCGACAATGTTTGCTGCTTGCCCCCCTCCTAGACCATTTATCCCTTTCAACACTTCTCAACCATGTTTAAAAAATTTATATCATTCATAAACTTGTGTACAGCTCAATCCTCTTCAGACTTTGCAACCTTAAGTATGTGTTTTTTGCAATTTTCCAACAAAATTTGTTTCAAATTCATAGATTGTTTTCCACTACTACTTCTGATAAAAGTGCTAATATTTTATTTTGGTTAGTTGTAAAATAATACTTTTGTGAAACTATTTTTATGTAATTTTTAGCTTGTTCCAAAATGATTCAAGGCATTTACTTGACTTAATTTACTTGATTAATTCATTGATAATAACAAAAGTTCCTTTCTTTTTTTGCTGCTAATGAAGTCTGTTTCATGTATATAAGTAAAACTTGATGGTAAGTCATTTAAAATAACATTGAATTAGCTAATCATTTTTTTTTAAGTTTGGTAGTTTCAAAGAGTTATATGTTTTAGAGTGGAAATTATTAACTTGATTAACATTCTGCTGAATATTGTAAAATTTTTAAACTTGTTCCAATATACTTATTTTAATGTTACTTTTTTTAACTTTTAATCATTAATTAAAATTAGACAAAGCAAAAACTATTTACATTAAGTACTCAAACTTTATAAAATGTCCCCTTAGAGGCTTAATTTTTATTTATTAAAAGAGTGGGAAGTCTATTATACTTTTGACAGAAAAAGCTTTGAATTGTTAGTTAACAATGCTATAAGCTTGAAAACTAAATATTGTGAGAAAAATCTTTCTAACATTTTTCTGATGATGATTGGATATGTAGGGATCATAACTTCTGGTGGAATGCAACATTCCAAGATGTATACATAACTTTCATGCTAATTGAAAATACATAATTCATCATGATTGGCATTTGTTTTTAGATTTAGGTATTAAAAATAAATTCATTTTAAATCAAAGTAATGTATGTAATGCGCTCATAATATATACCATTGAACAGTTTTGTGCAAAAAGCAAAATATTATAATTCTTTACCAATTACAGTAAATATGCATTAATAAGCATTCAAAAGAAATTTAACACAATGATCTAAAAATATTCCATGTCTGGAATATTGTGATCACAATTAGTTCGTATATGCTGGAATTCTATTAAAAACAAACTGTTTTTCTAGCTTAAAAGAATGTATCTCTTTTTCTCACCAGCTTATTCATTGATAAATAGTATTTAACTGAATGATTTAAGATGTGTTTTAAGGTCATTGTGAGTGATATTATTCATGTACAAAATTTAGGAGAAACTTTATATCTGCTGGTGCTGCAGCTGGTGTAGCTTCTGCTTTTGGGTCTCCAGTTGGTGGTTTACTGTTTTCTATGGAAGAAGTATCATCATTTTGGAACATGAGGTTGTCATGGCAAACATTTTTCTGCTGCATGGTTTCTACTTTTACTTCTGATCTTTTAAATTCTGCTTTCACTGCATTTTACTATCAAGGAAATTTTGGATTATTTAAAACTGAGAAATATATATTATTTCAGGTAATACTGAGTCAAATTTCAAAATTTTTACAACTAAATTTTTCTTCATTTTTTACTTTTTGTTTAAACCTCTAATTGAAGTATATACACTTATTTTCTTACTTTGTTTCCAACCACCATTATTAAAGGTCAAAATCAATTGATGGGAACATTTGTCATTTTGTTGCCTTTTTGTGTTCCCAAGGCATGAAATTTGGGGTTGACATGTTTTAATTTTCTGTGATTTCTATGCAGTTCTGAGAGATGTTCATTTTAAAAATTTCATTTGAATCATGGTTGTTTGGAATTGATTTCATAAATTTTAAGAAGTTCTAAACAATATACATTACATTGCTTGGAGAAAACTCTGCCCCCTTAAAAATTACTCCTCAAATTTAGAGTCACACAACTAAAACAGGCAACATAACTATCAACAGGCTCTCATTTTAAGACTGAAATTGAATTTTTAAAGTTCGTAGGTTTCTGCACCAAGTATTTGTTTTCATATTTTTTTTCAAATTAACATACATTTCATTCTAAACTCCAATTGTTCTTGATATCTGCATGCGATTAATTGAATGTCAAATCTTATAATTTTTTTAACTGTCAGAATTTTGAAAAATGAAGCATCTTGACATAATAACCCTGTACACCAGCACCTAATTAGCAAATAAGTTCTAATGAGTAAAACTGAATTCAAAGAAGCACAGGGCACAAAGTGACACACACCAATTGGAGGTGCCATCGCAAGTGCCATTCCTCTTCAAGTTGAAATGACTTCAACTCTGATTAGTTTGAGCTTGTGGCTTTGCACTTCCTATTTGAATTCAGCTTATCTGTTTTAAATCTTTGAAAATGTACTTATAATTAACACAAATATTAAAGTGCACATATAGGGATTATAGAAGAGTAGAGATGTCCATCGTAGACTTTAAAATAGATGTGACACTGGCTGTAGTTGTTGAAATCTTAGGCGAATTTCTAAGTTGCTGCTTTTATAAAGTTTAGTTCACACACACACATCTCTTATTTTAAATTATTGAGAGGTGGTTCTTACAATAAATCAGCAACTTTGATGTTTTATGTGCAAGTCCTGATCAATATATGAAAATGTTACAAATATTTGTTTTTGTTTTTCCTAACAGGTGGTTAAAAGAATTGATTTGAACATTATAGCTGTAGTGCCAGCTGCAATTGTTGGAGTCTTGGGTGGATTTCTTGGTGCTGCTTTTACATTTCTTAACCTAAAAATCACCAGAGCTAGGAGAAAAATGCTGTCATCAATAAAATCTGTTGCAATTAAAAAAACACTCCAAATATCAGAGCCTCTGCTTATAATGGTAAACAAAATGGAAGATAATCCAATACATCAATTATTTTTTAATCGAATACATATTTTCAAAGTTTATTCCCTGAACCTATTTTAATTAATATTGTATGTTTGAAAGAAAGGTAGATCTGTGAAAGCCTTTCTCCTTGCAACAAACTATAATTTAAATAAAATAAGAATTAATAAAAACAAATAATCCTTAAAGAAGCTAATTATTCAACTTACATGGAATAGTTATAGAATTTCTAATTTGTTCCCCTTGAATTTTCTTTAGACTAGTAAGGTTAAGGATATCGTTACCACCACGCCAAAGGCGTGAATCTGCAAAATTGGCAGTTCTACAAAAATGCATTCACGGGTGAAGTTTTGATGCTTCGGGGAAAAGTGAGTTACGACTCAAAGGTTCTTTTCTCATGAAAATTAGCATTTCCACTAATAATCAAGATGATTTGTGGCTTTGTCATAGTATAAAACATGAAATGGTGACTCGAAAAATGCAGTTAGGTGAAAATTGCCAAAATGCAGGTTGTTCCCTTTGGCGTGGTAGTAACGATATGCTATTGTAAGACATACTTTGTGTGTGTGTTTTAAAGATATTTAAGATGTAAATCTAAAATTCATTTACAATCTTAGAATCTTCCCTCATTAATTTAACCTTCCAAATAATCATTTTCTTAGTTCAGTAGCATTATTAGACATACATTTATACAGCACTTTCAAATATCTTGTCTGAAAATTTTATACTTTATCAAAATTTATTTACAATTTATGATATAAATCAAATTACATTTAATAAACTTATAATTTATAATATTTTTTTAAACATTTATATAATAACATATAATGTATGAGTTCAAATAAAATGGCACTAACCTGCAGTTTGATTAGTTGCTGTAAATGTGGTTTACACTTGTTATGATTTTTCTCAATTTATTTTGTGCTTATCTTTGGATTTGTACTGTTACTAAATTGGAGTCTAATGTGTTTGTACCATTTTAAATTTTCTGACATTCTAATTATTAATATCTATTTTTACAATCTTTCCATCTATGATTATTCAAATATTTTGTTTAATTTATTCCAAAGTAGTAAAATTGTTGTAATCAAATATGAAGTTCATATTAGTTCTATTAAAATGTGTACTTATTTACATTAAATTAAATTGTTCATTTCTTAAAATAAATGCATTTCTTCAAGGTTATTATGGGAACCATGTCTGTTTTTCTCCCCACTTTGCTTCCGTGCACAAATTTTACCTGTCAGCAAAAAGAAAAATCTTACTGTGTTCTTAAGGATGGAATACTTATAGAAGACAGTATTGAACAGTATAATTGTCCTAGTCAAAAGCAACACATGTCTGAAACAAGCATCTACAATATAAGTTACAATGAAGGTATGTTTTGTATATTGTGTAAAGAAATTTGAATATTGTTTCAATTTTAATGTTTTAAACTGGTGCCTTGCTCATCTCATGGGTTATGACAACATCCTTTGATTTTTTATTTAACAGTGATTATTAAAAACGTTTTCAAATTTATTTAATGTGACATGCTAATAATCTTAAGCAATTAGCTTATAAATTGTTTGAATGTGCTTACCATAACTACTAAAGATTAACATTTATATTATTTTCATCTATGCAGTTCCTCTTCATGCTAAAACAGTCCTAAGCCTTTCTTTTTGCCTTTATAATAATGGGGAAGTCTGCAATGCACATTTCGCTGTTTGTTTTAAACATTGGATGACCTTTAATCTTGGAATAAATCTTTAGCAGCAAGTAATTGTTTTAGAGATGTATTATGTCTTCTGGTGTTATGATCTAAATGAATTTATTAAAACTGGCTATCTGGTTGCATGCATTATGTGTCCTTAATTATATCAAACATTCATCATTTAAACTGTCAGACTGAAATCTTTTTATTAGATATGTAGTGAGTATTTAATTTTACATTTGGCTAAGAATTTTCTTTCAGCGGCCACCCTTTTGTTTGCAACTGGTGAACGAGCTATTCATCATCTGTTTTCCCGAGAAACTCATTTAGAGTTTAATTTTATATCCTTGTTAGTTGTTCTACTCTGTTATTTCGTTCTTGCCTGCTGGGCTGCAGGAACTTCTATTTCAAGTGGAGTTGTTATTCCTAAAATGTATGTATAGTTTTTTCAATATATTGCTATCCATTCAATAAATCATAGTTGAAAAAAATCAAATCTGAGCTATACAGAGATAGGTTTAACTTTAGCCCTTCTAAATAGCTCATAATTTTTGTCTCGAAAGGTAAGCTTTTTAAATAACCCAATTTCTAAATAAATAACTTAAAGTCGTTCAAGTGTCATTTTGAGTTATATCTTTTATTTTTCATGAATTATTCAGTAAAATTCTCAAAATTTTCCACTTTCATTCAACCAGTTACACATTCAATTTGCTTCAAAATCTTGTCACCAAGGCCCAAACTTTGATGACCGATGAGAAGGAATATTTGTCTTATAGATGGTGACCTGGAAAGCAGGACCCAGGTCACACTTTTTGTTGTGTGCAACCTGGTGGCAATTCCAATCTGTTCAAATGATTTGCTTCCCTGTCAGGAGAAAAAGCAAACTCAGGTTGCACTTGCCAAATCGCCCCGTCTCATTTGCCTAAGAAAACAATTGGTGAGATGTAGTGACTTGTAAATGGTCAATCATTGCACTCGATTTGATGAGCAGAGCTATCCTGTGTGACAAGAGCATTAGAAATTATTCATCTACCAGATCGCCCACTTAAAACTTAAAATATGATCTAAAGTAATTTATTTGACACAACATCTACACTTTCTTCTTTTCTTTTGTTGTAGTTTTTAAACCTGAATCAACATTAAATAATCCATTTATTTAGTCTATGCAGGCTTAGGAAAACTAACTTTAAAATTAAAAAAATAAGATAAAATATATTTTTCACTTTTATCCCCTTTAATGTGTCCACTTTCTGCAATTAATTTTTTTGTAAAAGTGGTTAGCCTTGACAGCATGGAAAAAGTAACAATGTGCTCCTCTTCCTTCTATCCCTGATTCTTTAAAAGAATAGCTTGTAAAGCAAAGGGGTTGTTCCACTTAGCAAAATTTCTAGGAATAAAGCTTAAACAATTTCTCTAATACTTGGAAGAAAGATGAAATTCTCATTCCTACAATTTAACCTTCAATTGCAGCATATACTGCATCAGAGTAATGAGAATTGAAAAGTAGTATGGGATTCACTATAATCTTACCTGTTTTGATCATGAAGTAAGTCTCCTTTCTCCATACTTTCAATGAGTTTACTTGATCATATGGTGAGTTGTAAGTTATTGAATAGTGTAATGGAATGAACCTGGAGTCGCTCTAACCATTGACAAATGTTTAATTGAGAAGTTAATACATAAAATTTACACACAAGTACATACACATACATTAAAAATATCTCGGGGGGAAAAGGTTACAGGGGTGTTCATGATCTGGCGTGAAACTGTTTTTGTTCTCACTTTTAGTTCGGCACTAGTTTTGAGGTTTATAACTGCAGCTGGCGCTGCGCTCATAGTTCACTCATTATAGTCTACCCCCTGGCTATGAAGATGTGTTGGCGAGTAGCCAGAAGTGTCAGATGGTTGTCTTGAGTTTTGCTGCACTGTTGAACTAGTCTTTCGAGGTCTGCCTCTCCTTCGCAGTGGGGCAATGGGTACATTTCCATTTTGAGGGGTGTTAAGGCCTGGATGGAGGGCAGACATGTGACATGTTCTGACAGGAATATCAGGAGAAATGCAGGATTTGCAGCATTTCTCCTGATATTCCTCTGTCAAAATCATATAGGGTCAGTCTCGACGAGGTGCAAATTTTGCTGACCTCAGCTTTGTTACTCATAGGGTGTGAGGTTACCCATACTTAATGTCCAGGTACGTATTGGGGAACGCTTCCTCGAAATTTGTCCAGTGCCTAAACTACTAATAAGGCTGAAGTTAGTTTCATAGTGAGTTAGCAATGCATTTAATTTTCTGTACTGATCTTCCGTTAAATGTTCACCCTCATCGGGATGAAGGCATGGATTTTCTGGTCTATCACTTTCTTTAATATCACAGGATTGCACTTGAGCACTCGCAACGAATGGGAAACGTTCATTTGGCTTATCGGTGTAGAACCTGACGTGGTCTTGAAGATTCAGAACACCTCTTTCTTCAGAAAATCTGCTCCTAGGAGGGTATGGCTCCTTTTAGCTTCTGGGAGGGCAAAAAGGGTTAATTGGAAGGATCTAGACATAGAATTACACAGGCTGTGTGAGCTTCCTTCTCTGTCTGACTTCCATCAGCAAATGTTATAGTGCGGAAGGACTTTTCGCGAATGCTACCCCTTCATCTTCAAGTATATGGTACAATCTTTCGCCAGCGATAATGACTTGCTCCACTGTCTGCACACACTGTGCCAAATATTCTATTTATCGTAACATTCATAACTGGAACTTCATTAGACATGGTTGGTCTATCAATTTTAATCTTCTCAAAACGGGCTGATGCAGATTTCATGGAAGGATTGCAAACTGGACAGTTGGCTTTAATGAATCCGACTTTTCCACAGCCATAACAAGTAAGTGCTGGTCGCTCCTGATTGTCACCAGATTTTATTCGACTGGTTCTATTTGCCTGATTTGTCTTAAAGGGTGCACACTTGAGTGTTTCGTGTCTGGCATTGTAAGCTTTCTTCTGAATTGGAGGGAATGAGCTTCTCTTGATTGTTTCTGAGACAGCCATAAGTGTCAAGCTTCTCTACTAGATCTATGGGTGAATTTAGAACTGGCCAATTATTGATGAAATTATCTCTATGTTGAGGTACTCTTTTCTTTATCTCTGGTCAGCTATGATGAGTTCTTTTAATTTGTCGAAATCATCAATTTTCAGCTCTGAGAACGAACCTTCAAAATAACTGGTCAGTTCTAAATAGAAATCACGCCATGTACGTGTTGGACTCTTGCAATGTAGAGAAAACAGTTGATTGAATTTATCAGCAGTGACCTTGTATCTTCTAAGAAGCATATCTTTCACCTTTTGGTAATCTTGATATTCTTCAGGTTCCCTGGTGATAAGCCTTCCTACCTCAGATGGTAGTGATCCAATCAAATATGGGACCCAAGTTGCTTCAAGAACCCTTAAAAACTTAAGTTGACACTCAAATAGGTTCAGGAACAACGTCATATGTCGTTGTCTTTAGGATCACATTGGGGAAGAATCCTTTTTAATTCCCACCTGGGTTGCTCAGTTTCCAGAGCGGGAGTTGCCATTGAGGACTGGGTAACCTTCTGGGTTTCAAGTTGCAACTTCAAACATTCTAATTCAAAAGCTCTTTCTTTGGCTTCTTCAGCTGTCTTCTATTTTTATCCATTCTTCAATAATGTTGATTAACATATTTTTTACTAGTTCTTCATAGTTTTTGGCACTTGTCATTAAATCTTTTAGTTCCATCACCTTAAGAGTCTGTCCCATCCAACCCCATTTCCTGCACAAGGAGTTTCAGATCTTTTCGCCCTTTTCCAAGAAAGGCCACCTTTGTTAGAGCACAGTTAAGTCCTTGATTTGAATATAATTCACTTTAAAGTTCGTTGTTTCATGATTTAATTAATGTATACAGTTTATATAAGTCCTGAGTATGCATTTACTTAGCAAGTATTATTTACTGAGATTAAATGTTCTCAAATTAAGAATATTGATAATATCTTTAACACAATCACCATATTCCATTTTACTATGAAATATATTATTCCTTATAACCTAATCCCTGTTTCTAATTCAATACAATAAAATGAATAAAGAGTATACATGTATATCACAAAATAAAGAATTAGGATGCATCAAATGAGAGACATCACAAAATGGATAATTATGATTCATCAATAAACAGATACACAAATGTATGGTAAAATGGATACTTGACACATCAAAAAAGAATCATAGAATAAATAATTCTGACTTATCAAATAGAGAGAAAAATAGAACATCAAAACAAAGCGCAACGAGAAAGTTAAGACTTGTCTCGGCACATTGATGCCCTAATTCCTGCTTTTTGGCTCTCGTTTCTCTCGATTTCAATTGAAAACGGTACACACCTAACTTAAGAAAACTGAAATTATCACACATATAAAACTTTACTAAACACTTGTGAGCCAAAGGATTAGCAACACTTAAAAGTGATTTCACTATATTCTAAACAATAATACTGTTTAAACACAAAATGAAACTTCAAAATTCCGTTGCTGGGCACGTGTTGGCCAAATCGAAAGTACTGCTAGACAAAAATGATTTTAAACAAATTAAAATAAACTTATCTCATTCTTCATCACCATTCGGGGATACAAGCATGAGGATGATCAGTGGAAGGGATTTTCACCTATATTCAATAGGATACACCTGGGATGAGGCTTCCTAAAATCATGAGTTTGACGCCGCTGCAGAACACTAAAACCCTGGCCCCATGTCGGGCTCCAAACTTGTAATGAAATGAACCTGGAGTCGCTCTAACCATTGAGAAATGCTTAATTGAGAAGTTAAGACAAAATTTACATATACAAGTACATACACATACATTAAAAATATCTTGGGGGATAAGGTTAAGGGGTATGTTCATGATCACAGCCAGCGTGAAACTGTTTTCGTTCTCACTTTTAATTCGGCATTATTTCTGAAGTTTATAGCTCCACAGCTGGTGCTGCGCTTATAGTTCACTCATTATAATAGTTTAATTAATAATTATTCTCAAGGTAATATTTCTCTTTAAGAACAATCTGCATATTAAATATAGTATCTACTTTTTATATTCTGGCAATTTATTATCTTATGTTAAATCTTACCTGTAAACTATCTTCTACTCTTTAGTGTGTGTAAGTCTTTATGATGACTCGCAAAGTGTTTGTTCAGGACAGTGGTTTTCCAGTAATTTGTACCTGGTTGGAAGAGTAACGGACTGGCAATTGGAGGGTTGCGAGTTCGAATCCAACTCAAGACCGCTGTGTACAAAGGGGGCTGGTGCACGTTAAATCTGTCAGGGCTTCAAATATCCTCACGTTGGCGTGGTGTGGAAGTTTGGAGAGTGGGGTGCCAGCTCAGGTGTGACCACGTCATCTGACCATGATTCAAAATTATTTGGTTTTGCTCTCAGATCTTCCCTTTAGGGGATGATCCCTCACCATCTCCAATAGCCGTTATGTTGCTCCAGTGCAACATTAATTAAATATGTATCTACCTACCAGTAATTGAATAAAGCATTGTTTCCGTATTTATGAGCATTTTTACTTTAAAGGTTTATTGGTGGTTTGATGGGTCGTATTGTTGGAAGAACTATGGTTTCTATATTTGGAATCCACACTGATCCATTTTGGTCTTGGATGGATCCTGGTGCTTTTGCTTTGATTGGTGCTGCTGCTTTTTTTGGTGGAGTTTCTCGTCTCACTATGTCACTTACTGTTATAATGGTTGGTTGTACTAATTATTTGTCATTTTAAATTTACCGTATATGTTTTAATGTTGTCATTTGAACCAATGCAATAAATTAAACTATGGTATAAATTTAATTAACTGAAGTACTTAAAAAAGGATGGGTGCTAATAATTAAATTAAAAACTGTCATGTATACTGTGTGTAAAAATTAAGACTAAAAACAAATTTTACAAAAGTAATTAAAAGTTCAAAGATTTACACGTCAAAAAGATCCTTAAATATAAATCCTGTATCTGTGCTTCAAAGTTTTGAAAAAGTATATTCCTCAAAACAATGTTTTGATATTATAGCATAAAGGCATTATTTTAACTAATGTTACTATATTTTTTCTGAAATTGCTGTTAACCACAATTATGGAAGAGTATTCGATCGATTCAAGGGTCAGTGGTAGCCTGGTTGGAAGAGTAAGAGATTAACCGGAGGGTTGCGAGTTCGAATCCAAGCAAAGACTGTCTTGTACAAATGGGGCTGATACTTGTTTAATCTGCCTTGACCTCAAATGTCCTCACGTTGGCGTGGTGTGGAAGCTTGGAGAATGTTGCGCCAGCTCAGGTGCTGCCTCGTCATCTGACCATGATTCAAAATTACATGATGTTATCCTCGCGAATCTTTCCCTTTGGGATTGATCCCGGATCGTCTCCAATAGCCTGTTGTGTTGCTCCAAGTGCGACGTTAATTAAAATACCTACCTACCTTCGATCGATTCAATTTCATATTTCAGTTGGTTCTTTTTCAAAATTGAGGAAAGGTTGAAAGTATCAATGATATGGTTGGCAAATGATCCTGTATTAATATAGCACATTCATTGTTATAACTTTGCTCGTTACCTTTATAAATTTTGGGACTATGATGTATGTAAAACAGTTATAATGTAAATGTGTTTGCATAAGTGTGTTTGTGTTCAACGTTTGTTTAACATTTGTGTTTGAAGCCACCTTGTATCCAAATCTCCATTCTGTATCATATTCAGAAATTTTTTATCGATTTTTTTTATTTATAATTTTTTTGCAAAAGGAAACAAGCAAAAATTTTTATGAATTTCTAGCAAAACATTTTCATCAAAAATTGATATTTTTATTTTGTGTAGAAATTTGTCATGTGCACTAACTTGAGTCTCAATTATAGGTTGAATTAACAAACGATGTTCAATTTCTTCTGCTTATTATGGTTGCTATAATGGTATCTAAATGGGTTGGTGATTACATAACTCACCCTTTCTATCACGCACAGTTGGAGTTGAAGTGCATTCCATTTTTGGATTCTGAACCAGTTATACTCTATGATGGGACAAAAAAGTAATTTTTTTATTTTAATTATCTTGAAATTATTTCTGTTTTTGCAAATTTATCTGAAGCTTTCTGTTGACTATTATATATGCTGTATATTATATACATTCTTTATTTTCTGTATACATTTAAATCATCTTGAATAAAAGAAACATGTAACATAGCAAAGTATTGTAGCAAAAATATGCAATTAAACAAATAATTTATATTTATCGTATTAGATGTACTACCATTTACAGCATATTTTTTTACAGTTTAAATCTTGAGTTATTTGAAGTATGCCATGTTATGGCCAGTCCTGTTACAACATTAGGAACGGAAGTATCTGTGTCTTATGTTGCAAAGCTTCTCTTGGAAACAAAGCATTGTGGATTTCCTATTGTGCAGCAGTATGACAATATATCAAGATTTTATGGTCTCATAACTAGGTTAGAATTTATTTCACTGCAGCCTATGTAAAGGTGATCAAATAGTGTTAGTTTAAGTTTCTATGTTACTGTTAATTTATAATTTGTCTAAGCTTATTATTTTTATTTTAAGCATATTATGTTTTTATTGCTAATGCTAAATGTGCTTATTACCTACACCATTTGAATTTTATTTCTCTTGAAATTCTTTTTAATTTAAAATTTATTTTTTATATTGCTTATTGAATTACATTTTTACAATATTATCCAATATCTAAGAAGTTCATCATAAAATATGTTTTTATCATTGAATATATTTTAGTAAATATTTGTTCACCAATCTTACTTGTAATTGTGTAGTGAATAATTTCATTTTAGGGTAAGGAAATTTACTCTACTACTATTACTACTTACTATTGAATCTTTTAATAATTTAGATAGCCATAATATAAGCATTCTCAAAAACTTAAATGTAGATACATAGAAGCATACTCAGTAAGAAAAAGAAATTGTATCTCACTTTCTGTTTAATATCAGTTAAGACCTGTTGGTATTAAACAGAATTAATGTTTCCTATTAACAAGCAAGAACCCTGATAAAAATTTTATTTATGTTGCCTAAACTGAAAATTATATGTACAGAGTTCAAAATAGAAATTTTGAGTTAAGCTTATAAGAATAGAACTAATTAAGAGTTTTAATTTTTTTGTTGATGTTCTTCCCTTGTGAGTCTTAAGTGAACCTAATTTAAGAGGACTTGAAAGTTTTCTGGCTTTGCATTTATTTCAAACATTGAATGTTTTATTAATTTTGTTTATTTGCCTTAAATTGTAGGAATTTTTCTCCACACAAATTACTAATAAGTCTGGGATCTAAAGTCTTGTTTTATTTTCCTTGCAGAACTGAACTAAGTGTACTCCTTTGTCATGAGGAGATATTTGATGCTGACCCACAGTCACCAATGTTGGGTGTAGAATACTCTCAAGTAAAATACTTATATATCTGCAATCCCTACCAAAAACAGCATTTAAAACCACTAATATTTTTAAATTTCCAAAACCCTGAACATATTTTTTAAATTAAAAATAGCTAACGTGATAAGCTATGGAATTATCTGAAAATGTAATAATTTTGGTTAAAACCTCCTGACAAGTATAAAACACTATTATATTGTGTTAAAATGTATTACAACTTGTTCAGTGTTTTCTAATGGGCTTTGTGGAATGTTTTAATGTGTTAAAATTTCTATAGTAAGAGTATCTTTATAAACACTTTTTTTGTCATGGTATATGTACATACCATGGTAAATACGTGGTATATGTAAAATATTTAATGCTTATTTATTTGGAGTTAACTTCTTTTGGCATTGAATCAAAGATCATAAGTAAGAAGTTAGGCACACTAAGTTTAGGCAGTTGCCTTGGTTTGTAAGATTCAGTCTGCTTTCTAACATTGTCAGTATGGACACTTACTTGTAGACAATTAGACTCTTCTTCAATGACCCTTGTGGTAGCAGTAATCCCACAATACCCTCTTTCAAGGTAGTGATTAAAATCTTGCAGTGTACAGTGAAACTTCGATTAACTGTCACTCTTTTAACCGTCAGTTTCTGTTAACCGTCAGTCCATTTTATTAAAAGTTAATTAATTAAATATTAAAAGTTATTAGTACGTACACACATACATACTGTACTCATACATACTATACTTCTACATAAAGTACGGAACATTGCCGCTCAGAAAGCACGAGCCTTGAAGAAACGAAAGAAAATAAGAATGTAAGTTCAGTAACAATATGTACACTTGTAATACTATACTGTACTTAATGTAAATTTATATTGTTTGTTTCTGTAAAATAAAATACATGTACAGTGTATTTCCAGTTCGTAAACATGCATTTTTTATCATTCGTTCATATGTAATGGATGGGGTGGGTTGTTTAAGGTTTTTCTGGTATCCATCTATTCAATTAACCATCATTGTCCCGACCCTGACGATTAATTGACGTTTCACTGTATTTATCATTTTTCTTTGAGATGGTTATTCT
Organism: Meta bourneti; assembly: GCA_933210815.1. NCBI lineage: Eukaryota > Metazoa > Arthropoda > Arachnida > Araneae > Tetragnathidae > Meta > Meta bourneti. Next base: position 33,858,836 of record OW119934.1, read on the forward strand.
AAAATATGTTTGTCATTATTAGAGAAGAATCTTAATTAGTATACTATGCTGTTTATTTAATTGTGCAAAGAAAATGAATAAAACTGTTCTGTAACTTTTGTAAATGCTTTAATAGGTATAAAAGTCTTAAAATAAGATAAACATTTAAACTAATTACTCTACAACCTTACATCCAGAAAGCTTAGTGTATAACTAATAATTATGAATTGTTATATGTTGTATTAATTGTGAATTGATTTGTTATTCTTAAATTTATTTATTATTTAATCAAAATAAAAAAAATTGTTCTGTTTCTTTAGTTTTGTGATGAAGATGTAGAAAAACTTGGAAGATCTGCTAGATTTTTGCATTTATTAACAAATCTAGCCACAGACGAATATTCTCAACGATACCTTAACTTGGTAAGAAACAAATATCTTACATGTGTGAAAAATTTGTAAAAATAATCAGTCATTTGTATTATTACAAATGTAATTACTTTTCAGACATTAAATTTTTTAAAAACAAATTATAGATGTATCAAATTATCAAAGTAATATTTATTTTGTGACCCATATTGAGTTAAATTTTAAGCTTTAGACTTCGCTTGAATTGGGTGTCACACATTCAGTGCATTTTATTTATTGGAATTAATTTTCTGGAAGATTCACTATTCGAGTTGATTGAAAATTTGAAAAGCCTTCATAATCTAGAAAAATTGCTTTTTTTATTTTATAAGCATATTCTTCTACTTAGATAAAAATGCTTTTTGTCCACAATAAAGAGCAATAAATTACATTCGGGAATCTAAAATCATTATTAAGATTGATTAAGGAATTTGTTTTGAGTATTTATATTTTTTTACTGATGCCTGGAGAAATCTAATTACTCATAATGTTTTATTAGAAAAAGCATTTTCAGCTAATGCTATTTTTTTCAGGCACCGTATGCAAACAAATCTGCTGTGTGTGTTCATAAAGAATTTTCACTTCATCGTGCTTATATAATATTTCGTTCGTTGGGATTACGACACTTAGTTGCAATTGATGAAAAGAATCAAGTCATTGGAATAATTACCCGTAAAGATTTAATGGGTTACAACATAGAAGAAAAATTGCAGAAAGTACTAAGTCAACAAAACTTCATTAGAAGTTGAACTATAAAGGACATTTGAAAAATTCTTCTAAATTTAGAAGATATTTGGATTTTTTTCTTGTTCCGATGTGTACCTTATTGTAAAACATGTAAAATGAACATTGATTTTCTATGTATTAATTGAATATACATTGCTTACAAGTGACTTCATCGAAATTTTCATTTTATACGTTTTTCAGGACTCCTGCATAAAGATCTGTATACTGGTGAAATTCACTAAGTCAAAGCTTAACTGTTTGAGATTAAAACAGTAGGAAACCTACTAAAACTCTTAAGCTAAACATTTGATTTTAGTGTTTCACTTGTAAGCCAACAATATATTTTGTATAATTTGATGTTTGCAATCTTTTGTAAGACATCTTGAATGTGTTTTATATTCAATTATAAATATTTTATACTTGTTTTCTTTTTTATTTAGATGTATTTATTTTTTTATATCTTACAATTTTAATAATTTTATAAATATTGTGAATCTTGAAATATATTTTTAATCAGACTGTTTTAGTAATTATGAATTGCTAATTAAGCCATTTTTATAATAAAATTGAATTACAGTAACAAACTTGTTTAGGTTTCTTTTAAAGGACCAAAATATCAGATGTGGTTATTTTAATTACATTTTTATTTAAATAGGTTTTACTTGCCTATATCATTTTGCAAAGCTTGTTAAATAATAACATAATTAATCCTACAAATATAATTTAGTCAGCAATCAAGAAATTCATAGTCGAGATGTTCCTTCATAACTTGTAAAGCTTCATTCGGACTGACACAAGAGTTCTAAGCAGTTGCTGACGTCTTGATGTAAAAACATTTTACACTGATTCTGGTAAAGAAAACTTTACAGCTGAACTGTGGAGGAAGTGTAAAGAAATCTTGTTCCAATGGTTTCAGAAGAAACATGTGCCACTGAATCTTTCAAACCCTAGTCATTTCTAACGCTTATTTTAAATTAGACTAACCAAATGCCAAACATGAAACATTAACTAAACATTTTACTTTTTCAGAACTTATATTAATACTTATAGAGGCATTCATTTTATAATGTATAATTTCTTATAACCATTTTTGCATGATCAAGACATCATACTGTCTCAATTTGTAACTTATGGAATTCTGTTTTGTGCAACACAATGCTGTTCCCCTTCTGTTTATTTGCTTTCATCATGTCTTACTCCATGAGGGATCTCTAGCTATGCATTTCCTTCTTATTCCCTAATGCATTAATAAATTTTATTTTAGTCAGTTTTATTTAGTACAGTCAGTTAGCGAGTTTTAATTACACCTATGTATCTTGTTTATTTGGTCATTCGAGCTGAAGTTTCTATTCACTGATCTATAATTTAGACTATTATTTGATGATTTGCATGAAATTATTCAATTAAAATTACATTTATGCCAATGTGTTTTGAGTTGTCTACTTTTAAATGCATTCTGGTTTATTCTTTTTAATGTAGAACTTCTAAACATTTTATTGGGAAACGGTGCGAAGTAGCAACGAAACCAAAGGATAAAGTAATAGTATTTCTAACATGATTTTTTAATCAAATAAAACTTTTCAAAGCTAAGATTTAAAAGTGACAAGGATTAAAGGACATTTCAAGACCTGTTAATTATAAAAATGATTTTAATATCTAGAGGAACAGCAAATGTTCTGGAAACTTGCTGCAATGGGGTTGGTTATGAGTCATGAAACTTCCAAATGCGATTGTGTTTTGGTGGTTCGTTTTTCCTGTGTATTGGTCCATCTGTTTGGTTCTTTTTTCTGTGCCTTTAGCATTAATGGTTTTATATTGTGGATTATTTTAAAATTTGTTACTGTTGAATGTAGTGTTTGTAGCTAAGACATTTGAGTCTAAACGTTTACTGCTGAATAATTTGCACTTGAAAACAAAATAAGGCATTTTTTAAAAGCCCATAGTTCTAAATAAGCAAAAGCTCAATTAGGCATTCTGTATCGTTCAAAATGTATCATTGGAGTTTGAATAAACAACAAAACAAAACCAATTCTATGTGGTTGATCAACATTTTTTAATTTTAAAACTCTACTGGTTGATAAGACAGACCAGGGTATCACCTACAGATAGGTTTATTTCTTCAGTGAAATCAGGTTAAATTTTAGTTGCATTAAAATTTAGTTCCGGAAGTTCTATTGACTTTTTTAGTTTAGTTAGTAGATAAAAAAATAATTGATCCTTTCCACTTTTTAAAATTAATTGGGAGGACTTGGCAAGTATTTTCAGGGCTCCAGTAATAGCAAAAAAGTAAATTCTTTGTATTGAATTTAGTTTAGAAGTCTTCAAAAACCAGATTGGTTATTCGTAAAAGATTATTCTTTTGACTCCTTGTAAGTATGTTTCTTTAAGTATTTTTCCACTTATCCCAAGTTGCTCTAGATTCTGTTTAGCTGTGATTGTGTGTGGAAATTGATAAAATTTTGTCGTAAATCGATGATAGGTGAGAAATCCAAGTTAGATTATAAATTATGAACCCCAAATATTTTTTATTTCTTTGTAAACTTTAAATTTGTGTCACAAAGTTTAATGCAAGGGTTTATTGTTATCTTTTTCCAAGTTTAGGAATAATCATCATATTGGTTTTTATCTCAATGCTGAATTTTATATTGTAAGAATCTGCCCACTTTATTAAAGTTTTTAATGGTATATTGCAGTTTTACTATCAAATTTGTAAACTTTCGTGTCTTCAACGTGCTAGTAAAAAGCTGTCTTAAAGACCATGCAAAGACTCCTTAATAGTAAAATTCCACCAAAAGAACATAAGAGTTCCATACTCGAAAGTAACTTCATTAGTTACCGCAAACACAATATCTATTCCTTTTGTAGGGATAAGCATTCATTGCATGAATGTTCTATTTTCCTAAATTTAAATCTTGAAGAACGAATTCCATTTTTTAAAAAGAATAGATTGTGTTTTAACTGCCCTTCTAATATGCATCAAGTGAAATTCTGCAACAAAATTTTTAAGTAAATGCAGAAAGTAATAAACCGCATCGTTCAATATTGTCAAGAGAATCGAAGACAAGATCATAATGGTAATTTCAGCAACGGGTTTTTCCGAGAACACCTGAATTCACCTCAAACGTTTTCCCCAGGGGTATCCTCCTTCTCAGACCATTTGACACGACCTATAATTCGGGTGTGGGTCAAAATGCAATAATCTGCACGGGGATCCAGGATTCGCGAGTAAGTTCTAACTCAGAAATAAGCAAGTCTACCCCGACATACTTAAGGGATACGATAATCTGGAATCTTGTGAATTGTCGACCGCTATTGTGTGTGGTTTCTGGTTTTCAGGCTATCTTCATTACTGAAGAATGTTTACGGAAAAACAGCGTAGCAGTGAATATTTCTTGCTTAGACTAACCCTCAAATCAACGGAGAGGTAGAATTCACCTTTAGTCATATCGGATGCTAAATTTCGTACGTATCTAATGTTTCACTGCCTTCTCATAAACAATCTTAGTGATTTAGTGTTGATGAACCCGTCATTTTAGAACAGAACTAATGGAGATGTTATAGGCGGGTTAAGGTATTTTTACTATAATTAAAGGATATACACCTAATTCTGTTTTTGCACGATAGATACGTTCCTGAAGAATACGTGTAAAAAGACATTGTATCTATGGAAGAAAAGATTGGTTCCGGATCTAAAAAATCAGTAAAAATAATTTTAAAAACCATATGAAAATATTCGTTTTAAGCTTATTTTATTTCAACAAAATACACATGTAATAAAATGAAAAAAATTCTTCATGAACAAAAAAAATCTGTTTTACACATAAATTTTTTTTTATTCATTTTCACTTTCTGACAATAAATAGCGTATACGTTTGCGTACGACTGGAATATTACTAGAAATGTTGTGGACATCGTCTTCTTCCTCTATTAACGAAATTCTTTCTGTGATCTCTTGAGCAAAATCAGCACGAGTTTCCTCTGGGGCTGATGTTTCACCGGTTTACGAACGAATTCAGTTATTAACCGTTGTGTTCGTGTTTTGGTTAGGCCGTTATATAGTTCTCTGTAAGAGGCTGTCAACAACTTCAGTTCACGTTGAAACTTCCCAGCGCGTTCCTCATTAGAGTCATGTTTGACAAAATGATTACCCAATTTTTTGGCCAGTTCCAGACCGTCTTTTATTAAATCTGCATTTAGAACAGGATAATTTTCTCCATTATCACTACGTTCTGTGGGATTAGGAGTCTCAAGGACAACCTCTAATATTTCATCTTCGCCTTAAGGTTTTATCGACTAATAATTCATCAATATCTTCAAACGATAGATCATCGAATCCTCCATCAATTGTGTGTGCCATTGTAATGATGTTGGGAAATTCGGTCGTATTAGGGATGATGGGATCTTTGCTTTTTACGCATTGTGGTCAAACCGCTTTCCAACACGCATTCAAAGTTTCTGGTTTTAATTCAGTTAACGCTAATCCAACTTGATTGATACAATCCATAATTGAGAATTTTTTCCACACATCAATGACTGTTAGTGTTTCATCATTCACTTTGTCCAAAACGTGTTGGAATGTTCGTTTTACGTAGTATGTTTTAAATGTCGCAATTATACCTTGGTCTAGCGGTTGTATCAAAGATGTATTAGATGGCAGAAATAAAATTTGTACGTTTGGGTGTTCCAAGACAGGATGGCCGGGTACATTGTCAAGAATCAGAAGAGCTTTAAATTCGAGACCTTTCACATTCACGTAAAGTCTGACTTCTGGGACGAAACATTTGTTAAACCATTCTGTAAAGATAGCAGTGGTCACCCAGGCCTTCTTGTTTGCCATCCAGTGAACAGGCAGTTTATTGATATCTGCATCTTTCATTGAACGTGGGTTTAGGGCTCGATTTACCAGCAGTGGTTTCAACATACGATCTCCTGAAACGTTGGAGTAAAATAATAAGGTCACACGATCCTTAGCTATCTTAAAACCACCAGCAGTTTTCTGCGATTTGTCTACGTACGTTCTGTTCGGCATTCGTTTCCAGAATAGATCACTTTCATCTGCATTCCACACTTGATCAGGAGTGTATCCTCCATCTTTAATAATTTTAGCAAGTTCCTGTGGGAATACTTTAGCAGCCGATTCATCTGCAGATGCAGTTTCACCTTTAATTTTTATATTATGAAGAGCATGCCTTTTAAGAAACCCTGCCATCCAACCTGCACTTGCAGAAAATTCATACTTTCTGTTTAACTGAGATGAAGCGTTTGGCTCCTTTTCTTTAATATGTCTAAATTCTTAGTGCTGTTTGCTTGATGGCATTTCCATCTACTGGTACTCTTTTTTGTGACTTATCTTCTATCCATATTATCAGAGCCTTTTCCATATTTTCCTTGACAATATCTCTTGTATATGATGATGAATTAACACTTACTTTTGTTCCAGAACATACCGACTTCGTAATTGCAGCTTCATTTTTCTTAATTGTTCTTATGGTAGCTTCATGTACACCAAAATGCTTTCCTACAGACGTAGCACCTTGTCCAGTTGTAAAACGATCTAAAATTTGAATTTTAAGTTCCAAAGAAATCGCTTTCCTTTTCGTTTTGGTAATGGGGGAATTATGTGACATTATATAAGGGGGCTACCGAAAAATATCTCAAATTAAAATTAATAAATGAAGGTATGAAAAATTTGTAAACTTACAATTTATTGACTTTCGGCAAAATTTATAAATTTATATGTGCACAAATTTCACTAGATTCTTTCACTTTGAAATAGAGCTACATACTAAATGTCTTCCGAAGATACAATGCACGAATACGGTAGATGTGCACCAAATTCAATAATAAAAACGTTATATAATGTATCCCGAGAAAAGTACGCGTTTCAAAACACACACTAGCTGTTATACATATAGAAAATAGAAATGATCTACTACGCCACAAATAAAATTTTATTTTCTTAGAATTTAGACAAAAAAAAATTGTTAGAAATTGGATTGGACCGTTCGTATTAAATCAAAATGACTCGCGTAAAAAGAGAATGAAATATTTATTTTGAATTCGTGTTATATCAAATTCGTGTAAAAAAGGTTCGTGCAAAAACAGAATTAGGTGTATATTAATAAAGGAGAGAAAACTCACCATTTGCTGTGTTTCAAATTAGGTTGGGGATAATTTCGGGACAACTTTCGATACTGACTTCCATGCGCCCATTTCAGCGAACAATATTCAATTAAGTACTGACGAATTAGTCAAATTATTTTGGGCTCTGGACTCGGCTCTAGAAGGGCACAAGCTATCAAAAATATATCAAGATCATGAAGGTAGGTAGGTATTTAATTAACGTCACACTGAAGATACACAACGGGCTATTGGCGACGGTCCGGGATCAAACCCAAAGGGAAAGATCAGAGGACAACACCACGTAAACTACGGTCAGATGACGAGATCACGAAACTTCCACACCATGCCAACGGGAGGACATTTGAGGCCACGGCCCCTTTTTTACATGACGGTCTTTGGTTGGATTCGAACTCGCAACCCTCCGGTTGCTAATCCGTTATTCCTCCAACCGGGCTACCGTGGCTCCAAGATTTTGAAGAACATTTTACAATTACCTATTTAGAGATAGTGGACGCCAATGACGGACGGGTCCACTGGGAAATTCCTGAGAATAGTGCTTGTGGAGGTCTCCCAGAAAGAAAATCGTCATCTGACCGTGGTTCAAAATTACGTGGTGTTGTCCTCGGATCTTTCCCTCTGGGATTGATCCCGGACCGTCACCAATAGCCCGTTGTGTTGCTCCAGTGGGACGTTAATTGAAAATACCAATACCCAGAAAGAAAAGGTAGGTAGGTATTTTAATTAACGTCGCTCTGGAGCAACACAAGATGCAATTGGTGAAGATCCGGGATCAAACCCAAAGGGAAAGATCCGAGGACAACACCACGTAATTTTGAACCACTGTCGGATGACGAGGTCACACCTGAGCTGGCACCCCATTCTCCAAACATCCACGCCAACGTGAGGACATTTGAGGTCACGACAGATTTAACGTGCACCAGCCCCCCTTTCGACAAAATTAAGAGTTGTTTTCAACGCATCACGAAGACATCAGGGTGTCCTCATGGTAGGGCCAGGTAGAATTCAGGAACTTTGTCCAATTCTAATATTCGGGAGGGTAATTCAATTAACGTCACACTAGAGCAACACAACGGGCTATTGGTGACGGTCCGGGATCAATCCCGAAGTCTAATATTCGGAATTCTCGCCATTGTTATAAATACGGATATCGCTTAAGTTTAGGAAAATATTGTTATATACTTAGGGAGCAGATAATGGTAATTAAATTAAAGTCACACGGAGCAAACACAACGAGGGAGAATTTCAAAGAGTGGGTTGAAGAAACAATCGACCTCATCCGAGATCCACTCCTTGTGCCGAAAGAGTAGTCCGGTTGAATGGTGGTAGGTGGTGGTATTTTAATTAACGTCACACTGGAGCAGCACAACGGGCTATTGGTGACGGTCCGGGATCAATCCCAAAGAGAAAGATCCGAGGACAGCACCACGTAATTTTGAATCACGGTCACTAAAATAGGGATTACCTTAAAATGTAGCTCATAGCTTGTTTTGGCAACGTTTGGCATTTGATCTGATTGGTGCTGACCAATCAACTGTAATGTATTGATTCGAAAATTGGTTTTGGTATTTTTAGAATCGAAGTTCTGAAATAGTATCATCGAAGTCAAATGACGTCAGGTTCAAAATACGTACAGGAAACACGTATCCCTCAGAATCACTTCCGCCTCCTATAGGGCCCCGGTAGCCTAGTTGGATGGTTTGTTGCATTTTATGGCGCAAAGGCCATATTTGGCCCTTCTGCGCCAGACACAAGACACACAATATCAAGTAATAGATGAGTATACAATGAGTTTTTACTGACACAGAAAAGAGAAATACACTCAGGGAGGGATGCACCATAGCCCAGTTGGAAGATCAAAGGATTAGCAATCGAAAGGTTGCGAATTCGAAACTAGGTCCAGCCAAGGACCGTTGTGTACATGGGCTGGTGCACGTAAATCTGTCGTGGCCTCAAATGTCAAGGACCAAATGTCCTCACGTTGGCGTGGTGTGGAAGTTTGGCGAATGGGGTGCCAGCTCAGGTGTTGTCATTATCATTTTTACCATGGTTCAAAATTAAAAGGCGTTGTCCTTGGTCCTTTCCCTTAGGGATTGATCCCGGACCGTCGCTAGAAGCCCGTTGTGTTGCTTCAGTGGGACGCTAATTTACTACCTACCGCCTCCTATATTTAGCTCGACAGAAAAGGCCTCTCATAAAGCTCTGCAGCAGTTTGAAGGACGAAAAATTTCTGTTTTTCATTTGACCGGGACCAAAGGGCCAACTGGTCAGGACCATAGAGGAGATATAAAAGTACAGTGAGCTATAGTAACCCTTTTATGTCCACATGATCATGTGACCAAAAACAGTAGTCACGTGATCCTTAGACTCTTCTCTCCAACGCGCATATAGTTTGCGCATTCCTTCTTCCATAACAAATGCATTGAAAGTGAAAGTTAACATGGTTCTATTGTGCTGGGCATATGGATGTTTTTCAAAATTGTTAACCTCATTAAATTTAAAGAAGGAAGTTTGAATTATTTTCTGCTCTTAAATCTTTAAGTTAATTTCCCCAACACCTAATACAGGTAAAAGAAAAATATATAATATATATATAATTAAAGAACGTCAGGTTTAGGACAACTATCTTATACAAAATTTTAATTAGTGACGAAATACTTTTGAACATCCCCTAACCACTTTGGCATGTGCTCTTAATATACAATAACAAAGGTAATAGTCGAGCGATAAATAAATCCGATACTACCGGGCCGATCTGAACTGCAGGCTGGTTAAACTGATTTGGAGGGCCGGATCTGATAAAAATATTTGGAGGACTGTATCTGGATTGCGGGCTAGGTAAAACTATCCTGAGGGCCGTATCTGGATAGCGGGCAGGTTAAACCTTTCGAGTATATCTGGTGTGCTGTCCTAATAAAAATATTTGGATAATCGTATGTGGACTGTGGGCCAGGTAAACCTGTCCGGAGGGTCGTATTTGAACTACGGTAAAAACTTGGAGGGCCGTATCAGGTATGCAGACCTGGTCGAGGTCTGCATAGCAGAAACCAGGTTAAAACAAATGGCTAAAAACATTAAAAAGCTACACAAATTCAATAAATATTCAGTAGTATACGCCTAAATCATCTGACCGTGGTTCAAAATTACGTGGTGTTGTCCTCGGATCTTTCCCTCTGGGATTGATCCCGGACCGTCACCAATAGCCCGTTGTGTTGCTCCAGAGTGACGTTAATTGAAAAAAATACCAATACCAATACGTATCGCCTAACAATGTTAAAAGGTAACTCAAATTCAAGAACTATTCAGTATTATACACATTCGCATCGCTAACTTTTATAAGTAAATGTTATGTCGCCAAGAGAAGCGATAAAAAAAAAATCGAATCAATCAACCAATCTGAATTTTCGCGTAGCAGTCACGTGACTACTAGCGACAAGTTGCTCTCGCTTTTTGAAGCTCTTCTCAATACGATACGGGGGCCGCGGTGGCCCGGTTGGAAGAGTAACGAACTTGCAACCGAAGGGTTGCGAGTTCGAATCCAGCCAAACACCGTCGTGTACAAAGGGGGCTGGTGCACGTTAAATCTGTCGTGGCCTCAAATGTCCTCACGTTGGCGTGGTGTGGAAGTTTGGAGAGTGGGGTGCCAGCTCAGGTGTTGCCTCGTCATCTGACCATGGTTCAAAATTACGTGGTGTTGTCCTCGGATCTTTCCCTTTGGGATTGATCCCGGACCGTCACCAATAGCCCATTGTGTTGCTCCAGTGTGACGTTAATTGAAATACCCCCCCTCAATACGATACTCAGTCTACTTATATTTCACGTCTATGGTCAGGACGCGGCTTTTGAACCGGAAGCCTATTTGTGTTTTTTTCTGCCGAGCTAAACACGTTGGCGTAGTGCGATTCCAGCTTAGATGTTGACCTCGTCATCTGACCTTGGATCAAAATTACTAGATATTGTCCTCGGATCTTTCCATTCAGGATTGATCCCAGACCGTCGTCAATAACCCGTTGTGTTGTTTCAATGTAATGTAAATTCAACTACCTACCTGTCTAACATTTCGTATGGAGCACACATAAATTCTGACTTATGTGGTTGATCTCAATCGTCGTCAAGGAAAGGACGCACACACAAAGAGAGTTTTTTACTGGCACAGAAGAGTAGGTAGGTAATTAAATAACGTCACACTGAAGCAACAGAACGGGCTATTTGCAAAAGTCCGGGATCAATTCCTTTGGGAAAGATAAAAGGACAACGCCTCGTAATTTTGAATCATGGTCAGGTGACACCTGAACTGGTACCCATTCTTCAAACTTCCACACCAACGGGAGGACATTTGAGGCCACGCTTGGTTTAACGTGCCCCAGCCGTCGAGTCTGTCTTTACCGAGCTTCGAACTCGTAACCTTTCGTTTGCTAAACCGTTGCTCTTTGAACTAAACTACCGTGGCCCCTGCTCGTGATCTGACCGTAGTTCAAAATTACGTGGTGTTGTCCTTGGTTCTTTCCATTCGGGTTTGATCTCGGACAGTCGTCAATAGCCCGCTATGTTGCTCCAGTGCGACGTTAATTAAATACCCATCTACCGCAGCCCCTGACAGAAGAGAAGAATGAATTCCGAATCGACATGAGACAGTTGATTGAATAACACGAATTACATTAAACGCCAAACGTCGATAAACTACATTTTGAAGTAACCCTGATATGTATTAATGAAAGAGACTAGTGAAAATTTCTAACGTAAATGGTCACTTCTGGCTCAATCAATTCTGGAGATAGGTAGGTATTTTAATAAACGTCACACTGGAGCAACACAACCAATTAAAAATGAAAAACTTAAATATCAAAATTTCTTTAAGGCGCCATCTAGGAGGCATATTTTAAACTAGTTTGTTCGTTATTTTGACCAAATAGCTTTTATAACCAAATTAGAAAATAATAAATATTTCTTACATTTTCACAATAGCTATTGAAATATAAATTTCCAGGATTGTTTCAGTTTTCTTGAGGTCTTAAGTTAATTCAGAGTTTTCCTAAGCCCATAAAAATAATTCATTTCCAGGTATTTTTACGTCGTTTACGAGTCTAATCTTATTACAGCTCGCATAAATTGTCTATTCTTTTGGGACACAGTTTGAACAAGAGCACTGATCATTTTAGACAAATTCATTCAACTCTTGGAAGTAGGATGATATCAAGTAAATTCATACCACACAAGCAGTTCACTTTAGTTGGTCGCTGCCAACTTGTTCAGTTTATTGATCACTCATTGATTTTGTTTACAAGATCCACTTTGATTTAGCAATGATTGATTTCTTCTCGTTCTTACACGCCTTAACAATTTTCACCTAGAATATTCTAAAATTTTGCAACTGAAAACGATGTTTTTTATTTTTCTTTGACAGGTGATGTTGCACATTTCCAACATTTTTAGTTCTTACGACCAAAAATATAATATTTCTTAATGCAATATTCCCTCTCAATATAATAATGAAAATTAATAATTTCTCTCAAATGACGGAACTGTCTTTTTTCTCTCACATTTTTGTTCTAGTAATTTCACAAGGTTAATATCGAAATAAAAAACACTGTTTTATGTTTCATTTCGTAAACCACCTGCACGTTGGTTCTGAACTGAGAATTTTTCGAGTTCTTGTTTTCGTAAGGGGTATTAAAATTTGTACAGGAAAAATTCTGGAGAAATCCACTTTCTTTCAATTCGTATAGTTCTCTATATTCATTATTTGGTAAAATTCATTCTGTGTTGCTACTAATGCTATAACAATAAAAAAGCGTGTTCAATTTATTTTTCGGTTGAAACAGCCCAATTGCAATACTTTTTCGTTGTATTCGGACCACTATGTTCAGTTTCGTGACGCATGCGTATTTTAATGACCAGATTCTAATGATAGCTGTGATACCCGTCGTCTTCGGGTTTTGGCACATAATGTATTCCTATGGCTCTTTCGCCATCCATAATTGGCAAAAATTACAACCAATTGAATGAAGAACGTTGCAATTTTGACGAAACAAGACCAGAAACCTTGGTAAATGAAGCATTCGCTGTTTGTTTTTCTTATTTGCAAGCCATGACACATATGGTGGTTAGTTTAATCCCAAGTTAATGTTACACAATCTTCTGTCAAATGCGCGCCGCCATGATCTGTCATGTTTCAAAACAAAACCAGTAAAGTTGCTTTCTCGGCGGAACCTTTAGATGTTTCTGTTGTACTTCGTGATGTCATACGAAACAGTTAGTCGATTTAGTTTGTTGCTATGTGTAATTGAATTGTTTGTTTCATATTTATGTCACGGTGCACATTTCTGATTCATGGTGTTCAAAAATTACGTTCCCGAGAGAAGTGAAATTTTGAAAATAAATCGCAAATTGGTTTTTAATACTTTTTAACTCAACAATTTCTTAGTTTTTTGTTCTACAATAAAGGGTGTTTTGTTGAAAATTCTGAAACACTAAATTGTTAAATGTCACATATGGTAAACTAAGCAAAATCATGATTTCAAGATTCATGTTTTATTTACAGTAGCTATGGTCATCAGTGAAGATATCAGTATTTAGTTCATTACCTGAAATAAATATTTGTGACACAAATAGGCTGTTGATTTCAAAACAAAACCACCTGTTAGGTTTTCCAAAAAAAATCATACCTTTTAACTGTCAGTTTCATAATTCTAGTATGGTGTAATTATTGTTTATAACATCCAAAATAAAGAATTCTTTTATTGGTTACACGGTTCAACTTGCTTGAAAATTCCTTCACTTTCACACAATGCGACAGTGAAATTTTTCATTTGCTATTAAAATTTTTTAAATGAACAATCATTTCTTCCCTTATTTATAAGTACTGTGTATTTATATTTCATGCTCATGCCAATTGCTTAAAGGGTTCTTTTGATTGTTGGTAGACTTGTCGAAAATACAGCTTGGTATAAAATTTTTAAAAAGGCGTTTCATTTGTAATCGATAGTTTATACAACATTTATATAAGTATCTTTGAATGGTGTAAAAATTTATTGGATATGTATGTATAAATTTGTTAGATATGTGATTATTCAAACAGTAGTAAATAAACATTTAGACAACAATCAATGTAATTATAAAATAAATCAAGTATAGGAAAAAGTATGAATAAGAAAAAAAACATGTATTCTGAGCTAATGAATTGTCTTTACAACAAAAAATATTTGAATAGTAAAGGGCACAGTCAGTGATTAAACTTATTGACAATTATCTGTCTAGCTTTTCTACTATCGCTAATTATTTGTTAAGACATTGACAATTTTTGTGGAGCAGGGAAAAGTGTCATCTTAAAAAATTGCTTAGGTGTGGGTGAGCCTACCCACCTAACCCTTCTGTGGTTACACCACTTTTTTAATTATGTGGTTGACAGTGAATTTGGTAACATTTGTGTTTCGATTTGTAAAAGCAAGTTGCTGGAAATCTTGCAACTGTATTTTGGGTTTAATAAGTAATCTATTTTTGCACTTGATCCAGATGGGGGTCGCCGTGGCTCAGTGGGTTTGCCAACTGTGCTAGCAATCTGCGAGTTGTAGGCAGTTTGATTCCTGTAACTTACCCTGGGTGTATTTCTCTCCTCTGTGTCAATACAACTTCCCCTATGTGTGCATGTCCATTTACTTGACATTTTCTGTCTTGTGTTTGGAGCAGCTTGGCCAGTTAGTGCCCTTGTGCCATAAAATCCAATCAACCATGATTCAGAAGTTCATACAATGATTTCAAAATATAAACGAGTTCATTGTAGCATCTTTCATGTATAATGTTTCTAACACTCTAGCTGATTTTACAGTGTTAAATAGGGTTATGAACTTTCGACCATGTAGTTTAGTTAGTCACAACAAATTATTTGATGCAAGTTGTCACTCCTACAAATGTGCATGGAATGGATACTATTAAACACAATTAATTTGTATTGTGTATAATATAAATTTCACAATATAGAATAAAAATGAATAAATTTGCATGTTTCTCAGTCCTAACCTATATGTGTTTGTCCACTGATGCTGCAGTTTTATCTTGTGGAAATTTCAAAACCTCATTACAACTAATCAATAAATTGAAAGCTACCGTTTGCTCTGACGGAATTACTTCTAAACTGCTTTGATTTCTCCGATCAGTCCATTTTCAGCTCATCAGTAAAAAATGTTTCAGCATAGAATAAAGTTACCTCTTTTAAAGTTTGTCGCATCAACTTTTTGTTTCTTTAAATCGCGAAATATCGAACCAACTTGATTCTATATTATCTGTTTGCAAACTATAAAAGGATATTCCACTATCGACTAAACTTTCAATTGATAGGTAACTTTCTGTTTATGGATGAGTACCCCAAGTCTAAACTATCGATAACAATGGCAGTTTTATATCGTAATGTATTTGGCGGGAATAATATAATTTAAATTTCTCGGTCTTGATTGGAATTAAAATTTTCGTGATAAATAGAAGATCAATACAGGAGCCGGAGGATCCAAAAAATTTAGCTCTAATACAGAAATTCCCACGAATTACAGGAGAGTTGATTAATGTTAAATTGGTTTGGTTTATCCAATGCCTGCCCTCGGTAACTAAGTAATTTGCTTCTGTACGAACCAGAAAATTTTTGAGCGTTCGAGAATTACCATTCCAAAATTAAAAAATAGTCGATCTGATTTCCTTCTGGAAGCAAGTAGATTTGGAATATATATTGCAGTAAAGCTGTCAAGTCATGATTCTAAGGAGAAAAATATCATAGTTTAATAATATTTGTTTCTTTTCATAACCTCCAAACTAGTAATTTGATTTGAACTGATGGAACAGTATCTTTCTCATTTGTTTTAAAAATATCCACTATAATTGTGAGTTTTCATTACAATGTAGTTTTAAAAATTAATGCAAATCTTATCAAAATTAAGCAAATATTATTTTTTAAGTGAAACTTAAACAATGAATTGAAATGCAATTTCCGAAATGTGAAGGAGTTACTGAAATTTACTTTCTGGTTAAGGGAGCTTCAGATTAAAATGTTTGAAAGAGTACTCTTTTAGGTATCCTGTTTATTCACACATATTCAAACATTTAATTTAATGTATGCATCACTGTTCATTATGAAAAAATCATCATTGACGTATTTCTGGCTCTCGTCTGTAATGATCAACTGTTTTTAAAATCTAACTTAAATATGATCAAATACGATGATAAATCATTAAGTTTATCTTTGAAATATTGTTGGTTCTCCAAACTAACGAAATTTTACTGAGATAAAAACTCTTCTGTTCAGAATAACAAGTTGAACCCTGATGTTAGTAACCTAGAAAACTTTTGGTGCTCTTCAAAAGATCAAAAATTATTTAACAATGTAAAACAATGTATTTTTAATGGTTGATGCCCTTAAAAAGTCTTCCCATAGATTTGAAGGAAAATTCACGTTAAAGGGTTACATTTTTTCGAAAAATTATAAATTAAATCAAGACAGAAATCTAGAATTTCTGTTTGTCTTCATAAAATCTATAAAAAACCTTAGAAAAAAAACCTCTAAATCACTTTCAAGTTAGATTGCAAATTCTTTCCCCCAAATTAAATTTCGCTAAACAAATGAAAATTTAATTTTTCCTCCTTAAAAATGATAGGAAATGCAAAACAATGACCAAAAACATTTTTATAAGTAACAAACTGACCCAAAACCTCAAAATATGTCTATAGAATCAAAAGTGTTAAAGAGAAAAAGGTAAACATTACAAATATCAGTCTAGGCTGTACTTTTGCAATTCAAAATATTAATCGAGTGAGTAATTATAATTAAGATACTATACTTGGGACAGATTAACTTGATTGTGCTACTAAGTGGATTCTTTTGTTATAAGAATATAGTTCTTGAAACTCTGCAAATTTGTCTCAGAATAAATGAATGTTGAATAAAATTTTACATTTGAATACTATTGGAAGCTAGAATATTTATCTTACAATGAAGTGCCATGTTTTAATTTTGTTTTACTGAACATAATATAATAATTCATAATTTCTTCAACTAATAAAATGCCTGCTGGGCAATCCCTTAAACAAGGAACTGGTTCTCTTTTGTTAAAATCAATCCCAGAGGTGAAACCAAAAGAAAGATTGAAAATGTCTAGTGCACAATTTTCCTTACTTTATAGTCGATTTTTATTTCAACTGGCCGAATGGTTAAGTGTGTCATTTGTTCAAGACTGGTAAACTGGAGTGGGCTCAATAAGTCTGGTGTAACGTGAACTAAATTTCAAGCTACAAAAATAAAATTTATAAAATAACAATTAACTAAAGAATTGAGATTAATTTCATAGATGATTTTTCCTGTTAATATGATGGTTGGCCAAATATGGTCCTTGTACCATAAAACCCCAATACCAACCAACCTGTTAATATATGATTTCTAACCTATAATTATAGTTTTCAAACTGATTAGTTTAGCAAATCGATTGCAGATTTGGTTTGTTTTGCTTCAATGAAAAGTTCTTAGTCGGATTATTACGATTCAGCTTTCTCAGATGTTTATACAAAATTTGTATTTCCACATTGCGATGCTTGTTCTGTTTGTAGTGATATTAAGGAGCTAGAGCCTACACATATTAGCTTAAACTGGCAGTAATTAAGAAAAATAAATTGAATTTAGCATTTGAGGGATAGTTACACCAAAACTACGATACTGCTCTACATACGCATGACCTACCTAGTAGATGAATTCAAAGCAGCAAATCAGCATCCTATTTATGATTATGAGACTTACCTATCTTTAGAGTTTTCTGTTTAATCAAGTTAAGTCGATCCCAAGTATAGTTATATTTTGCATTTCTGTGAAATTAAACTTTGTTCTCCAAAGGGACAGCCTAAGAATGACTTACCATAATATGAAAAGTCTGTCTATGTTACTGTGATGCAACTTAAATTGTTTCAGTTCTTTTTTTAAATGCAAAAAGAAAAACAAAACAGCCATGATATAGACAATTGAATATCTATGAAACCATACTTTAAATAATGACTGACCTATATTTAGCCTATGAAGCTTAATACTTCAGTATGTATTGGCCTTCGGGTATATTCAAGGTATTTGTGTGTTTAATGTGCTGACAATAACTGATTTTAATAATTAATTTTTTAAATCTGAAAATTCACCTACAATTTTTTCTGAATCTATTGGTTTCTAAATATGCACTTTTGTCATCTGACCAAGGATCTAACCCTTCGGGTTTGATCCGTTGCCAATAGCCTGTTTTGTTGCTCCAGTGCAATGTTAATTAAAATACCTACTTACATACCAAATATGCACTTTAAATTATTTGCATTGGAGTTTTTATAAGAAAAATACTAATGAATTGACAAGTTTTGGTATTAAAAAAGAAAGTATACCACGCACAATAAAATTTTATAGATCTTCCCAATCCGAATTTATTTTAACCGCATATCATTAGCTTAGAGCAGAAACTCATCAACTGACATTTTTCAGACACTAAATGCTTATTTTCATGATGATGAGAAATACATCGTCATGCTGTAGTCTGTTTAAGCAATATAACATTTTCAAAATGCTAATCTTTTAATTGTTTTTACCTTAAAACTATTTAGTCTTTAAGCAGCTGTACATTAAAATATTTTCAATGTCAGTTAATGAGTTTCAGTTGTAAGCCGATGATATATAGATATAGAAACTTATACATTATTTAGAAAAAATAAAACATTAAGTTACTCAAACAGTTAAAAATATTTTTAAAAAACATAAGAGTTACTTAACAAATTGAAACAAAACTTATATGTAATCCAGGCTGTGTGAATCCAATTGTGAGACCATGCTAAGAAAAATTAGTACATAACTACAAAAATATTATCTATATTTAAGAAAATTGTCACACAAAATACCATTAATCACATTTATTGCTGACTAAACACATATGTAAAGAATTAAATTGATGTTAACTGAAAATGGTTAAGATGCCATGGTGGAGCATAATCAAAATTTTATTGTAGATTTATATTCATAAACTTTAATTTTTTAAAATCCAATGAATAGTGTAGTTTTTACCAAAAATCTATTCCCCTGAACCGTATAAAAAATTGTTTCTTCAATAAAAACTTAATCTGGCACAAGAAAATGTATAATTTTTAAAAGATACTTATTCCATTCTTGGGTGCATTATCTTCTCCATATCCAAATCAAGTGAATTGATCCAATGTAGAAAAAGGTACTCACCCTTATAATCTTAAACAGTTTACAGTAGCATAGCATATTTTCGATAACTGAATATGCAGAGATTGGATCTAAAGCAAAGGAAATGAATTTTACGAATGCCATATAAGTCAGCTCCATTCTCTTGTGTTTCTTTTCTGCAAAGACAATATAGTAAAACTCATTTTTGCCCAAAGTTAAAAATTAGCCCAAAAGGCACAGTTGTGTCCAATCTGGGCAGCTCTGTGTGGATGAACCAAAAGTGGTATTAAAGCTTGAGTCTTATACAAAGGAGGGAAAATATGAGGAGAGAAATATAGACCCATGCAAGGACTACCTCATGTTATATTAACTGAATGTTAGCATCAATCAAGGTCATGGGGATGGTGAAGGTACCCATTGTGCATGACAAACCATTTACCAATCAATAACCATTGGGGGGAAGCTGGAATGATCTGGTTGTCACATTCCCTAGTAGGCTTCTTGCAGTGAAAATCACAGTATTTTTAAATCAAAACTGATGTCTCATTCAAATTTATGTTGAAACATAATTTTTACTTCAGATTTTATTGATTCAGTCTCAAGGAATTTTTAATTTTTTTATCAGGGAATGCTGAGCTTCTGGGCTCGCATGGATGCTACACCACTGACTACTTATAACACATCCTATTTCATATGTACATTAACTAGGCAGTTTTAAATTACTCATTTTAGATTCAATAAATAATTTAAAATAAATATTGGCAATGTGTGATTGAATTTTCTTTTCCCATTTTTTAAATATATAAATGAATCGTTTAATTTATTTTGATCATCAGGTCTTGTAAACTAGAACCCAATTGCATCCTCAGAACTTTTGTCTACCAATTTTAAAATTCAAATATTGCAACTGCAGATTAATATCCTGACAACTAATGTATTTTAAGAGATCTTATGACATCAATTTTATTGAAATGGTTTCTGTAATGAGTTTTATAAAATGAAAAATTATAGAAATCTAAATTCTGTCTGTTTTAATAATACCCTTGTTGAGAATTACTTTTCCTCTATTTGTAACAATACTTTTTATAAAATTTTGTTTTTTCTTTCTAATTGTTGAACTAATATTTTAGGTTACTGTTCATCAAAGAGCCAATCCCATTTGTCGTCAGCGCATTACCAATAATTGTGTTTCACAACCTGGATTGGTGAATATATTTCAATCTTCAGAATCTCCTATCAAGCACAAATTGCTAGCAAATAATGATAGCATTGGGTGTCTTTCTCGATACGCCCACACTGACAACAATTTAATACCGAATGATGAATGTGTTTCGAATCTAATTCATAAAAATCATGTATTACCTAACTCTCATTCTAATAACCAACCAAAACACCCAACTTTAAAACAGATAAACAATTCTGAGTATGGGAATTGTGATAAAAATAGAAGCACATCATGGGCTCATTCTCCTAACCAAAGATTGCCGTCAACATTCTTTGATCAAACAGTGAGTAATCCTTGTTATCTTGAGAATGAAGATTTTTATATACTCTGCCTGAATAATTTGATTTACTATTGTCTTCTCATCCAATTATAAAAACTTAATGTAAATTAATTAGATTCAAGGTTAAATGCGCATGTAGAGTCAACTGGGATGAAAATCTTCCTCAGATCTGCCGATTTCTACTAGATTCTTTCTATCTTTTAGTTTCAATTTTTCCAAAATGTTTCTTGGCAACTCATAAAAGTCTGTTTTTAATTGTTAAATATTTACATATATTTGGTAAAATTTCCCCAAAGCTGCACCAATGAACCTCAGCCAAGCACATAACAGTAGCAGGCAGCAAGGTTACTTTTTCTGCATTTTGACTCTCATCCCTGAGTTGAGAAATTTTTTTTCGGAAATATATTTCTATTTTTAAATATTTAGTATTAAGTAAATTTGAGCTTAAGATCTGAACAAAGGTGAAAGTATGTTTTATAATTGGGATTATAAGGTATGGGAGGAGATGAGTTAAATAACTGAAATGAGTAAAAAATGGTTTTGTTAAATATTTGAGAGGTGAAATCTTTCTTCCCTGTGTTCTTCAATTAAAATGATGGTAAAATTGAAATTAATTTAATAACAAAACTAATTGAAATTTGTGTAGGGGTAATTGTAAATTTTTAAGCTACTAGAAAATTTTTAATTATAATATTTGTTTTTTAATGTATGTCTCAAGTGTATATATTCAACTAATAAAAACTAAGGACAATTTGCTGTTTTTTTTTGCAGTTTCTAATTTTAGACATTCTGCATTAGAATCTTACTGTTTCTTTAGTGTTAAATGCAATCAATGTACCTTATAATTAGAAAGGGTTAGCTTTTATCACAACACATTAAAATGAATGTTTGTTTTTCTGTTAGTTTTCCAATTAACTACTGACCTATTTGTGCCTACTTTCTAAATATTGATAGCATTTTATGATACCTGTATGGTACCCATGTGATAATTGTTCTGGTCATCAGTTCCACTGGCTCTGGGCTCAAATCATGGTCTGAGCCGTGGTAGCCTGGTTGGAAGAGTAACGGTTTAGCAACAGTTGGATTGCTAGTTCGAATCCAACCAAAGATCATGTACAAAGGGGGCTGGTGTACATTAAATCTGTCATGGCGTCAAATGTCTTCACGTTGGTGTGGTGTGGAAGTTTGGAGAGTTTGAGTACCAGCTCAGGTGTGATCTCGTCATCTGACCGTGGTTCAAAATTACGTGGTGTTCTCGGTTCTTTCCCTTTGGGTTTGATCCCAGACCGTCGCCAATGGACCATTGTGTCGCTCCAGTGCGATATTAATTGAATACCTACCTACCAAATCATGGTCTAGGGACTGATGTTTATAGGGTTTAAGTCATAGGCATTAGTTTAAATACTCCTGTAGCAAAACATGATTATAGAGTGAAACCATCAAACATTTGATTTATCAGTTTTTAATTTATTTAATAATGAAAACAAGTTCAATGTGAGGTTGGGATGTAAACATTTTTGAAATGGCACGCATAATTTTAAATAGAAGCAAAATTCTGTGAAATTAATACCAAGATCATAATTGCCTAATTTAAATATTTTTATAAGTTTCTCAATTCTATCTTTACCCGGGAAAGCCATAATTAATTTTTTTTCAAATTTCTTTTGGTGTATTGTTTTTGTTAATGTAGTAAAAGCCAAGTTTTGTGAATACACCTGTTCTTCCTTCACTCTCTTATAAAACATCTGCTATCAAACATGAAAAAAATTTATATTCATAGGAGGAAATTCTAAATTTCTGAACCCATTTTCACTGGTATCGAACAGTACTGCATGACTTTCTCGGGTTAATCTACTATTTCTGTTTTTAAGTCAATATGTTTGAACCTCCAATAGGTTCCAATTTTAATTTGATACAAATTGTTAAATTAAAATTCTTCCATATTAATGTCATTCAATTGCAATCAGTTTCAAGCTATCTATATTATTTTAAAGTTCATTTTATTCAGGATATTTAAAAGTTCAACAAGCTTCAACCTATAGCAAAATATCTCTTAAGTTATAAAACACCTAGCTGTTAAAGTTTGCTTAATAAATTTACAATTTTACTTTTACGTTATCTTCAAAGGTGGAAAATATTTAAAACTATACACATCTTCCTTAATTGCTGCTATTTTATTTGTGAAATTAATTATATAACATATTGTAGATAAGCATTCAGTTCTACAAATGAGTGCAAATATCAATGAAAATATTTTGTAACCCAATTAATACACACTCTGGTGTGTTTCGAGTTGCTTTTGCTTAATTTTTTTCACATCGTTGATTGTTAATTAATTTGACTTTTGAGTTACTATTATAGCACTAAAGCTATATTAAGTGAAAAATTACTAAATTGCAACATATGTCATGTACTACTATGCTTAATTGTATGATATTCTATATTCTTGAACAGTATTAAAATAATTAACATAAGCATTGTGAACTTTTTGAAACTGAATTTTTCTGTTTTCTAGTACACTAGCTGTACTTCAAAATCTTAATGGTAATTTTGCACTATTTGAATAGATCAACAGTTGCAGAAGTTCTGATACCATGGCTCTTCGAACAGCTGCTCCATATAGTATGACTGAAGGCTTTTCAGTGCCTCGTAATGGAAATGATGGATGTGGGCTAGATGATTTAGTTTCGAAAATTATTGATGATGATCATTTGAATACAGCTTTGTTACAAGAGCATGCTGAACTATTAGGTTTGAATTTGAATGGAGGGATGTTTACTGCTTCTAATAGGTAGGTCTTTTTTATTTCATGGCTTGAGTTAAAAGAGAATATTAAAGTTAATTTAATATCACTGACTTTAGTTTCAAGGATTTTAGGATAAACTTTTATTTTGCAAGTTATTGGTCACTTATTAGAACTTTTATATTTCCTCAAATTGGTGTTCAGTACATTTAATTTGCCTAGGAAACAAGGCTGTTGTCATAACTGATGATATTCAATTCAAATACCTCGAATAATGCTTTTATTGTCTATAAAAAGAAAAATAGATATAAAAGAAACTAATACAATTCCAATTAAGGGAAAATATAGAAGGTTATAGCAGGAAGATGGCTTTAGTAACAAGAATGCTATTTTGTTTGCTATTCATGTACAACTGGCAATAATTAGCTTCTCAATTTATTGTCTTTCAATAAAGGTATGAATAACTTACTGAACGCATTGAAATTTGGATATTGTAACGCATCAGCCCCTTAACGTGTGTCTCAGCGATATGCGCCTTGATTGGTGATGGCGCACCACGTGACACACTCTCCACGAAAGAGAATGAACCATTTTTCTTTAGTTGTTTCCCAAGGCTAGCGTAGGACTGACGCGCTGAGGTTTTGTCCCCCCGAGATGTTACTTTTTATGTTTGTTTATTCTTGTAATTGTTTTGTCTTGTGCTTAGTGTTAATTAAAATTGCTCTTTTGGCCAATTCTTGCATTAGTCATTGGATTCAGCTCTAAAATAGGGCAAATTAGTTTTCTGACAAACCAAGTTGTAACATGCAAATTGTCTAAGTGGATTCTATATAAATCAGAGTTAAAGCAACACATAGGTGATGAAGAAGCCATTTTGTTTAAAATCAATTAAGTAAACAAATGATCACAAGTAATTGAGAGGGAGACATAAATCCCATATTAAAATCATAATATATGAATCATTGATTTGGAACTCATGGGACAAACTTCAAGGGATGCTAGAGCATGCTAAATGGATAATTTTTTGTATAGCAATATTAGGAGGCAAGTGAAGCGTTTAGGCACAAACACAAGAATTGCGCAGGAAGTAAAACAAAATGTTTATTTACATCATTATTTTATAATTACTTATTTACAATGTTTTTTACAATAACTTCTCAAAAGTGCAAACACCGGCATAAATGCAAGCTTGACAGTATGGATGTATGGATTGGCAGATTTTTTCACTGCTAGAGTGCACTGTTTGGTTTGACGCACTTGAACATTGTGCCCTTACTAGAACCCAGAAGTTGAAAGGCGGGTTTTGCATGCTTTCCATGCTGCCAAGCTTGCATTAATGTTGGTGGGGGTTGAGCAGTTGTAAAAAATCATTGTAAATAATTAATTGTTAAAATAATGATGCAGAAAAGCATTTTGTTTCATTTCCAGTGCAATTCTTGTGGCACTAAACGCTTCACTTGCATCCACACATTACTACACATTTCTTTTAGTGTAGCTACTCTAACACCCTGAAGTTTGTCCCATGAGTTCCAAATCACCCTGTTGTCATCATTTGGAGACTAAATTGAGTGGAATTTATACACACCTTGAGAAAAGTGCAGAAACACTGCACTTGAAAGCGCAAAATAATCTCCTTCCTGGAGACACAAATTTTGATGCAGAAATGAAATCAACTGTTGTCACAAAGTGTTATTAATGAGTCGTTATGCAATATCTGTTACTGTAGAATCTTCCATAAGCATGGTATAGAACTAAATTACCTAGCTACAGGAATGAGATATTTTTAAGCATTTGTAAGCCAAAATTGTAAATACCCATTTCTTCTATTACATTCACATCGGTATTCATTCTAATCATGGGTGTTATGTAATTATGTATTACATTCACATCGGTATTCATTCTAATCATGGGTGTTATGTAATGAAACTAATTTCTAGAATTGTATGCTTTGTACGCAAATTAAAAAAAGTATTCAGAAATTTCTTACTAATTTTCTAGTAACATACAATTTGTAATTATATGAATTGATATAACAAAGATTAGCATGTTCTAATTTATAACTAATATATAAGGACTGTAAAAGCCAATTTTTGAAATAAAGATGTATTTAACATATGTTTATCTTTATTTATCCATTTCCTTTTATATTTTAAGTATTAATTACTTTTTCTTTTCTACCTGAAGTTTTAATATTGAAATACATTGCAATAAATTATTTTATACACATAGATCACAGTATGCAAATTTGCAGTATCATATCACTTGTCAGATTCTAGAAGGGAAAACTTAATAAGTAAAATAGGTCTATGTAATTAGAAATAATTACAAAAATGAAATTATAGGTGAAGATGTTGAAATTATCGAATTTGAAAGGCAGATAGATTTTAGGTGCTAAGATATTTATCTGCTCAATTTTGAAGCCATCGTGGCTCAATGGGTATGTCCACTGCTCTAGCTACCTGTGAGTTGTAGGCAGTTCAGGTTCGATTCCTGCCTGGCTGTACTTCTCTTCTGTGTCAGTAAAACTTTCCTTGTGTGTATGTCTATTATTTGATATCGTCTCTTGTGTCTGGCACAGCATGGCCAAATATGGCCCTTGCACCATAAAACCCAATCACTCATCTGCTCAATTTGCGATTGCTGAAGGGCCGCGGTGGCCCGGTTGGAAGAGTAACGGACTAGCAACCGAAGGGTTGCGAGTTCGAATTCAGCAAAACACTGCCATGTACAAAGGGGGCTGGTGCACGTTAAATCTGGCATGGTGTGGAAGTTTGGAGAGTGGGGTGCCAGCTCAGGTGTTGCCTCGTCATCTGACCGTGGTTCAAAATTACGTGGCGTTGTCCTCGGATCTTTCCCTTTGGGATTGATCCCGGACCGTCACCAATAGCCCGTTGTGTTGCTCCAGTGTGACGTTAATTGAAATACCCCCATTGCTGAATTGTTAGAGCTTAAAGTGTGTAAAGTGAATATGTTATTAGGTATAGTGTATGCAATATTTTGTCCTTTCAATGTATGGAACCTCAATGTACATACATACTTACTATTTTAATGTACAACAATTTCAATGTATAACAATTTCAGTAGCTTGACCTCACCCCAGAATCATGTATGGCCTCAGACCAAGTGCAATAATGGCAAGAAGAACAATCAAGAACACATGCATTGCAATACAATTTGTAATGACAGCATGGGCTTCTCAGAGAAGGTAGGGCAATCTCAACATTTGGGTCCAAACTTTTCCTTCAATTCATCATTTGATCATCAGAATGGAGATGTGTTAACATTAAACTGTCAACATAAGATGTATCAGGTATGTAAAAGTAAAGAGAAAATAAGCTTGTTCCTTAAAGTGTTACAAATATATTTGTAAGCTTAATCAGCTAACTAATTAATAAGTTAATTTAACTTTATACATTCTTGTTCATGAATTGGAGTGTTTTAGTTCATTTTCTTTTTTATTTAAAATATTTTGATTTTGAGGTTTAGTAAATGTTTTTTTTACTAATCTTAATGTGATTCAGAACATCTTGTACAAAAAGTACTGTCAACAAAAATGTGCTATCAATGAGTTTCTAATTTCACGTAATTTGATAAATAGCTGTCATTGATTTATATTTCATCAAACTAAATGTTACCAATGAAAATATTTAATATTGCATTTTTAAACATTGACTATTGAAATTATCTCAGGCAAGCAAAAGTTCTTATTTCTATTGAAAAAGCCTAAACTAGTAATGTAATATAATAAGCTTGATAGTAAATTTTTTTTAAATTTTCAACAATGACTGCCATCATTAAAACCAAGTTATCCTAATATAGGAGATTTTTTAAAACTTTCGTGTGAGTTACTGGTAAAATTAAAATGAAGCAATAAAGACATGTAAGATGTAGCTATCCTTTATCAGTTAAAAGATGACAGAATTATACCATTTAGATTAGTTGAACCAAAAGACGTATGGTAATCACACAACTCTTTATGATAACCCCAAGTGCTTTTCTCAACCTTGTAATAAATTTGTTTCCTGGCTAAAGTAGGGGCCGTCGTGTCTCAGTGGGTATGCCCACTGCACTAGCAACCTTCGAGTTGTAGGCGGCTCAGGTTCATTCCTCCCTGGGTGTATTTCTCTCTTCTGTGTCAGTAAAAAATTTCATTGTGTGTATGTCTATTACTACTTGATATTGTATATCTTGTGTCTGGCGCAGCATGACCAAATATGGCCCTTGTGCCATAAAACCCCAACAAACCAAACTAAACCAACCTGGCTAAAATATTATAAAATGACAAAACTCTTCTATTAATTTTTGTTCAGGCTTTTTAACCTGAACAAATTAAAGAATAAGTTTAAGAAAAATTTTCATCCTTAAACTTGAACTCTAAGAGGCCCCAAAATCCATCTTCATTTTCATTGAGCCCTATGGTTTAGACATTGTGCTATAAAATCCCAATAATCCAGCCAATAGGGCTCCCTTTCCCAGTAACATTTAGATTATTCTCGCTAAAAAATGTTTATGTAATCAATTTTATTCACAGTGAGAGCACATTCATAAAGTATTAAAAATATTTAGCAAAATTTCTGAAATCCTCTCATACACATACCTGCCAACTTGTAATGTTTGGCCATGTGATGTATAAAGTTTGGCTTAATTGTATGGTTGTGTTTGCATACGGTAGGATTGTACGGTTTTTCTCAAAATTTAGAAATCTCAAATTTTATTTACAAGAGATTTGACAGATGTTTACAGAGATGCTAATAACTGCAGCGTCGATTAAAAGACAATCTGCTTTGACTACAGAAAATCAATTGGAGGATTATGTATACATGAGTCCTTTAAATTGTATATTATACATTTCATGCATCTGCATCTAATGATCCTTTAAAATATTGCAAGTTTTCTAGAATGAAAATGTTGGCCGATCTGTCATTACTCAAATCATGCATGTGCACACATATTCTAAATTGATAAAAATATTAAAGAATTTCCATCTTCATTTTAAGGCATAGAATTTCTAATCTAAAGATGTTTTATTTTCACTCATTAGTTGAATGTATAAACTACCTTAATTTCTGTAAAATCATATTTGTATTTTTCTCAATTGTTGTAGAGTTGAAGACTTACATTTTTATTTGTATGGTAAGAGTTTAATTATTTGTAATTGGAGAATAAATTATTCATTTTCCCAAGGTTCCAAGGCATGCTCGAGAAATGTTTACTCCTTCTGAAGGAAATACATGCAGCTATGAAGAATGGGAAGCATTGAATGCATTACAAAAGTCAGAAAACCAGTTGAACGATTTATTTAATGAATCTGAATTTCGATTTTCGGATTTGGAGGGTAATCCAGTTTGTGACTCAGATCAACAGGTATGAGTTATGTTGAAATATTTAATTTCTATTAAAACGTGAAAAATTAATTAGAAATAGGTATTTTATCAAAATGATCTAATTAAACTGATATTTTTAGTGCTATTGGTCCCAAGATTTTGGCAAGCAAGTATCGGAAGCTTTGAATATGGCTTCAAATGCTGCATCATGGTCACCACTTTCTGTCTCATTAACATTTCCTCAACAGTCATCTAGTCAGATAAATTCTACTATTTCTTCTCAAGCACAATTTAATGATTTATCGAGAAAGCAGGTACTTATTTGAACCATGTATAATGTGTAAACTCTTCATATTATATTCATTGTTGTTTTTCAAAGGTTTTTGAAACCTGTCATTGTTTTGTCTGCATTATATCAACAGTATTTTAATGGTATAATTTCCTAAATTTTAGGCATACTTAAAAGAATTAAAATTTTCAAAATTTTAAATGTTTTTCTCAACTAGTTGGTCTAATAAATTTCATAAATTTGGTCTACATTAAGTTTTGTGATGTCTTTTTCTCAATTTTCGCCAGAATATTTGTGGAAAAGGTAATAAATAATTAAAAACTAAATGAAATATAGGTGTGCCAAAAGTCATGGATTCTTTGATGGATCCATATAATAGATTAGTTGGACATGAATTTCCCTAATAGTCCTTGTATAGTCCTAATCTCACTTGATTTTTAGCTTAGGGATAACTTAAATGCCATTGTGTGTACAGAAGAGATGATGCCATTCTTATCTAAGTACAAAGATTATAAATGGTTGTAAAAACCTGATAAGTTTCGTAGTGTCATCAACAAGTAAGAGTGCATCATTATATATAAACAGGGGAGACAGTGCCTTGACTAGTTTTTCTCATAGTATGATGTGTTATGTATTGATAAAATGAAAACTGTTTTTTTCTCTGCAAATACAGACCATTTAAATTTGCATATTTTTGTGTATAATTTAACTACATTCTTAAAAACTTAACCTTTACACTTTGGCGTCCAAATTTTGTTACCTGCGTTTTAGAATGGCAGATTTCTCCTGACTTCCTTCCCCCTTCAAAACTTGAGCGATAGAGTCGTGAATGACTTACAACTGACCACCAAGCGCGTTTTCCTTTTGATAATGTTGTCTCCATCCGCTCAATGGAAAGTGAGGCAAATGGTTGTAATATTTTTAGGATCACTTCTGGGGTTTGCTACTTTTCAATCAATTGCGCTCTTTTCAACCCTACTTCATGTTTTGAAAAAGAACTGTTTTAATTTTGTTTGGATTAAAATTCCTTTATGGAGATCTAGGCTATAACTATTACAAACTCCATTTAATATTTCCATTTGTTTTTCAATGACTGATATTGAAAAGCACAAGTAATTTTTTTACATTAAATCTAAAGATTTTAATAATTTATTTCTGAAATTGTCAGCATGATTTATCTCATCGTTTATGTTTTCAATTATCGTTTTAGTTCATAACATTCATATTTTGGGGTAATAAATTAATTGATGGTGTAAAGTATCTATATTACAAATGAATCTAAAAGGCAGATATTTTCTATTTAGATAGTTAATACATAAAGCAGCACACTTATGCTTCGTTCTTTCTCTGGTAGTACTATTTTCTCTTGCACATGATTCACTTTTATTATTATTTTTTATGAATTTGTTAAAAAATGATTAATGAAATAAATAGTTGCTTTACCTGCTGCATTCAATAAACTCAATACCTCATGAAGAGTTCTTAATATTCTACTTTAAATACTTATTTGTTTTAACTGAATAGAACTCTCATCAATCCTTGCTTTGAGATCTATTAAAATTTTTACTTGGAAGTAAAGTAATTGGTTGCTATTTTAATAGTTTTAAAAGTTTTTATTCAATTTAAAAATCAGTTTTATATTTCTGTCATAGATAAGAGAAAGATATATTAAATAAACCATTTAAATTTCCTTATCAAGTGAGGTCCATATGCGCACTAAATTTTTATATAATTTTAGTACTCTTATAAGCGATGAAATTCCCATTTGAATTTAGAAAATCACTAACGGTAGAAAACTGATGTCACCCAAAACAATTATGAAATTTCTATATGAATATTAACTAACAGTGATTTTAAAGAGATGATTGGAAAACCATCTTTGTATTTAAAGTACTTTAGGATCACGATCCCCAAGATCTAATATTGAAAGTTTATATAGAATCAAACTTGTAAAAACAAATTATTGGAATAATTTTAGACTAATAATACATTTTCACATTCTATCATTATGTTAAGATCATGAAAAGTGGAGGCATCTTTTAGATTAAAATAATATGAACACTGCAATTTTGATCAGTATGCTTAGGAATTAAAATGTCTTTTTCGACAGATATTGTGTAAACCAAGTAAAAATCAACCATTACAAAGTTGGCAATTTGTACAGTAAAATACTAAAAGTTGTTGGAATTTCGAATGCGAATAAGAATTATCAACATTATTAATTAAAACTTTACCTTGAAAGTCTAAATTTATGAAAACAGTTGGAGTATGCCATTATGAATAAATAAATTCGAATATGAACAAACTACCACATAATATATAGTATTGAAAACAAGTTGATTTCGGTCATGGTCATGTATTGCAATAAAGGGGCTAATTAGACTGTAAGGATTGAAAATAGTGCTAACATTCAAAATGTTTCCTATCCAAATGGAGATAAGAAAGAAATGCTGTAAAACCGTTCTGTCGTGAATTATGTTTTGACAATAACAAAAAAAGCTGCTTTGATGGTCAGTGTGAGAACCATTCGTGCCCCCTCGAGTCAGATTGCTGTTGGTATGTTTTAAGCCATTCTAGCAATGTGATAAAGGAAGGTACAACATGTTATTTCCAGCATACTCAGGAGTTATCAGATAAGAAGAAGGAATGCAAGGGTCATTGTGATGGTTAAAGTAAAGACATGTGTGACACTCGAAGAATATTTTTGTGTGAAGTTTTCAAGAACTTCCCATTTTTTATAGGAAGTAATAAATATTTTCGACAAAGTGAGAGAAGATAATTTAAATTCCTTTTTTCTCAGAAACCCATAGCGACTTACTTCAGGTGATCAATGTTGCTTTATGTTTAAAAGATTCAAATATCGACATGTTAAACCTATCTTTGATTAACACACTGACAGCAGGCCACCTTTCTCTCATTTCATATTTTATCACTCTTGAACAGGCTATCTTTTTGCATAAAAGAACTGAGAGAATGGCTACAACCTTCGAGAAGAAACTGCACGAGAGCTTTCTTACTCATCTTTAGATTTTAGCTCAAACATAGTACTTTGCTAGTTTTTTATTACAGATCTGTCATCAGTCAATCGTATAATGTATAAGTATCTTAAATTTTCCTGGTAATAATTGTTCCTTATAATTAGATACGTAGATAATAATATCATTTCTTGTGTCTTGTAAGATTTCTACTTTTAACGTTTATTTTAATTTAGAGAAAAATAGGCGTAAAAGATATATTTCGAGTCCGCAGAAATAGGCTCAATTCTTTTCCGATCTACTTCAACTGATGATAATCTTTTAGTGAAGATGATGACTGGTCAAAATGAGTCACGATAATATTCAATATTTTCGGATAGACGATAATGGATCAGCATGATGTCAATAAAATTGACTCACATGATCAATCCATCACTGTTGAGAACATTGAAAATGAATGAGAGTGATATCTAAATACAGTAAAAATAGATAATAACAAAATAGTGGTTAACCCAGAACCTTTGTAGTGATATTATATATAATCTACAAATTGGATCTAAACCATTCGGATATTTTAAATAGGAATTTCAAGTAACCTATATCTTCTGTGTTTCTCACATACTTCAAGTTAGTTAGGTATTTTAAATAACGTCGTACTGGAGCAGCACAACGGGCTATTACTTCAAATTAGAAACATCTTCCATTTAAAATTAAAAGGCAAATATATGCTTAATTATAGTAATTTATACCATAACTACATAAGCTGTCGATTTTAATCATAGATGTATTTATCGTATATCTAACTTCCACAAAAAAATATGTAAATAAATTCTATACACAAACTTAGCGCATTGAATTCATGTATGAAAATATTCATGAATAATTTAATTAAGTAATGTGTATACCAAATTTGTTAAACAGCTGTATCTTCCCATTGACTCTGCTCAATTTATGTTTGAATTATTAAAGTAAAAAATCAATTAACACCAATATTCTAGACGACTTTATTGTTATTGTCTATTTAATAGAAAATTTCAGAAAAAGATACTTGCAAATCAAGTGTTAAAGATTAATGTTTGAATTTGTTCATGAAAATTCTAATTGATAAGTTTGCGTTTGTTTGTAGAAACTAGTGTGCATTGTTTTATAGTTCATACAGCCTTTAAAAAGCTATTTTTTTATATAAATAATAAAAGTTTGCATTTGTTCTGTTTGTTGTGTAATTAGAGTGTAATCTGTCCTGTTATAGATATCCAGAATGTTTAGAAATTAGTTACAATGCATATAATCAATCTGACAAAAATTCATTTGCCCTTCCTTAAATACACAACAGTTTTTCAGAATAGCAAAAAATATTACTTTTGTCCAAAGGTTAAATTATGCGTCCAAACTATTGTAAAAACTAAATTTTCTAAAATAATTAACGAAATATCGTAAAAATAAATTATACAACTGGTAAATAAACCTCGGAACCCAACTTTCGATTGCTTCTGGATTGCGAAGGTTAAATTACGTGTTTTCATTTACAAGCTGAACACACAATAGATGATACATTATAAAAAATTCTAAATTCTGAAAGCAAACATTCCTTTTCATCTACTTTTTCAAATGGGTTTTACTAATTCAAAATAACTTTCGCAGAGGCTTGGATATATGAGTTGGGACTGTTATATAACTAATGTTCTCAACAAAGGTTGGTTTGGGGGTTTTATGGCACAAGGGCCTCTTATTTGGCCATACTGCGCCAGACACAGCATCAAGTAATAAACACAATGAAATCTTTACTGACACAGAAGAGAGAAATACACCCAGGGAGGAATGCACTTGACATTGAACTTGACATTGCTTATCCAAGGAGCTGGAGAAACTGAACAAAATCATTTTAAATTTCCTTTCCTTTATTTCTTAATATTTTAGTTAAAAATTAGAGTATCCTGTTTTCTTCTCTCTGAAAAAGTATAAATGACCATGAAAAGTGTATATTGCAGCAAATACACGAACATAATCTATAATATGTCAACGTTAGGTAGGGTAACATGTAAATTTTTTTAATCCACTTTTAAAAAGCTTCAAGTGTCATAACTATATATATTGTATTCCAGGTTCACATAGGTCTAATATACTACTTAACTTGGTTATAAATCATGTGTTATTGTACTAAGAATACCAATCGTAGTAAGAGTAGCGTTGAATGAGAAAAGCGTTCCCATAAATGCCTTTCGTACTTGGCGTGAGAGAGATCACAGGCGCCACTTTCTGTCTTTCCCAAAGAGTTCACACAATGATAGATAGGGGAGGCACTGAATAAAAGGACACCCTCTTAAAGGCCAGTCGCTGACAGCTCGTAAATGGTGATCGATGTCAGTGGTCACTTAAAAAGGGGATAAAATCCACGGTACAGCATCAGTACCAAGCTGCTCTAGGAAGAAAAATTTTCTCAGTGCAACTGTTGTACCTGCCGTAGTCTAAAGGTTAAACATTATGTAGCATTAATCGAGATTTATACATTTATCACATTTACTGCATATTTTGTTCTTTCAGTATGATTTTGCTTTGTTTTCCAAAAAAAATGCTCTGAGGAATTAATTTCTTTTCTTTTTCAGGACAGAGAAAAGCCTGTAAATGGTGATGTACAGATGATGCTGTTAAATGATACTCATTATAATAAAGACGGTGGACATCAAAATAATAGAACATTTAGACCAATTTCTTCCTCATCCAGTTCTAGTTCTGAATCACAAGGGGATGTTATGACATCAACTCTGAGTCAAAACTTATTAAATATTGCAAATATATCTGAAGCACATGATTCGTTTTCTACTTCCTCTCATTGTAATTCAAGTGTAAATCCATGTTCATCTGTGAAAGGCTCATTATCTCCTGTTAATCGTAATGGACATTTAAATCAAATTTCTCAAGCCTATCAAAATTTTCCCCGAAATCTTAGCTCTCGATATAATCTTCAGAAAACTTTAATGTCATCACAAGCTTCACCAGATAGTGATTGTATGTGCCCCTTGTTTGAAAACTTTGCAACCAGTAATTGCAACTTTGATAGTTCATCCCTTAGAAATGGGCATAATTTAAACAAATTACAATGTCAGAGATCCCCTCAAACACAGCCAAATGCTTCTTCAGGGTTTTGTTGTACAAAACAACCTGAACTTCTGAAGAATTACATACGAGGAAATAATTTTTCGTGTTTAGAAAAGAATCCAGTTCTTTCCGAGTATGAAAAACCATTGATAGGTTCCATGAATTCAAATAGAGTACCATTATCACCCGAGGCTCTTCAGCATTTATCAGCACGTACAATTGCTGGGCTGTATGCATTTAATTTATATCGGGACATGCTACATGCCGATCTCAACAACTGTGATGGAGGTTCTCTTTCTCTCTCACCTGGAATGAAATATCCTTCTCATTTATTTAGTTCTTCACCAATTTCTGACTCTGTTTTCGAAGTTTATCACCCATATGATTTTGTTCACAGAAGGCCATCTTCTGTTTATGGCACAAATGACGTGTTTTTTGACCCTACTTCGTCAGCTTTCTTTTCTGTACCACCTACTTTCATTGGAATGCGTCCTTTAAGGTAAGAAATAGGTTTATAGGCTCTTTTACGACATGAATCTTGTTGCATTACATATAAAGAATTATTTTTTGGAACCCCTTTATCCTCTAATGTGTTAGTTCAAAGCAGGTTATTGCTTTTTACAGACGCAGTGGTCCATCAAATGAACTGCATCTTCGCTTAGAAGAGTGTTATGAGCAGTTCAGACATCTGGAAAAAGAAAGGAAAAAGGCAAGTTGACAAGTTGCAATCTTGAAAAGATTTATTTGTTTTCTAAGCATTTTTATTGTGAACTTAAACTTTATGGTTATGAGTTCCCTTATATTTTAATAGAGTTGGTTTGTGAAGTACTAGTTTAATGTTCCTTTACAGTTTCTTTTGTACTATATATGAAATATCACATCTAGATGTAAGTAATCATGCAACTATATCAACTTGTAACTATTTTTAGTCTTAATAAGCGTAGCTAAAATAAATACAAAATGAAACAATGTTAATTATCAAGATATGTGTCTAATAATGCATACCTGCTGAATACATCTGATGTTCATAGTTTCTATGGTTGCTGATAGCTGACAATGGAATTATGGGTAGTACAGCTAAGACTAGAAGAGAGTATTAAAATTTCTGAAG
The DNA here is from genome assembly GCA_933210815.1 of Meta bourneti. Taxonomy (NCBI): domain Eukaryota; kingdom Metazoa; phylum Arthropoda; class Arachnida; order Araneae; family Tetragnathidae; genus Meta; species Meta bourneti. The sequence goes on from OW119934.1 coordinate 33,895,319, forward strand.
CCAAAAACCATGATTTGGGAGTATAGGTCTTTTAATATTTTATTTTCATAGTTTCGTTATTAATTATCAGTTATTTGTTCATTCAAATAAAATCTGAAAAAAAAAAAAACTAGGGCATTTTAGTCTTGCTGAATTGCTTAATGACATTACACTAGTTGGACAATGAATGAGAAGAATATTTTTACTTGGTTTTGACATTTTGTTCATTTGAATGGCTTTGAATTTTCACAATGATTAACTGACATGATTATATTAACTGATATTTTAGAATGCAAAATATTTTCATTAAGCTATTCTTGCAATTAAATGTAGTTGAAATTAGTAATGAATTGTTTCCTCTTGCAGTTTTGTCATTTCTTTCATGGTATCAGGGGGCAACTTTAATCTATTACTGATTTCCACTTTACTTAATGTATTATACCTTATGAGTTTCATGTGACCATTTACAATTTTATTTGCAGTCCAAAGGTATCAGATTAGCTCCTCTGTAATTGAGTTCTGAAAAAAGTAAATTTATTTTCCAAAAAATATATATGTCTTATAAGTCTTAATAGTACTTTTTTGGTTAACAGGGGACCAGTCGCAATTGTGTGCCAAATGTTTTCAAAAGCAAAAACAAAAATAGGCATAAAGCTGCTGATATCCTTTGACATTACTGAAAACATTTGCATATTTTGCTTTGGCACACTTACTGACACCCCGTTAACTGAAAAGTGACACGAAATAAATAAGTTACCACATTTGGGGCACAATTAGGACTGACGCCCTGTTAACCGAAAAGTACCATCTTAACATTAGTGTGCAGAACTTAAGGAATGCAGAACTTAAGGAACTCTATTTTAAAAGTCACTACCTTAAAATCAAGTGAGCAGCTGTTAGCAATTTTCATAGGTAAGCATTCAATTGATAGCAGATACATACAAAATTTCAAATTGTAAGGACTAGGGCCACAGGCTAGTTCTTAGATAAAAGGGGAAAAGGACATTTAAAAGGAATTGCTTTTTAAGAATAAATTTGGCATTTAGGAATAATGTTATATGGAAAATTTTACTTCATACCTAAGCATTTATTACATCACATGAGAAAAATTAGATAAACTGGAAATAGTAATGATTCAAAATTATTCGGAATTAGGCATAGTATAGTACTCAGGTTGTGAGTAATATTTCAAAATGATGCCTTGTCTTATCTTAACCAAATATCCTTGTTTTTTGCTGATCCGTAGATTTTAGTTAACCTTTACACTACAGCTCTCAAATTCCGCTACCCGAATACGGTACGATTATTGTACTGCCCATAGTCTAAAGGTTAAAACAGCACAATATACCTTGTGATTATACATAAATTTAGTAAACACAATATACCTTGTCATCTTGGTTTAATTAGCCCTTACATAGCATAAATAACTAGAGCAACAAACCAAACCACCTTGTCAGCTTACAAATTGCCTAAGTTTCAGTATAGATGACATGTACATCTTTACAAAATGTGGGTAGATGTTGTAAGCTGTATGCTTTAAAACCTATTTTTTACTTCTATTCAGAGGTCCATGTGATGTACATTTTCGATAGTATCATTCACAGAAATCGAGCTAGTCATCCATAAGCAATATACCCTTTGTAAATGAAACAATTCAAACGTTCAAAAATTCAAACTTCTCAAACTTAAATCAAGTGATTTTTATTAAAAAATTATTGATTTAAATCAAAATTTTAAATTTCATTTTCCTTTCTGTATTATGTTTAATAATATTTAAAAAGGAAATAACTATGAACAAGATGCAGGTTATTTTATTAAAATAAGTTAAGGACTTTGCTCGTTCTGAATTCACCTCAACAATTATACTAAAAATCCTTCTCTTGAAGACACTAAATAACCTTTTTTGATAGGGATCATAATTACCAGACAACTATGTATTTCCCTCTTGGGCTATTGACCAACAGGTGTCACTCACAAGCTTGTTCATCAGCATGTTTTGCTTTAAACATTCCATGTGACTAAATCGCACATGGCATATTTTGAACCGTTCTCCATATGATGGGTAAAGATGCTTAATATATACTCACTCAAATTATTAAAATCATGGCAACTTGTATTCTTTATTAAGATGTTCTAGTTATTTATTTAGTGTTGCAGTGTGTTCTCGAAAAATACTTATAAGACAGTTAGACACTGCGAAAAGGTTTTCTGTAGTATCACAAAAGCATTCCAATTTTGCACATGCATCTTAAAATGGGAAATTTTGATATTTTCATTTTTTGTTTTTTGGTGGTTAATTTTCATTTAAATTTTATTGGGAAATTTTATGCATTGATCCCTTGGAATTCATTTTACAGCAAGCATTAACTATTCTGTATTTATGGAATTGAAATTTGGAAAGTAAAAGTTAATTCACTCATCTGATAATTGAGTATGTTGAGAAAATAGATTAATGGATTGCAGCAGAAAACTATTTGAATGATTATATGATGATTGCAATGATGAATTTTTTATAGCAAGCTCAAAAGTCCACTGAATTTACCTGTTCAGGGGGATGCTATTACGCTTGTTTTATGCTGTTCATAGAGAAAAGTTTCAATTTCTTGTATGTTATGTATAAGCCCTTTTTGTTTGCTTGGAATGTTCCAAAGAAATACTAGTCAATGCTCAAATAATTTAAAAAATAGACATTTGATTTCAAATTTATGTATTTTCATGACATCTCACTTTTTACTGTTTACTAACAAATAACAATTTTTTCATAAGTTGCAAGCTAAATATTAATGAGATGTAAGAATGTTTTAAAGATGCAAATTCTTTTATTTTATTTTCTATTGGTGACATGAATTTTCTCTAAAGCATGTCTTGAACCAATTAATTATTTTATATCAATATAATTAAAGATAGTTTATACATTTTATTCATGTATGATAAATATATAATTCAAAACAATTCTGAAATTTGTATAATTGAATAATTTTATAGAAAAATTTATATGGTGTTAATGGGATCCCACAACCTTATTTACAGAAGTCTAAAAATTTCACGTCACTGGTTATGAGTTAAAATCAAACTAATCTACTCTGCTCGAGAACCAGATGGGAAGACATTGCTTATGCTTAGCATTTTTGTGGTACTGTTCTATTTACTCTATCACATGATTTACTTTTCTAATTCCTATGTCGAATTTTAATCTTTCAAAAATTTACCCAGCTATATTTCCTAATATATTAATGTTTAACATAAATCAAAACCATCTAAAAACTACAGATTTGCATCTCATGTCCAACAAAGTTAAACTTGTATGGGCAAGGAATTAATTAAAATCATAAAAATCCGATTTAAATAAAAATTGTGATTTAAATAAAATAAATTCGATGTTTTTGATTTAAAAAAAATCATGATTTTTTCATACCCTGGTTTACATATTAGTTTGCATGTGCACTAGTATGTTTAATATACTAGTAGACATGCATTACACATTTTGATAAGATAGCTATGTCAAATAGAACTAATTAGAAAAACAACCAGATACATAATTTATTTTTTTACAATTACTCTTGATAAATTAAACAGTTTTGTCAAATGAAACTTGCTTTCATTATTCTGTCCTTGTCATGGACCAAGAAAATTTAGAACACCTAAAGCACTTTTTGCAATCTTTTTCAGATTAAACCAGACTAGAGCTAATATTATCATTGTTTTTTGTAGTTGCTATTCAATAATTTGATTATATATATTGTAATAATTATTTTGTTCATTTGTTCGGTATTGTACATTTCTTTAGAGTAGGTAAATTTTTACCTGCTTTTTTATATTATGTTAGACTGAAGCTGAACTTGCTCGCCGAAATCCTGGAAAGAAAGTTTCCAGTACAAATACTATTCCAATTCCACGTTTGACTGCTAATCCTTCACGTGTGGATCGCTTAATCATAGATGAATTACGAGAGCATGCCAAGGTATCTACGATAGTATTTCAATGCAATGTTATATTTATTAATATGAATAAGTTTTTTTATATATGCAGGTATATTTTTATAAAAATTAATTCACTCTTTGACCCTAAGTATGAAGACAGCATGCTTTTAAAAACTAATTAGTGTTAACATTCTCTCAATATTTAATGTTATGAATATCTTGTTTAGTTTATTTAATTATAAATTATTATTTTTTTATTTTTCTTAACCTGTTCTGTCTTTATGGGACAACCTGATTAGCCATTGAGCTTCTTATATCAGATCACATGCAATCACTAAGAGTTTTACAATGTTTCAGCCAGAAACTTTTTTAAGGGAGATAAATGTTGGGTAAAATGATTCTGATACTGTACTTTTAGGGATTTTTAGTTATTTATTTGGTCACAATTAAAGATTTCATGAGTTTTAACTTAGTCAACTTGATAGCAAAATGTTGCTTACAGAATACAATTCTACAAAAAACTTCCAAAATTTTTAATTAATATTTCAGGATAGTTGATTATTCAAGGATTTAAGAATTTTGCATTAAAACTTTTTATGAAGTTTGGGCTTATCAATGCAAAGTTGTTCAAATAGGATAATAACAAAAGTTTAACATGATTTGATTAAATATTTATGACAATTTAAGATTTTAAACATTTGTTAACATCTAATTTGAATGAATTTTACTGATATATTATTTTGTTTGACTTGATTTGAATGATATTGCTTTCTTGGTAAGAATAATGTGTATTTACTTCTGGTGTAAAGTTACTTTTTCGTTATATTCTTTTTGAAGCTCTTAATTGCATTTCTTGAAAGCAAGATTGTTTCTTTAAGGACAGGTATTTTTAATACCTTTAAATGATCTTTTCACTGTATCATATTGATAGTAACACTAATTTAAAACTAATTCAGTATTCAAAATTTGGAAGAATTTTTAAATATATATATATTTTTAGATATATATTTATTTCATTTTTTAGAACATTAGTTTTTATAAAGTAATTATAACAATGTAGTATGAGTTAATAGTTATTTTATTTTGCATCACATTTAATATTTAATGAATATTTATCTCCTGTATGAGGCTCAGAATTGACTTTGGTCAAAAAATTTCATCAGGATGATATCTTCATTTTGATCACAATTTCCAAAATAATTTTACCGAAACTTACAATGTCTTGAAGACTTGAAATCAGCCTGTGTTCCTTGGTTCAGTAAAAAGTGGGTATAAATCCAGGACATGGCATGGATGTTTGTAATAGTACAAAATTTACTTTAAGTTCTGGGTCCTTGTCTAATTAGGTCTCATAACAAAAACTGTTCATACAATCAAACATTTCTAAACAATATTATGAAAATACAATAATTTGGTTCATTCATGTTAATGATCTTCATCTTTCAAAGATAACTTGTTAACCCCGACAGGCTAACATGATTCACTGGAAATCTGATCTATTTTATTACTAAAATGTAATTTCAAATATAAATTGATAATATTTTGTTTGATTTGTGAAAGCAATTTAAGTTCTTATATTCTAAAATACTTTTCTCTAGGTTATCACTTTAATAGCAAAAATGGAACAATTAAGAAAGGTTGCTGTTCATCCAAACATTCACTTGGCTATGGAAAAATGGTTAGATGCAATCAGAAATGTCCAAGCTCGCCGGCGTGATGAGATTATAAATGTTGCAAATCGTCAGCGAAGCTCTTCTAGTAGAATTCAGGAAGATAAAGGTACACTCCTCTTGGGAGAAACTTCTAATTTCAAATAATGTTTCATTTGATCCATGCTTCAGTGAGGTATTGTGAAGATAGATTCATCAAGAAACTTACTTGTGTTAAAATATTTTCACTGGTATAATTAATTAAATGAAATAAGTTTTGTGTTTATAATGGAAATGTTTGAAATTATTTGAATTTAAACCTTTGAACCTATTGATTTGGTGATTTTTCTATGAAATAAATATTTTAAGGGACTGCACATGAAATAAGCATATTACTCAATGCATCTTGTCACTTTGAAGGTGGTATCTTAAATTTGATGATAAATGCTACTGTTTAGTATATTTATTAGTAAATATCTTCCTTAGAAAAATGTTTTTCATTTTACTTATAATTAGACGTAGGAAAACATTTTTCTAATTGAAAGTTTCATGGAGTGCCTGCATCAATAGTTAAATGTACTATTTTTTACATATGCATTCCCTTGTAAAAATTTGATTTGAATATTCTAAATTGAAATAGGATTCTATCACAAACGATTAAAAAGATAATTATAACATAGTTTCTAACCATTTGTTTAGACAATGCTAAGTTTTTCAAGTGCTCTTAAGACTAAGTTATGTGAAACTAAGTACTAAGTTAGAAAAGAAAGCATTTCCATCAAACTGCTTTTTCCTATCTTAAATTCAATAAATTTGTCTCATCAGAACATGTTACCTAACTTGTATCCATCTCTCATCAAATATGTATTTAATGAATTAATGTGAATTTTTAGTTTTTCTTGACAGAAACATACAACTGGCATCTCTGAGAATCCCTTCAGCAAAAGTTGATTGCAGAGTGACAAACCAAACTCAACCTAGGATTCTCCACTGATTCCAAATTTCTAATTTTTATTTTTAAGCAGATCCGAAAGTTAATATGCAATACAGCTAATTGCTTTGATTCACTTGAAAAAAGAAAATTTGATGAGCAAATGATAGATGCTTAATTTAAAATTAATTAACTCAAGAAAATGTCCCCTCACTTCATTACATATTCATATTCACTGTAGGATTTTCCTAGGATCAATAAATTAATTGTTAATTATTAATAAATGTCTGGAATTGGCTTACAAATAATATTTAATGAAAAATGGCCTCCTATACTTAAAGTTAGATATGTGAGGGAGGGTATGCAGTATTGCTTTTAATAATCTCTAAAGAATCAACCTACTATCAATGTCATGAATTAAATTATTAATTTCATTTTGGAAATTCTAGTTATGGCTAATTTCATTTGGAAATTAAAATTCGCTTCTAGTAATTTTTTCTCCCATCATTTCAACCACTGAAAACCATTTCCTTATAATCTTTGTTTAATTTTAGTTTGTATAGAAAAGACAAATTAATGTTTATCTTTTAGATGTTGTTGCATTGGCTGCAAGTATTATGGAGTTGACAAAAGCATCTCGTCAAGCCCGGACATCTATGTGGTGTGCTCTAATCACTACTATACTTTTCAATATGGATCCTGATATAGCTTCTGCTCATTCATTACCCCCAGATTTTCAGGAGAATGAAGAAAATGGTGCTTCTGGTAACAGTGATGAAACTGTGTCAAATACGAGTTTAGTGGCAACTAAAGCACAATCTTCAACAAGAAAAGACAGCGATGTAATTAATGATGAAAATAAATCTGCATTAACTGTAAGCCCTACAAAAGAAAATAAAGTGGCTACAGTTGTTGGTAAGACATGTCAACTTTCTATGGAATCAGAGGGTGCGCCAAATTCACATGTTGATACTGAAGAAAATTCTGCATCCTAATTTGCAGTTTTTTCTGCAAGTATTTAAATTATTCCTGTTATAGAATGAGAATTGTGTGTATGTTGTTTTAGCTTTTTGGATACTCTAGAATTTTGATGTGATTTACACCTGCTTTGCAAAAAATTTCGTAATAGAGTGATAATTATAATGCAATATTCTTTCATATATTGCCTTGTCCCTTGATACCCTTCCATGTTTTGAAAATTTAAAGTCTTAGTACATGTTTTTGTGTGTGAATGCTTCATATGTGAAGATAGAGGCAGCTATATAGTAGTAGTTGTCTATCCTCAAAGAATGTTATCAGACATTTCACATTGCAATTAGAATAGATCAACGATTTTGGTAATTCATGTTGCTTATCAAATATGATGTACAGTTTTGCCTTTTAGATATGCAATTATTCCTATGCCTCTTTTTGATGTAATCATTTTTTGATTAATTGACTTCTAAACTTTAAGATGTCAATAATGATGTACTTATGTGCTGTTGTATAAAGTTTTATGTAATACAGTTTATATCTTTCTGAATAGAATTTAATTACTTAATTAAAATAAATAATTCTTTATTTTGGCATGTACAAAATTAGGATACTGACAAGTCTAAGATTGATATGGTAACATGGTTCTTATACTCACACTTTTGTATGATATATAGTATTCAGAATCTAGATAAAATTATTATTGGAATTTGTGAGCAATATTCCAATTTAAGTAAATAAAACCAGTATTTCCCATATTTAAGCAAACTGTCCTTTATATGGTGCTTTAGAATCTTATTTAGAGGCTTGACCAAATATGGCCCTTGCACCATAAGATCCAACCAACCATTTATAAAGAAATTCTTCTGTTTCTTTAGAAACCTAGAAGTAAATTATATTAATTTCTTATTTATGCTTTTCCTGAAATAATGCATAACTTACAAGTAACTTTTAATGGCATCAAATTGATGTTATAGCTTGTTTTAAATCGCCATTAAAACAAGCCACGAAAAGATTTTAAATAACCATTCACAAGTACCTTTTACTATTTGCTAAAATTTTATCACATTCTAGTCATTTTAAAACAAAAAAGTTGCAGACGTATTACAACTTTTATTATGCAAAAGTACTCTAGGGGAACATGCAAAAGTATCATAGAATTTTTATCAATGACTGAATACTTTTTACCTAAATGAAGATAATATTTTTAGTTTAAACAAAATATACTTTCAAATTGATAATGTTAAATGAATAAAGTAAACTTTTATTCAGATTGACTTGAGTAGAAACTAATAACGAATATATATTTAGTACTATGCTATCTCAAAAGCCTTCCTCCTCGACAAGTAAAATATTAAACATGTTAGATCATTTTTATGGTAATTTTTCTACAAAAAGTTCCCTTAATTAATTTTTTGACATGAAAAGGATGACATGTGCATCTGGTGCAAAATGTGATGACTGTTAATGACATCTGGGAACATGCATTTTTAGAGTAAAAATATTGTAAACAATACTTTATTATACAATTCTGTGATCAAATTAAAAGCAAAAATAACAGTTGAAATTACTATTTTCCATTCAAAATTTCATGTATATTCAATAAAACATCTGATCAACCCTGTTTTTCTGCCATGCTAATCAAGAAAGCAGTATCTTCACTGCCATTCAGTAGGCTTGCATTTAAATGAGCCTTATAAGTATCTAATGCTAACCCTAGATTATAATTTGATCTCAATGAGCTACTTAATTCTCTAAGTGTTTTCTAGCAGTTCGATGTATTTATTATGCCATTATACATATGTATATTGTGGTCGGACTTGGGAAATTATTTGGTATCAAATAAATCACTAAATATTTCATGGGACTTGCATACAAATTGCATATATAGTTTTGGCGAACTTATTTTATTGATTCATTTCACTACCACAAAATGATCTAATTTTACAATATTTATCCCTTCTTTTTAGGATGCTTGGCCAAATATGGCCCTTGCATCATAAAACCAAAAACCAACCAGCCCTTTTAGGGTGCCCTACTCCCCAAGCAAAACTATTGGGGAGGCCCAAAGGATCATCATGAGAAGTACATATACAAGTATATACATTTATATTTTTGATGAACAAAACCTGGACAATATAAATTCTACTTGTGGCATACCATCTAAAAAGAACATTACAACCATATAAGTACATGCCAAAATATAGAATAAATATTGATTATTGATTCTTTTAATTTATAGTCAAAGTATTACTTGAGTAATAGTTAAATGAAAATTTCTCATTCACAAAGATTATACAGATATTGCAAATGAAGACTTGCACTAAAAACTAGAAAATGTGATGCTTCTTTTTGTCTGACAGCTTAGAAAAATATTTTATATTTATTAGACAAGTCTCCTCAATTCACAGTACACTATTAAAATACTTTTTATCAATTGAATATTAATTCTGAAATGTTTGTGAATGATTTTAGTTTTAACAGGTTTTTCAATCTGAACTTTTAGATGTTTATCTAGTGCTTCCAAAGTTCAGTAGTTATCTTAGTATGACAAAAATAATATATTTTGTGATGTGAGTTAAATGGGAAAAGTTGGGTCACATTTTTTTACTCTTTAATCAAAATTTACTTTCCATTTGTACCTATAAAATCTTATAAACTTATCCTTTATTTTATAACTTTTATAAATTTGTTTTAATTAAGTTTGAGCTACTGTATTTTTAAGATAAATGGAAATATTAATACATAATAATTTACGTGAATAATATGCTAAAATATTTTAGCCAGATTTCAAATAATTGGCTCACATTTATGTTTGTTTAACATAATTTTTTTTCAGCAGTTGTAAATGTAAAACATCTATTTTCTTAATTTACTGGTATATTTTTAACTGGCAACTAAACATTAAGTTAAACAGCTCACATTGCATAATTAGTCTTTGAATTCTAAAATGCTTTCATAGTATTGTTCTATTTTACTCTAGCTTCTGTCTGAACTTAAATAGTTTCAAATTTCCTTAATATTACATAAACATGTTTACTTATATTGACATTCATGTCTTTGAAGTTGTACTATCCAGCTAAATATATATTTAAATAAATTAGAAACATCTTGTGTAATCATCAAAGATGCAGCTACAGAAATTCTGGATGTAAGAATTCCTTTGTTGCTTAACTAATCTAAATTTGGACCTTGAAATACATTATTTAACTTTATTATGTTCCTCTGCAAAAACATTCTATTGTCAAAACTTTTTCTAGGTAATTTCTATTTATAATTTAATGATGAAATAATATTTTACTAGAGCAATGCTTGCAGAAGCACACTTATTCTATTCTTTGAGATAGTAATAATTAATGTATTTTAAAATCGCCAATTTACTTGTTTATCTTAAATGTCTTATTAAGAACAAATTATTCTTAATGCTTTTGAAACCTCCACACTAATGATAATATAATTTTGCAAGAATTTGTGTCCTACTTTTGAAAATATGTAAGTAAATATATAAAACTTTATGCACAGTTCTTTATTATTATACGTACATACTGATATAAACTAGAATTTATATGCCATGTCCATGTAGCAATGTATAGAGGCAGGGATCCTAGCACTGATTCATTTTATTTCAAATCTTGTGAAAGTTTCAAGCAAAAATGAATATTTTCAAAGATTTGAAAAATGGGGCATTGGTGTCCCAAGTGCCATTAAGTACAAAATGTGAGATTTTGAGCAATAAATGCAGGCGATGTTTTACTGTACTGTAAGGGTCAGGAATTATTTTCCCCTCTGTCGCAACTGGCTGATAATTTCTTTCCATTTGGTCTTTATGTGTCTTACATTTTATTTTATCAGTTATAGTATTTTTTTATCAGAATGGATGTATTAAGATATGTGTTTAAACATAACACTTATGTAAAAAGTAGTTTTTATGTAACAAAGCCAAAATTATATAAGCACCATTTGAATAATCAAAAATTTGATGCCATTTTTATTTAAACATAATTGAAGCATCTCCTATTCTAGCCTCCCAATTCATTTATATATTGTAGCCAATAATTTTATGAATGCACTATTTGAGTGATTGGTTCACAAATTTGTGTCTCGAAATTAACATGCTATAAATAATATACTAAACTGTACATGTGATGTGAAATATTTATGACATTCTTATTTGAGTTAAAAACTTGAGCTTTTAAAATTATACTTGTATACTCCTAGAGGTCACATTAATGCCTTTCTGCATCTAAAGTGAAATTTTCTCAAATGTAAACCAAAGTATTGTTATGCATTCTCATCTAAAATTTATTGGAAATAAGAATTTGCATATTACTGAAAGATTTAATTCATGAGAGTGCTTTTACCAAATGTTTTAATTTTTAATCAACTAACAGAAGTTTTACAACATCAACTTTATAAGTTGTTTTTGAATTATCAGTAATTAATTCTAAATTTGTAAATGTGCTTTATGAAAGTACTGCACGAAAAATTATGAACTAGTTTCTCATTCATAAAATTAGTGTGGCCTCTACTTTAACTCTAGTCAGGGTAATTTATTTTGAGCTGGTAATATAGTATATTCTGCAAATAGTGCCTAAATATTTTTCTTATTGCTTATAAACAAGTAACAGTCACCCTAATGATATTGATATTATCAAAAGTTATTAAATTAACTGCATTATAATAATGTATTATACATTTGCAATTTATAATTGAAACTGACTGATTACAAAAAATAAACATGTTTTATTTTTCAAAAGAGGTATATCTCATCTAAGAACTGAATTTATTACTCACATTTAAATATTTCACTTTAATTAAATTGCCTATAAATATTTAGCTTTTCCACATATAGGTTTTGTTATATAAAAGACTACTATTTATCAATTTGTGTATACTGTGTCCAAACTTTCAACTGAGCTATTAAACTAAATATACTTAGTTGCCTTTCTTTTTTGTGTTCTGCAACAATATGTGTTAAAATAGAGTATTTCAGGCTGAAATATAAAATATTCTAAATTTTTATTACAAATGAAAATTGCAATTATGACACTTAAGTACTTGCTATTCTTTCCAAAAAGATGATAATGTATATAGGTTATTATTATTTTTTAAATATAGGTATATGTCACTGATTCTTAAGTATGTGTGACACTTTCAATCTAATTGTTCAACTTGCCTTCAAAGTTCCTGTACATTGATATATATGAACATGTTTCCTCTCCCTTTTCATTAGCTATTGGCCTTCACTATATGGCCAGGTGGGGAACTGCATGTATGTCCACATATAAAAATAGATGTTATGTATTTGACTTCGTGCAATAATTGGTAGAAGTCTTGTGATAAACGAAAATTCGCCTTAAGCATTCAATAAGTTTTACTTTGATTTATGGTAAACTTGAAAAGTTATGCTTAATTTGTTTCTTTACAATTGATGAAAGTATTAAATTATAAGTGTTCAAGTGCCTAGTCAAATGTACAAAGCTGTTTAGCTTTGTGAATCTTAACTATGGAATATGTATCATAAATATGAAGTCTTTTCTTATGAGTTGAAAATGGCACATTTTGTTCTCAAAAATCGTAATTGAAAAGTTCATCTTTCTACCTTTTTTGTTTCTTGCAAACTTAAATTCTTAAGTATATTGAATGTTGGATTTTATGTATTTAGTAAATCAATTAAACAATATCCTATGACTAATCGTTTGAGTAACGGGAAAATGTGGTCATACATTATGTAATATTTGTAATTGTTTTGTTATATATAACTTTATTTTCTATATTCTAAATTTGTAACATGCAGTCTTTACCAGCATTTGGTTTGTTTCATATTTCACTAATTATTAATAAATCTTTAATATTTTTATATTTTTACTATATGTTTAATTTTTTTTGTATTTGTTCTAGATTATGCTTTGTGTAGGATGCTATATAAATTGTTTATTTATATTAGAATCTGTTTCTCTATTCTGTAAGATACATTTTTGGTCCAATCATAATTTGTGTACAAAATTGTAATTATCTCCAGCATCAAATATATTTTTAAATAGAGAATTTTTAAATGACTAATTTGTAATCTACAAGTTTATAGATTTCAAATACCTTATGTTACGCTTTAGTAAAATGTGTGATAATCTTAATTATCTTAATTATTACGTGTATTAATCTTAATTTTATTCAATCCACTTATGTTTTTTGAGGTTAAATTTCTCATGGCATTTTTTAAATTGAGTTACAAAAGTTCTTTGTGGTATTTAAGTCTCCATTTTGTATTCCAAACAAAGTTTCTAACTTTACCAGAATTATTTAAAGATAGATTTAAAATCTACACTAGTCTCTTGTGTTGTTTCTAAAGAAAAATAAAATCTTAAAGTTATTGGTATGTTTTTACCTTGTTAAAGTGAGATAAACAAATTGAATTATTAAGAGACCATTTGCAATTGTTTATCTTTTTGCTTTTTTCATTGTGGTTTGTAATTGAGTCTGAAATTTTACTGGTTAATCTAACGTACAGTTTTTGTATTCTCTATTTAAAACCAAATTTTCCATTTTTAAGCAAAGGAAACTTCATATTCATAAATTTTAATTAATTCTAACATGAACCATTTATATTTAATTATCACCACAGACTTTAAAAGTATAAAATATAGTTTTCACAATATTTGTATCGCTTAAGCATGAGTATTTAAACACATAGTGCAATTCTTAAAATTTAATTTCAATTTGTTATATTTATAAATTCCATTAAGTCCATTGAAATTTCATGAACAGATTCTCATTGCTTAGCTGAAATAAATTTATAAAAATCATTTAAAGGGTAATATTAAGGACTTCAATAAATAACCATATTCTGTTTTATGTGATATTTGCATAAAACTCTAAATTTATCTAAATAACTTATGCAAATACGTATAGAATTATGATTTCCAAAATATGCATAGCAAACAAAATGCATTATTAATACACTGAAGTTTTAAAATGCAAAGCTGTTGGATTTTTGTTTGTTATTTATATTTTAAGTCACATGTATTTAATAATTAGTTGATGTAATGAGTCAATTTTAAATCATGTTTTCCTATAGTATAAGTGTTCATTGATCAAAGGTACACAAATTTTATTTACGGCTGTGATTAATGTAATAAATTATAGATAGATTTTATATTTCAACATATATCCCATAATAAGATATATATTTCTCATGGTTTGATTTCTGGTATATTTTGTATGTAATAAACAGATAAATTCTACTTATAAATTGTACATAACTTTTGTCACTTAACTGATTTTGATTGACAAGTTTTTAAACTGCTTTGCTTCAATGCATTTTATATTTAATTCAAATATCGAATCAAACGAAAATTATGTGAGATTATTAATTTAATCAATGTGTTGAAGCTCAACAAGTTTCTTAGATGTATTTATTTCATTCTTTAAGGACATTGAATGTTGAAATGTGTATAAATACATTTTATTTTTCACTGTCTAAACTATATATGCAATTATTGGATGTGATTATTAGTATTAGTGCTTACTTCAAATGAATGCTGATCAAGCTCATTTCAAGTCACATTAGCATGTGATTCATTTCATATGATAAAGTGTGTGAATAAGTAATAGAGCTTTCACATTATCTTTGCAAAGAAGTAAAACACAATGTGGTACATTTTGCTGTTCTTCTCCATTGGAATTTATTTTGTAATTTGTGTTATTTCTAGTCACTCGCACAAAAATGATAGAACAAAGTTTGTGCTTATTGCGAAGTGTATTTTTACATGTATACTGGTGTACTTGAAAATATTGGGGACTTAATTTTCAGAAATATGCTGTACTTTGTAATGAATGTGTAGATAGATTTAGGCTATAAACCTTTACAGCACTTAAATCACTCAACTGTTTTTCCTAAAAAACTTTGTAAACCTAACTGGTGTGTTTATATTTAAATTATCTCCCCAACTTTTACTTGTACACATCATAATGCATCCACAGTGTTCTTGCTGAATACTAACACTAGTCTGTCCATTTCATAGTGATGGTTAGATAGTACAAAACAATTAGCAGGTGCCCTTTAACTCAAATGTTTGTTGTATTCGATATTGTATACGTGAGCTTATAATTCCTACTGTGTATTACTCCATGTTACTGGAGCTGTTGTGTATTAATTAGTGATAATAGGGTGTTGTAAAATCTTTATATGCATACCACTTAAATACTTCCCAAATGAAGGGTTAATGAATTCACAAGTGCTCATCCAAATGTGAATTCCATTAAAATGTGAATGGTTTTGTTCATATATTTTTGTTCACTGTTTAATATTTTTAATTCTTTTAACCTGTATAATTTTCTTTTTTAAGTTCAATTTAAATTCTTTTCAAAATATGATATATATTTATTTCTCGTGATATTTTAAAACATGTTATTTTCTATGCGTATCATATTAGTGTTTCTTTTTGTTATAGAAGTTGAACTTATATTTAACTTATGTTAAAAGGCATGTAAAGTGATTGACACTTATTTCACATTTAAGCTTCCTTGTACATATTTTTCTTCATAATGTTTTCTAGTGTCACTGCATTTCTACAGCATTTGCTGAAAGCATGTATGTTTCTGTGCTTTTAGGAAACTGTTTTATGAACATTGGTATTAGAGAGCATGACAACATAGTAAATGCTTTAGATTATTGTATTTTAGAAATATATTAGTTTTCTTTATGAATTGCTATAAATGAGAGGAACCCTAAACTGAAAACCTAGATTTCATAGTTTTTAGTGGAAGCTGTTGAAGCCAGTGGGAACAAAAAAAGCCAATAATGATGAAAGAAGTGTTTGTTATGTTTAAATATTTTAATTTTAGTTTCATGTATTGCACATAACTGAGATAGCAAGGCTCAAAATTCTGTTTTTCTATTTTATCTCAGGACAGTTTTGCAAATTCTTTCTAATTTCAATGTGTTTATCAAACATTTTTCTTTTGTTATTAAATACATAATTTACTTGAAGGCTAAAAGTATATAAAAATTGCCTTCCACTCTCTTTCTGGCATAGATTTTTTTCCCATTGCTGCTGTTCTCAGGTGACTGTATTAAACCGTTTTGCTATGGTAAATATTTTATTAACTCTTTGACTTTAACTTGTGAATGGTAGTTCAGTACTTGCCATTTTTATGGTGTCTTTAGTGTAAGTGGTAGGAGAATGCCATCCATGTTATACATGTGTATGTAGCACAGTTCCATTTTCCTCACGCCTGCCAAGTTCCCTTAATGACATGAATTAGTCTGTCAAAATCTATTTTCATACCTCTAAATGGACTAGTTTAGAATGTAAGGGTGCGGCTTTGGATGTTCACTTCCCAAAGATAATAAAGAGTGAATACTTAATGCACAAAGTGAACCTATTTTTTACTGCAGTACTTATTGAAGTTCTAGTAGAGGCTAGATGATTCCATCAATATTTCAATATACATATGTAAAAGTGGAATTTTTTAGAATGCTTTGTATTACACATTTGTAGTTACACATGGTATTATGAATCGCTTGTGTGTTTGTGCTAATTCCTTCTCATGACTATTTTAATTTTTGATAAGAATTATAAATATATTTGCTGTTTCAGTTCTATCGCTTCATTCTTGTATACTTTACAATATTGTGGTTGTGATTTTTTTTGTACATGGTGGATAAACATATCTGAATGTGTAGAAATTATAGGCATTCTTTTAATGTGTCAAACTATATTCCATTTCTTCTTAAATGATTAATATATTCCTAACTCACTTTTAAAATATAATTGAAAATGTTTTTCTCTACTGGTAATGCAATAGCAGTTTATCTTTCTTTAGAATCAGAATTAGATAATTTTTAGACTATTCTTCACTTTCATTGAATAGAATATATTTTATGTATGCATATATATATATATATTCATGCATAGATATGTATATTCTGAACAACTTCTGAGTGTTTTAATTAGCTGATATATATAGAACTTGTGAAGTAGTCTTAAAGAAATCATAACATATTTGTCAAACTGTTGTCACCTATGTTTAGCGAAAGAAACAAAATGTAAAATCTCTATTTGTGGGTACTTATTAGTGATAAAATTAGTGTCAAATGCTTAAAAAGTGTTAAAATTTATGTTCCATTTATTACTTAGAATTTACATTTTCTGCATGGGTTTAAATTTGTGTGAAATAGAAAATAGCATTTTAGCAAATATACAACTATGTTTTGGAACAATAGAACATAAAAAGTATAATTTTGAAAGAATGCAAATATATTAGACAATTCAAGAAGCAATATGTATTTTACTGTCTTATTTTAGACATAATTCTGAGTTAAAATATGTAATGCTCTTAAGGAGGAATATAAATGTATCAGGACTCTTCTGAAATTTCAATTGTTTCTCAATAAGGTGATTATTTTAAAAGGAAATTAAGTCTATTTTAATGAGTGGGCTCCTTAGAAGACATTGATAATCATGACTTCAAATCACTTAAACATTTATTCAGCCATAAGAGTATTAATGGAGGTACAATTTTAAAAAGGCTTAAAAAGTTAGAATTTTTAAAAACAAATTAAAAATTGTTTTGTAGATTTTTGAAATTATTGTCTGAAATCATTAAATTTTGATAAACACAAGAAATAATTACTGAATCTCATGAAATGAGAAATGTTTTCCCACCGTGTGATAATGATATGATTGTTTTACTAGTTTGTAAAACGTTTTAAGACCGAAACAGTATTCTGATTTATGCTGAAATATACTTTCTATAATGTTTAAACTAATAGAAAGTAACAGTAAGGTAATTATTCACCTTGCTTACTTTTAGCCTCCTGTAATAAATATAATAGTTTTTCTGATATTCTAATAGTGAAACTGGAAGTATTTTTACTTCAAAAATATATGGGACCAAGTTGAATTGTAACATCGTTTTTCCTTCTATCATCAATTTTCTGTGCATATTATTTTATTGTATAACTTAAGTTACCATTATATAAATTTGAAAATCATTGAAATTTGTAAACATTCTGTATTATATTATGTTAATTTTTTTCTATAATTCCATGACTAGCTATGTTCATTATTTTTAATGAGCAGAGTAGAAAAAATACATTTTGGTAATCAGGCATGATTTGGATAGATGGAATTGTGGAAAGTTTCAAAAGTTTATAGAAGATCAATGTTTGGGTAGAAAACTGCACTAAGAGTAGAAATAGCCAACTGGTAGTTATTGAAGTTATAAACTGAATATATAAAAGAAACATGAAAAGAATTGTAGGTTGGTATTAGCTTAATTGTTAAATTTGCCTGATCTTATGATTTATACTTGTTCGCTCTTTCTGAACTATTTTCTCTACTAGTAAATCTAATGTGATTGAAGTCAACAGTAACTCTACAAAATAACTCTTTCTATTGTGAGAGTGCTTTAACATTTAGGCTTTCAAATTCTTATTAGAGTAAATTGTAAATTTGCATGTACTTAAAATATGTTAAATGGAATAGTTTCTTAAAATATTTGAGAATAATGGGAGTGAAAATTCGAAATACTTTTCATTTGCTCAACAATTAACACATTTTATGTCATTCTATTTGTTTATTTTGCTTTTTGAATTTTAGGAGCGACCTTATTTAAATTCAGGATTAGAATTTAATATTAAACCAGTGTAGTGAATTTAAAACTAGTGAAATAAGGAACAAATATTGCATTATTTTACTGAAATTTAGGGTGATTTTTTTTACTCTGTAGTGACTTTTTGTTCTATTTGCATACTAATTATAGTTTTTCTGTAAAGTGTTCAAAATTGAAACTTAGAAATAATGCTGCCTTTTACAAAAGATCATTAAATTTGTATTTGAGTGATTCTTTAAGCAATTAGATATTGATCCATTAAATCTTTAAAATGAGTTAGAAATTTTAATAACTAATTAAACTCTTATATTCTCCCTCTTAGATTTGTTGATTAAACAATCGTGAACACAACCAGTTCTATTGCATGTAGTATAAGATGAAAGGATTGACATGTAAAAAAGAGAAAAAATTCTAAATTAAATTTCAAGAGACAAACAAATTACAAATTTTGCTTTTAGGTCATTTTTAATTTAATGTCATAATTAGGTGTTTAGTCATACTAATTCAGGCACCTTTATTTACTTTATATTTGATACACCTTTATTCTAGGAAGTTACACATATCTTAACTTCCTAGTTTGACTGACATTAACTCTTAGAAATTGTATCCTCTTAATTGTTAAAGACAAATAAACAGATAACGTACTTTAAAATGATTGATTTGATCAAATGGTTAATTTTTTGCTCAGTGTTTTTATGAGCTTCGAATTTTCTCTTAAAACAGGATGGGATGATTATGAGTTGAGTTTATTTCCTGAAATTATCTCAATTTGTTACTTTTTGTTAATAGAACAATTTAATGTTCTCAGTTTTTGTCTAATTGTAGTTTTGATGTACAATCTTGTGAAAAAATCTTCAACTGCTTTATTTGCACACCCCTTTTTGCCAGTGAAGTCTTATTCACATTTTGGGCTTTTAAATCTTATTTTAGTCAATTGATGACAATATTTTTCTATTGCTGTCTTTTTGGATGAAGACAATAGGCAAATTTTATAGGACACATTTATTCTTTAGTTATTTTGTTGAATTAGAAAATAATAACAAATTTAGATCATTAAACTATTTTTATTTCACAAACCTAATTGTACTAACCACAAAGTTACTTAACTCATCGAAGTGAAATAGGTGTGAGGTGAAATTATTCTGCACGAGACTGATTATAACTTTGTTAATTTACTGGATTCTCATAGTAACAACAGTTAGTGATAATTCTGCTACTGACATTGATTTTGTGGTACTACATGAAGTGCATGAATCTGAATACACTTTATTTCATCATATAAAAGGTTATAAACTGTAAATTATACATTTTTTAAAACAAAGCCATTGTATCTTGTAATTAAATATTGATATATGAAAAATATATGTAATTATAGTAAATATATGTGCAATTTTTGAAGCCATTTTGGGTTTCACTCTCAGCAATCAAAGGGTTAAGTTACTAATCATACATTTACTCTTCTGTCTAAAATATAGTTAATTGCTTATTGATGTAGTTTACTTTCTGTCCTTCAGAATATGACAAAATTTGAACTTGAAAAGTGAAGGCAACAAATATATATATTACCTTTATTTCTGCTATTTCGGTAATGACTAACATAGTTTTGATTTCATTTATATGGTTAAATAATTTAAAGTTTTATGTTTGATTGTTTTCACAGAATTCTGAATTCTAAATCACTTTCCTTTGATATCTAGTTTTTCTTAGATATTTGCATGGTGAAGGAAAATAAAATATTCTCTTGTAGGAATTTATTCAACCTCAATCATTATGCTTTAAACACAGATAAATGATGAAAATTTCAATATACTTTGGAATTACTAGTATTAAATTTCTCCAAATGATAAATTTTAATGAAGTAAAGGGGTATGCCAATTCAATGTCATCAAATCAATATATTGACTACATTCTATATATTGCTTATTAATGTTTTTACTCAACTGTTTATAAATCTGCCACATTCTCTTATTCTGACTTCAATCCCTTATAAGCGTGATTCCTGACTAATATTTCCAAAGAACTAAAAGAACTGGAGCTTTATTTTTTAGTGTATAGACATTGATACGTTTTCTCATACTGTTCCTGATCAGTTGTCAGATTTGTGGCTTTTATCAATTTATATACTTTCTTTAGAATAGAATAATTTTCTTAATCCAATGTATGTTCAAATTAAAACATACTGGTAAAAATTTCTGGTTTTCCTACCAGTTTGAATTGCAAAATGGATAGAATGTATGCAGGATGGTTAAATCGAATAGACTTTTTAATGCTTGTAAGTTAACTTACATTTTGCGAAGTTATAATTATGTAAGTTTCATTTATTTATGTAAATTCCTTGCAAAATACTGCTTACCCAATTTTAAAAGTTATTTTAAAATTTCTAATAATAAAAGGGTTTTTTAGTTTGAAATAGTATTTATAATATTTTCAACAATTATGCTTAGAATTTAGATTAAAAAATTTCATCACTAGGATGAACTTTGAAAAGCATTACAACTTTCCACCTCGTTTTGAAGTTTTTGCTATAGATTTCTTACATTTTAAGCATTATGATCCTTCTTTTTTTATTAACTTGTATCTAGTGTTTATCACACTTTAAATATCAAAGTGATAAATATTATAAAGTACCAAAAAACAAAGTAGCCTATACAAGTAAAATATAAATGTGCAAACTGCCTATATTTGTGTTTGGGCATCATTTATTGTAGGCATTTGTTATTTTCTTTAAAGTAACTGTCGTACTGTACATAGACTGTTTTTGAATGGTGCACAGGTTGCCAAGATTACTGATTTAATGTTGATATTTTTTGCCATTGCTTTTTGCTTGTATGTGTGTAATTGTTCTGAAATTTACTCTTATAATGCCTGTGATACAAATATTTTCTCTCTGACCTCTTAATTAACTAATAAGTTTATTTTAAGATTTCCTCTTAATATATTTATAAAGTATTTTATTTTAACTAATATTATGGAGTATAGAATTGAAAACAAAGGTTAAAGTTGAACAACTTTTTAAACCTTAGTTCCCAACTCTCATGAAATTTTATTTTGTTCATATTATTTCTTTCACAAAAATAATTAAAAATGTGATTGGTATATTCAAAAATAATATCGAGAGAAATGCTTTGAGTTATCAGCTTTTGTTTCATACCAAATTTTCGATTCATTTATGCATATCCCTGAAGAACTTCCCAAGTCCTGAGCTCATTGTCCTCAGAGTGCACCAAGTTACACACTACGTGATTAAATTTAAAATGATGAGCATTTTGAGTTTGAAAAGTATTCTTAAAAGTGACAAAATTGTTTTGAATTCACGATTTTTGTAAAGAAAAGTTATAAATAGGTACTTTGAAAATTGTCAGCCAATTTATTCTATGCAGAATTAGTTTTTAAATCTTTTGATCAAATATATTTTTTATTGAAATCAATTGCAACATCTCACATGTTATACCACTCATCAGTTAGTATTGCTACTGGAAAGATTTAATAATTGCAAAAAATTGAAACGAAAAAACTAAGGATTTCAAATACTTTTTTATAAAATGGAATAAAGCCACATAAATAAAAATGAATTATAGGAAACGAAATCCACAAAATCTGAGGGTATATATGCTCTGAGGTTAAATTAAAAAAAATTTATTTGCATAAGTATTGAGAAAATATACTTTGATATCATACCAAAAGAAGCTTTAATTTTAATTTAAGTTTGATATGTTGGCTGTTATGTTTTATAGTTTATAGGGATGGTAGATATATGAATAATTATGGGGAAATTTTTGTTCTTGTTCAGTTGAATTTCTAGTTATCTAGTTAGAAAAATGTTATGTATATGTTGATTTAAAAAATAACAAATCTATGTTCTTATATCTTAAGAAAAAATAAATAATGGGGAAAACAATAAATGGAATATTGGTAGAAAAAATCTAGCGGCGATAACCCATTTGAGATTTTTTGACAAGCCAAGTATAGTAGTTATTAAACAAGTAAGAAAATGTGCCTTGTGTTTGGTATTTTTCTTTTGGTTACGCATTCAGCTAAGAAACTTTAAGGTAAGAAAATTCATGCATTTTTCAAAGCTATGTTAACTAATCTGTTGATACAGACTTCAATACTTTTTTGAATAAGTTTTTCTACATTTTTCTTGAGTTTTAACTGATCTGGAGACTTATCTTTTGGCTATTTCTGTTTAGATTTCAGGATAAATTGATATGTTTACATGTGTTGAATGGTGAAATCATGGTAATTTGTTCCAGATTTTCTCATTCGTATATTGTCATGTCATTAATTTATTCTTATTTCCTCAACAAATACTTAGTCACATTTTTTTAAAGCAAACATTTTTTGCTCTTATTTTTTACCATTAGTTTATTTTTAGGTTAAGAATATTTATGTTGCCCTTATTCTCCTTTTTTAAAAAATAAAATGGGTTGTCAACTAATTTTTTAAAATTGGAAAATTTCAATTAGAATAATCGCAGAAATCATCCAATGACGATTATTTCCTTTTTGTTTTGATTAATTAATCTGGAATGTTTATTTTATTTATTTTCCCTCTCCTGTTTTAATGTTATGCCTTCTCAGAGTTCCCCACATACTATCTAATAGTTTCAGTTGAGTTTGATGGCTGACATAATATACAAAATTGGTGATGCACCTTGAAAAATTTTAATAAATTTATTCAGCTTTTTCAAAATTGGACCTTATATTTAAATAGTACCGTTTATTTCTATTCACGGGGAAACTTTTCTTCTAAAACTGGTACAGGTATATTTTTCTATGCGACTGTAGAATTTTAATGTGGTAAAATTATTGGTTCCATTTCTCTAACCATGTCCAATATATCTTTGGTAACTGCTTATGAAAGATTCACAAAACTTTGTTACCTTTCACCATAATTTAATTTGGTCATTTTTTATTAGTTTTAGGTATACTGACATTTTCATAAATATACGAATTTTAAGGCAAGTATACCTGTGAAGAGAATAAAATCTTTCCATCAAGGTTTTTATTATTTACACGCACATTTTTATGGAAGTAACAGCTGATTTTAGTTTCGTAGATGTTCACGTCTCGAATATTTACTAAGCCTTGTGGCTATTAAGACGCACACTTACGCAGACTCGTCATAAGACTGATCTTCAGCTGAAAAATCTTGTATTGCAAGAGTGAATTCGGAGAAATATTTTGTTGCATACGGTGTTTAAATACATTTACAGTGTTGTGACTCTGAAGCTGTCCTAAAATTAATTTGCTGACATATCAATGTAATTTTCGTAACAATTCATATCGACTGCATTTGCTAATGATTCTTTTTGGATTTGCGATGAAGTCATTCTGGCGTTAAGTTTTAGGTTTTGACTAGCTGTTAGTCTTGTGACGAATAGCCCCTCATGCTTTTTGTATACATAATAGCATATATATGTTTTATATTTAAATAGCATAAAAATTAATATGCACGATTCTTCCGATAACTAATTTTGCAAACTAACATGTTTGATCGGATACTTGCGTGGTCTTTAGAAGTGGATTATAATATGAATAAAGTCAGTGTGTGCCATAGAGGAAATGTAGCCAATTTCCTCCTCATTTTGAATGCTCAATAAAACAGATTGTTTTTACCTCTAATCTTTAAATATTTTTTCAAATTATGAAATTAAAAGTTTAGTACAGTATCTGCCCCACTCCAATGTGTGCCTAAAAGAACTTTAAATATGCAACACAATTTATAAAGTTCTTACGTTTGAAAAAAAGATCTTCGCATATATCGCAATATATTATGTAGTGGTGCTCAAAGTCGCAGTTTTAGGTGGTAATTGTATTCTATTTGTTACTTGCTTGTGAAAAAATTGGATACTTTTATTCAAATGTATTGTGAAAGAATGTTTTTACTATTAGTCTGATACACACAGCTGAGTGAATTGGACAGCGTGTTCATTTTTCTATTGTGAAAATGATCTGCCTATTTTCTTAATTCAAATAATGCTTGTTGTCTCAGTGTGTTTATGCAATTTGTATGCAATACGTTTGTGATTGAGCATTCTTAAAAACCTGTTCAACACTGAATTTTATGCTTTTTATTTAAAAATATCAGGAAGGAATCTCGGCATTTTGCTCTGTAAATTTAGTGTTAGTACATTTACTTTCAATGGTTCTGTTCAGCTGAAACAAAGATATTCAAATTTGTGAAGCATCTATGCTATTATCCCGGTTACACTGGAGCAGCATGCGGAAAAACATGCGACATGCGCAAGCGTACTGTTCCTTACAGAAACATGTCAGTTCCATCGACCTTTTAATGAATATCGAATTCATTACGCATGCGTATTTCAGCAAATTTGGAGTCGCAGAACTGATGTTGAACCAAAGTGTGGCTTGTCTTTAGAATTTGATTTATTATAGTAAATCCTCATAGTTTCATTATTTGGTTCTTTTGTATAGCATTGAAGTTTTTATAATTGATTGCCTTCGGTACTATAAATTAGTCAAAGGGAAAGAATTATACTATTGATGTAGAAAGTATGTCAAAATTTAATATTAAGTGTTGTAATCACTTGCAATTTTTCCGTAAAATAACATGCATTATGTATTACAGAATCTTATAACAGTTGGATTATTTCTTTGCAATCTGCCTCCTTCCTGTTAACTTCAGAATTAAGAAGTTGGCAGCTCATAAGCCCTTCATTAATGTAGATATTCATAATATTCTTCCTTGTAATTTCATTCCATCACAATAACAAAAATGCAGCTAAAGATATGTTGAGTATTCTCAAATATCCAGAAAAAATGTATTTTAAATAAGCATTTTAAGGTGGAAAATTCAAGTAAAATTAGCAATGGACATGATTCATTCAATCATGAATATTTTGTTCATGGTAATGTTTTATCATAATGATGCTGATTGAAATGTGTATGATGAAGTCTTGTTTATATCAATGCATCTTGCTCTGAGTGTAGATGCACGTAATATGCAAACCGTTTTCAATGTGCCTGACTCGTAATTTGAGGCTGTAAATCTCTAATATGCAAGTATGAATATTTTTTGTGTTGCAAATCCTTAATTTATCAATATCTTATAATGAATCTATGCACGTTTGTTTTTGTCTTACTTTTACCATTGATTTCATTTGTAGTGGTCTGTTCATATTGTGTAACTATTTTTCTGAAACTTATTAATATAACAACAAAGTGTTACTCAAGTGTTAGCAGCTAGCTGGTAAGCTAGTTTGAAGCATATAAACATATCAGATAAAATGTATTCAGACAACCCAATCTTTGATTAAGTTGAGTAATGATGTAACTATATTTATAGCATGTATGCATGTAAATATGCCGTGCTACATATTTATTTAAATATATGATAGAAATACTATTTTCTGTATCTGTAGTTCAGTATTTGTCTACATAAATTTGCTGTTAGTGATTTGTTTTAGCCTCAACTAGTATATCTCTGAGCATTTCTGGTATAGCAT
Source organism: Meta bourneti (assembly GCA_933210815.1). Classification (NCBI taxonomy): domain Eukaryota; kingdom Metazoa; phylum Arthropoda; class Arachnida; order Araneae; family Tetragnathidae; genus Meta; species Meta bourneti. The sequence goes on from OW119934.1 coordinate 33,921,854, forward strand.
TAGCTTTTGCAAAATTGTCTACTTAATTACATTTATTTAAATTAAAACCAAACAATCTGACATGGTGTGTGATAAACGTCTATGGTCTCATTGTTCAATATTAATGCAAAATAAGAAAATGTATATGACTAATTTAATCTAATTTGGAAACTCCTTGGGCTAAACACTGCATTCGTAACTCGTCATTTTTGCTCATCCATGGCAATAGTTAAGTATTTGGGCCTTTATTTAAGTATTTTGAAAAAAATATTAGTTCCTTGCAAATCTTTCTGTGATTTAATTTTACTCCAAGGGTGTTAATGCAGCATGGAATACCTTTACAGTGGTTCACTACCTTCTGCAATAGCTATTCAGTTCCAAAGTTAAGGACAATCTTGCACGAATCAATGTTTGTTTTTGCAGTGGTGCGCTGTAGTTCTGCAATAGCTACTCAGTTATAATGCGTTTTCTTTATTTTAGTAGTAGCCTTGCCATTTTGGTTTATCTGTGACATGAAACTATTTTGCTTTATTTGAATTTAGTCCTGTCCCTTTCTCTAAGACCGTTTCTCCATCCAAAACCGATGAACCCCTGAAGGATCTTTGTATCGTATGGAACTTCCAATTTTTCATCCTGCCTATTTGCTCATGAGAGCGTCAATAGATTTACGTCTTCAGAGTACTTTGATCCATCTAACTTAACTTTTCCTTCAGCATCCTCTGCCCCACTTAGGGTTCCCACGTGCCTTACAAAGCCTTATGAAGGCCTGATTTTCATTCTAGTTTTTAAAGGCCCATAAAAAGCCTTAATATTTGCTGAAAGTCTTAATTTTTTACAAAAACACCACCTTATTTCACCTGCATTGAAAATCAAGTTCAATGATACTCGTCCAAACTCAATGAAAAACTTGATAGCATAATATTTATAGGTTAACTAAAAATTCACGATTTTAAAACTAGATCCATGAGATCCAAACATAGCACCCATGAAAGTTTCTTTACATGTGCACATCGATGTGAAATATAGCCTTAAAAAGGCTCTGAGTTTTCTTTTGCTAGAAGAGTGGGAACCCTGTACCTATCTTAAATTTCTCCAGATCCGCGCTTTGGTATTCAAACCTAGGTGTTTCTATGTGCATTGCCAGTGTATTTAGGATTAATTTCGTTCGGCAGTAATTTAATTAGTTCTGTATAAAATCTGTGCTTTATTTTTTTAGATAACTTTCAGACTCAGAAATTAGATTAGACTGTTTTGTAACATCTAATTTTATGATTTTTAAAATTATCGACGAGTTATCGACAAAGAAACTAATTGTTTTCATTCACATCATTAAACACGAATCAGTTTTTCTAAATATGCATTGCAGTTTCTCATTAACCAAATGAATGTTTATTTTACATATTACCTTAGTCACGTATTGAAAAATATTCTGTTTTTATTAGTTGCCTATTTACTTTCTAATGTGTGTTTACTTTTTAAAACTACTATATGACTGAAATTGATATTTATATAGTAAAAAGATTTAATGAGTAGAACGACGACAATAATGAATTGAAGTAATATTGACATTGAACCTTTGAAGTACCCTGAAGACTGGAAGAGGATTTACAATTCATACAAAATTTAATTTTTAAATAAAACTTGTGCAATTTTCAAACTGAATTCTGTGTACCCATACTCTCCAATGTATTCTAATAGTATGGAAAAAGTTTTGCTAATTTGGACATTTACGTACTTTTTCCAATTGCATCGGAATATTAGGTTTTTATTTTGCGTTTCAACTGCGTAACTACGCAAAGCATTGCTTAAAACCAGGTGGTTTGAGTTATTTAAATAGTTTACATTAAGCCGTTGCTAAATTATCTCGAAACATTTCTATTTCGAAATTATATTGTAATTGCGAATAGATAAAAAGTTTGTAAGTTTCTGGGTTTTAACCGTGAGAAAAATATTTTTGAATTTTTGTTTACTGTGAAATATTTGTCAATGAGAATGAGAATTTTCGAATTGAATTACTTTATTGGGAAGTACAGCCTCGTGAAAAGAAAATATGTTCAGAATGAAAGCCTTTAAGTTAGGCTGTATAGGGTCTGGTATGGCCCATGGACACAAGTATGGTAAACAAATAGTACACGGTAAAAAGCGTGTGATAAACGTTAGCAGAAACGTATTTAACACTGGAGAGCATTGAAACCAACTTCTTAAAATCACTTATAAATGATCCTGCAGTGATATAACATTCACTTGTAAACGGTTTCCATGTTGCATTTTTTAAATTCAACAAACGCAAAGTGTAAACTTGTTTTACTTAACCACTTGAAAATGTGAATATGAAAAGAATTTAAAATAAACCGCATTTTAACTAGTTTTTTCTGCTACTTATATAATAACAGCTAAATTTGAAATGTCTTAAACAAAAAAGGAATTGTCTCCCAAACCATAATTTTTCAAATCGGGATGTTTTATTTTATAAGTAATGTATGAATACACTTGTTTAATTTGTAAAAGTACTGTTTCATGTTTTAAAGTTTTAATTATTTCTAAATCGGAAATGCTTTGAGAAATGCATATAGAATTTTTTATAACGAATAAGTGTATAGCATTCCAACTTGAAGCAATATGTGCTCAGAGTCAAATATGTAGTGTTTGTCGTTGTTAACGTCAGTGGCCTTGTGACAATACCTTTTTCAATAAGATTTTCACATGCAAAAAGTGTTTTGAATTTTAGAGCACTAATTTTTAAATGGAACATCTTACAGCAACATCAACGGTTCAAAATATGAGAAGGTGTACATCTAAAAACTACTCTGTTTTTAAATTAGTGTAGCTTCTTCGATATGTTAAGACAAAGCATCATTGTATGTGTAATAAAAACGAAATATGTACTTGTGGAGAGAAAGTCCCACACCTAAAGATATTCATTGCTAACTTCTGTGTGTTACTGCTGTGATTATCTTGTTCAGCTATTTGAAAATTTTATTAATAAATTGATGTTTTATGAAGGTGAAAATTTGTCCGTTTTCTTTCATCTACATTCATTTAAGTAATGAGAAAATCTATTTAAGAATCTTAAAGTTTCTGTCTTGCACGAACTTTATGACAGATTTTATTTTGTCAATATCCATAAAAATCGCAATAAACGATTCTTAAGTACTGCACAACAAATAATTAGATTTACACCTACGTTTTCTATACATGAGATTATAAGTAGAGCTATAAGGGTTTTTCCGTAAAGCTAAGTCCAATAGTAATGCTCCAGTGCGATGTTAATTAACTACCTACCGTAAAGCTAAATGCTTGGCCAAATATGGGCTTTACGCCATAAAACCCTATCAACCGTAAAGCTAAATTCATAGGGCGCTAGTGTTTTGGTAACCTAATTGTGTGGCATAATTTAGCATGTTACTCGAATGCAATTTCGGCATGTCACATTAAAAATTAACATCAGTCAAAATGCCAATAAACCAAATGGTAGTTAACGTCGCACTGGAGCAACACAACGGGATATTGGCGATAGTCCGGGATCAATCCCGAAGGGAAAGATCCAAGAACGCTTCGTAATTTTGAACCACGGTCAGATGAGAACAACACCTGAGCTGGCACCCACTCCAAACTTCCACACAATGACAACGTGAGGACATTTGAGGCCACAACGGAGTTAACGTGCACCAGCCCCCGTGTACACGACGGTCTTTGGCTGAATTGAGTTTCGAACTCGCAACCCTCCGGTTGCTAATCCGTTGCTCTTCCAACTGGGCTACCACGACCCTCTGAACTTTATGAACCTGGGGCAAATCTGTTTAATCGTATTTAAAATGAAGATAAAGTAATTATTTAAATAATTAAGATAAATATTCTAATTAGTCCACAATAATTTTAATATATTAACTTTAGAAGGCAACTGATTTTTAACAATGCATAAAAAGTTGCAAAAAACCGGGTTTTTTTTATGGCTCTTGTTAGGGTCTTCGGACAGAAGTAAAGACACCCTATCCTCTTTCGTTCTCTAGAGATTTCAGAAAACGTCATTGCTTTCTCTTCTGATTAGTAATGCGATTGCAGGGGCTAAGGAGGAAGGTAGGTAGGTACTTAATTACGTTATACTTTAACAACAACGGGTTATTGGACTAAGGGAAAGGAAGAATTGACTTTTAGGTGCACTGTAAAGATGTGTATGAAAGCATTCACTTCACTCACCTGACTGGAAAATATTTCTGTCAAGATCAAAATTGTGCTTAAAATTATGAAGCATTTCCCCCGTAGGAAACCACTCAACTTTGTAATAAATATTTCTGATATGCCGCCTCTGGAGATACTGGCGTGCCGCAGTAGCCTGGTTGGAAGAGTAACGGATTAGCAACCGGAGGGTTGCGAGTTCGAATCCAACCAAGTCCGTCGTGTACAAAGGGGGCTGGTGCACGTTAAATCTGTAGTGGCCTCAAATGTTCTCACGTTGGCGTGGTGTGGAGGTTTGGAGAGTGGGGTGCCAGCTCAGGTGTTGTCTCGTCATCTGACTGTAATTCAAAATTACTTTGTATTGTGCTTGTCCCTTTGGGTTTGATCCCGGACCGTCGCCAATAGCACGTTGCTGCTCCAGTGCGACGTTAATTAAAATACCTCCATGGAGATGCTGGCGCTCCATCATAGTTAAGCCACTGCCCTCATACGTGCTGGATCTTCCCCTTGGGATTAATCCCGGACCGTCACCCGTTTGCGACGTTAATTAGCTACCTACTTGCCCTCATACGTGCGAAAATGAGAAGGTAATTCTGAATGCAAAGGGTTTAGAAAGGGGAAATTTGAACGTCCTTTTAATGTGAGGAATGCGTATTGCTAAATTACTCTTAAGTTTAATATCAGCTTGTAGAGGGGGAGAGGTCTGATTTTCAGGTTATGCTATGTGAACAATTAATTGTACCCTTATATTTAAGGTAAGTAGGTAGTTGAATTGACGTCGCACTGGAGCAATACAGCGGGCCATTTGCAACGATCCGGAATCGATCCCCAGTGGAAATGTCCGAGGACAAAACTTCGTAATTTTGAGTCACGGTCAGATGGCGAGGTCAGCACCTGAGCTGGCACCCCTCTCTCCAAACTTCAACACCACGCCAAAGTGAAGACATTTGAGGCCTTGGCAGATTTAACGTGCACCAGCCCCCCCGTACACGACGGTCTTTGACTGAAACGAGTTTCAAATCTGCAACCTTTCCTGTTGCTTATCCTCACTCTTCCAACCGCGATTCAGGTGGGAGTTTCAGAGTTCTCTAAAAGATTTATTTTTCATGACTTTGAAATTAAATCTTATATAATATGGATGTTATATTTTAAAATAAAATTACAGAAATGCTTCTATCGTTTAAACGTATGAAACTGTGAACAAAGATACAACGAAATTTGCTGTCTAAAAGTAATCGAATCCATCTTTTAGATTATTTTTTTATTTATTTATTAATTTATTTTTTATTTATTTTTTAATTTATTTATATTTGTTATATATAAGGATTTATTATCAAAATCCTAACTTAAAATCACCTACATTTTTTCTAATATTAAAACAATGGGGTAAAGTTTTAATATTTGAAAATTAAAAAATAGTATAATTTTGATCCTATCACTAATTATAGTTTATTTTATAGGTAAAGGATTCTAAGTGTCAGTTTCATTATTACAGAGCATTTAGTTTGAGATATCTTGCAAACCGTAAAACGTTGAAAATAACATTTGGCAAAATGTCTTTATATCTTTGTTCATAAACATAAAATTTCGAAGAATTAAAATTCTTTCATTTTAAAGTATAGCATCCACACAATAGAAGTTCTGAATATGAAGAATTCACCGAAAAAACTTTTCAAAACTTTGAAACTCCTACCTGTTTTCACTGAAAATGCAGCACTTGAAAGTCCTGTCCCCCTTAATAATAATAACCCCTCTATACTAACCTATTTAATGAATTTATTTTTCTTAAAAAATATGCATGAATCCATTTTCTGATTTCTTTTTAAAACTTAATTTTACTTAGTAAAAGTATTCTAAAACTTAGACCTTTAGAGCCTGCAAAAGTTTTGATTCACTAGATATTTAGCGATGAAAGCATTAATTCAAAATGTTTTCGTACCTTTTAGTTCCTTTAATTTACTGGCTCACAAAAAATTTGCAATTTTGTATGGAATTTATCATACCTCTTCTACAAAAAGTATTGTAAAAATATTTGTTATCGAGAGAATCTATTGCTATCCAGTTTTCCCGTATATTTAAAATGAAGTTATAACAAATATTTCGGGTTAAAAGGTAGGTAGGCAGTTGAATTTACATCGCACTGGAGCAACACAAAGGGCTATTGGTGACTGTCTGGGACCAATCCCGAAGGGAAAGTTCCGAGGACATTTCACATTTTGAACTACGATCAGATGACGATTAATTGCTGAGGAATGAGGAGTATGAATTGAAATGAGTATTGTGGATTCAATTTGTACATTGGGTCTTGTTTGACGGAAATAAATCAAATGCATCATATTGACAGCCCCATGGAGCAATTGTGTTCTTGCTGCCCTCTAATAATTTACCCTAGTTACTGCTAATCTATAACCAACTTCAACAAACTGATCAAATACATCAAAAATCAAATATTCTAGAATTTATTAAGAATGCAATTTAAGCAAAGATTAGGAGGAAAAGAAGGGAGAAACAATTCGTAAAGAAAATATACAAAATGAAACTAAAGCAATAATGTAACAAAAGCAAAATCTAAACGATCATTTCAGCATTAATTTAAATCACTCCCTGCAAATGTGTACAATAGAAATGTTTTGTAAAAAAAAGTAATGTTCCTACAAAGAAAAGCTAAAAAAGGGAAAATACAAACTATTAAACATTACGGGAAAACTGTATCAATAATCAATTATGTCAGTGCAAAATGAATATAAAAGCGATTGATGGACTAGGTCTTGGAAGAAAACACCTCCAAACTTAATCCGAAACGATGTGGATCAATGCTTCATTCACCATTTCGTCTAATAACCTTTTTAAAGTTAAAAAAGCAATTTTTAGATAGGTAGGTAGTTGAATTTACGTCGCACTGGAGACAACACACCGTGCTTTTAACGATTTTTCATTCCGAAAATTAGCCTACAACGCTCAGGTACTGACATGCTTTGATTTTTATTAAATTCAGTTTTCCTTATCATCGAAAAATTCAATCCCAAGATGTAGGAAATCGTGAAAGGGAGTAGTAATCAAAGCTTCAGTAGAAAGAGATAAATACTCATTTGAACTAGAAAGCCTCTCTATTCCTAGAGTTCACGTTTGTGTGCTTTAAAACAACAGCCATTTTTTACCATTAGAACGTTAACCCTCCTGGTGGTTATGTCGACGAGGTATCTCGTCATTAGCAAATATAACCAGATCTTGATGGATGAGATACTACTTTGTCAATAGAAAAACTGACCAGATCTTGATCTCGTCATCATAACAAAATGGCAATATCTTGATGACGAGATATCTCATCGTTAGAAAAATTGGACAGACCTTGATGGACGAGATATCTCGTCGAAACCACTTGGAGGGTTAGCACTTCGAAGGGCACTATTTGAAAAAGACTTTTTGTGCAAAAAAATCATGATCTTATATGAATGAATTTTGCATATAATTTAGAATTTTTAATGATTTTAAGGGGTGGTGGGGTACCTCTTATGTCTCACTGCCCATCTAGAGCAGGGGTGTCAAACTGGTGGCCCGCGGGCCGCATGTGGCCCCGAGGTAATTTTTTGTGCCCACGATTCTCTGAAATAAAATGAAAACAGGACAATATGTTATGAAGAAAATAGCACTTAGGGGAGATCGAGGCAATACCGTACACATAATTTCGTCATGTTAAAATGTGTGAGCAACTATTTTTGTCCAAGAAATTAAATAAAACGGCCTACAGATCAAGATTAACTGATAAACATCTCTGCCATAATGAAGATTGTCTGTTCTCAGTCTTTGAATCCAGATATTGGAAAACTAGTAGAAGGAAAGCGCTGGCAAATTTCCGGTAAAAAAAATTAATTTTAGTTTTATAAATACATTAAATTAAATAAACGTTTAAATAAAAGCAATTATATAGCAATATTATAAATTATTACCCTAAATTCACCTAATTACATAATATGTTTTAATTATCCTATCCATATTCCTGAATCCTCACTTCAAAATATAATTTTAAGAAAATTTGTAAATGTGATGTGGCCTGCGTGAATCTTACCAGTTGCATTAAATGGCCCATGTTTTAATTGAGTTTGACACCCCTGATCTAGAGCACTCCTAGGCCTCTAATATCAATTAAAAGAATATTTATAAACCTTAGCAGTCTTAATATACTTAGAATATTTGTATACCTTGTCTTAACAATTTCAAGGAGTTGAGACATCAGACACATCCCACCATTCCTAAAACGTTCACTGAAATATCCCACCATACGATAATTACGATATTTAAAGAGTGAATACATATTTCACGCCTTGATTTCTTGTCAATAACTAAAAACTACTTTTGAAATTATAAGTAATGTTTTTTAATTTTTGATTATAAAACATATATTTTAAAATTAATATAGAGTGGTCGATACATATAAGATAATAAATATATATTTGCTATTTTAAATCATAGAGGCTTTTATCACACTGCTTTACAACGCTTTCAGTAAACAAAACATTTAGTTACCCTTGGTAATTTTTTATCTCCTATTTAGTCAAAAATAAATTATAGATATGTTTTAAATTAATAAGGCACAGATTAGTATATTTTACCTCAATTATCTTCATTTCAAGTTCACGAATTTTGTTTCGGACAGGGTGGCATCAGCCTCATTTGCCCCAGGTCCCCAAAGTTCGCCTCTGAGGTACTGTATTCATTTGGAGACATTGTCCAAATAGGGTTCCACATTTTTTCAAAACAAACATGACAATTTGTTTATCATTTCTGAGTCTCAAAGTAATTTAAATACCGCGCGCGATGAATACTAAATTTTATTTAATTATCTTCATTTCAAATAAGCAATACTATAATTTATGTGGAGAGGATTTTATCCCGGGACTCTGAAGAGGTTAAACTCATTTTCATCCAGATTTCTTGGGACAACTTCGTACCTAAAAGTTTTCACGGCGCACCAAAATTCAACTCACACTCACTGCAAATTCCTGAGTTAAATCTTGAAATTATTTAGAACTTTATAAGAGATCACAAAGGGAAAACTGGAAAGCTCTTTCTCAATGCAAAATTTTGACGATACACAATTTAAATAAAAATAAGACATTTTAATTGCAGTGCGTTCGTGGTTAGCTGCGATTTCTTTTTAAGATTTAAAAAGGAGAATTTTTTGAAAGCCAGTAATTCGAAATGTATAGTGCAAAACTAATTAATACGTCAAAGACTTTCTAAAATTGTACGTTATTGACCGAATTGAGGAATTTAAAATATTTGCAGCACGAATAATTTTTAAAACATAAGGGGGTCACCACAGAGAATACATACATTTTTATTGTGGCTTCTAAGATTTCTGTGAAAATTTTAGAGATCTGTTGTCATTTTCTCACCAAAACCCGCCCTGACAGATTATGAAATCACTCTTAACCCTCCTGGTGGTTGTTTCGACGAGGTATCTCGTCATTAGCAAAACTTACCAGATCTTGACGGACGAGATATATCGTCATTGGAAAAAAACTGACCAGCTTTTAGTCTCATCATAAAAATCAGCAATATCATAATGACGAGATATCTCGTCATTAGCAAAGTTGGTCGGATCTTGATGGTCGAGATATCTCGTCGAAACGACTTGGAGGGTAAATTGAATCGAGGAATTTTTTTCGGCGTGTGTTAAGGTTCTTTAAAGTTATTTTGATTATAATGATGAGTTTTTCTCGGGTACTTATTTCTTAAAACTTGGTTCAGAGACACAACGATCTCCACAAGCTCTCATGTGTCGATATAAATTTCCACTAAGCTTACTCTTGAATTAAAAAATTTCTTTTAGATTATTTTTATGTTGAAATTCTTAGGGTTCTTAGGGTTGCCAGTGCGAAACTCGGTCCAGCCAAATACTGTCGTGTACACGGGGACTGGTGCATGTTAAATCTGTCGTGGCCTCAAGTGTCCTCACGTTAGCGAGCGTGGTGTGGAAGTTTGGAGATAGGGTTGCCAGCTCAGGTGTTCACCTCTTCATTTGACCGTGGTTCAAAATTACGTGGTGTTGTCGTCGGTGTTACGAATAGCTTGTTGTGTTTCTACAGTGCGACGTTAATTAATTACCATTATCATTGTTTGCATAATTAATTTTTTACCATCGTGATCAATACATTGGATGATAATATCTGTGAGTAAGAAGTAAGACAATGTTTTTACTGAATCGAAAAGATTCGAGTTTAATGTGTCAGAAAAGAGGAAATGTAATTATAAGAAAAGATTTTGGCACAAGAATTAAGCAAATTGCTTTTATCTGCCAGAGCAATTCGCAGCAATTACAAATGCTGGATTCATATTTTAAAAACGATAACACACCCTTTTTTAACCAGCTCCTCTTTTACGACACAAATGTTTTTTAATCGCTGTTTAGAATCTTTTCATGAGCAGTAAATGTATCCCAAACCTTCGAAGTTGTGATTCCTGTGTCTCAACTTACAAAGAAATAATTCTTGAATAAGGCTACGAACAAACTTATTCTATTTAAGGCTTTAAAACAAAAATATTGTTAGATATTTGTTAATCATGTAAACTTTTTTATCGTTCCATGATTAACACATCACTGTCAAAGATTCTAGTACGTTTTATAACTTACAAAGAACTAATTCTTGAATAAGGCTATACGAACAAAATAACTGTACGGTATATAAAAACTCTCTGACAGAAATATTGCGAGATATTTGTAAATCTTGTAAACTTTTAATCCATGATCAACGCATTACCACCAAATATTCTAGTGTGCGTCTCAACTTACAAAGAACTCACTCTTGAATTAGGCTACCAACAAACTAATTCTGTTATGTATAAAGGCTCTCAAACAAAAATATTACTAGACATTTTGAAAAACATGTAGACTTTTTGTCATTCCATGATCAACGCATTACTAAAAAAGTTCCAGTGTGTTTCAATTCTTACAAAGAACTCATCCTTGAATAAGGTTACGAAGAAACTAATTCTATGGTATATACAAAGGTTCTCAAACAAAAATAGTAGATATTTCGTAAATCATATAAATTTCTTTATCATTCAAGCGGAGGCTTCAGCCCTAGTAGGTGCCCCTCTTCTGTCAATACCTCAAAAAATTCTATTGGCGAAAGTCAGAATTCAAAATTATTCACGAAATTCCAGGCACGTAAACAATTGCTAAAAATAAAATAAATTTAGAAATTAGGACTGCCTTTAAGAGAGAGTGAGTGGCAAAGAACAATACGACCAGTTAAATGAACGAGACTTCGATTCGATGAATAAGGCTACGAAGAAACTAATTATGTGGTATATATAGTCTCTCAAACAAAAATATTACTAGATATATAAATCATGTAAATTCCTTTTATCATTCAAGCAGAGGCTTCAGCCCCAATAATTATCCTCTTCTGTCAATACCTTAAATAATTCTATCGGCGAAAGTCAAAATTCAAAATTATTCCCGAAATTCCAGCCACGTAAACAATCGCCAAAAATAAAATAAATTCAGACATTCGGACTGTCCCTAAGAGGGACAAAGAAAGCTGCCAACAAGGCAACGAACGAGACCTCGATTTGAAGAATTTGAGGTCAAAAATCAAGACGAAAACAGCAGAACAGTGATCAGAATCCTAATATGAGCGGGATGTCAGGGAATCTCAATAAAAATTCATTTCATCCCACGTTTCTCTCTATTTTTTCCGTTCCCCCGACTGTCTCGGAACAAATGTGCAGAACTGTGTATTGATCTCAAGGGTTGCGCTTGCGCCATCTCATCCGCTCTAGCGACTACGATGTAGAGCGACATCACTGATTTCTCAACATCTCCAAACTCCACTGATCTCCCATTTTCCTGTTGTAGAAACACTAGTAGAATGCCTTCTTTTGATGACGATCTACTGCAGCTAGAGTTCATAGTGCCCAAAAGAACAGATAAAAGGTAAAATAAGAGCCCGTGCTCCTTTTTATCATCTTTAGGTGTTTGCGTTTGCTCTAAGGTTTGCGTTTGCTCTGAGTGGGATGTGATTGTTTATATGTCGGATTTTCGGGTTTATTTTTGGTCTACGAGTCCACTGAAATTCCATATTTCTGTTTGGAAAGGTAAAAGTTTTCAATATTCGATATGGTGATGTTTGCTGGTGTGTGTATCTTCTGATGAAGATGGCAATCTAAAAATAGATTCATCCTCATCCGATGATGCTCCTATAGATGTCGCAACACTGCAATCGTGTTTGTGATGAGAAGCGTTACGCGAAAAAGTATTTCGTGGCTCTATTAACATAAGCCTGTTGGCTTAACTTTTTCTATTACTTCATATTTCTGGTTTATTTATAACCTAGTGGACTTATTCTTACATTTTCCGATTCGAAAGCAGCAGAGATAAGATAAAATCATTGCGACTAAAATTACACGTCATTTGAGACGAATTATTAGTTTTTAGTTCATATTTATATAAAAAATTGGTGTTATATTTAAAAGTCATATTAAATTGATGAAATTTGAAAATTTAAAAATGAATAATTTTAAATTATAGAATATATAAATAATAAAATGTGTCATTTCAGATTACGTTTATGTTTTGAATACCTTTTATTTTTAATATAAAAGCAAAATATGGTTACATTTTTAATATACAAGGTGAATTTAATGTAATTTAGCCCAATGTTTAAATTTGTGGGAACTTGAAAAATTGTCTTATTTTCTTTCTGATACATAACTGGTATTGATCAATAAAAGAGTCTAAATTACGTCTAGTTTTTAGGAAAAGGATTTGTTGATAATAATCCTGTCTTAGTTTTATTTTGATTGTGATGTATATTTCATTTATTATTCATAGTAAAACAGCGGGAAAATATAATGGGGCTTATTACCGTCTATGTATTACACATTCATAGTAATTTATTGAAATATTAATATTTATATTTTTAAATCTATGAACAATAATATTTTTAATAATGTTTTATCACAATAGGATGTTGATATTTTTTGTGTTTAGTGCTACGAGGTTTCTTGATAATTGATTTATTGTTTTGGTTAAAAACAACAAATATTTATAGTGAAAGCTTAAGAGAGAACATAGCAATAAAAACAACATACCTAAAGTCTGACCATTTACATGAAAAGCATTGAGCAAGTATAACATTGATAATATAAATAACCATGATAGCTCTGATAACATCGGCTCGTTATCATATTTTTGAAATCATCACATTTCATTACACATTTCACAACACGTATGCACAGTATAATTATATGCAAATGTTAATAAATTGTTTGTCTTACTGTGTCAAATTCAACTCCGTTTTGCCAAGTTTAATTAAGAAGTTGAATATAAATATATTAGATTAATGCATAAACATACCGATATCTTCAGATTTATTTTTCACTTTTTTGTTGAATTTCTTAAAAATAGGGTTTGCAATTTTTTAATAAAAGTTACATAAAAATACTTTTATTTATACAAACCTCCATTAAATTTAATTTTATAGAAGTCTTTAGCAAAAAACAGGAGCTTTATTCTTTATGGTTCAACAGTTTAATTTTTAAACTATAAATCTTGTGCACCATTCTATATTTCTACGAATTCGAAAACAAATATAGTTAAAAAAGAACAACCATAAATTGCAAAATTTTAAAAACGGTACAAAAGTTTTAGATTACTCTATAACCGTTTTTGACGTAAAGTAATATATTTAGTTCTATTTCAGATTATTTAGCAGTACACTATAAGATATAATAGTACAAATAAAACTGAATTTGTTCAGGAAAATAGTAAAAATATTATAGGAATCACTAAGTTTATTTTACGAAAATACAAAACCATGTTTCTCTGCTCTATATAATTGAATATAAAAGATTTTTCTATTTTCGTGTAGTGCTCTATTAATATTGGCTAAATTTATTTTTGTGCTTTAAATTTAAATTTTAAAGTTAATTATCTGTATTCGGATGTACTTTTTCTGCCAATAGTTTCTCTTATACAATATTAAATTTCGCATACAACTGACGTACAAGTTTTATTCACAGAGAAGCACGTATTGCAGTTGAATTGATGAGCCCGAAGCATGTTATTTTTACATCACATTTTCAGGAAAAGCACAATATTTTGAACATTAAATGTGCACTAATATTCGTTATCCCCTGAAAAACACAATATTTTACCAGTGTTTATTTTGCATCAGGCTCTCTCATTTTCAGCTAAAAATTTTTTTTAATTAATAGAATTTTCTGTTTTTAAAAATATTTACATGACAATTTTTGAACAAGATTATTTTTCATAATGTTTTTTAGAGTAATATATATATATATATATATATGAAATTTTTCAACACATTTTTCGTAAATTTTGTATTATTATAATTAAATATATTTCATTTAATAAAACCCAAAATTAAAGATGGAATAACTATCAACATTTTCAGGGGTGGAAAGTTTTTACAATTCTTTTTGAAATTCAATTACAATTCCTTTATGCATGAATTGAAGGTTACAAATTTAGCTTTTGAAACTTTTCTAAAATTCTTTTGAATTCGGATTTGCATTGCAAAATGGCAATTACATATTTCATTACAAAAAATTGTAAAAGCATAAAAGAGAATATCCAAATATCTAAAAATTTCAAAATCAATATTTTTGAAAATTTTGTGTTGCAATTCAACTAAGCGGTTTTAGTTTCCACTCTCGCTGAACACATGGTTATAAACTTTCTGAAAGATCCTTTTGTGATTTATACATAACGAATACTCAAATAAAATAATAAAGTTTAAAAGACAGTGCTGTAAAGCTAGAACTAAAGCTCTAAATAAATAAAATTTGCAGTTTTCGGTTGCCCAAAAAAATTAACTATCATTTTAGTTTGAGGGATTTTTAGTGTAAAAACAAACCAGTGGGTCATTGAAAATTTTACTTCTGCTGTCTAAATGCTCTAGCATGATACATATTGGGGTTACCTTAAAATATAGTTTATTGCCGCATTGGCAAAGTGTGGCGTTTAATCTAATTGGTGTTGATCAATTAACTATCATATATCAATTCGGAATTTATTCTTTGGAAGTGTTGAAATCGTATTCGAAAAACAAGCCAACTACCATCACGTTCAAAATACTACAGGAAACATGTATCCATTCAGAACCCCCTATATTTAGCTGCACATAGAGAGAAAATGCCTATCATACGTGAAATTTTAAATATCCAACATGATTATTGAATTTCATTCGTTTTATGCTATATCTAGCCATTAAAGAATTCCATTTCTAGATAACGGCTAGTTTTTATTCAGTGCCATTAGGTATAAATGATATGCGAAATAAGGTCACGAAACCGCTTATGGAGTAAAAGCCTCTTATTTTTAAATGAGATATTTTAAAAACGTATTACCGATAGTAATAACAATAAAATACATTAAATAGACTGAGTACGAAATAAGAACTCAGGTTTCAGAATAATGATGCTCTTTTAGTGAAAACTTATGAAGAATCGATGGGTATGGATGATTCGTTGCACGTATTCAGTAAATAATTTTCAGGGTGGCCCGTTTTCTGGATCTCCATTTTGATAGAACCACCGAATGACCGCTTCGATTACTGACAATTTCCACTGTTTTCTGACATTTTAATTTTCTCCAGTATGAATAACGGACTGCAATTGAAGAAAAGCATTGCATTCGTCATTGATTCTGATTGTTCTTTTAACCTTCTTTTCGGAAGTCCACATATGTGGACGTTTGGTTTTGCCTCTTGAAACCTAACCTATGGACGAAACTTTTTATTGAAATCCCGTAATCACATACACAAATGTTCACTGAAAATTTTTATATGTGAATCTGGTGGTTGCAATAAAGGATTTTGCTCTTAATTGAGTTTCAAACTCGAAGCCAAACATCCGCAAATGGGGACCTTCGAAACGAATAGGTTACCACTAAAATATTTCAGGCATGACTCGGGCCTCTGAAATATTTCAGTGGTAACCTCTATATTTAGGAGGTTCACATATATGGACATTTGGTTTTGGTCACTTGAAATCTAAAGTCAAAACTCTTGTAACTCTGTAATCATACATAAATGTTCATTAAAAACTTAAGTACATGAATTTATGGTTGCAATACAGAATCTTACCCACAGTTAGGGTTCAAGAGGCAACACCAACTATTCACATATATGGACCTCCGAATGGAAGAAGTTACCACAAAAAATATTTCGAAGTGACTCGGGTCCCGATTGCCCTTTCCCTGAATACACTCCTGGTTAATAATTTTTTTATTTCAAATCATTATTTAAATGTTAATGTCAAGTTTGTACATTGGATTGTTCAGTTAATCGTACTCTACAGACAAGAGATATAAAGAAATTAAGAAACATAAAGCCTTGCATGGTTAATATCATTCCAGCTCTACTGACTCAAACTTTTAGTACTAATTAGGATAAATGACCCTGTTTTAAAAGGTTATTTAATTTTTCGAAAGTTTTGTTAAAGTGATTAGTGGATTCACACGTATATGTACTGGAACTAAAGTGGTTTATCAATTAACGTTTTAATATCAAGCCTTTTCAGACTTAGACCCAAATTACCTAATAAATTGATTCTTCGATCACTCAAAATCCTTTTTTTTCCGAAGTGGACATCTATTTCAAAGAAATTTATTTAAAATAGATGTAAAAACGCAAAACATCTCAACACGTTTTACAGGTACTCGGAAAATGCAGGATAAACAAGAGGACAGTTTGCAGGTTAAATTTTTTAAAGTTGAGTTTTTCAAAAACGTAACTTCAAATTATTTTTTAATAAAAAAAGCTGATAGGTTCAACAGGTTCTAGATTAAAATTCCCATTCTGAGAGCATAGTTTTTGTAGTAGTTCTGAATTCATTTTAAGCCACAGATCTCAGTGCAATTAGGAATTAGCACTCATAGGAAAACATTGTCATAAAAAGACAAACCGAAAAAGGCTAAATTAAGTGGATCATTGAATCCGTTACCTCAAGCAACACAATTTAAGCTAAAAATCTACATATAAGAACACAGAAAAAAGACTTTTTTTATCCTATTCCAGACCTCAGCCTTTTCACCAAAAGTCTCTGACAATCCAATATAATCTTGAAACAGAAATGAAATATGGAACTCTATCAACAGTATTATTCACTGGGACGTCAGTAAGATATGAGAAACTATTGAGGTGGGTTCCTGCCATGTCTGAAAGGCCACACTGAGGGTAAGTTGGAGTCTGACAAGCCTATTAGGTAGAGATGATTTTGCAGGTAGTCGTGTTCAGTAAGAACCACACGAAAACAAGCAACTCCTATATCTCTCTGTAGAATCTGTAGCCTGTAGATTCCTGTTCTCTCTGTAGACCTTAGCAAGAAATTCCAGTCTTTCTCTTTAAGGTGTATGTATACACCCTAGAAGATTTTATTTTTAAATTTTTACTTTAAAAATCCAATTTTTTTCCAACAAGTCATTGGCTTATACTTAAAATAATTTCAGTGAGAAAAAATCAGATTAAGCTAATTATAAATTATCTAATTTAGATATAATCAGCTAATTACATGTTTTTTGAACAGTGATATCTCGCATTATAGTTTGTTCAGAAAGACAATTCCTGTTGAAAATTATTCCTAATATTATTCTTCATGTTTTGACCCTCCATCAAGTTGCTATAGGGAATGAATTATTTTTACAATTGTTTTCACCAAGAAAGTCGAACAAATCAAGATTTTTTCAGGAATTTTTACATTTAAAAATCAACTAAAAATTAATTTCTTAACTAAAATTATTTCTGATTGAGGTTCAGAACATCCACTGTATTATGTAGATTGTAATGATACAAAATTAATTATAATAGATAAATTCATTGTTGAGTTATCACTGAACAAAGCATCGTATTGCAAAAACAGTTCTTCGGAAATCGAGTTTAAAGTTTCGGACACATGTTTGTACTGGTGACAGTACCTAACGAAAAACCCTTGTAACTAGAAAAGTATTCCGAATATTATAAAGATCTTGGTATTGTTTAAAAGCTCAAAAATTGGGAAATATTTTGAAGCAATAAAAACAAAATCGATATTCTGATCAATTTTAGTGATTTCTAGTGCATACATACACCTTAATTATATTTTTGTAAATATTGTTTTGCTCCAGTGCGACGTAAATTCAACTACCTACCTTGTAAATAATAAGTCGAGAAAGTTTAATTTTTGTATTTATAATTATTTTTACTGTGTGGAATTAAATGAGAGGACATGTGGGGTAATTCAGAAACGGCCACAGCTAAGCCGTTCACCAATTCATTGCCATGGACACCACATTGACTGAGGGATACACTGACTGTAAATTTTATAAATTTGAACGTGTGAAAAAATGTTTTGAAAAACTTACAGAAAAGTGTTAGCTTGTACTTTTAAGCTAAATAAAATGTAGTAAGTAAATTATTGGGATAATCATTAGGATAGGAAGCAGAATTATAGCAAGTAAATTATTAGTCCCCCACTGCAGTGATACGTCGGCCACTGACTGACTTTTTCCAAATTGCAATAATATAATTTATTGCAATTTGAAAAAAGTGAATTTAGAAATGTAATTAATTTATTTTCTGACAGCTTTTCTTAAAATGGAAAATAAACATTATAATGAACGTTGAAATTTGATTTTATCCAATTCAGTATTACCATACCTTTTTGTTCATGTTTATTAAGCTCGTTTATATAAAATTGATTAAACTCAACTAAACCGTGGTAAGAGAAAATATTGAGAAATCGGGGATCTGTCTTGATACCAATCAAGTTGATCCAAGACATCGAGAAGCTCTTCAAGGCACATGATTTCTTTTCTACTATGAAGATAACCAGCGAATTCTTATAGGAGCATAAGGATTTAGGGCACAACATATGTCCTACTTTGCCTGGATTAAGTGATATCTCTACGAAAGAGCTTTCAATCAATTAAATGCTGGCGATCAGCGAACTTCTTCCGGAGTAACTACGGTCTCGCAGCATTATGTTCCCATGGCAACCACCGCTGTTATGCAGCAAGACCGTTGCCAGGTTCTCAATAAGAGCGGAATTAGATTAGAGAAACGCGTGGCTCCTTAAAGTGCCGTTAGGAAAAACGGTTTGTGGCCCCATGCCCTTAATCAAATACTTCCACGTCGTAGTAATGCCTCATTCCGAAAAAAAACTTTTTATAAACGAATTTAACGTGTTCGCCGTTGAGTTCGTCGGCTACTATGGCATCCAATGAGTTGATGGTGGCGCCCCTGAACCCTTACTACGCATGCTTGAAGTGAGTTGATCTGTGATTAATCTCTGCTCTCATGAACGGTTTTAAAGGAATTCTTTGTCCACTTTAATGATGCCTGGAATAAGAGGGACTGCCGGCAATGCATTTTCGAGAGCGTGCTGTTTAAGGGTATACTTTGCGTATAGGTTGAAAGACTTAAAAATATCGACTATGTTTACATCCTTGCAGTGGTCATAGTACAGAGTTCTCTTCTCAATTTCATTCCAGTAGTTAGTATTTATAAAGCTTTACTATCTGAAACATGAAAATCTGTATTTTTATGCATATATTTTGCTAGTTGATAGTGTAGACATTTTTATTGGCCCGGAGGACGAGTAGTATCCAAGCATTTTAGTACAGAAACATTGATTTTGTTTTGTTATTTCTATAGTCAACTCTTAAATGGTTCTCCTTTTTATTAATTATTGCTGTACCGTATCTAATAATTTTTTCTTGGTAAAAAGCGTTTTAATTAATTGTTATTAAACTCATTATATACTCGGAGCATGAAATTAAATTACAGAAAAGTTTGAAAAGATGTTCATTTTTTTTCTTAATCTAAAACAGAACCACGCGTTGATATCATAAGGTAAAAAAATAACTAATATTACTCATCATTGTAGCCTAAGGGTATAGGAAAGAGAATTTTCCTGAATGAATGGCAAAATAAAAAAAGATTTTAGTATATTTCGTGCTTTATTTGATATAAGTTTTTATTTGATAAATATTGTCAATATTTGATAAATATTGACACTGCATAGACGATTATTACACTCTAGGTCAATCGTTATACTTGTAATATTGACTTATATAAATGCAATTAGGTAGAAAAATTGTTGCGACAATTTAATACAGCGCAAGCAGTATAAAAATGATTTCATGCTTGCATGTAGAGAATTACAATCTCAAATTGCGAGTGTGGAATATTGAAAACAATTTGTATATTATGTTCAACTACACTTAGTGAAAGCTGCATTGATATAAATAAGACTACTAATTAATATTATGAAACAACCATAAAAATTCTAAGAACAATGAATCACGTTCAATGCTGATCTTATCACGAACTCAGTTCATTACTAATTTTTTCTTTATTATTTCCGTTTAAAATGCTTACTTAAAATATAATTTTCTGGTCTTTCGAGAAAACTCACTATGATATCTGCAGTAGTACTTTTTTCTATGTGGCTGTAATGAAATAATACGTGAAATATTCTCTCTCTCTCTCTCTCTCTCTATATATATATATATATATATATATATATATATAATGGAATTAATGAACTGCCTGATTCAGTTTGTATCTAACAAGGAAAAAAAGAAAGCAAAATTCTCTAACTCGTATACGAATGCTTCCATACTCAACTCAACATATTTTATTTTAAGCAAAATTTATGATTTTGATAACCACTTCATTTTTTAATTGTAAAATCTGTCATATCTTTCCATCATTAGTATTTTCTACTTCCCCTTTGGCATAATTTATAATACTGAAAGTAAAATGTGACCGAAAAGGTATTGAATCAAATATGAATTACCCCAAAATGAAAAAAATGGGCGTACTTTCTGAATCAAATTATAGCATGTACGTGTGGTATTCAATTATTACTTTTTCAGAGATCAATAAATATAGAATAACACGAGACAAAACATGTATTTTTTCATGTTATAGATAAACAATTGGGAATGACATTTAAACTTATTTAATTTTTTTTACAGTTTGCGTGTGACTAGTACAGTTTCTGTCAATTTTTACATTTTTCACATCCCAATTTGTTTATTTTACAGTTTACTGTAATATATTTCCCTATTATAATTCAATTGATTTATACAACATATTTGCAGAGTGAAGGATATACCTCTTCATTTTATTTTGAATCTATCCCCAAGAGACATTTTTATATCTTACTGTATGCTCTCAGAAAATTTTCGAGAGAATGAATCAAACAATTATTCTAATTTAACCAATAACACCTTTCCTCAGAATCAAGGTTTGTGACAGTTCGATGCACAGTAAAAATTGTTATCATTTTTAAACTGAGATGAACCAGTCAGACTCAAATCTTTCACTCCTGTTTCAAATATTAACTAATATTATGAACGATGCAATCGAAAGAGCCCGGCATTGCAAATGGAGTCATTTAAAAGGTATCCTCTTCTACTTCCAGTAAAAAAAATACTCATACATTAAGCATTCATTGGATGTAAAAGCATTGAAATTGGTTCATTAATAAAAATGTTATTGATTCCTCAAACCCTACAATATACAACCTGACGTTTTCCTTTAAAAGATTTTTAATTTATTTTAATTTGATTTTCAAATTATGTTTGAGTGAACTATGGATCAAGATTATTTTTATTACATTTTCTGACAGTTAAGTATTCAAACTGAATATAACCGTATACTTAAATTGATGTAAATATGGCATAAATAAATCATTTACTAAATGTGTTATTTCCAATAGTCTGCATTTTTTCCTTTCCTTTATAAGAAATAAAAATGATTCGAGACGCATACTTTTAGTTCATGATTATCAATGTTAATTTGCAATCCTCTCTATTGTTACTGATGTTCATTTGTATTTTGTCCAGCAAAATGACGGATGATTTGACCCCTAGTGTTGTGCTGAAGAACAACCGATTGACGAAACCGAAAGATTGTGACGCGGATATCGCAAGTGGTAAAGCATCACCGGATAGTTGCGAAACTTCTAAGGATTGGTAAATTTTAATGACATTACTGATTATCCTCTTTATGCTTTATCCATCAAGATCTGATCAATTTTATTAATGACGAGATACCCCGTCATCAAGATCTGGTTCGTTTTCTTCTAATGACGAGAGACATGATCCTGAAGGACGATATATCGCGTCCATAAAGATCTGGTCAGCCTTTGATAATGACAAGATACGTCGTCGAGACAACCACCAGGAGGGTTAAATGTTTGAAAAATAATTATTTTTACTTATATACGAAAAGGAAAAGGTTCATGAACGTGTACAACGTGAAGCTCAATGTTTCATTAGAATGTATGTTAAAATAAGATAAAAAAATGAAAATAATGAATTTTACCTATATTATCTTCAATGAGTATTTTCTCATAATCCAATTTAATAGATAACTGTAGAATTTACCCACTGAGGGGCGCACACGCATATATCCGTCCTGCAACTTGCAGTCTTCCCTGCTTAACTTCTAACCAGTTTTTACCTTCTTGACCAATAGAATGTTTTCTAGGATTCTTTAAGCAATTGGATGTGGTTATTTAGTCATTAAACGTGTTTCAAATTATACTTTACCGTTAACCTGATAAGTAAAACTTTCTCAACATATTCCATCAGCATCCTAGATTGTACTGAAGAGACCGTTTAGAGACTATGTGGAACAAACAACGTGTGTTGAAAGGGATATTTTTTCACCACAGAAAATGTAAAACCTTGAAAATTAAAGTGCAATTTTTTATCAACAAATATATAATAACAGAACATCTGAAAAAGTGCTGAATTTTCGAGGTTTCATTGTTTTCTGAGAAAAGGTGCATAGAAATTAGGAAAATTTATATTTCAGTGTTGAACGTTCCTTAGAAAATTTCTCCTGTAGTGAAATTGGCACACCTCTGCACTACATCAACAGTCTGCCCTTACAATATATCAGAACACTTGCTGATCACCTTAACCCGCCTTGTGGTTTATCTTCGCGTCGAAAAATCCCCTGTAGTAGCCAACCCCTGGTTCAAAAACCTGTTCTAAACACTGTCACCAGTTCTGGGCAAGGGACAATTTGTTTCTCCTACTTAGAGTTTCATTCCCCTTAGAGAAATAAGGCAGCTTTGCCTCGACGATATATCCTGTCATTAACAAAATTGACCAGATCGTGGACTATATATCTCGTCGAAACACTTATAGGGTTAAAATCGCGTTTATCAGGAATATTGCTTATAACAAGGGCTCGAGGGTCAAAATTATTGGCATGATGAGATTCATAGACTCATTAGGACTTCATAATCCCAAGAGATTGACTTTTTTGCATGTTGTATATACAGTACAATATAGTATGATGTATGAAAACAGTGCAATATAGTATGATGTATGAAAACAGTACAATACAGTATGATGTATGAAAAACAGCACAATATAGTATGATGTATGAAAAACAGTACAATATAGTATGTACAATATAGTATATACAGTATAATATAGTATGATGTATATATATATAATTAATGTATAGATGTAATTAATATGCTAAAAACCTAACATTCTGAATAGACATACTCTGTTCTCTCATCTCAACCATATTCATTTAAACTGGTAGTGTCTCATGGCACTAGACAATGGAGTGCGTGATGATGTTAGTATGACCTTCCAACTCTCTTTAAGTGATCTGAAATGAAATAATTGTTCTTTCAGTGGCACAGAAAAGGAAGAAACCCTAGAGAAAGCCCAGTTCTTAGATCCTTTGCAAAGCGGAAGCCGAGACACTGATTCGGAGCCCGAGGACGATGCCCGGGACACGGGAGTTTATTTTGCCGAGACTGTGGATTTTCCAGACAGCCCGTTGCACTTGAAGCTTTTGAAGAAGAGAAGTAGAGAAGCTCAAGTAAGAGAAAAATTATTAGTTCAGTGATTGCCAAACTGCCGGGTAGATTTTTGCAAGGATACTACAAAATAGAGGTGGGAAAGCTATGTGAAGGAGATGGAAAATTGTATATGGCCTGGTATAAATCGTAAATCATAATTTATATTGTATGAAAAATATATGAAACATAACATGAAAAACTATGAAAATTTGACGAGATGTGACGATTTTTTTTATGTAAAAAAGGGGCCGACGTATATCAAGTTTGGAAGCCACAGCGTTAGTTGACGCAAAAGAATAACAAATATATCTAGTATATAGCAGCATAAAAACCTAATCAGAATACACAAAATTCTACAGAATATCACTCAATAAGGTTTGAATAAAGGTGCAGAGGATAGATTTATTAGATACATAGTAAGAACGTATATAACACACACACATTTTGAATTTTCCAATTTAAGAGCAGTATTGTTTTTCTTGCATGAGAACTTTGCTAAAGGAAAAACAACTTTTACAGATGTTGGAAGGCCACGGAAATTCGTGAACTTGAATCGAATGGTTACTGGTTTTCTTGCTAGTTTGTTTTATACAGAGGCTGTTCGGACATTTTTTGAACGATTTTGACGAGATCTAAAAAAAATTGTATGCTACGAAAGAATTTTATTTTCGCAAGTTAAATAGTTAAAGCATAACTTATCGTCCGCTAACTCAGTTTTGCTTACTTTCAAAATGGCGCTTTTAAATAAGCAATGGGTGGAAGGCTATGTTTCCGCTCTTTCCGAAGATAATTATGCTTATTCGATTATTCAAAAACGCTGTAAAAGTCATGAATTTTCGATATCTAAAGGTACGATAAGTAATATTATTAATATTATTGTAAATATTTGTTACATATTCTTCTAGGGTCTCGATACTGAAGATGATGACGAGGAAGAGTCAACGACATTTTCAATAATGGGAAAAGGTCATCATAATCTTCACCGTTCCAGAAAGGGTCAGATTTTATATTATTTCACATAACATTGCAATCTTGGGGTGCGTTGAAACAACTCTATTTATAAGAATGAATATTTCAAATTGAATACGAAAAACAAAACAAATGCATACAAATATTATTATTGTATACTCGGAACAAACCACATTCAGAAATGAACTGAAGGCAGCGTAGATTAATAGTATAACATGGCATTTATAATAATTTTTTACGGTTTTGATTACCTGGATAATTGTATAAGAGATGATAAAATTGATTCGTTTATTTTAATTTCGAAGAGTCCGTTTGAGAACTACCGAATATCCAGAAATTCACAGGATTCTGATATCAGTGACTAACGTAAATTGATATTATTAACTAACTTCCAAGAACGAAAGATTGTTTTGTTTGCTTATCTTTAATTTTCAATTGCGACACCGAAAAAATACTCAAACCTTATGAACAACATATTTTATCTCAATATTTGTTGACTGGTTTCAGTCCAGTGACTTGTGATTAGGTTGGAATAACCATCTAGTAGAACTGCTAAATTGGTTGAATCAATCATCTAGCGCGTACTTAACTTGCATAAAAATTGTGTGTGTGTTTATCCAAAGTAATATAATCTCACTGAATACCGAAATAAAAGCTATCAGCAATTCAATTTGTCAATTGGTCGTAATTTAATGTCCAGTAAGCGCAATGAAATTAGAAGCGAACATAGTTGAAATTTATATTTTTATTACTGGTGATAGAATAATAGCTTTGATTATTATTTATTTTTCAATTAAGAGACATTTCGCAGGCTATTTAAGGCAGCCATTTAACCAAAATATTAAGCAATGTAGAAAGCCACGACGTGTATCTCAGAAAATAATATCTATCATGCATTTTTAATTCTATTAAATTGTTATAAGACGGTAGGAAATAAACAGAAGAGTTCTATTATTTGATTGAAAGATACACTTTTACCATTTGAAAGTTACTTTTCTCTTTGTTGTTGTGTCCTATTCTAACAGTGGCAATTTTTAGAGAGACCTAAGACGCTGAGTGCGTCAAATGCTAAAAGCAGTGATTCCAGGAGGAAAATAACCGTGAACCCCGACGTTCTAAGCTCGGATGTTTTAAAGGATGAAGATGATGATCAAAGAAGTATTGACTCATTCAGCAACAAAAGTGACGTCTTATCGCCTCTTGATGATCTTGCAACTCCCGATGACATCGACACTCCAGATGACCTCGACGATGACCTTTTTGATAGTGAGATTTATTTATGATAATTTTAGTATTTCGTTTCAAATGGCCATTTCCTTTTAGATGGTATCTGCTTATGGAAAGGATGAATTCAAAGAATTAGAGAAATTTGTTGGGAACTTATACACCATAAAAGTAATGAAGTCACGGTGTAGTAGTGTATGAATAAGGTTAACATATCTGATTTGGGAAACCTTTTGGTAGATTGATATTTCCTGTCTTTAAAACGCTCCTTTACAATAGTGACTTGGACGTGATTCGAACATGCATTCTTAAAATAACTACTAATAGGTGGCGTTTGCTGCACAAGGCCTACAGAAAATTTGGTATCCACGATGTGAACAATTGCGAGTAAATTTTCGATACTACTGCGACTTGCCTAAAGTTGGTAAGTCTCGGTCTAATTAACCCTCATGTAGCAAAACATGAGCGCAGAGTGACACAAAAAACCCACCTGAAGCTTAACTTCACTACACAAATGAAATTACAGTATAGTACATGAAGGTACATGAATATGGTACATGAAGCAGGGTAACAAATCTATCCTGGGAAACCTTTCGTAGATTGAAGTAGCCCATTTATCGCGCTACACTAAAATTGAATATTAAAGCGCATTTTTTACATCAACGGATATTGGTAATATATTATACATTTTAAGTAAGTTTGCTGTATCAAAGTTTCGTATTTTTCGAGTGATAATAAAACGACGAAAAAATGTAGTTTATGGGCATGAATAAAAGTGAATGAAAAATACAGAAAATTATAATCCGTCAGAGGTCTTACAAAATCAAGCAAAGATTACGGTTGTTAATAAATTTACGACTTAGTGACATAAAAATACTGAATAGTTCAGTAGTTGGTACCGGTACTAAGTAACCGGTCGCATAAAATAAAAGAAGGGGTTCTGGTTGGGCACACCCCAATAAAATATACATAATAAAGAAAAGTGGGCACACCACAACGAGATGAAAGAAAAAGAAGCGAGCACACTACAATGAGATTAAAGAAAAAGAAGAGAGAGGGTGAGCACACACCACAACAAATGAAAAAAGAAAAAACCTCCACTTACTTCGGGACTCTTGAACTCCTCACAGACACCTAGCAGACAAAAAGAAAAACACACTTACCTCCGGATCGGGAACTGACATTCTTCGTTGAAACGCAGCTCCAGTAGGACCACTCGTCGAATATCTCACGCCTTTGAACTTTTTTCTTAGGCCATATTGGCCCTTTTATGTCATTTTTATCTTGCCTTTTTTGGGGCCCTGTTGGCCCAGCTTTCTCCGCGGTGTTACTGCCTGCAGCCCTGTACAAACAAAATCATCAATGTCAGGCCCATGAGAGACCAGGGACCTGTATGTTTGTTTTTGTACACTCAATAAATGGTTCGCCCGCATGTGCCCCCGTTGGGGAGCGGTGCTCATCCCGTCCGTCGGACGGGCAGTCCGGTCCCTTTTTGATGTGCTGGTGGAAGTTCTCATATCTCCCCGCCCCATATGAGACTCTAAACCGTCAGGTGAGTCGGGGGGGGGGGTCGAGGGTCTATAATCACCACCTGCATCTAGCTTGACAGAAAAGACTTCATTTGTTTAACGCTTCTGGTGGTTTATCTTCTTGTTGGAAACTGCCCTGTAGTAGCCACTATTTGATGCAAAACTTGTTCGAAATTGCCACCAGGCAAGGAATAATTTGTTTTCCTCCTTGTCTCGATGAAGTATCTTGCCATTAATAAAATTGACCGAATCTTGATGGACGAGATTTCTCGACATTAGTAAAACTGATAGGATCTTTATAGGCGAGATATCTCGCCGAAAACCACTTGAAGGGTTAAATTGAATCGAGGAATTTTTCTTCGGCGTGTGTTTAAAGTTCTTTAGAGTTACTTTTATTATAGTGTTGAGTTTTTTCTAGGGTACTTATTTTCTTAAACTTGGTTCAGACACAACTATCCTCACAAGCTCTCACGGGTCAATATGAATTTCCAAGTTCACTCTTGAACTAATAAATTTCTTTTAGATTATTTTTTATGTTTAAAATATAACGGTTTGCTTGTATAATTAATTTTTACCATCATCATTAATTCTGATCCTCGTCGGAGGCATGTTAAGCTTAAACAATGCGTTTCCATAACTGGCATCTTAATCGCGGATTCTGGCACTGAGTTTATCGGTGCTCCGGGAGCAATAGCAGTGACAAACAATCATCTATGGCAATTGTCATAATCAATTCTGGGTATGGCAGCTCTTTTCCTTAGCGAGTTTATTACCTTTCTAGAAATGAACTCCCCAAAAGTCATCTGGCCTTCTCACCAGAGCCAAACTATTCAATGTGTTTCATCGCTTACAGATTGATCCCCTTGTAGTGTACCACCTTTGGAAAACTTCAATTTAAATGTTCGTGTGTTCAATTTAAATGTTCGTGCGTTAAATTTAAATGTTCGAGCGTTAAATTTTTCTGCTTTTCTTCCAGTCGTTGTATTGACATTGAAATCAATATCTATTTTATGTGTTTTTTAGCTACGGAAGAAATTCGAGAGGACGGTAGCAATTGGAAATCATGTGTTGTTGGAGGAGAAGAGAGACGAATCGATATGAAAGTCATCGAACCCTATAAAAAAGTGCTCTCTCATGGAGGTAGGTAAATTTTCTCTTCGTGCGTACAAACTACAAGTATGTACTTCCAATACAATGATTAATTTCAATTTACTTAGTTAATTACAATTATCGATTACTAAACGTCTGTCACACAGCTGTCGAATAAAGCACAAATACCAATCGCCAAATTTAAACCTCTTTCACAATTCCTCACTCATCTTCGAGAATTTATGCTTATGATCGTCTTTCAAAAATTGTAAAAGAGCAACAAAACACTTTAAAAGAAGATAATATAATTCTTAATTATGTTTAAGATCTATTGAAAGATTGTAAAGGAGCAACGGGGGAACTTCAAAAGATAACATTCTTTCCAGTGACATATTTTTAGTAGCGGATCACTCACAAAGCGCAGTAGGCACACGCCTAAAATGTTTTGGTTTAGAAAGGCCACGAAAAAGCAAAATAATGATTTTCAAATAAGCATTTTCAGAAAATTTCCGTAAAGTCCATTATCTTTATAATTTAGAACTATTATTTATTTATTTAGAACTATAGTTTTATTGTTTATATAATTATAAAAATTTATTCAGTGATTTTTTAATATATTTATAATAATTATATTAATAATGTAATAAATATATTTTGGTAAAACAACCTGAGACTAATCATGCAAAGATATCTACGCATATGGCCTCAAAATGACTTGATCCGCTACTACATAGTTGTCATCTATGAACCTAGTGAAGAAGTTGGAAAATGAACCTTGAAAAGCATGAGATTTAAAAATAAATAAAAATTGAGCAAATCAGTCGATGGAAGTGATTCGGCGAAAATAGATATTTTATTTTTAAAAAATTTTTGGTAAACAAAACCAAAATAATCTCTGTCATCATATTAATAAAAAATAGTATTAAGGCGTTGGCGTAAAAACCTTTTTGGCGGAAGTGGTACGGCTTAGTTTAATTCCTAGTTAACTCTATCATATACTGGCGTGGTGTGGAAGTTTGGAGAGTGGGGTGCCAGCTCAGGTGTTGCCTCGTCATCTGACCATGGTTCAAAATTACGTGGTGTTGTCCTCGGATCTTTCCCTTTGGGATTGATCCCGGACCGTCACCAATAGCCCATTGTGTTGCTCCAGTGTGACGTTAATTGAAATACCACCTATCATATACTGAGCAGGCAATTTTATAACAAGTGTGAAAGTAAAGGAATATATTTTGTTTGCTCAAATGGAAAATATTGTCTGATTTGAAAAGCCCTTCAACATTATCTGTAGGTTTGTCCAAGTTTTCCGCTCTTTTGCGATTCGATCTAAAACGTTTTAATTTTTCGGCCCACCCTAATATAGGTGTATTCCTTTTTTATTATGGTAAGTACAGTTTCTTAATTTTTCCTTGAATGCAATTCCAATTTTAAAAGAGTGAGACGAGGCATTTTTGGTTTAGTTTTTGATTACGAATGCATATATTATATTTGAAAAGACAAATACTTTAACTCTCTCGGTGGTTGTCTCGACGAGATATCTCTCCATGAGTAAAACTGACCAATTCATGATGGACGAGATGTCTCGTCATTGGAAGAAAACTGATCAGATCATGATCTCGTCATCATAAAACAATTGGAAATATTATGATGACGAGATATCTCGTCATGAGTAAAATTGGTCAGATCTTGATGGACGAGATATCTTGTTGAAACCATTCGGAGGGTTAAAATATATCTAAAGAGAAATAAAACAGTTCATTAAAATTGTTAAGTTATTACAGTTCATTAAAATTGTTTTACAATTTTAATTTGAAATGTCTAACTTATATAACTTGGTAAACCAATTTCTTACAAATCATTGATGCAATTTTTTGTTTTTCAGGTTATATCGGATCATCAAATCTCGCCATTATCGTCTTCAGTGCATGCTATTTACCAGATCGCAGCAGGCTAGACTATGATTACGTGATGGACAATCTGTTTTTGTAAGAAAAACATCGTCGGCTCAGAGCAGAAACTCATTAACTGACCAAACAAAAATTTTGCTGTACAGTTTTTAAAGACTAACTATTAGTATTTAGGTCCAAAAATAAAAACCATACGCATTTTGATAGTGTTTTATATTCTCTAAACAGCTTACAATACGACAATGTATTTCTTATCATCATGAAAATAAGTATTTAATTTTTTCGAAATGTCAGTTAATGAATCTTTGCTGTAAGCCGATGATTATGAACTTCATTTTGGAAATTCTAATACATACCTTGTACCTTCTAAAAAAAGCGACTCAACTCGAAATGGAGTCTTTTAAATAGTCAAATAAAATATTGTAGTAAACTCAAACAATCTCAAATCGAGATATGGGTACATATTTTTAATAAAGATATGAACTAATTCTAAAATTTTCAAATTGAGAAGCAAATTATGCTTAAAGGTTTTCAATCTTTTAGATCTTCAAAATTTACTCTTTTGAGTTGGGTCCCTTTTCTGAACAATGTGGTATTTTGTTATGAATTTTTATTATTCTAAGTAAAAAGCTGAAAGTTTTGATAGGAAAACGAAAAAAACAAGAAATGAATATTTTATTTGAGATCATCTGAAAAAAATGTTATTCATTATATACCTCTAAGTCAACACTTGCTGTTTGTAAATTTTTTATGAATTTTTATTACGCTTGTTTGGTGCTTATATTGTTCCCAAATAAAGTACTAATCTTTCTTATAATGTTCCACCAAGTGCTAAATGTTAAAGTAATGCAAATATTTTATCGCTACTTATGTTAGTTTTAAAATTTAACTTTAAAATAATGGAGCTGCCTATGATTCTGCGAAAGAGGAAGTTTTGCCTTTTATAATAAAAAGGATAACAATATATATTTAAGAAATCTGGAGAATTTTTTCACACTCTTTTAAAAGCATTCCTTGCTATAAAATACATTAATTAAATTCTTCGCTTGTTGCAAATGGACAATGCGATAAATTCTTGAATGCATAAGCATAAAATTCTATTGAAAACTTTTCAATCAATATCTTGTATAGTATGCAATGGTATATTCTTTGTATAAATTTTGTTCATGCTGCACATGAATCAAGATTTAAATCCTAAACCGGTCAATAGAATTTAAAAAGAAAAGAAAAACCAATTTTAACTATACGATTTTTTATCCCTAAACAAAATGATTGTTTACCATTTTTTAGTTGATTTGAAGAGAAAAATATGTGGTACATAGCTATATTTTTTCTTTATCGATGCATTTTTTAAAATTGATATTTTACTAAGAAATGAATAAATTGCATGATTCACTTTTACCCCTTGAATTAAATAAAATCTTTTTTAAAGATTAGCAAATTAAATAGTAATGTTCATTCTCCCTGCACTATTGTATATAGAAGGCAAATATTTTAATTATAGCAAAAAATACAGAACTTATCTCATACGTAATCGTCCAAGTGGTTTCGACGAGATTCATCAAGATCTGACCAATTTTGCTAATGACGAGATATCTCGTCATTAGCAGATCTGATCAGTTTTGATAATGACGAACCACCTCGTTGAGACAACCACCAGCTCGTTCGTTTGGAAGTTTATTTTTAAACACAAGCATTATTTTTTTAAATTAACTAATTTTATAATTTTTATTTTTATTCTTATTTTCTACTTATTAAACTATTTATTCATGCCGTAGATTCTGACGAACTTCTTTGAATGTTTGTAAACATATTCATAAAAGTCCACGTTTATAAGTAAGACTAAAATCTCTGTGTGCCTAATAATATAACTAATACATACTTTCTACTTTTTCTTTCTCTTATATAGATACGTTTTGACTACATTAGCTCAGTTAGTTGCTGAAGACTATGTGTTAGTCTATCTCCATGGTGCGACTTCTCGGAGCTGTATGCCAAGTTTCGGATGGCTAAAGCGATGCTACCAAATGATAGATAGAAGGTAGTTAGCATGTTCAAAATCTCACTTACACCTCTCGACGCTTAAACAAGTACCGTAATTTCACACATCTATGGACCAAAATAACTCCATTTTTTTAGATTTTACAATATAGTTTCTAAAATAAATAGCTTTTAAGAGACTTTTTTGATGATATTACCTGTAGAAAGAACAGATATTGATATTAAAAATTTTTGTAATTCTATATGCGGTTTATATATTTATTTTTTATGATCTTTGAACCATAGTGTTGTGTTATGAATACAACAACTTTTGTCCATAAAATATTTCCTTTAATAAATCGATAAAGATGAGGTGGTAAAGATAGTTAACTAACGTCGCACTGGAGCAATACAAAGGGCTGTTGGCGATGGTCCGGGATCAACTGAAAGATGAAGGGAAAGGCAAAGATCCGAGGACGACACGTAATTTTGAACCACGGTCAAATGACCCTTTTGACCACGGTCAACACCTGAGCTGGCACCCCACTCTCTAAACTTCCACAACACGCCAACGTGAGGACATTTGAGGCCATGACAGATTTAACGTGCACCAGCCCTCGTGTTCAGGACGGTCTTTGACTGGACCGAGTTTTGAACTCGCAACCCTCCGGTTGCTAATCCGTTGCTCTGCCAACTGTACAACCGCGGCCCTTAAATCGATAAAGCACCACAAACGTTTCAATAGGTTAGGTGCAATAGGTACCTCGCACTGACAGTTGACTAGTGACAAAACATGGTCAATACCAATACTAAAACAGCATCATTCAATCTATGCTCTATCAATTAAAACCTATACGGTTCACTAGATGTCGCTCATATTTCAAATATTGGTGTTTTCGTGAGCGAAGGTGTTTGGATCATAGCTGTTACTTATAGCCATAGTTGTGTGAAATTACGGTACTTAATTGTACAAGCAGGACATTGATCAATGTGATCGCATTTATGTTTAGATTTTGTAAACCATGTGAAAATTTATTTACTAACTTGTTTTCCTTTAATTTGAATATATTTGTTTCAGACTGAGGAAGAATCTCAAAGGATTATATCTTGTACATCCTACCTTCTGGTTAAAAACAATTGTCATAATGACGAAACCTTTTATTAGGTAAGTTAAAAACACTCGGGGCAGTTGTCTTAGTGTAAGGATACTTGTCTGGATAGCGCACATGCAATAACAATAGCAAATATTGCAATAAATAATATAAATACCAATAGGAGTAAAAATTTTAAAAGCGAGTATAATATCTAAGGACATCAAAGCAAAAAAATTCAGTTTGTTAGTGACAAAATTTAATTGAAATATTTATTGAAGGGATTAAAAAAATTAATGATTATCTATTTTTCAGTTCCAAATTCAGCAGGAAATTACGATTCGTGAGCAGCTTGCAAGAATTGGAAGAACTCATTCCTATGGACCACGTTTGTATTCCGGATAAGGTTAAAGAGTAAGTATAATTGTATAACATTTTTTTAAAAAATCAAACCACCCCTTCATTGGCGCGTCGCTCATAGTACAACAAATTCAAAGATGCCTTTCATTGGAGACCAAAATCGTCTATAAATTTATATGCATAAAGTTTACACGAGAAACTGTCTTATCAAATTCGGCGTTATTCAGGAGTTAAATAGTCGGCGAATTTGTATTCAAACTTAATAACAAAACTTTACAACACGTAATTCCATGTGTTCAATTTGGGATTCAATACATTTATGATTTGTTTTAACAATAAGAATACCTACTGAACTATCCATTCAATATATGAACAGCTACGGAAAAGAAATCAAACCATCCCATTTATTCACGCGTTGTTCATAATAGAGTAAATCAAATCCTCCATTCAATAGGGAAGAAAATGTTATATAAATTTCTTTGTAGAATATTATTAAAATTTCTATAAAATTCACAAAGGGGGTCGTCTTCATATAAAACTGCGCATAAATTTTGAAATACAAAACCCATTTTTGACACCAAATTTCAGATTTATATCAAAATTTAACCTCGAATACCAAGTTTGAAGTCATTGGTCCAATCATTTCTGGATTATCAGCATTAAAAATTTTTTAGCACTTCATGTTAAATTAGCTTCTCAGATTTTTATTCATATCTTCTGAAATAATTTTCTTATCAAACTGAAAATCTACATAATGTTTAATTTTGAAGTTAATTTTTATTATGCAATATTAATTATTAGTAACCACCTTCATATAGTTTGATGGAAATCAATTCATGATTTTTTATATAACCTTGCGAAATTTCAGCTTTCCCCGAGTAGAATTTTGTCATTTCTCTCTGCGAAAACGAGGCTCAAAACAGCGAACATTTTTTAAAATGAATTTCATAATTTATATTGCAAAAAAACCCATACAGATTTTATTTGGCACTTTAAAAGTAACAATAACGTATTTCAGGTTGGAAAGAAAATTATTTCGGAAGATATGAATAAAAAAATCTAAGAGCTAATTCAACGTTAGTTGCTCCAAGTTTTCCACACCCATAATCCAGAAATGGCCGGACCAAATGATTTAAAACTTGACATCCGAGTTATATTTTGATATGCTAGATTCAAATTCGAAGTCAAAAATTGGGTGTTGTCTTTGGAAATTCAGGAATTTCATGCGCAATGTGATATGAAGACGGTCCCTTATGCAAATTTTATGCATACAAATTTATGGAAGATTTTGTTCTCCATTGAAAGGTTCCTTTGAATATGCTGTACTATGAACGATACTTGAATAAAGGGGTGGTTTAATTCTTTCTAGCAGCTGTGCATCGAAGAACAATTGAAAAAAAACTTTTTCTTGTCCTGTAAAAGAAAACGCAATATCAAAATTATTTTTTACATTTTAACACGAAAAAAGTATTCCCCAATCTTTAACTATCTTCCAGACCTTTATTTTTCCGTTTATTTCAGACTTTAAAACTATTTTCTAGACCGCGGTATCCCAGTTGGAAGAGTAGCAGATTAGCAACCGGAGGGTTGCGAGATCGAAACTCATCCCACCAAAGACCGTCGAATACGTGGAGGCTGGTGCAAGGAATATTTGTCGTGGCCTCAAACGTTCTCACGTTTTTAGTGGTGTGGAAGTTTGGAGAATGGGGTACCAGCTCAGGTGTTGACCTCGCCATCTGACCTTGGTTCGAAATTACGAGGTGTTATCCTCGGATCATTCTCTTCGGGATTGATCCCAGACCATCGCTAATGCGATTAAGATATCTGCTACGCAGAAACACTCTGATTTGAAAATAATTTATGAATAAACAAAATATAATATGCATTTGTAAATGTTTTAAGGGGAATAAACCAAAAGAAGCGACTCAAGAAAGAACGTACAAAAGATGCATGATTTACCTGATATTCTTACTATCTGTTACCGGAAAACTTAACATAGTTTATAAAGTTACATAGTTACAAAATATATAAAAGTTATATATTTTGTATTTCAGCAACTTACATTTGTTATAATTCAACTTTATTTCTTCTTTTTAGATTTGATGAAACCAGAATAGTCGTGGCTTAAACGAAGTTTCTATATCTTAAGAGGTAAGTAGTTTGTCAATATTCTTGATTAAGGGTTGGAATTTCAAGCGAAAATGTTTGCATACTTACCTTCAGAGGCATAGCTAAGGGTGGGCGACAGGTGCGGTGGCCCCGAGCGCCAATGTCTTCAATGGCATTAAAAAAATATTTGTTTATAAAAGTTTTGTAGTTTTTCTGGGAAAAAAATCTTATAATTTTAAGCATAATTTTGTCGGGTCACAGAAGTACACTGTACTGACAAAAGTCACCGGACACCTGGAGTAGAAACAAAACATAACATTTATTTTGGGGTCTGATTATAAGTTTAAATATTAAATTTCAGAGTCCACATCCATATGGGTAACTAAAGAGCTAACTATTAGTGAGTATAGACTGAAATTTATGGAAGGAATGTCCTACAGAAATGTGCAAATGTTTTACATCTATACACTGAAGTATCTATACACTGAAGTAGCAGTCACTTTATTATCCCTAAATATCCATATTTAGAATGTTAAATACGTACCATCATGAGCACAAGTATTAGGGGTCTGAACTGTCCTGGGGCCTTTCATAAAAGCCTAGCCATTTCTGTTGCTCCTGTCACACGAAGTAGCGCTGGACACCAAATCGCAGGTGACGATCGACCATCTGTAACTCCGCCGTGACTTACAAGTCGTGCAGGCCATAGAGGAAATATAAAAGTAGAGTGAGATGTTAACCTTTTTATATGCCCAGGACGTTGTGATCAAAACTAGTAGTAACGTCACCCATCATATGATTAGTTCCCTGACAGGAGAAGACGTCCATCAATTGATTCATTATCGATTGGTCCGCGCAACATAGTAGATTTTGGCGATTTCATCATTTTTGTCGCTACGCTATAGAAATGCACATTCACACATCTACCCTTCATAAGATGTTAATATCGTCAAACGAGGCTTTAAGATGCTAAATCGGCCAAACAAGTCGTCACACTTTTTGAAGCTCCTCTTAATAGCAATGCTCAGTCTATTTACATTTAACGTCTATGGCAACCTCCGAGTTGTAGGCAGCGCAGGTTCGATTCCACCCTGAGCATCCCTGGGTATATAAAGTATCTGCCATAAGATGTTATATCGCCAAAAGAGGCTATAAGATGCCAAATAGACCAGCGCAATCAATGGTTCACAGAGCAATCACGTGACTACTAGTCGACATGTTGGTCACACTTTTTGAAGCTCCTCTCAAAAGCAATGCTCAGTCTACTTATATTTCACGTCTATGTGTATGAGAGGCTTTTAATGCCAAGCTAAATGTAAGTGGCGGTAGTGGTTTTGAAGCGGAACGTGTTCCTGCATTTATTTTGGACTTTACGTCACTTGTTTGCCCGATCCTGGTTGCATTTTCTAGGTCGCCTCGTCTGTTATAGACTTAAAGAGATATTGTATGAAAGAGTGTATAAAAGAAAATGTGTCAATATAGTTATGTTTCTAATCACTTCTGAATGCTTTTCTTATTCCAGATATCCAAGGATATCTTCTCCGTTTTCCACAAAATGAGTTAAGAACGCAGTACATCACAAGTCTGCGCTTTTCGGTCGACTGAATATTACAGAATGAAATTCATTCGGTAGAACCGTCTTGATTTAAAAAAATTGGTGTGTACAAGCAAAGAATATTTCACACAAAAACTGTTTCAAAACTTCTTCCGTATAAACTTACAAGGAGCTTTGAATGATACTACAAACTGAAGATACTGTGCAACGTCAATTTTCAATTTGTTTACTTCCACAAGAACTGATGCGATGGTATCCCGCGGTTCAGTTTTGAAAGTTGCTAAATCGAGAGTCACAACTGTTCAAAGTTGCTTGTGTGTGTGAAGGCGACTTCTTTTATACCCTTTATTGGTTTATTACATTATTTTATTTTTACGTATATAAGCACAGGACAGATATTTTATAGGTGAATACTTCTTGTGAATTTAGTAGAACTTTGATGTTAGTAATCACGTTTTAGATTATGAGTACAGAGATGAAAATATGTTTCAATCACAAAGAAGCGCGTGGTAAGACAGTTGCTTATGGGGTAAACCAGATTAAGGATTCATTTATTTGAAAAATTGCAATGACAGTCCAAAAAAAAAAACAGAACCTAACTTTTAGAAAACAAGGCCATGTGTAGAAGGCAAATACTTTCGTTTTTCATTTCTCATAAATATTATGTAATAAACTTGAAGCCAGAAATACAAGTGAATCGAAATATACTTAGTATGGTTGATTGTTTAAATAATTATACCAGTAGTAATTGGTAAACTTTAAAACCTTTAAATTACAGTCAATCCATGTCTGAGAATTTTCATTTTTTAATTTAAACAATATTAGAAGAAACAGCAAATTCTTTATAAATACTTTGTTTTACATTTCATGATATATATTTTTCTACATGAAATTTTTTAGAGTACAACTTTAAAATTTAACCTGCCACATATAAACACTGGTTTTATAATTGTTATTAGCTGCTTGAATGAAATGTTAAAAGCATACAATATATATATAACGCACGACTGACTCAATGTTGATAATAGTCAAGTTTTAAGCAGGCTTGATTTCAATCAGAGTCTAGGTGTTTCATTAATGAGCTGAGCCATTCAGTGCTGAGAATGGAAAAGAAACTGGACACTTAATTCTAAAGCAATTGAACCCATTATAAGGCGGTTGATTCATGAAATGGTTTGCTTAAACATTATGGAAAAAAGATCAATTTTATTAATCAAGACATCAAAAGCTGATTTAGAAATTAAGCTTTATAAAATATTATCTAGCTTAAAAATTTTGCACCCAAGGTTTACTACCTAGAAAGGCAAATGTTACATTACTTTTTGATTTCTGAAACTTCATTAAAGTCTGCTAAAATATATAAATTATTCCTTCTTTATAGAAGTTTTGAGATTAACACATTCCCCCAGATCAAATACCTCATTGTTATTTTTATTCATCCTTTATTGCGAAATATTTTGTTCTTAATCCAAATAAAACTACTTATATAAAATTCTTAAAATTAATTTTTAGTATCAAATCAGTTGTTCTGTAACGTATAAATTAAGTAAAGATGTTTTTAATTTTAGAGACATTGTCCTTTTACTGCATTGCTTTCAATAAGTGTCCAGTATATTTTACACACATCTATAATAGATAAAAACTATTTAAAAAGTATTTTTAAAACTTGAAAATGGATAAAAATGCGATTTCGTTGAAAAGTATACCCATTTGAAATCCTAATAGTTAAAAAAATATTTTTTTAACTCGTATGTTAAAATCAAAAGGCGGTAAAGTATTTAATGCGAAATTCATCGAGATACTAGCTTTAACATATTTGTAAACTTAAATTTCTTAGATTGCAAACATTTATTTAACATGAAACTTATTTCGATAATACTGTTTTTTATTTCAAATACAACGCGCCGTAAGGGACGCGGGCCGAAAAATTCAAGCATAGATAAAATATAAAGAAAAAGTATTGAAACAAGAGAACCGGATAATAATTGGATCACTTCGAAATAACAGTTAAATACACTTTACAAAATATGTGTGCTTCTTAAGTTAGTGTCATTTATTTTTTAATGATAATCCTCTCTGAAGATGAGTTATATCCTGAAATATACAAATCAAATTAAAAACGCGCACTTAAAAAAATTAAGTTTCCAAATTGAGCTAGAAAATGAAGGTAAAAAATCGCAATAAACGCTGAAATATCAAATGCTGCACTTTAGAAAATATTTCAGTTGCTCAGAAAGTTTTCATCAAACTTGATTCTTTTCCGACGATAGGGGCAATCCCCGAAATTGCCCGCCATTACTTTGACGACATCCAAAGAAACAATTCAGAATAGGTGAACAAATTTCTAATTGAAAAAGTATTTTTCAGAATGTGGGTAATATAAATGCAAGCCAATATGAAAATTGTTTTAAATGTATTATATATTGTTTGATGGATAACACAGCTCCTGATTGAAAACCGGGGATAAGTGTTGATTTCTAATTTCTTGAGATTGTGTCTTCCATTTAATAATGCAAAGCTTTCCCCCATCAGTGAAAAATGTCACAATTTGAATAATAAAAAATATACAACTGATTATTAGTTTTTTTCGGGGCATTTCATTTACAAGAATAATGCCATTTTCAGTGGAACAAATGAAGTCAATGGAAAGTTGAAATTAAATTAAAGGAATGGCCGAATAGGTGGAATCAATTTAATACTATACAATGCATCACTTTATTGTCGTCTACGAAAGGGTAGAAAATTAAGCAATGCAGAATCTCCTTCTTTTAAAAGATATCTTCAAATTTGAATACGTATATCCTAAGGAATGAACTTGTTGAGTAATCGGCATTTTTTCAGTGATGATGTAAGTGTTATCAGCGCTTTCCAACAGAAATTCCTGTTGGATTTTACGGCGGTTTATAAAAAGAAATCATATATGGCAAATCAGCAAAGCCAGTGTTTTCATAAGTTGAATAATCTTGTACCGTTTTGATTCTAAAATAAAGATATTGTTAAACTTGAGTTGAAGTAGATGGAAGCTATAGCATATTTCTAATACGAAGATTCTCTCGAGCATGAGAACCACCATAAGAAAGTTTAGGAATTACTGAGAAGTAAATGTCTTGAAAACAATTTTACAAAATAAAACTCAAAAACATAAGTTATAAGGACATTACTATCTTATTTAATTCCAAGTATTTAAACTTGGATCATTTTTTGACCCTCCATGTGGTTCGGAATTCTTTCATATTTAATTAATAGTAATCAATATTAAGTAATCAAAATACCCTTAATAAACGAGATTCCATTTTTCTTTGATAAGACATTAAATAAAAATATTCACGTTTAAAAATTAAAGTAACGACAGCAAAACACGCTTGAAATAATTGTTTCTACCCAGAGAGCAAACTGAAAAATAGAGAAATAAAACAAAATTTTTACACCATTAGCTAGCACTAAAATAGTAAGAAGTGCTTACATATTCCAATAACATATTTTGACTGCTATATTTATTTGCATTTATGTCACAGTGTGTTTTATTTGCTTGTGTACTGCAGCTAACTATTGTATAAACCGTTAATTATGCCACATCTATACATGTATGAATTATTTACATTCCTTGTCTATGATTATATAGCTAATGATAATATATAACAATATATGTATCTGGTTTCTGCAATGTGTTAACAGAGTAAATAAATTTTAAATTTCTAAAACTGCGTTTCTATATCTTTCTAATCTGATTTACATTTAAAAAATATATTAATGTTTATAATAATAAATTCAAACAAACTTTTCAGACATGAATTTAATTATTTTTTATTTCCTGAAAATTTCCTTCATTTGTAAATGATTAATGCCGATAATTGCAAATTCTAACGTGCACTATATATAGTACACACTCATGTCCAAAAGTTAAGCATAATTCGTAAATTGCGAAAAAATCGGAGTAAATATGAATACAATGGTTCAAATTCACTTGTGGAGAATCGTGGGGCGAAGGTAAAACATTGTGCATATGCAAAACAGTTCGGTCGACGTTCACATGCGCAAAGCACAGGCGCACCTCGGAACAAGTATAAAACGGCCTCGAGCGGCATGGCCAGTTTAGACAGAAATTTCGCAATTGCTGTGGTACGGAGCGTTGTTAACAATCAATAAGGACGAAAGACGTCACAAAAATGCCAGCTAGACATGTTTGTGAAGGGACGAATTATTAGAATGCTGGAATTCGGTCGATCCCAAACCGAAGCGTCTCGAATTCTGAATGCCTCAGTATGTGATCTCCAGATTGTGGAAGAGGTTTCAAACCACTGGAGATGTTACCCGACGACCAGTAACAGGTCGGCCTAAGGTAACAACCGCTCGGCAAGACCGATATTTGGCGATAACTGCGAAGTCAGAGGAACCGTTCTGCCAGACAACTGGATTCATCCCTGACAGCCGCCATAGTTTCGAGACAAACTGTTTACAGGAGACTCAGACACGTTGGTCTCTATGCCAGACGACCAGCACTGCACAGAATCGCGCGCGTTTACAGTGAAGTTTGGAACATCAGCAGTGGAGTCGACAACAGTGAGGCAATGGCATGTTCAGTGACGAAGTCCTTGAGCCTACCGTTCGCCTGTTTCGAGGTGCTGTCGGTCCTGGTTTCATATTCATGGATGATAACGCGCCTCCTCACCGTGCAGCCCTGGTCGACGCCTTCCTTCAAAGTGAAGAAATCCACCGCATGCAGTGGCCTGCCAACTCCCCTGATCTGAATCCTATAGAGCATGTTTGAGATATGCTCGGGAGACGTATTGCAGTCCTCCACCACCCACCAAGCTCCGTTCCGGAATTGAAAACTGCTCTCCGTGAGGCTTGGAACTCTTTAAGCACACAACTCATCCATATCCTCATCGAAATTATGGGAAATCGTTGTGCAGAATGCGTGGCTACCAGATGTTTCCACACACCGTATTAAATTTCAGCATCACATTGTTTTAATCATTCTGTCTCACTAAAGTTGACACTTGTATTGTGAACCTTTTTCTTTTTCAATCCTTTTCTTTAGATAAATCATTATTATTCTTGTTTTCTTCTTCTATAACCCTATTACACCCGCATACCGAGTTTCCTTCCATTCCGATGTAGATTTTCTGAAATATTCACATAAACAGCAATTATGCTCAACTTTTGGACGAGTGTATATAGTAAATAATTTTTAGACTTAATATCCAATACACACAACAGTTGAGAATTTGTAAAAATTTTTAAACAATTTGATTTAAGTTTCTATATAAAGTTTAAATAAGAGTACGAAAAAAATTATATTCAAATTTCCTAAATCCGACATATGTCCATTACTTATCGTTGTCTTGTGTTTGGTGCAGCTTGGCCAAACATGGCCCCTTGCGTCATAAAACCCAACCAACCTAAATCCAACGAGAGACGATTTTAACTCAAGTAAAATGCCAACAATGCTCGCTTATTTCAATGTCGCTTAAGAATTCGCATCACTTCGACAGATAATACTAATTTTAAAAATATGCCAACTAGTTGAAAAACATGGTTAGCTTTGACGTTTTCAACGAGCAGCGAAACAAAAATTATTTGAATTGGTAGAATACGAGGGAAATCCATCGACCTTCGCATTGAATCAGACATCTAACTGAAATCTATTCAAATTGTGATGTATATTCAACCTCTTGTAGTAGATATTGAGTCAAACAGCTGTACGATTATAATTCATTTCGAAATTAATTTTTTTGAATAAAAAAATCCCGTTAGTAAAATAGGTTTTGAGGTTTATTAGAACGTGAGAGTCAAAGAAAATTAAATAAAAATATAACGGAATATAATAGGGATGGTTGAATTTAAGTAGCATTGGTTATTGTTGTTGTTATTTCAATTAACGTCACACTGGAGCAACACAATGGGCTATTGGTGACGGTCCGGGATCAATCCCAAAGGGAAAGATCCGAGGACAACACCACGTAATTTTGAACCACGGTCAGATGACGAGGCAACACCTGAGCTGGCACCCCACTCTCCAAACTTCCACACCACGCCAACGTGAGGACATTTGAGGCCACGACAGATTTAACGTGCA
The DNA here is from genome assembly GCA_933210815.1 of Meta bourneti. Classification (NCBI taxonomy): domain Eukaryota; kingdom Metazoa; phylum Arthropoda; class Arachnida; order Araneae; family Tetragnathidae; genus Meta; species Meta bourneti. The sequence goes on from OW119934.1 coordinate 33,965,749, forward strand.
CCAGCCCCCTTTGTACACGACGGTGTTTGGCTGGATTCGAACTCGCAACCCTTCGGTTGCTAGTTCGTTACTCTTCCAACCGGGCCACCGCGGCCCTTAAGTAGCATTGGAGCAACACACACGAGTCTATAGGCGACGGTCTGGGATCAATCCCGAAGGTATAAATCCGAGGATACCTAGTAATTTTGAATCACGGTCAGATTACGAGGTCAACACCTAAGCCCCACTCTCCAAACTTCCACACCACGCCAGCTTGCGGACACTATTTAACGTGCACTCCCATGTACACGACGGTCTTTGATTGGATCAAGTTTCGAAATTGCAACCCTCCGGTTGCTAATCCGTGACCCTAATAGGGATGAGTAATGTAAGTTAGCGTATATTATGTAGATTTTTAGTTGTTTCCTGGAACAAAATTGAACATTGATGTGATTAAATTTTTCTATCAAAATTTTGTCTAACATTCTAGATGTTATGTCAAAATTATAAAATTTTATTTTTTAAGACCTTCAACTCTAGGTAGATAGTTGACTTAACGTCGTGCTGAAGCAACACAATGGGATATTGGCGACGGTCCGGGATCAATCCCGAAGGGAAAGACTCGAGGACACCTCGTCATTTTGAACCACGGTCAGATGCCGAGGATAACATCCGCCTTCAAGTTTAGATTTTTCCTTTTGGTGTTAACATGTGATATACATCAAAACTAAATCCCCAAGTTGTTTTGTCATTCGGTGCTTATTTCAGAAATCTGAATTTTAGAATTGGAAATTTCTTATATGGAGAAAGTTATCAACAACGTACCATTTTCATGCCATCCTATACTCGATATATTGCTTCTCTGCATGAATCCAGAAAAGTGGAATTTCATGTTCACACTAAACATTTTCATCTGTTTATGATCAGTCACTAGTCTTATAAATGCGAATTGATGTTTTACTAGTTTCATCTATCAAAGAATTAACAATACTTTCTATTGTGTAAAAATATAGGCAAAACGCAGGGCTATAGATAAGAGGTACTTTTAGTTAAGAAGTACTGTTACCTGAGAACTGTTCTCCCCAGTCTGGGTGGTGGTCGCTATATGAACAGGACTCGTTCAGTTTGAGTACGGGTGACTGGTGGCTTTGGGTGAATGTTGGAGGTGGAAAGTTACTAGTATGGATCTTCTTGGCAAGAAGTAAAACTCATAGCAAGTTTATTTCCATTCTCATTAAGTGCATCCAATGTTGACTAACTTGAAAACATTTCTTCAAGCATCCCTTATAGAAAATGGGATAAGGTAAGTTTCTACGGTTACATACAGGAAGACTCAGTGGCAGAGGCAGTTCTCATGGTAGACAGTATTGAGTTTGCTGTAGGGGCAGTTCAGCTAAAATCCCTTTTTGTATTATCGCATGTTTGTTACTCTATTTACACATTGATCGAGTTGGGTACTTTTTGTAAATGTTCCAATAGACATTAACATATTGTTAGAGATACAGGAAATTGTCAGTTTGGAAACAGCGTTCTAGGAAAAAGCAGTTTATCTCCAAGCCAGTCATCATGTAGTTGTTTTCAATTTGAAGAGAACTGGATAAAAAGATTGAGGTTTCACAATTCTTAGTTTGTCAGTATAAGTAAAAATGAATTTCCGCACTTAATTTTACCTTCCACAAAACATGATAGGGCAAAGCATTATCCTTCCCAAGTGATACTTTAGCTCTATTTCGCGCGCGCCATCTTATTTCATGATTTTCTCAAAACTGCTTAAAAAATGGTGACAAAAGAACAAACGGTGACAAAGTAACAAACTGAAAACATCTCATTTTTAAAAAATGTATGACTTACCATACATGAAATAAAATAAACCAGTAAGTTTCACAAGTTTGTTTTATTTATTCTCATGTTTTCAATCAAGTTTTAGAAGTAAATGTACATAAAAAAAGACAAAAAACACTTTTAAAAATACATTTTATTTGTCACATGACAAAATTAAAACATACTATCACAGGAAAGCTTGTAATGCATGTATAACTAGCTGCTTTACAAAGTTTAGAATTAACAAAAATATATAAACTATTTAAGTTAGTCTCAACATTACTATACATTCTTTAGCATACTTGAGACAGCACAGTATCATGCATTTAAATTTGCGACTTAACTATCAAAAGTACTCTTCGAAATCCATGCAAAGAAAATAAAATAAATTGTTAAACTTGTATGCTTTCTTTATGACAAAACTTTCGTGAAGTTAATTTCGTATAAGTAAAACTTTCATTTTTACTACTAAATCAGGTAGGCTTAGGATCTTGTGCTTTGAAATGTATTAATTTCAAAACTTAATGTGAAATGCATATTTTGGACGGATGTTTTAACCAAATCTTTTACAGTAATGTCTGAACAGTGAACTGATGTGCAAACATAAAATATTAATTTTAATGATACAAATTGGAAATCTGGAAAAAGGAATATGGTACATGCTTAATTTATTGTTTGAAGATTTGTATGACTTCTAAACTGTTGGTGTTTAATGCATACAATTGGAATATTGTATTAAACTAAAAAGCAGTAAAATAAAATATTTTTACATATGTAAATAATGAATGTAAAATTATTAAAACATGTTGACACAGCTACATCTATTAGCAATTTTCTGAAACAGCTCAATATATAAAATGTCAGCATCAAAAAATAAACTTAATTACATTATAGTATCCAAAATCACTTAAAAATAAGACCAATGGCAAAGAAAATTTTTAAAAATGAAAGGAAGGACAACTAAAAATATGAAATATAAATACTTATTTTAATAGCTAATGAGTTAATAATATTAGATTATAAAATAAATATAAATTATGAATTAAAACACTAGTGATTCAACTTTATGGACCTGGTTTTAAAGAAAAACTTCCTATATATAAGATAAATTACAGTACAGCAATAGAAATTAAAAGGTAGGTAGTTTAATTTATGTCGCACTGGAGCAACACAATGGGCTATTAATAATTTTAATGTGTGATTAATGAAAGCGAACTAATTTGATTAAAAGTAGTTTGATAAAAATTTTTGGCATTGTGATGTAGTTATTTCTTTTGGTGGTTACAAAAGAGGTGCTTGAAAGGTAAATTGATAGAGATCAGTAACTTCAAACAATAATACAAACAGGACACAAATTTTCAGAGGAATGTTTTTTGATTGGGGAAAGAATAAATTTGATTAAGAAATCAAAATAGAAAAATGTTTTTTTTTTTGCACAAATCACTGTTTTGAAATATCATGTTTATTTATACTTACAAATAAAGTGATATTGTATTTCAAAGCATACAAATTTTATATAATACATAGGTTTCCTAATAAAATGGCTTTTGAGAAACAAACAGCAGTATACATGAAAACTCAAAAACAAATTGACTTCCAATCCATGAAAGTTTAAACAACATATTAAATGGGATCACACTGATTTAAACCACTTATAATTTCTATATCTAAAATATTATGCAAAGGAAGACTTATTCATACAGAATTATTCTGAAAATAAAGGACTCTTCATCAAGAGTACATGCATAAATGTTTGTAATTGATTTAACACTGTTAACAATAAAGGACAAATTTTTTTGAAAAGGTTTGTCTTAATATATGGTTCCTCAGTCCATTATGGATATTTCAGTAAGACGGTGAGATTGAAAACTGGACATCTTAATCCAATCTTCTGCAATACAGGAAGTCCATGTGCATATCCATAAGGCCACTCCAGACAACAGAATAAGCAAATTTAAATTTTAAAAACTTTCAATTATTTATCAAAAATTAACAAATATCTTCATAAACATAAAAAGAGCAAATGTTCAAGAAATATTAATTTTAAAGTTGTACCAAAAATACCAAACTTGTACAAAATATGCCAAATAAGAACACACTAAAAACATTTAAAACAGAAAAATACCTGTCGTTCTAGATTAATAAGTTGGTATTACCGATTTGAGGATGTTTGGTGTTACAACTGCACAAAAATTTCTTCTGAAGCTTTTGCACAGGATTAAAAATTAATCCAGTATTACCAGGTTTATTTTCAATTTGGACTTTCAACTTGTAAATAATAGAACTTTGATAGATACAAAAAGGATATTAAAAATAGATTTAAATAACAAAATAAGGGATTACATGAAAACTCATAAGAATTATTCCTTTTAAGGGATTATTAAAAGGGAGAAAGGGATTTTTAAATAAGGGTTTATTCCTTAAGGAATATACAAAGGCTAGGTGAATATTTCAGCTTCTGAGAAATAAAATGTTAAGATTATTTTAATACACTTCAGTTAACAGAAATTTGGAAGAGCATTCCTTAAAAATCAATTTAATTTAATAAATAACAAAAATCTCAGCAATAACTCACATGAAATAGATTACTTAATGCATACCTATGAAACAAGTTTTAAACATATTTTACATTTGAACATTCTGTTACAGAATCATTTGGAATGATGATAAAAATCAAACCTTCTAGAATTGAGGAATATATTATTTAACCACAAGCTCTCATGGTAGAAAGTATATCTTTATTAATGTTTAGAAATTCTGGAAGGACAATATAATTTTCTAATAAATTTCATGTTTTATCCTTGCAAATACCCTTACATTTCTTTAAGAAACTTTCAGGTTCACAGAACTCAGAGAAACACTGCCTCACAAGGTAAATCAAGAGTAAAAATAATCATGTATAATGAACTAAGAATGTTTCATATAAAAATATGGGACTACAACTAACAATTCAAAGCACACAATTGTTTCCAACATTTTAAAAAGCACGCATGTAATGAGATCTCAGAAATTTGAATGAAAGCACATCAGAAAAAAGTAAAACAAATCTTTATTAATAGCACTTGTTCCAAAACGCTTAAAAGTTACATTGTTTAAATAAGCACTCGTACCAGCATACATTCACCTTGTGTGGTTCAAACTTCATCCACATAGAGTATATAACTACTCTTTACATAAAAAAAGAACCACTCATTCCAAATTTACTTTTTAAATAGTAGAGTTCACTGGAGAAATTCATGAACTATCTATTATTTATCAATTATCTATTGAAACAGAAAATATACAGTAAAGTTTTTGTTTATTCAAACATTACAAAATAACTACATAGTAAAACAAAACTAACAAAATAATTTAATTAAGAATAAGATTAAAACAGAAAATAATGCATTGTTTGGAGTAAAAAATGTGTTAATCAAAGACCCTCAAAATATAATAATCCCTATGCTTGGGGTAAACTGTGTGTGTGAACTTAATTATATGCCTTTAAGCTAAAGATCTTTCTGCCATAAAACAAAGTTCTCAGAATGAATGACGAATAAAATTTTGCATACAATATGAAACTATGGAATGTTTATAATTTAGAATGCTTCACTATTTTGATTTTATTTTACTATATTACATAATTTCTTCAACACATAAAATGCTCAGAGCCAGGAACTTCTAAAGAAGCTCATTTACTTTCCTAATAACCCTAAAGGCGAAATTGAAAAAGAAAGACACTGTTGATATGGCAAACAATTTTCCTGATATTTTCAGCTAACTGAATGGTTAAGAGTATCACTTGCTCAGGCTGGCAGTTTGCAGGATTATGTGTGAAATAAATTCCAAGCTACAAAAATAGTTTTATATAAGAGTCAACACAGAAACATAAACTAAAGTATTTATATTAATTTCAAACAATTTTTTCTGTCAAAAGGTATTCTGATCTATAGATACGAATTTTCAATGGAATTAGTTTTTTAGTCGTATTTCCAGTCCTTAAAGATCTGGTTTATTTTGTTTAAGCGAAAGTTAATTCACAGATAATACAAACTTCGAATTTTTATATCTAAACGCTTGTTCTGTTCAAAAGGATATAAAATTTAGAATCGATCAGCATAAAAGCTGAGCATCTAACTTATGCTCTACTGTATTTCTGTTACCAGAATTAGTAAAAATATACATTTCATAGATTTTCAGATATATTAAAAAGACATTCATAAAACATTTGTTGAAGATGTAAATTATTCTTATCTACGAACAACACACACAATATACTAATTTTATAATGTAAAAACTTAGACCTGCAAATTCAGAAATAAAACTATGTCCAGAATAAAAATGTACAATTCACACTTTTGTGTTTTAGAATGATACATGCAATTCTTATCTTAAAAATATTTTCTAATTCTCTTCCCATGCTTCATGAATGTTTGTCACATAATTGATAAAATAGATACTAAAACAAAAATTAGTCACATGTCTACAAGAATAAGAACTGGAAATTCTAGAGCTAATAAATTATATATTTAAAATAAAATAATCCAAATGGATGAGTCTCCTGTTTAGAGCTGAATCCGAATACAACAGCTGATTTTTTTTATTGAGTTTTCTACAAGCATGGGTGAAAAGTTTGGAAATCACAGAAGTGTCACTTTGAAAAGATAAATATATTTTATTAAATAATTATTTACTAAGCATAGGCCCCAACATTATCATTAATAATTGATCCATGTAAATGTTTACAAAAGTCTTTGTATTTTATCAAGCATCTTTCATGCCAAAAAGTCACTATTTCATTTACCAGTATATATTTTTTTCTGTTTTCAGTGCTCTGATGGAATATTTTACCATGTGCAAAAACTGCTTCCAGTAATTGCAAAAACAATTCAACTATTAGAAAAGCATAATTAGCAACATATATTCAAATTTTTCTCATGAAGAAAATAAAATAGTTAAGAAATGAATCTTTTTCTAGTTTTTGATTTTTTCAATCTTTATGAATATAAAAAAGCTTTGTGAATAAATGTAAATTTCTATATCTAGTAGTTATTTTAGAACTGGAAGAGTAAAGAAACAGATTTGAAAATTTCAGAAAAACACTCTATTACGAAATCTATTTCTTGCTTCTTAAACAATTTAATGCTAGCTGACTTTGTGTTTCAACACTTTAGAATATTAAACTTTGAATAACTACTTACATTTAAAATTTCTCATAAATTTAGAATACCTACCATTCACATTTTAAACTTAACTTTTATCAAAAGAGTAGAAAAAAGTTTTAATGTAGGACAATGCTTCAAAATAAACTAATGTTTCCACTAGTTGAAAAAAAACAGCCATACAAATGAAAAGTCATTTTTATGAAGGTGATGTCTGAAAAATCATTTGGATGCCAAATTTGTTTCAGTACCCTTACATGTTTAGAGAAACTTTTCATTCCAAGTGGTGTTATTAGAACATCCAGTTAATGTAAGTTATTGTTATAATGAATAAAATAGAATATAGTTGCATACTATTCCTGTATTAATTGAGCAAAAATACCTCCAATTGTCTTACCCCTCTTCTCCAGATTACAATATAATTATTAATAACTAAAATTTTAGTTCAACTTTTTGATGGTCACACCAGTAATATTCCACATATCACCTTGCAGTTTCTCTGGATGGCTTCTAGTCAGTTTGTGTTCTTGACCATAATAATATTTTCTAGGATTCTTTCAACCAAACAGATGTGTCTATTTAGTCATAATAAAATGTTGCAAGATAAAAACAAATGTATACCTTTTTGGAAGTCTCATGTGACCCTTAGAGGGTAAATGTATTATAATTTAATTTTTACAGTACTATGGATTAAAAATGCCAAATGTGTAATCGAAATTTGAAGTAATAAATCTGTTAAGACAGAAATAACACTTTCATGTACAAAACCAATTAATAAAGATTACATAAAATGCTATAGTGCATGGAAATTGATTTAATTTAGTAGTAAGTTTTCATGTCTTAAACAATCAAAATATTTCTATGCAATGCATTACATATTATTGATTTAAAAAGACAAGATATTTCCCCCAAACTATTAGTAATAACTTTTATACAATTATACAAAAAGTATGAATATGTTAATAGCAATAATGAATGAAAAGGTTAGAAAAATATTTGTCAGAATAACGCATAAGTAAAAAATTATTAAATATTTACTGATCATTTTTGGCATTTTCTGTTTGCATGCACATCTATTTGACCCTGTGTCAAAAACTGCCTTGTAGTGCCCAGCCTGATACAAAATCTTTACCTATTTGGATATTCATTTCCTTGGAGTAATAGGGCAACAAACTTGACCAGATCTTGATGGACGAGGTATCTTGTTGAAACCTCTTGGAGGGTTAAAGAACAGAAAAGATAGTTTCAATCATAGTACTAAATGTCTTCTTGTGCAGCTATTTATTGAGTTTAGTTTAACTAGCACAACAATCTCTGGAAAATAAACTGCAAGTTATATTTTCACAACCTTTACAGGGAAATTAAAATAAAAGTAGATATTTCTGTAAGCATTTTAAATCGATAAGTGCATAAATAATTTTGAATTAATAATTACTCAACAGTTATTTTGATTTAGTAACAAAATTACCACTTTTAAACAATTAAAATATACTTTGGATAAATTTGAGTTTTACTTTAAAATTGGATTATAAAACTCAAGGGATTAATACCATTTAAAAGAAAAGAAATTACAAAGCAGACTGTTTGAAGTATCTGCATTTGAAAATTTACAATTCTGAAAAATTCTAACTTTGTTATAAAATGAAAAATAAGTACAATAAAAGATAGTTCAGTTAAACTGGGATATATAATTTGAAATATATGTGTTTACAGTATTATGGCAGTTTAATTCAGATTTCATAGAGATTGAAATATTTAACTAGGGACAATACTAGGGCTTATAATAATTGCACAAAAATATATTCTGATAATTATAACTAAACTAAGACATTTATAGTAAAATACAAAGTTTTATCTGTTAAACATAACTGTATTATAATAACACAGGATTAGTTTTCAGAAAACTTTTAGTTATATCAAAAAACTGTCAGCACTAATGTGTTGATTTAAATTTTTTAATTAACAAAATATGCAAATAGATAAAAAGATGAATTTACAAAATTTGATAAATTATCATAAATGCTGTGTTATTAGTCTGACTAGAATAAATATTGATCAAGATATTTCACAACATGCTTATTAAGTTTTACATTCACTTTTTAATCATTATCACATGAAGTTAACACAGAATTGATATGGTGCAAACATTACATAACTCATTAATATTAGATATCTATTGGGCAATAAGCATTCCAAATATTAAAAAGCCAGCAACAATAACGAAACATGATGTAAACAATTTATTCATGTGAATGAGTAAAATAACGCTTAAAGGATTAAACTACATTAAAAATAAATTCAAATTTAACATAACATTCTCATTGTTACAGACAATAAAGAAATAAAAGGATTACAATACCATGAAAAAAGGAAAATATACTTTATTCAACAATAACTGAAGGAACACACACAAGCAAAGTTAAGATATTGTAAATCAAACTAATACATCAGAGAAGATTGACAGTAAGACTTAAAAACGAATACCGATTGAAACGTACATGTTTATAAACATGATAAAAGTCATGGGACCAAGAAACTGGAAGGAAAGCTAATATACAAAGCAGGAAAACCTTGAAGCGAAAAAGATCAGAACTTGCAAGTTAGATTTTTTGCAAAATAACTTAAAATAATGGTTTTTTACAGGCACTGTTATTAATTTTTTGAGTCCATGTCGTGGAGTTTGCACTTAAGCAAGCACATGCTACTGTTCTATTTTCATGTTTTGAATTAGCACAACTTACAAAATCTAAATACACAAGTCTAATGACAATTCAAAAACAAAGGACACAAAAATGCCCTTACAAATCAAAATGAGCATGGCAAAATCAAAACGAGGAAATTGAGAACCAAATATTAATGGATTTTAGTCCATAATTTGTTGCTGGAAAAATGCAATTTCTTAAAAGTATTGCATAAAGATTATATACTTAGTGAAAATAAATTAATAAACTACTGGCTTATAAATATATTAAAAAATTTGACGGAAAAGAAATTCATTTCTGATGTGTATAATATCAGATAAGTAACTCTTCAATAATCGTAACATGAATAGTATTTGCAAGAGATGTTAATAAACAGTATAACAAGATAGCACCTTCTTTTAATTGTCAATTGATAAACTTAACAGCACATTCTTCAGGCACACACAAAGTATTCTATAAACAGTTCATTTCCTTATGGCACATGGTTCATTTCTTTCACCGAATAACCTAATCCATTTCCAGGTATATTAATCGTTGTTCCCCAAATATAACATGATTTCACTAAAAAATTTATAATTTCACAGGGAAACACAGTATCCATGTAATTTTTGTTTATTTAATAATCATCATCGATCAGCAGAGTAATTGTAGCTCTTAAGAAAATTGTGAGTAAGATCAAATGTTGTAAAACTTATACCAACAGCTATTGGACCTTTAATCCAATTGAGACTTAAACCTTTGTACAATCCTTTGATAAAACCTTCTTCTTTAATAACTTTAGTCATAGTGCTTCTAATAGTATTATATTCATTACCAGTTAACGTTGCAGTTTGCATTCTTCTGCGCACAATATCCAGAGGATAAGATGCAGATTGACCTAGCATACCTGATACAGCTCCATATACTAGCCTCTCTGTAGGATGGATGGGTCTGTCATTTGTATGTTCTGCAAAACACAAGCATTAAAATCATCTAGAAAGCTCTATATGTTAAATTAAAAAGAATAAAATCTGAATTATATACATTTATTCGAAGTGATAGTATAAGTTCCCAACAGACCAGGGCTCCTTAATCTGCCCTTTGGGCTTTAAATGTGGGTTAAATGATATGTCCCTCATGAAATACAAATGTGTTCCGAGTACTCAATGCCTAACGTGCACTTTTCTTTTCCATTATACACTTGTAACATAGCTTTATCATTATAAATAGAAAATGAAGAGATTTTCAATTTTTTACATTTAGAAAACAGACTGCAGATTATAGAACAAAGAAAACTTTTCATTTTTCTCAGAACCTACTACCAACAAGCCCCTATGTGCTGGCATGTATCAAACTCATTGCACCTGGTCTTTTTGATGATGGCCCATGACGCATGCCTTTTATTTGTCTGCGAATTTTTCTATTCTTCCAGTTTTTGTCAAGTTACTAATTTTTTAGTAATACCTCTCTGCATGCTTCTGATCTACCAAGAAATATATCTCAAGAGGGAATTTTTAGCACAATTTTGTACTTGCACTTTACAAATTTTTGACAAGACTCCAACCATAAAACTCTTTTAGTGTCTATTCAAAATTACTTTTTAGTTCATAACTGATTCTTTTTGACCAATCTAAAGCACAACAAATAATAATTTCAGTTTGCTTGAATCAGTGGCAAAACAATCATGGGAGACAATTGGAATGGAAGCTCATATATAGATGCTTTAAATTTCAAGGCACGTATTGGACAGATGTCAGCACACTTAGACTATCATCGTTTCTTAAGTCAAACAGTTACTGATTTAGTAATGGTGATTGTGTTCAGTCTGTCAGATGCAGATATCTTTATAAAGATTTCCCAACTTTTCTCCTAATAATGTATCATATATATAATTTGAAAATAAGGTGTTTGAAGTGAAACACAGAATTTTTGAAATGTTGAATATAAGAACATATTGAATTCATTACAAAATGAAACTCAGACAAATAATTCTTTGAGAACAATCGAATTAAAATTTAAATAAGATTTGAATGTAGCATTAAATATTAAGAATTCATTTAAAATTTAGGTAAGTTAATTTTGAAATTTTGTCTGGAAACATCTTTGAAAAACTTAGGCACATGGTCAAACTTAGTATATCCTGCCATTATAACAGCTTCAATGAATTCTTTTATTTTTAAATCGGTTTCCTTATCAAGTCACATGATTGTTCTGGATATGAGAAAGCAGAAAGGGATGAACTCAATAGTAGTGTGTATAATTTGAAATTACTTTTTAGTAAAAGTTAATTATGGATCAAAAATTTCATTTCAATACAAATAACTAAAATTATATTAAATCTGGTACAAAACTTAGCCCCTTGTAGTATCCTTTAGTTAATTTTTCATATATTGTTATATAGTTGTTAAAGAGAGATTTGAATATCTTAAAAACTAGAGCAATAATTTTTATTATACAAAGAATATTAAATGAAGGAAATTTGAAACATTAAACATAAATACATAAACTACAACCTACAAAATATTAACTTTTAACATACCACTATGCAATCTTTTAAGAGTTTCATATGTGAAAAAACCTGTTCCTGAATATGGAATGACTCCAAGCAGTGTTGGTATGTATCCACGATAAAGAGTTGCAAAACCTTCAGTTTTCCAGGTTTTAACAAAAACTTGAACTAAACTGTTATATCTACAGAGGGAAAAGATAATACTATACTATTCTTGATGTTAACTGAGCTTGATTATACAGAATATCCCACAGATAATTAAAAGAGCACCAAGTGCATGAAAGAGATGCTCGGATTTCCTGATGGGATTCATCCACTATGTACTGACTCACAAGAGCACAACGAAAGAGGAAGTAGCAAGTATTATTACTGTTATTAAATGATTAAATGGCTAAGTTTGTTTTCTAAGTACTAGATTCAGTAAAGTAACAAACTGAACAGAGAAGTAAATGAGGCAAAGGACTTCTTTTAAAAGGGACCAATTCACGAAATATATGAATTTTAGGGGATTGGATGTTAGGGTTTTATGGCACAAGGATGAATTTTAGAGGAATGCTTTCATTAAGTATTAAATTTAACTTTAAATGAATAACTTAGGAGGCAGTACCCCAAAATTGATAAAAACATGGTTTTTAGAAAGATTTTCTGAAAATTTGCAATCTTAATTCATAACAATGTATTTCATAGCAAAGTTGGAACTCTGAATGTTTATTAAAAATAACATGATTGTACATTTACAGCTAAACTTACATTTTTAGCATATGTTTACCTGAAAACTTACTTTTGAGAATGTTATAGTTCATTTTTCTCAGAAATACATAAAAGGTTTATCTATTTTACCAAATGTACTAGTTTATTTGTAGAGTTAACATCAAAAGTAAATGACAAAACACCTTTCTCAAAATGCCACCCCAATAATGTAATGAATAAGGTACTTCAGTTAAATCAAGATTATTTGTTATTTTTCTAATGCAAAGACAGCAGTTATGTAGCACATACATAAATCAGAAGTATAAAAAGTGATACTACCATTGAACTTATATGCTACTGAATAAATGGAAAAATAAATGTTGAAAAATAATCAGATTAAATTTTTTTTCATCATATAAGGAACAAAAATATTTTACATTGGTGGTACTGATAAGTCTTACATTTCTTTATGGGTGACAGCCATACGAGCTCTAGCTAGATCTAAAGGGTATGTGCAAGTCGTAGAAACCACACCCGCTAAGGAACCAGCAAGGAAAGACTTCGCAGGATTGGCCTTCCTGAAAACATTTTAAGTCTTACTTATAACATGTAAATCTACAATTAAAATTTAATTATTAAACAAAAACAAATATAAATACCTGAAAATAGGCCAACTTCAATGCATTTAAAGTGCTTTATTTAGCTTTTATGGAGCAATAAAACCCAAAAGGAACCTTATTGCTTGGATACTAAAATAGTTTTTGAGATCTACAAAAAGTATTTTCAGATATTTCCACTTAAAAAGCTTTTTGAATTTCGTTATTAAAAATGAAATAATCTGTAAATATATCTGTGTAGTCACATATTTTGTAATTGTGTACTCTGTACACAATTACAAAATACATATGACTACACATTAAAAAGTGAAGACATCTAAAAAAGCAGGTATAAAAAAAATTATGATTTTTTTATTTAAATCGGATTTTTATGATTTTAATTAATTTGTTGCCCCTACAAGTTTAAATTTGTTGGACATGATATATGCAAATCAGTGTAGTTCCTAGATGTTTTTGATTTATGCTAAATTTATATGATGATTTATATGATGGTTTAGGAAATGTAGCAGGTTAAAATTTTAAAACATGGCATAGGAATTAGCAAAGTTAATCATGAGGATTGGATGTTTGAGTTTTATGGTACAAGGTGTTAATCACATGAGTAAATAGAAAAGTAATGCTGTTTCATTTAGCCAGCAAAAAGTACTTTTTGTGTAACAAAATGTTAATTGTAAATAGAGTTAAAAACGAAACAAGACATGGGGAAATACATAAATTGAAAATTTTCTCTGAACATAGACAAGTATACCATTGGTACATTCCAAGCACACAAACAGGGTTTATACACACAATTTGTAAGCAAATGAAGCAAATTCTATGGAATTTCAAGCTTTCAATAAAAAATTAATTATTGCTATCATTAAAATGGATTTCTACTTCAATCCTACTCTATTTTGTCAACAAACTCATTTAATTATCAGATGGGTGAATTAACTCTTGCATTCCAATTTTCAATTCCATAAATACAGAATAGTTATGCTAGCAGTGTTAAGTTGTAGGGATTAATGCATAAAATTTTCAATTAAAATTTAAATAAAAATACATCAAAACAAAATGAAAATATTAAAATTGCGAATTATAAAGATTAATATGCAAAATTAGACTACTACAATACTAAATATAAATAGAACATTTTAATAAAGAATACAAGTTGCCACAATTTTAATAACTTGAGTGAATATAGTTTGAGCAGTTATTCCCATCACATGAAGGACAATTCAAAATTGGCCACATGCGATTTATAATCACAATGAACGTTTAAAACAAAATCAACGCTGATGATCAGGCTTGTGATTGATACCTATTGGCCAATGGTCCAAGAGGGATATACATACTTGTCTAGTAATTATGATCCCAACCAACGAACACTATTGTTTACTGTTTTCAAAGGAAGGATGGTTTTCAGAACAATTTTTTAGGTGAACTGAGTACAAGGAAAGTTCTAAGATATTTGCATAAAATAACATGCATCTTGAGTTTATAGTTATTTCATTTTCAATATTATATTAAACATAATATAGAAAGTCTTTAAAATTTTGATTTAAATCAATGTTAATAATTTTTAAATAAAAACAGCTCAATTTAAATCTGCATACTCTGCTAAAAAGTATGCTATTCGGTAAAACAAGATTGTCTGTTGCACAAGATTATGTTAACCGCAATGTGAACATTACAAATGTGAATCACTGGAACAGCAGGTCACTGACATTCACTGCAAAGGACATGACTTTGTCAATTGTTCCGTGGATTTTCTTAAAGCACACTATAGCCACTTAGCATACAAGATAAGATTGAGCATCATTACTTTTGAGTGATGTGATACACCGAAAAGTTTGAGGCTGTCCAGGCAAAATTAACTTAAAATAATGGTTTAAGTGTATTGTGGTTTTCATGAGTGGAGAATGATCCAAGGTGCAGAATAACTGACTTTTTTTCAGATGTAATCTGCCCTGACATCAGGTGCTGCCACATGTTTTATTAGAACTGAACATTTCAGGAGATTTTTATGTAAATCTCCAGCAATTTTCAGAAAGAATGCACTTCAGCATTCAAATATGCAGAAGAATTTATCATTTTATTTGACTGTCAAGTGACATTCAAAGACGAAAAATTGCTTCTTTGCTCACATAAAGTTCAACCCATGCATCATTGAAAGAGTTATTAACTTTTCATCAAATCAAAACAGACAAATCTTGATGCTCAGCAGTCTGCTGCAGATAATTCTAAATTTGTTTTTCTTTTTAAATATAGAACTCGAAGTTTACTGCATTAAAAATATCACAACTCTATTGTCTGATCTCACTCATAATAAACTATTGTAAGGTATGGCCTTGATTTCGTAAGTAATATTCATGTACTGCTGCATATTTATGTTAACTATAGTAGTGGTAGGTAGTCTTCAGTGCATCATTTAAAGAATTTTTATTAAAAGTACATAATCTAAAATGATATATTTATTAAAACCTAAAACAGTTTGAAAATTTAAAAGCCTAAAAATTTATAAGCACTAATACTGTTTCTTAAAATTGATGTTGTGTTTGAAGTTATCCAGTTGTGAACAATTCTAGGTCCAACTGTTGTTATATTTCTCTTTATACTTATTCTTAAAAATATCTTTATTGTTGAGCATATCAATTTAAATGTTCTAAATAATGCAAGAAAATTTAGATGATAAAACACATCTAATTCTTTCCCAAAAATATTATAAATCAATATTTCCATGACACAATCTCTTCTGTGACTGATTGCACTTTTAATTTTAATTGATAAATACAAACATACCTCTCTTCAAAACTTTGCACATGGAGAATGTGTTTCCATTGCTCATGAGCTGCAAACTGAATTGCAGCATATGGAATAATACGAGCCATTGTAGCTGAGTTTCCTCTCCATAAGCTCAAGAGACCAGTTGTCCGATAGCTGTGAACAATAAACTGAAGAGCTTCTTTCAAAGAATAAACTTTGTTTGTAACTGTAATGGAATTCATAACATTTTTACTAAATATACTTAAGAAATCAATAAACATGGAATAGTAAAAACTATAAGTTAAAGTAATAAGGGAAACTACAATGAACACTTCATGGCTTAACAGGCCAGGATGATTTGCAAAGGTGGAGGTATTAGGTTAATTCATCTACTTATTCATAATTTACTTCTTTTCCAGAGAAAGGTAACATTTCGGTTTAGGGTTATTCCATGCAAAATGAGCAAATCAGCTGAGGTTGTTATATCACATATAGTAATGAGACTAATGGTAACATATAGTAATGAGCAACTGCAAAATATTAGGTTTCAGAAATGTATATTTTGTTATTTATTGACATTAAAAGTTGAGGTTCTCATAAATATAGATTTTTTTAACACAAAAGTAGCCTGTTTGTGATACTGTTCCAATAAGTTATTGACACAAATTAAAATTTTTTATATCCTTCCATTCTTCAGAAAAGTCTCTAAGGAAAGGGGACAGGATATAATTCAATAGTCATCCTTGCTGAATCTGGGAGATTGACAAAAATACCAATTTGCTACGAATTTTAAATTGCTGATATCTCTAGAAATCGAAAGACAATATTAAAAAATGTTCTTAATGAAGATTTTTTAACAAATAGCTTGGTGAAATTCAGTGATTGTGCTTGCTTCCCTTCCCTAGTATAGAAAAAACAATTAAAACAAGTAAAATTATTGAAAACTGCAATTTTTCAAAATACATATTAAACTCTGAAAATATTAAATATTTTCAACATTATAGAATAGGTGTTTTTTATATCCTGAAATTATCATCATTTGATTTTGCTTACTTTGGCCCCAGGTACATTATTAACTAGATAGAAATGTGAACTCGTTTAAACCATGACATTGAAAGTTATAAGCTTCGACAATATAAGAAAGCGATACAAGAAATGATTATACTGCAAGAGAAAATTTCACATGAAATTTTTTAGTGAACTCTGTTCTTGTTTAATCAAAGTGTTCCATCAATGAAATAATCAGTTGGTGGAAAGTTAATTTTGTTAGATTGATTTTATAGATTTTGATTTGCGTATATAAAGTTTTATATAAAGCCTTTTAGTATTACCCAAAATTTTTTAATCAAACTTTACTTTTAGTTTATCAATTATAATATTGATTACTTCATTAGATTTTCCAAATATTATATTGCCTACATACAATAATAATACAACATTTTTAAATGCATAAACACAATTGACACATTCCAATTTCTTAATATTTAGTTTTTCGAAAACATTTATGAATTTCAATAATTCATTCCCTACCACTTTGGTGTAATCCGTAAACTGCTTTATATAATAAACACACATGATCTGGCAAATTTAAATCCACAAAACCTTGTGGTTGGTACATAAAAATCTTATCGTTTAAATTAGCATATAAATAAGCACATTTTATGTCCAACTGGCAATGAAACAAGGATGACAAAAACATCCTGATAAAAGAGA
The DNA here is from genome assembly GCA_933210815.1 of Meta bourneti. Classification (NCBI taxonomy): domain Eukaryota; kingdom Metazoa; phylum Arthropoda; class Arachnida; order Araneae; family Tetragnathidae; genus Meta; species Meta bourneti. The sequence continues at coordinate 33,983,645 of OW119934.1, forward strand.
AGTTGACGACAGAACTGAAAACTTTGTTATAATATTTCCTTTTTAGCTGCCTGTACCCCTGTGCAACTAGCCTTGACTTAAATCTTACAATTTTATCACTTTCATCTTTTTTGATAGTATAAATCCATCTGTTACCCAGGAAACTTGCCTTTTCAGGTTTGGGGACTAACTTCCATACTCCTCTGCTAGACATCATGTCCATTTCTTCTCCCATGGCTTTTTGCTATTCGGTTTTCTGGGATGATTTCAAAGCCTCTTTAAAGTTACGAAGGATTTCGACACTAACTAAACAAGCCTCAGGCCGACTGCTAAATCTGGTCTAGGGATTGGGCCTGAATGATTTTTACCACTAAAATAAAAAATCTTTCTCATACTTTATATTGTTAGCCCTACAATAATTTTCAGCGTCATTATATGACCTTGGCCTGGTTTTAGAACCTTCAAATCCATAATAAATGTATCTCGACTCGTCTTTTCTCAAAGAAACTGTCCTTATCCACCCTAAATCCTTTGGGACTTTTAAGTGCGACTCATCTGATGCATCCTTTAGAGGCTCTTCAGAAGTGGCATCTCCCGAATCCCTATTTGCAAGGTCTGAATCAAGATTCATTTTTGGGTTTCGTTACTTCCAGCTCCGAATCTTATTCAGATTCCTTGAGAAAGCTAGGTAGTATTGGCTTTCGGTAGGACTTCGTTTCCTATTATTTCCCTCAGAAAAAGTAAAGCTTATAGTCCGACTTTATTGTCCTCAGGAATGAAATTTCTATAACCCCTGGTTTGCATGGCATACCCAATCATTACCACTTTCTTTGCTCTCATATATAACTTATTCCACCACTGTTTCAAAGTTCCCACATAAGCTGTACAACCCAAAACCTTAAAATGTCAGAGGGTTTTCTTCCCGAATACAGATCAAATGAGGTTTTATCTTGATTACCACGACAAATCCTATTCCAGGAAACACAATAAAGCCCCATACCAGAAACTATTCGACAACCCACTCAATTTCAACATGGCTTTTGTGGTGTCAAGAGCAGCAGTTGAACCTTCCATTTATAGTTTTGATGCAGTATATATATTCGTTCTTTCTGCACTTATTCTTTTAGAATCTAGAAACTTCGAAAACTCCTTGTTAAAAAATAAAAGACTGTTATTGGTCCTTACACAAACTATTTTAGTGTTCAAAAATCTTTCGGCCCTTCGTTGAAATCCAACAAAGTAATCAAATACTTCTGTCTTTGTTTTTAAAGGAAAGACGACTTTGCGTGAAAACTCATCTGCCCGCCTAATCAAAAATTATCTATGCCCGCCTTTTGATACTGTAGGGAGCAGACCACATAAATCCATATGTAGCTGTTCGAGTGGTTTACAAGACCAAGACCTAACTTGTGCAACTGGCTTATATGAAATTTTTAGTTTTAGCGACTTTAGTCCTCACATTCCACCTTTTGTGGTTTAAATGTAAGTAAACTGCTCACTGCATCCTTTTGACTCATCTTAATAATATTCTGACCATTACTTTGCAACAAACCTTTAGTGTTCCTTCAACTGGATGGATGCATCTCCTACAGCCAACGATATGTTCATGTCAGAAACAGGCTTAAAAACCATAGTCTTTTATTGTTGCAGAAATTAGTAGATGCTGCCGAGTCATACCCAGACTAACTTATGATACCAATCATTTTGACTGAAGGCTGTGTTGTTAGTTAGTTAGTAATCTACTGTGTTGTTAGTCAAAGTACAGGGTTGAACCTTTGCCCTATGGTTTTAGCCTTAACATAGCCTAATTTACCGCATTTGAAGCAAGGCCCTGGCTTTGCATCCTTTACCGGTTTTATATTCCGCTTCATTTTAAATCTATTTATTTCAACCTTAAATGCAGAATTATCATTTCCGATACTGTCCCTTTTAAGTTGTTTAGTTCTACTTTCTTCACTTAATACCTTACTGAAAGTGAATTCTGCTTTGGGTAGATGGATGATACAATGAATGTCGAATACCTTGATAGTCCAATGGTAGATACCTGATGAGTTGGAATGCTTGGTAGAAAACCTCCGAGGGAGGACCAGTGTTCTTTAGCTGGAAAACTATTTGTTTCAGTCGCACACTGTAGATTCCGATTTCCTCACCTTCGCAGTACTTGCATCCGAAAAAATCATCTAGGAGTGCAATTACAAGACTCCTTGAGTCGGATTTAAAGTGGTCTTCCAAAACTTGTCCAGGTGGTGTTTGGATCGTCTTCACCAGAGATTAGCATTCACTAATCCTTATCGATGCTAAGATACATGGTCACAAAAGCTCTATCCTGCTTCGCCTCAAACTCCCTCGTTTCTTTAGGCGTAGCCAATTCATCAGGCTTTAAATCCTTCGTAGGCATCGTAACGAAGCGGTAGCAGCCCTCCTTCATCAGCACAGCTTTGATGTTGTCGAACCAAGAAAAGTAATTTGCTGCATTTGACTTTTCTATTCGTGTTGAGTTTTCCATAGTTAATAGTTGGCGAATTTGGATTCTCAAAAAGCAGGAACTATTTGGTGTGGCCCTCCGCCAGAGACTACCTCTCAAATGGCAGGAGAAAAACTTCACTCACCGGCTGACTGTGCATGCAATATGGACTTCCTGGGCCCATAACCAATTGTTAACTCAACGGGCTAACTAGCAGAGTAAGGTACACAATGGAGAACGTGTGGTTTAGCAGTTGAAAATGAACACAGCATGGTGAGACTTAAAAGACTTATTAATAGAATAAATATACATAAAAATATACTGCAAGCTGATCCTGCAGCTACGGTTTAAAAATAAAGATATTCTTGATATACACTCACTGCCAAAAGTTAAGCATGGAGAGGAAAATGTTAACTTCCGGAAGCCAATCTGAATTTGAGAGGCTGCATTTTGCTGCAGAGGTAGATGGAAGTATGCAAATATGTTCTGTAAGTCAATCACGGTTTCGTGTCTGGCAGATAGTGAGCACTGGCGTTCTGTGGGACACTTGAAGCAGAACAATCAATCACAGATGCTGCTCCTTTCTTCGGCGTTCATCATTCCGTCATTTCACGATTATGGAAACAATTCCAAACGAGCCAAACAGTTGTCCGAAGACCTGTGGCCGGTTGCTCAAGGGTTATAGCCCCCACGGAAGATCGATATATTGCTGTTTTAGCCAAGCGGAATCGAAGAGCAACCTCCACATGTGTGACATCTATGGTTGCAGCGTCCATTGGTAAAACGATATCTGCCACTACTGTTCGCCGAAGGCTACACATGAATGGACTGTACGCCCGGGTACCACGAGTTTGTGTTCCTCTATCCGTCCAATCCAGAGGGGCATGATTAAAGTGGTGTTGGCAACACATGAATTGGACTGTCTGATAGGGTCAACGTTAAGTTCACTGATGAGTCGAGATTTGCCCTGGAGCCAGATGACAAGCGTGAAAGGGTCTGGAGAGAACAACGCACATGCAATCGGCCCCAGAACATCATTGAGCATCACGCAATAACTGATATAGTACTGCATAGCTATAAACGGGGTTCTGTGACGGCTGTCCAGTATCGGGATGAAGTCCTAGAACCCACTGTGAGATTGTACGCTGCAGCAGTTGGTCCTGCTTTCGTTTTAATGGATGATAATGCGCGTCACCATCGAGCCAACATCGTCGATGACTACCTGGAGAATGAGGGGATTGAGCATATGGATTGGCCGGTGTACTTGCCCGACCTTAATCCCATTGAAAATCTTTGGGATGCCCTCGGCCGTGCTGTGTCTGCATGTTTCCCACCCCAGTCCGAGTTGCAAACTGCTCTACAGGAGGAATGGCGATTACTTGACTCTGGGGTGGTTGATCACTTCATGGAAAGCATGGTCACACGCTGTAAACTTTGTATGAGGATGAGGGATGGTCACATATCCTATTCATGTCAGTTTTGTTTGTTTCTTTTGGATTTAAACATAATTTTGTTAATGACTCCAATATGACTTCATCTTATGAAAATTCAATATTGTTTTCATCTTTGTATGTAATTCTTTGTTTTGTTTCATGCATAAACATATTTACCACTTTCCTGCCGCATTTCGTGTCAATCAAAGCAGTACTTGTCGATTTTTTCGTATTTTACCGCTTCGTGCTTAACTTTTAGTAGTGAGTGTATGACTAGAAATGGGAGTCAACATGGCTCACAAACATCAAATAGACAAGACTAGTACATTGTAGAATATTACTAGGATACAAACCAACTCCACTTATATATCAGTCTCTGCCAATCAGAATATAGGGGCGTTTCCCATGCAAAACTGGCCTGATTTACATATGCCATTGAAAGATTCGATCAATCAAGAATGACATGATCTGAAGTGAACTCAAGACTGTTTACAAACAATCAAGAGAAAGGAGAACATCTAACAGTAAAAAGATATATTAACAATTATTGCAAAGAAATTATATTTTAACACTTTGAAATGTATCATATCACACTTTATTCTCAACTACCACCAATACACGGAATTACCAAAATTGGCCATACATAAAAGTTCTTCCAAAGTTCAATAAATCAAACTATTTGCATTATACAAATTTTATATCATTGGTGAGAGCAACGATAAGGTCCATACAATAAACTCAGTTCTTGCAATTTAATCATTACATCCAATTCAATTCAAATACATATTCGTTCATTACTTGTCATTCGAAATTTTTACTTTTCATTATAGAAGACAATTCCTTTTTTAACTACAGTGTGCTGTAGTTAAACAATAGACCTAAATTAAGACAACATAAAATAAAGTATAAACGATAAATGAGACACCTGTGGTTGTATCTTTTTCCAGTTTTCTTATTTTAGGTATAACTGATGATAATTGCAGGAGAATGTCTGGTTCTGTATTTAAGCAGCTTCTTAGACGGGGGCACAGCCCAGATTAGCTGAGGCCGTTACGGATTTAGGGAAGGCCATCCCGAGAGGCTTTGGCAGAGGGTCTTGACAGTGGTTGGCAAGATATGCTTTTCACAATGGTCATTACTAAAACGAAAGTCAGACATTGCCTGTCAACCGCAGGTTGGCAAGTTTCTCAGCATAGACGTGTAGCTGGAGGTAGGTGTTCTTAAGGTCATCCTTACATGAACCCTAATTGTTGTCTTTAAACAGGGGATGGATAGGGTATTTTCACTATTTTTTCATCCTATCTTTATAGTCTGGTTTGGCATTTAGCTTGTTGGGCTAATGAAATTTCTACATAGGCATCTATGTCTTATTTCTGTGACAGTTGATGTTTAGACTTACGTGAACCTACACACCTTGTCAGGGTTGATGCCTGAACTGTTCTCTGGACTCTCAGCAGAGGGCTACAAAGTTGTAGCAGTTGTCTGCCACTCAAATCTACCAATATGGCTTATCACTCGGAGACAAAATGTCACTGGGTCGATCTCTGATGAATTCAAGTCCTTCTCGGAGGTGCGTTGTAAGCCTGCAGTCTAGCATGTAGTGAAGAGAAGTGGCTTTTGTATTTTGTTTTGGTACCTGTATAGGCAGAGAATCCCACCTAAGAGACATATAGTTGAGAAAGGCAGCAATATTAATTTTGCTTTTTCAGACAAGATTTTGAATTCATCTTGTAAATGCAGCCAAAACTCCAATACTTTGGTTTTGAAATGCATTTTTTAGTTCGCTGTGAGATGTCAAATCTATGAGGACCTTGTATTCTGTTGAGTTTAAGCTGGGTGGTTTCTTTTGTTCATGTTGAACACATCCACTACCCATTTGGTCATCAAGCATCGTTTCTTGAGCTGTCGGAAAATATTCAAACGAGTCTTTCAAAGCTTCGAGAAGCACCTGAATATTTTTCTATACTTTTTCTTTAATCTTGATGTTATTTTCATTGAAGAAGCTTTTTGTAAGAGGGAAGTAATCGATATCTTCTGTTTCCATGCACTCCAACCAATACGCATGTTTCCTCTTAAAAGACACTTTGGCGTTTGCATCAAAACCTGTGTCAGTTTTTCCTTGCATTGATAGATTCATTTTGCTAAAAATATCGCCAAACACGCCAATTTGCAAACCTAGTCTTTAGCATTAAAAACTGTCATCAAAAGAGCGTTATGGTTCATCAAAAATGTTTCTACCTCTGCACGCAGTTCCATCAAATGTGTCAACGCATTTTCCCGAGACAACCACTTTACTTCAATGTGTAGCAGGAGGGACTCATGGTGGCTTCCCATATCTTCATACATTAGTTTGAGGAACCTGCTTTTAAAAGGTCGTGATTTTAAATCATTTATTAATTTTATGGCATCATTCAACGCTATCATAAGCTCAGAAGGCATTTTTCTCGAGGCTAGCGCGTGTCTATGAAGAACGCAATGCAATGACTGCTGCTACATTTCTTTGCCTTATTGTTAATTTTGGCAATGACTCTAGCATTGTGGCCCATCATTGCCTTTGCACTATCAGTGCATATATCTGCAGTTTTCCCATGGTATTTCATTTGATGAGAAGAATTTATCCAACAAAAGATTAAATATTGCATCCCCTGATGAGTTAGTGGTGGTGGTCTGCAAAGAAGGTCCTCTTGATAGCTTTGTAAGTAAACATAACAAACCAATACCATTGAAACTGCCAACACCAGTCGATTCATCACTGATTCATCTAGCAACGGAGTTATTTGAGAAAGGAATGTATGAGACTAACATAACAGCTTTTCCATCAAGCAAACACTTGACAATATCGATTGTAGAAGATTTAATAATCTATACAATACTATGAGCTTCTCCAGCTCGAGCTACACGGTCAGTTTTCTGTGAACCCAAAATTTCGTTGCACTTCATCTTAAAAAACAAGACGGTTTCTTTCAACTCGGAATGGTTTCCCTCAAAATGACGTTTCAGTTTAGCAGGAAACATGGAACTGCTGGTCAACACATTTTCGCAAATCAGAGGCCGACCATCGTTTGTTTATGTGAATCCCATACTCAATTAACCCTCTTTGTATTTTTGTTTCTTAATCTTTTTCCCACTGCCATACTTTTGTCGTGTTTTGCAAACAAGGATTGAGATGGTGCTGCAGATTCAGAATGGCTTCTTTTGCGAAGGTCCTTCTGGCAAACAAATGCTGGAGTGTATTGCTTAGTTAACATCTTTTTTGTCGTTGGCTCATCTGGTGAGGTAATGGAGTATCCACCTTTTCAAATGTCTTTTCTTCAAATCTTTTCAATGTAACATCTTTTTTTCTTAAAAGTACCTGTTTAAAGCCAGCAATCCATGCTTAAAAGAAAATCACAGGAATATGAGAATAACTGACTTTATCTTTCATAACCCAGAATACAAAGGGAAATAAAAATTTTATAGCAAAAGTCAAATACTAACCTACTTGAAAACCAATGAATCAATCATGAATGAATCAATAATGTAACATTTTTCTACTGAAAATGTATCATAGTAGTTCGGGTAGAACAAAACACACTTTAAAAAGGAACACTTACTAACTACACAACTAAACACTCATGTTATGTATCTGGCAACAGCCAGATTGGAGAACCTTCCAAGCTGTGTGACGCGCGCGTGCTTTTTACCTTTTTTGGGTTCCGTAGTTTCGTATTGTACATGTTCGGTGTAGTTGTTGTTATGCTCGTTCGTGCCTGTGTATCTCAATGCTAATAAATGTTCTTTGCGTGTATGCAAAACGAATCGTATCGTCTCTCGGTCTACCTGGCATACATGACAAAAGAGTTGGCGACGAGGATGGGATCTTCGAACATTAATTTTGAATCTTATGATGCGTCTGTGGAAGACTGGTCCAGTTATGTGGAACGTTTAGAATCTTACTTCGTTGTTAATGGGATCGAAGATAAAATGAAAGTCCCTGCTATTTTAAGCCTTATGGGAGCAACAACGTATAAATTGTTAAAGAATCTGGCCACTCCGAACATTCCTTCTGAATTGACTTATCAAGATATCGTAAAATTACTTTCGGAACATTTGAATCCTAAACCACTAGAGATGACAGAACGGTTTTGTTTCTACAAGAGGAAGCAATTTGAAGGTGAGTCCATTGCAAATTATTGTGGTCATACAATTGATAAATTCGGCCTCCACAAAACACAAGAAAAAATCGATGCAATTACGAAGGTACCAGTTCCAAAAACTGTATCTGATTTGAAGAGTTTTTTGGGTTTAGTCAATTACTACGGAAAATTCATTCCCAACTTATCTACTCGTGTCGCTCCTATCAATAATTTACTGCAGAAAGGTACTAAATTTTTGTGGACTGCAGAATGTGAAAAAGCTTTCAAGGCATTGAAACAAGAAATTGCTTCAGACCGAATTTCATGCCATTATGATCCTAAGTTACCTCTTGTATTACAAACTGATGCATCACCAGTTGGAATAGGAGCAGTTTTAAGTCATGTATGCCAGATGGTTCAGAAAAACCAGCAATGTTTGCATCAAGGTCATTGACTAAAACGGAACGTAATTATTCGCAGATAGACAAGGAAGCATTGAGTATCGTATGGGGAGTAAAGAGATTTTATCAATATTTATTTGGTCGACATTTTGATCTCGTAACCGATCATAAACCCCTAGTATCAATTTTCGCACCTAATCGTAGTTTACCATGTCTATCAGCAACACGAATGGTTCATTATGCACTTTTTCTCCAAGCATTCAGTTATACAATCAAGTATCGAAACACTAAGAATCATGGCAATGCCGATGCACTTTCACGGTTACCACTAGCAGTTGACATGGACTGTGAGTACTTGACTGAAGCAGACGTGACAAATATTTCACAAGTTGAATTAATGCCTGTTACAGCAACTGACATAGCTAGAGCTACTAAAACTGATAGGAAATTGTTCGAACTGTATGAAAGTTTAAAATCTGGAACTGAATTACCTGTGCCTTGGAAAGGTAGAGAATCTGAATTTTCATTGCAAAATGGTTGCATAATGTATGGTCATAGAGTATGCATTCCTGAAAAGTACCAGAATCAAGTTTTAGAAGAACTTCATGTTGGACATCCTGGAATTGTCAAAATGAAGGCCATAGCTAGAAGCTACTGCTATTGGCAAGGTATTGATGCCAGTATAGCCAATTTTGTTCAGAACTGTTCAGCTTGTATCGCAACGAGGAACGAACCAGCAAGGATAAATCGACATCCGTGGGAATGGCCAAATGGACCTTGGCAAAGGATACACGTTGACTACGCTGGTCCTTTTATGGGGAAAATGTTTTTTGTAGTCTCTGATGCATATTCGAAGTGGATAGAAGTCATTCCGATGAAAAATATTACAGCTAGTTTTACAATTCATCATCTTCGTATTCTTTTTGCTCATTATGGAATTCCCTTAACTTTGGTTAGTGATAACGGCGCAAGTTTTACTAGTTACGAATTTCGACATTTTTTGAAACTGAATAATATTAAACATATAACTTCAGCACCGTACCATCCTGCTACGAACGGACAGGCAGAAAGAATAGTGCAGTTATTCAAAGCTTCGTTGAAATCGAGTAGAGGTGATTCTGGAGATCTAAATGTGAAATTACAAAGATTTTTATTACAGTATAGAATAACTCCACATTCTCTCACGGGAGAAACTCCAAGTGCCTTGTTTTTGAAGAGATGTATTCGCACTAGGCTTGATCTTTTTAAACCAAATTTGAGAGACAAAGTTGTTCAGAAACAGAGTTCGAGACTTGACACAGAATCTATCTTGCGTGAGTTTCAGGAAGGGGAGAAAGTAGCCGTAAGAAATTATTCCGGACCTAACAAATGGAAAATTGGAACAATTATAAACCGAGATGGAACTTTGAGTTATTGCATACAAGTTGGAAATGAAATTTGGAAGAGACACGTAGATCAAATAAGGAAATGTGGGAAGTTGATTGAATTATTCCAAGCTGCTACTGAAATTCCAATTTACGATAAAGAATTGAATTTTCCAGATGAGCCAGTATCCGATGATGTTGCTGAATCGGAACCGCCTGCACCTGTACCTGAAGTTGTCCCTGAACCTAAAGATGTACCTGTACCTGCCACTCCAAGTGATGATATACCATCTAAGCCTGTACCAGACGCTTCCGGAAAGCCTTATGTCAAAATGAAGGCCATAGCTAGAAGCTACTGCTATTGGCAAGGTATTGATGCCAGCATAGCCAATTTTGTTCAGAACTGTTCAGCTTGTATCGCAACGAGGAACGAACCAGCAAGGATAAATCGACATCCGTGGGAATGGCCAAATGGACCTTGGCAAAGGATACACGTTGACTACACTGGTCCTTTTATGGGGAAAATGTTTTTTGTAGTCTCTGATGCATATTCGAAGTGGATAGAATTGTCTCTCGGTCTACCTGGCATACATGACAACTCACAAAGAGGTCTAAGTATCGAGAATGTGTGTGTAGTTCCAAGAAATCACTCAGACATTTAATTCCAGGAAGGGCTTTAAAACTCGGTACATGACAGAGTATGCACAACATTTCATATAGAAGGACCTATCATTTTTTCACAGAAAAAGGAAATCCAATTTTGCAAAATTTACTGACAAAGATTTCCAGGCACACAAATATTCAAAACACCTACAATGTGTGTAATTAAAACTTGGAAAATCTACTGTACAATTGTCTTTCATAATTACAACGAAGGTGAAATGAAATAATTTAAAAAATTTATTGATAAAAAAAATAAAAGTAAAGCATCATTTTGGATAAAATAATCAGTTTTGCCATCAGACACAAAAATGATAAGATAACTTTCAAATCTGTAGATTCAAGAAAATCACAAAGTTGTTCAGTTAATTGCAAGACTCCTCAGAATTTTACCAATACCAATTTCAAATGTACTATTAGGCCCTTCAGTCTTTATCTTTTTTTTAAGTGAAACTAATTAAGAAAAAAAAATTCAATAATTTTTAAAAATAGAAAGCCTTAGTATGTGAATTACTCGTCAGAAAGCTTATGGATTAATTACCAATTATTTTTTTGACAAATTCGACAAACTTTGGAAAATCAGATTTTTCCCTTCTCAATTTATAATTTGATGCAGATTGTCTGAAATGTTATTTTTTAGTAGCTTGCAGCAGGAAGATACACTGTAACAGAATTATCTCCTTTGAAATAATTATTTTACAAATAGGGGTTAATATAAATATACTTTACATTACTTTGAAAGTTTATTTTAGTCCGATCAAGAGGGGCAATTGTTGTCTTGGCCACAGCTCCAGCTGCTGCTCCCGCAATTAAAGAAGAAAACACATCTTTAGTCAGTAAGACCTAAAAACAAAGATCTAATAGTCATTGCATTATATTTATGTAATTAAATAAGCATCACAAAACTTCTTACTTCAGTTTGTAGGGAATATATTAATCAAATGTTATCTAGTATAAACAAAATTTACTAAAATTTTATTTTTTCCAATAGTAAAATATATGACCACGAAATAATATTGCATTCTGTAATGCGGATACAAAAATACTTTTTTTATCTTTCAAAATAGTTTTTCTGCTGTCCTGTGTACTCTTTTACTACATTCACTTTAAGTAGTGTATTTACTTTAGTGGTATGCCAAAGACAGCTTTTACATAATCTACAGTAGTTAGGTTAACTAAAATACAATGAAACACTGAATGGGTAAAATTTACATTGCTATTAGATTTTAAAATGTAATACTATAGAACATACATACAGTTGAACCCCTATCCAATGAAGTAGAAAGATCCCATGTAAAATTTATTAAAAGGAAAATGTGTTTAAATATTTTCCCAATGAACATATTAGACACTTGAATGGGTGGAGGGGAAAACGTTGTATGTTGGATTTTCAAATTTTTTTTCAGTGGAAGAACATTGAGTGTAGTCTAGAGAACGAAACCAACAGTGTTATTAGTTCGTTTTCGGATCCAGAGAATGCGGAAGTTGGCATTGAACTTCTAATACCCTGTTGACAAGTTGTAGAAAAACGGTGAATGTTGCAAACCTGCTTGGTTGGCTATAGCTGTCTGATTACCTCATGAATGAAGATCATAAGGCTTTCTATTTGAACCTGCATTCTGCATGAGCTCTATTTTGTACTCGAGTGCAATGGTTTTATCTTCATCTTTTCCTAATTTCTGTAATACAAAATCAATAAAATACTCTGAAGCATTTTAATGAATTTTATTGTTTTTATTTCAACCCGTGAGCTTCTAGGTAATGAAATGAAAAAACGTGGTACGTTGCTCTCAGGTCACCCTTTTACAATGTGTGAAATACTTTTTTTGTTCTACTGAAAAGTTGATGGTTCTAACATACAACGATTTTCACTTGTGCATACAGCATCATAATTCTAAAACTAAACATATTAATAGTAAAGAAAAGTACGAAATTTTAACTCAGTAAAGGATAAAGTGCTTACTTATACATGTGCATTCATTGTGCCCAAATGTTGATTTGATCTGAAATTATAATTCTTTCGTTTTTAACCTTTTTTTATTCTATTGCTCAGCTTTTAAAGAGGAACAATGTTCCATTTAGTTACTATGTTAATATGAATTTTATACCAATGCTATTTTTATAAGAGGAACTGAGATGTTTAATTTTGTACATAGTGTATATTTTCTGTAAGTCCTAACTTTCTCTCGATCTGACTGTAAGAACAGCGTTAAGAGGAATTTCACCATTGACCTGCATCTGGTGGGGAGAAATAACCTCTTGACCCCTGTTGAATCATTATTTTGGCAAATTTGGTACTTTTGGTTGATTTATTTCTCAGAAAGTGAGTTTTTTTACCATTCAGGGAATGGGGAACTTTAATGGATGACCACTGGGAGAAGTTCTTGTTTTGCAAGGGTTTAACGTTTTATGGGATTTATTTGTTTTGGCAGCTTTTCATAAATTTGGGTATGCATAAAAAGGCCTTACCCACCAATTAGTGTGACTTTTTTTGTGCTTGTGTCTTCCCAAACCACCTAACCAGTCACTAATGATCCCAACACTCACACCAGATGACTTCGTCGCTGGTGCATCCCAGGTGCTTCTTTCAAGTGCTGGCATCTTTGATCCCAACAAATTTGATTTGATATCAGGACTCCACCACAACTATTTCCAGATGATATTGGGGTCAACCACGGATACTGATTGACTCACTACTAGATGCTCTACTGACTAACTTTTCGTTAGCAAATAAATTGGTTCTACAAGATTTATGAGTCGCTTCTCAAACCAAATGGTTTGATATTTGTTTGAGCGGTTTTGTTTTGATTACTAAGATCCTAAGCAGTTAGAATGACCTTCAAACTCCCTAACAAAATCTATTGAAGTAAAGTCGGGCTAAAGAAAATTTAAAATTCAATTATAAAGTTTCATGTACAAAAGCTGGTTCTCTAAAAATCCTGGACTTAATTATAAAAAGGAGGAAAAAAATTAATTTCGAGAAAAATTACAAAAATTTAATAACTAAAACAGTATTTTATATGCATATAATTTATGTAGAAATAGACTTTTAACTACCTGTTAGTTTGTAGAAAGACTTTTAACTACCTGTTAGTTTGAAACGCCATTTCTTGTGTTTCACATATTTGCAAGGTAGGTAAGTATTTTAATTAACATCACACTGGAGCAACACAACGGGCTATTGGTGACGGTCCGGGAGTAATCCCAAAGGGAAAGATCAAGAACACCATGTAATTTTGAACCATGGTCAGATGACGAGGCAACACATGAAATGGCACCCTACTATCCAAACTTCCACACCAACGTGAGGACATTTGAGGCCATGGCAGATTTAACGTGCACCAACCTCCTTTGTACATGATGGTCTTTGGTTAGATTCGAACTTGCAACCCTCTGGTTGCTGATTCGTTACACTTTCAACCGGGCCACAGTGGCCTTACATGTTTGCAAGGAGCAAAACATGTGGTACATTGCCTTCAAAATGAAGACCTTGTCATATAGTCTAAGGTGTGCTTTTTATCTTTATTATTATCTATTGCTGTATTGTTGTAATTTCTCACATTACCCCGAATGACTAAAATAATTATCTTGGGCCGGAATCTAAAGTACTATATACATTATAGGATTGATAACTACAAATTCATTGTGTCCAATATTAGCAAACTGAAACAGATTTTCAATGAAGTTAAATGGGATTCAAAAATTGTATGGGAATAAAACCATGAAAATGTTTTTGTTAGAACTATGTTCAATAGAGAATGAGATGTATTTATAATGAAATTTGAAGAGTTCAGCATCCCACAAAAAATTCACTAAATAGAAATTTGAAAGAATATATATCTACACTAGAGTAATTTCAGTGCTTTTATTCTTTAACAGATCACGAGAACTTTAAAATATTTTTTGAAGGCTAAAATATGTAATACAAACACTTCAAATATTTATATGAATTAGAAAATGACATTCAGTGACATTTCCAATTTCAAAACAAGAGTGTTATTTCATAAACAATAGGAACATACAAAGAATTGTTAATATATTCTCATCACCTTGAAAACATTTTAAATAATGTAAATGAAAAGCCTTCCCAAATCAAATAAATATATATATATACATAGGGTAGTCATAAAGTAACTTCACCTATACGGGAAGCAACTGCACTCTATTGGAACTGTAACCCTAGCAACTGCAATTTTCATTGAATCAAAATGAAACTTGAGATTTAGAGATTTTACGGTATATGTTCGAGAATTATGTAAATAACAAGAATCATGCTCTCAAGGTTACAGATCGAATAGGAACACCCACTTTTTTATCACAAGGTGATCAGTACAGAGAAAACTAAAAGTTGCATTGAAATTTTACTTTTAGCTCTAAAAATGTCTGCATAAGAGCACTGTGAAAAAAGATGAGTGTGGACGAGAAAAGAAAGGCAACAAGAAAGCATAACATTTTACCTTTATTACAAATGCTAGTAACAATTGGAGTTTTGTGATTCATGCAAATTATGTGCATTATCACTGCTGCTTGTTGCCTTCCTTTGTTCACACTAATCTTCTTTGACAAGTACTCTAGCAGTCGTTTTTTGAGTTAAAGGTAAAATTTCAATGCCATTTTTACTTTTCCACTCTGCTGATCATAATGCGATAAAAAGTGGTCATTGCCTTTCCAAATGTTATAACTGCAACTGTAAGATTTCGATTCTTGTTATTTACATAATTTTCTTGAACACATACCTTGAAATCTCTAAATATCAAGTTTCATTCCGATGTAAAAAATCACAATTGCTAAGGGCTCGTATATAAAAATTACTTTATGACCGCTCAGTACATATATACCAAATATATATGCTTAGAAAATATACTCAAGAAAATACCTTTTTTGAACTATTCTTTATGTTCTCTTCACAACTCTTTTCAGGAAATACAGATGGATTTTTTGAAGTATACATAAAGTCTGATTTAATAATTTCTTTACTGAAAATCAATAACAAAGAAACACAAAATTCTTTAAATTTTATATTAAAATAATAACATTCAAAAAATTGAAAAGGGGATTTGATTAACAGTATAAGCAATTATAACTTTTTCAATAGTAAATATTCAAGCACACCAACTTTCAGTGACTTGTTGCACAGAATAAAGTTAGCCAATGAATATAAATTCCACAGGATAAAGTTAGAAAACAAGAAGTTTTCTTGCACATGATAAATTGTAATTGTTATGACTATCAGCAATTTAAAAACTAATTTGTCCATGTAGCTAGGACTGTATGGAGTCAGTAAAAGAACACTTATCAAGAAAATATATAATTGGTAAGAAACTATCTTAGAAATGGTTTTTAGTTAAAAGGACATTTTGTGATTTATCAATGTGTCTTAGTATGTAGTTCTTAGTTTAAATAATTTATCACATTTCAGTAATTCTTTTGAATCACTGAAATTTTGTTGTCTGAAACATTAGATATAATTTTGAATACTTTAACACTTATGATTATATTTGTGGTCCAAGGTTTGTTTAAATATATATCTTTCCTGACTATTTAATATCTTAAGTTAGTGTACCCCTAGCATGAGCATTACAATGATATGTAAGATCACCTGACATTCAATACATTTACAGAGAAGTGATAGTTTTAGTAAACTGCTAATACTCTACATATACTTTTTAAAGAGTTAAATAACTTGATGATTAAACAATGCATTTGGATAACACTTATGAACTTCTATTCTTGCAATTACTTAAGCTGAAAGCCATATTTGAATTTTATATATGAATTGTGATTTGTAACAATTTATAAATTTAGTTTTATTATACCTTCAGGACCAGCCCTAAGCCTATTCCCCAAATGGGGTCCCCACACTCCAAGGAGCCCTGTCACAATTGGATTAGGAAAATATGCATTTATTAATAAATAATTGTATATCTAAATTATTTAATTTCATACTTATAGGATTATTTTTAATTTAACAATGTTTTCTACTGTCAACTTCTCAATTCACTTCATTGCAAAGTGTCATTTAATTATTTTGTGGGGCCCTTTTGGGCACCGGCACTTCGTAAGGTCAGCCCTAAATACCTTAAAGGTACTTAAATGTTTTGGGATTTAATATTTATGGACTTTTTACTATTTAGAATGTGTGGATGCTTTATAATTTGGCTCAGGAGTTGGCATTTGAGTCACCTGATTTTGAACAAGATTATTTGTTACATTAGGGGGCAGATTAAATGTAAATGAGTTTCCAGAATTAGCACCATTAGAAAAGATTCTGGCTAAGTTTATTGCCTGGTGCCAGAAGCAATAACAATGATTACAAGATAGCGAAACACCATTCATGATTTCATGTACACCAACCCTTTCCCTTATCAAACTTCCTAACTTTCTAGAAATGGACTACCTCAAGATCATCTGCCTTCATTTAATAAGTTCATTGTGTATAATTTATTTTAATAAAAACATAACAGTTATGACAGAATATTTAAAAAGCATACAAGCTACCATTAGTTTCTTAAAGTAAATAAGTCTAAAATTTATGAAAAATTTGAAATTGAATGCACATTTTTATGGAAATAAGCTTCAACCAAGAAAGTGAAATAGTTTAAAAGTTAGCATATCTATCCTTAAAAAGCTTATAAAAGTTAAACTTACAAATCAGCTTGAGATATTTATATATAGACTCAATTAGACAAATATTCTTTCAATCACAACAAAAAATATGTACATACTTTTCAATACTTTTAGACATGCTTTTGTTCACAAATGCCAGCAGACCTGTAACAGAAAAATAATGATTAAATATGAAAACAGGTTTATAGACAGATTAAGATTATCTTTAGCAAGAAATGTGAAACTTAACAGAAGTTTTTAGGTTGGTTGGTTGGTTTTTTATGGCACAAGGGCCAGATTTGGCCATGCTGCGCCAAACAAAGAAGTTTTTTAAGTGTATTGAATTAGTAGCATTTGTCATAACAAATGATCCCAAGATATTCAAATTTTCAGTCATTTCTAGTGTTGAAATATGATGGTTATATACAAATTAAACTGGATGTGGATTTCACATTGATATTTAAACATCTTACATAAATAATGTTTCATCAATTTTCATGAAAGTTTTGTCATCATTAAGCACTTTAACAGAGGCAGCAGCTGCTGGCATAGATCCATGATCCTATCAAAACATCAAAAAAATTTTATAATCTAGTTGAGAAAAATATTTTTCACTTATATGGGGATCATTTCAGACATGCACACAGAATGTTTCTATGGAAGGAACACAGGCCTTTTTCTTCCTAGAAAATGCAATGGATCTCGATTGAAAATGGGGTCTTATTTAGGTGGAGATTATGAAAATTTATAAAATTAAGTTTGATTATACACATGAAATTAATTTAAATTTAGCATAAACACAAGTACAAAAATTCCAGGGGATATGTTTGTTTTGAAAAATAGGTTGTGGCTGGTTGGGTTTTATGGCACAAGGGTCATATTTGGCCAATCTGCACCAAACGTCAAGTAAATGGACATACACTCAAGGAAAGTTTTTACTAAGACAGATGAGGATACACCCAAGGAGGAATCGAACTGTTTTAAAATAGAAAAATATCAAGAAAAAATCGATTTTTATCATAAATTTTACTTCAACTAGACACGTAAATTACGATTGGTGCTCTAAACTGATTCCATGAGCTAAAATAAAGTCCTTAGCATTGCTTTTAACCCAGCAATTAATGTTATCATGCAACTTATCTGACTTTGCACTTCATTCACTTTTTATTTTGTACCAAGGTATTCCTCACACACAGAGGCCATACAGCATTTTATGGATAAGCAGAGTAGGCTATTCAAACAGATGCCAAAAGATGTCCACTGTAATACCTAAGTGATTAGCAATGTAAATAAAGGGTAGTTACTCTACAGGTATAATCCTCACAATACTATATCCAAAAAATACCACAGAATGAATTTATTTCAACCGTTTCTTTTTTTATGGAGCATCACATGACAACAAATAAAGTGAAATTATACAATTCCAAACAAAAATTATGGGATCTTTAAATTGAATAATGAATTATTTTATATTGACTAATGAAAGGCTTGAAGTATACCATTGCTAATAATTATCATACAAGATGAAGTCAACTAAATTCCTGAACGCACCTTCATCTAGACTTAATATTGAGTTAATGACTTAATGAAGTTGCAACTTTTTAATGAAAAGAGACGTACTTTTCCCTATTTTAAACCAAGGATAAACTAAAATTATAAATAAGAGTATAATTTTTCTATATTAGCAAATCTTGTACACATCAATCAAAATTGCAAGTAATCAACAGCGTCACACGGTAGTATAAGGAAAAAAATTATAAGATATGAAAAAGCAAAATTATTAAACACATAACGATCATAAACAACACACGCAGTCTAGCAGTAATCGAAAACACACAAGTATATTTGAACAAAACACATACACCTAGACCCATGAGGAAAATCTCACCTCATCTCCTTGCTCATCTTTCACAAGTTTGAGATATAGATAATACACCGCACTCATATGGGTTTCAATGTTGTTTTTGTGTTTCACAATACCCCCAATCACACCGTTTCATAACTTTTCCGTTTTTTTGGAGGTAATGGAAGAGGAGATAAAACCATGTGCAAAAAATGTGTGCGTCTCGTGTAACCACACGAAATTTTCGAAGAAAGTATGTCCGAGGAATTTACACAACATTAAAACCAACTCCCGGGGGCCTGGCCTCTTTGCCCCCTCAATAATTTTTATGGTTGAAACCTGGGTTTCCCAAACAATACGAAAGAGAAAAAAGATTTTTCAATAAAAATAAACCAGTAGAAAGACGGGATTTTACTTCCTGTAACCCAAATGCTCTCGTACCATGCCTTAAAATGTTATTTATCACCTGTTTTGACTACGTTTGGCGTTTAATCTGACTGGTGTTTACCAATTAACCATTATAATTTATATCAAATTATGTAGGGGTAGTTGAATTAACGTAACAAGCTATTGGCGACCGTTCGGGTAGGTAGTTATTTTAATTAATGTCGCACTGCAGCAACACAAGGAGCTATTGGCGGCGGTCCTGGTAAGTTGGTATTTAATTAACGTCCGCTGGAACAACACAACGGGCTATTGGAGACGGTCTGGGTAGATAGATATTTCAATTAACGTCAAAATAAAAAACAGGATGGGCAATTGGAGACAGTCCGGGATCAATCCCCAACGGAAAGATCCGAGGACAACACCACGTAATTTTGAACCATGGTCAGATTACAAGGCAATACCTGATATGGCACTCCACTCTCCAAACTTATACAACACGCCAAGACAACGGTTTGGGATCGATCTCAAAAGGAAAGATAGCCAGTTGTGTTGCTCCCGTGCGACGTTAATTAAATACCTAACTACCTAGGTAGGTATTTTGAACCAGAGGACAACAAACACCACGTAATTTTGAACCTCGGTAAGATGACGAGGCAACATCTGAGCTGGCACCCCACTCTCCAAACTTCCACACCACGCCAACGTGAGGACATTTGAGGCCACGACGGATGTAACGTGCACCAGACGCTTTGTACACGACGGTCTTTGGCTGGATTTGAACACGTAAACCTCCGATTGCCAGTCCGTTACTCTTCCAATCGGGCAACCGCGGCCCTCAAAACCGAAGGGAAAGATCCGTATATGAATTTGGTAGGTAGGTATTCTAATTAACGTCACACTGGAGCAACACAAAGGGCTATTGATATCAATTTGGAATTCACTCTGGTATTTTGGTATTTTGGTATTTTCAATTAACGTCACACTGGAGCAACACAACGGGCTATTGGTGACGGTCCGGGATCAATCCCAAAGGGAAAGATCCGAGGACAACACCATGTAATTTTGAACCACGGTCAGATGACGATTATCCAATTGGAGCCGCTGTTGCCCGGTTGGAAGAGTAACGGATTAGGAATGGTAGAGTGCGAATTCGAAATTAAGTCTAACCAAAGACAGTCGTGTACATGAGGACTGATGCACGTTGAATCTATCTTGACCTCAAATCTCCTGACTTTGGAGTGGTGTGGAAGTTTGGGGAGTTGGGTGTCAGCTCAGGTGTTGACCTCGTCATCTGACCGTGGTTCAGAATTACGTGGTGTTGTCCTGGAATCTTTCTTTTTGGGTTTGATCCCAGACCGTCGCGTCGTCATCAGATCGTGGTTCAAAATTACGAGGTGTTGTCCTGGAATCTTTCCTTCAGGGATTGATCCCGGAATGCAGCCAATAGCCCGCTGTTTTACTCAAGTGTGACGTTAATTAATTATCATTGCCAAAGAATGTATTCCGATTTGTTCTATTCGTCATCTGACCCTTGTTCAAAAGTACGAGGTGTTCTTGGATCTTTCCCTTAGGATTTGATCCTGGATCGTTGCCAATAGCCCCTTGTGTTGCTCCAGTGTGACGTTAGTTAAAAAACCTAGCTCTCTGAATGAATCATAAAAATTAACAGTAAGCAACACCACCAAAATTTTGGAGGTTGGTAGGTATTTAATTAACGTAGCACTGGAGCAACACAACAGGCTATTGTTGACGGTCCGGGATCAAACCGGAAGAGAAAGATCCGAAGACAACAATTTTGAACCATGGTCAGATGGCGAGGTCACACCTGAGCTGGAGCCCCACTCTCCAATTGTTTTTTTTTTTGGAGCGAAGGCCATATTTGGCCATGCTGCGAGAGACAAGACATACAACATCAAGTAATAGGCATACACATACAACAAAAGTTTTACTGACGCAGAAGAGAGAAATACACCCAGGGAGGAATGCACTGTGACATCTTAGCGCCTAAGAGTCTAGAATGGCCGGCTGCAGACCCGGAAGTTTCCTGTTAAAAAGTCCTTCAATACTGCGCTTGCGCATGTGAGGAGAATGAGAAACAGTTAGCTCACGGACTCCGTCTAGTTGAGACGTCTTCGTAGCAATTCGTAAATTTTAATATGAAAATAAGCATTTTTGTTTCGCGCGTCCATTGTAAACCCATTGTTTTGTCTGTGTTAAAATAAATGTTATTTTTTAATGTCCAACAAAAGTTCGGATTAATTCATCACAGACTAGAGTTTTGGTGTCAGAAGTGGGATGGAAGCAAGAAAGCAAGAAATGCAGGTGCCCACCCTTGTATTAAATTAAATTTGTTAAGGTTCTGGCTTACCGAAATTAGTGAGGCAAAGAGCCTAAATAGTTTTGGTTAAAAAAAAACAAAAAGAAATGACTACATATCCAATTTTATTTTGTGGTTATTTAAATTTTGTCTTTATGAAAGTTAATAGAAGTTGATGATAAAGTGAATTTGCATGTTCTACTAAGTAGATATTATCAAGTTGATAAAGTCACGGCCAAAAAGTGCCAAATCGAAAGTGAACGAAAATTTAAATTTCGTTTTGATTTTACTGAAATTTTGTGTTTTGTGCATTTAATGATTTGAAAAGAATCAGATAATTTGAATTACATATGGTAATTACGCATTAGTAAAAGAAAAATAATATTTAATTGCAACTATATATATTGCATCTTGTGTATTGTATATGCTACGATATAGTTTAAGATTCTTTTATTATATTTGAGAAATGTATGTTTATTATTAAATCTTATCTAGTATTTGAAGCATATTTGGCATTGAGTATATTTTGTGAATCATATAGTTTATTAGAAAATATTGGTAACTATATTTATGATAACAAAATTGGATTGTTTACTAATAAGTTATTCATCGATCATGGCTTTTCTTTCTCGTGGGAGAAAAGAAGACCTCCTCGAACTCGCAGATGAACTTTGTGAAAAAGTATCGGATAATTGTAAACTGGTTGAGATAAGGAAAATTATCCTAAACAGTGAACACTATGAAGAAGAGGAAGTTAAAATTTCTTTAACTCGTATTATGGAAGATAGGATAGAGAGAGAGAAAGAAGCAAAAGAAGAAATTGCCAGACAAGAAGCAAAAGAAGAAATTGCCAGACAAGAAGCAAAAGAAGAAATTGCCAGACGAGAAGCAAAAGAAAAGGAAGAAATTGCCAGACAGGAAGCAAAAGAAGAATTTGCCAAAGAGAAAGAAAGGGAAGAACGTAATATTCGAATGGAAGAAATAGCTTTAGAGAAGAAAAAGCTAGAAATGCAAGCTGCAAGTGAGCTAGGACTATCTAATAGAGAACGGATGCCAAATCATAAAATTGAGCTCATCAAAATTACCCCGAAATTTGAGGAAAAGAAAGATGAAATGGGTCTATATTTAATAAATTTTGAAAGAAGAGCTGAGATGGCAGGTGTGCCTAAAGAAGATTGGGTGCCGTATTTACTAGGCGTATTGCCTTCGGAAATTTCGAGCATGATGGCTAGAGAATCGCCTGAAGATGCAAAGAATTACGATTATGTGAAAGATATTATTCTTCAGAGGTATAAAATGAGTTCTGAGAAATTGAAGCAGATGTTTTACCGTCATCAAAAAGTCCCGGATAAAACATGGAGGAATTACGCTCATGAACTTACAAGCTACTATGATGAATGGGTTTCTGATTTGGAAATCAAAACTTTTAAAGAACTCAGAGACTTGCATATCACTGAGCAGATTAAAAGACGAGTGCCGTCTGAAGTAAAAGAACATTTTCTGGAGGAGTGGATGGACTTAAATTCTCCGCTAGAATTAGCTAAAAAAATAGATCAATTTGAAAGCTTGAAGGAGAGTCTTACACCCAGAAATACTAAAGGTTCCCAGAATACAGAGGGTATCAAGAAAACATCCGTTGGTTTTCGTAAGTTTGAGGGAGAAAATAAACCCTTTGGAAAAACAGAAGTAAACAGAGAAGATTATAAAGAGAGAAATTTTGAAAAAAGAAAGCAACTTCAATGTTATGAATGCAATTCCTATGATCATCTTAGACCTCAATGTCCTAAGTTGAAGAAAACTGAAATCATAGCTGCTAACGAAATTATGGGAAAGGGAATAATAGATTTGATGTCTCCCTACATTAGTGTCGGAACTGTAAATGGATCTCAGATTTCTATCTTACGAGACACAGGATCCAGCATAGATCTAATTCCTAGGAAGTTTGTTAAGCCACACATGTATACGGGTGAACATGTATGGGTAGCATCTCCTTTAGCGGATAACCCTATTTGCTTGCCTATAGCGGAAGCAAATTTAGTGTGTGAGTTGGGTCATGTTATAACCAAAGCTGCTGTCAAGGATAACTTCTTAGATAAAGAACGCTACTTACTAAGTAACAAGACCGTTGTACTTATAGAAGATATGAAAAAAGACAAAGGCTCTGATATTGAAGTAAAAGACTCTGCAACGCCCAAGTGCCAAAGTTCTCCATATTTAAATGAAACATCGAAAAACGACTGCCCTTGTAACAGTAACCGTTTTAGTTCTAGCAGTGTTACTCCTAAAGAGACTGGAATCGTTGAAAATTTGTTACGTTCATATGGTTTTATACAATGTTGCGAAAGACAAGCAATATATTTTTTTCACTACAGTCAATTTTCTGGAAATATTGATAATTTAAAACGTGGTGATGCAGTTGAATTTAAAATTACTCATAATCGTCGTACTGGAAAACCAATTGCTAGTTCTGTTTGTAAAATACTGTGTAAAGAGACAGTTTCTGGATTTGAAACCACTGAAAAAAAGGAAAATACTGAAGGTAAAGTTGCTTATGAAAGTCGTGGCGAACGGCCCTATTCTGCTGAAAATGTTGATGGTAATGTAGATTTTCATCCTCCTAAAAAGGTCACTTTTAGTATTCCTATTGACAAAAATACAAGAAACCTTAGACCTTGTAAAATGCGTTCGGAACAGCCCTTACCTGTGAGATACCGTGGTGTTATCTGTGCTCTTAAAGGAACATTTGGTTTTATTAAAAGGGGTGATGTAAAGGATATGTTTTTCCACTCTAGTGAATGCAAAGTGTTCAAAAATCTTAATCTTGGCGATGATGTTGAATTTGGAATACAGACTCGAAACAACAAGGAAGTTGCTGTAAGTGTAACTAAATTGCCCTTAGGGACAGTGATATTTGAGGACGTTGAAACTGAAAGTTCGGTTGGTGAAATAACTGAATGCTTAGACAAATCTAAAAGTCGTTTGAAGAAAGCATAAAAGTTAGAGATGAAGTTGAATTTACTGTGATCCAGGATTACGAGGTAGTCCATAGAAAGGGAAAACAGCATATAACACTGATAATTTAAGTCGTACACCTCACGTACAAAAATAAAGTGCTATTTTTTTGTGTTTGTATTTGTGATATCTTGCATATATAAAAATACTTTATTCCTAGTGTACATTGATACATTTACATTGCAAAAAGTGTTAAATTTGAATTGAAAATCTAAATATTTTGAAATTGAATTTCTTCTTTGATGATTATCACTGAGTAAAAATTTTGATTATACTTTGTTAAAAATATGATATGTTTTTTTAAATTTAGAGTAGGCGGTACAGCCAGGATCTTTAGGGTGTATGGTCTACTTGCATATTGCTTTGGGCATGAGTTGTTGCCTTCGCGAAAATTCTGTTGCTGCTGTTTTGTATCTTTTTTGCAGGTGTCTGTCTCTGCAGAAAAAGAATCTTGAGGAGGGAGGAAATAGACTGTGACATCTTAGCGCCTAAGAGTCTAGAATGGCCGGCTGCAGACCCGGAAGTTTCCTGTTAAAAAGTCCTTCAATACTGCGCTTGCGCATGTGAGGAGAATGAGAAACAGTTAGCTCACGGACTCCGTCTAGTTGAGACGTCTTCGTAGCAATTCGTAAATTTTAATATGAAAATAAGCATTTTTGTTTCGCGCGTCCATTGTAAACCCATTGTTTTGTCTGTGTTAAAATAAATGTTATTTTTTAATGTCCAACAAAAGTTCGGATTAATTCATCACAGCACCTGACAGGAATCGAACCTGCGTCGCATACAACCCGAAGGTGGCTAATGCAGTGGGCATACCCACTGAACCACGATGGCCCCAAACATCTGCGTCATTAAGTTTCAAAAATGTTTTACCCCATTAGGGAGTTTATTTTTACACTTTCTCCCCTATGCTTTTGGTTTACGAACATTTTACTGAGTACACTTTTATTATCTCTTCCATGGTTTATCGGGAAGCGCGATTGAAAGAGTAACAGATTAGCAACCGGAGGGTTACGAGTTCGAATTCAACCAAAAAAGGGGCTAGTGCACGTTAAATCTGTTGTGGCCTCAAATGTCCTCACATTGGTGACACACGGTGTTATTCTCGTGTCTTTCCCTTCGAGTTTGATCCTGGAACGTCGTCAATAGCCCGCTGTGTTGCTCCAGTGTGACGGTAATTACCTACTTACCCTGATATTTAAGTTGCAAATTCAACTGCCGTCATGCAAGATTAGAATTGATGTCATTTTAATTAATGACGATGAGATACTTTCACAATGTGAATTCAAGTTCACAACGTAATTGATTAGCTCTCTTCGTAGTTTATCCCTCCTGGTGGTTGTCTCGATGAGGTATCTAGTAATTAAGCAAACTGACCAGATCTTGATCTTGCCATAAAAAATCGGCAATATCTTGATGACGAGTTATCTCTTCATAAGCACAATTGGTCAGTTATTTCTTCATAACAAAACTGACCAGATCTTGATGGGCGAGATATCCCGTCATTAGCAAAACTGACCAGATCTTGATCTTGTCATCATTAATATCTTGCATTATATCAATAAGCAATATCTTGATGACGAGATGTGTCGTCATTGACAAAGTCGGTCAGATCTTGATGGACGAGATATCTCATCGAAATCACTAGGAGGGTTAAAAGATGGCATTGCGTGAAGTAGGTTGCACAAGTAACTCCGCTGCCTAACCGGCGCAGCTGACGCGCGTCGGGTTTTTTGACAAATTTTATTGTTTTGCATACCGTTATAGGTGGCCGGGGATAGTTTGGTTGTTTTGGGTGCTTTATTTCGCAAGGGCTATATTTGGTCAAGCTGCGCCAAACGAAAGACAACGTCAAGTAAAAAATGTAGTGAAAAGGGAAAAAAGAGGGATTGGGAAGAGTAGTGGGATGAAAGTACACTGGAGTTCAAAATTAAGAGAATTTTCACTTTTCCATTAAAATCTCCAGAACTGCTGGACATTTTAATGAAATTAGTTATGTACATAGGTTGGGTTGGGTATTTCAATTAACGTCACACTGGAGCAACACAATGGGCTATTGGTGACGGTCCGGGATCAATCCCAAAGGGAAAGATCCGAGGACAACACCACGTAATTTTGAACCACGGTCAGATGACGAGGCAACACCTGAGCTGGCACCCCACTCTCCAAACTTCCACACCACGCCAACGTGAGGACATTTGAGGCCACGACAGATTTAACGTGCACCAGCCCCCTTTGTACACGACGGTGTTTGGCTGGATTCGAACTCGCAACCCTTCGGTTGCTAGTTCGTTACTCTTCCAACCGGGCCACCGCGGCCCGTACATAGGTTGGAATAATACAAAAAATAACCATACAACAGTTATGGCACACACGCATGATCTCAAGTATGATCATGCGTATCACGCATGATCTGACGTAAGACTCTTCAGCGCAGGAAGGTCTAAAACAGAGGTTACAGTATCAACGCAAAAAATGGGTTAATAGGGGTATGGTCCCCTCTTATAGTTATACAGCTCTTACAACGTGAATTCATACTGGAAATGAAGCAGTTTATGAGTCCCTGTGTCAGCCGGTCCCACTCCTCCAGCAACTCTGTTTTCAGGTCCTGGATGGCTCTGGGAGGGGGAAGGCGAGTTGCAACTGTTTCCATAAGTTGGACACGACGCTGGGCGTTACATTCAAGTCTCTAGCAATCGGCTGGCCAATCCATCTGGCGAATATCCTCATTTTCCAGATATTCGTCAACCAGATGAACCCTATGTGGACGAGCGTTAATGGTCCATAAAAATGAAATCAAGGTCAACTAGTACACCCCTGAAAAGGTGAACAGGGCTCCAAGATCACATCCCTATATCTCACAGCAGTCACAGAGCCTCTGTCAAAGACATGGAGGTCTGTGCGACCATCCAACATGATGCCTGCCCAGACCATCAAACCTCCGTTGCCATAGCGGTCTCTTCCTTGGATGTTGGAGGACAGGTAGCGGGTCCCTGGTTCTCTCTAGATGAACGTACGTCGAGAATCAGTGGTTAGGCTGAACCGGGACTCATCAGTGAATAGAACGGTCCCCCATGATCCCTGGTCCAAAGTCGATGCTCTCTGCACCATGATAAACGGGCTCTCCTGTGCGCAGAAGTGAGCGGGACGCAAACAACAGGTATTCTTACAAACTGACTTCTCTCATGTAGCCTTCTGGAAACAGTAACCCTCGAAACTCGGCTTCTTGTGGCCGCATGAAGGCCACGAGAGAGATGAGAAGCTGTTGCACTCCTGTTACGCCTCGCTGTAATGGAAAAATATCGATCTTCATTGGACGTCGTGGCTGTTGAACGACCTTGCCCAGGCTTTCTCTCTACGGATCTCGTATCCTTAAACTGTTTCCATAAGTTGGACACGACGCTGGGCGTTACATTCAAGTCTCTAGCAATCTGCACTTGAGACTGCCCTGCTTTCAGTCTCCCGACTATTCGTCACCTCATTCCATCATCCAAACGTTGGTGGTTACTCATTTTAACTGTTTGCTTTTGAATTTCACCGAATGTTGCAAAAAAACCACCACGAAATCCGCCGAGGTGTGCGAGCGAACGAAGCGCGGAAATTGTCTTAGAAACCTGTTCCTCTAAATACACCGCCCACACGCACGTGTACGTTTACATATCCGACACAAAAGATTTGCATCTTTGTTTGGAAGCATTAGGTTTACCTTTTGTTCGGTACTTTTCGAGAAATTCGACAAAATATACAAATTCTCTTAATTTAGAACACCAGTGTAGAAAAGATCGCTTGGGTATACCGGGAGTGCAATCCCCGTGCTTACTAAAGACAGTAAATCCCATGGGAAAAGAAAATATCATTAGAGTATCCGTGAAATCCATACACACCTTAATGTAGCCCCAGGGCCCGGGGGCTAGTTGATCATAAATAGAAACATAAAATATAATAATTTATAGTGACTAGTGCCAGATAGAAAGCTCTGCTTGGTTACTGCACCTTAGTCGTTCGAGTAAGGTCCAGTAACTATGGGCTAAGGTCCAGTAACTATGGGTCTGTTTCTATGGGCTAAGAAGCCAGTTGAAATCTCACCTCCATCAAAAGAAAAACAAAAATCCTGTAGTACAAAACTCTCATAAGACCAGTATTAACCTATGCCTCTGAAACATGGTCATTGATAGCAAAGGAAGAGAGAGCTTTGGCAATTTTTGAAAGGAGAGTGTCGAGGGCCATCTTTGGTGGTGTCCTTGATAATGATATTTGGTGAGGGAGATACAATTTTGAATTATACAAACTTTTTGAAAATGAAGACAGTAAAATTTGTAAAATTGAACAGAATGAGATGTCATCTTTTGAGAATGGATCCAGAGAGAACGTCATTGAAAGTTTTTAATGCAATCCCTTTTTGTGAAAGACAAAGGGGTAGGCCAAAAAAGAGATGGAGGGACTGTCTGGATTCGGACTTTAGTGCCATGAAAGTCAAGAATTGGAGATCCATGACTGGAGAGAGGGTAGTCTGGGGAAAACTTCTGAAGAAGGCCAAGGCTTACAAAGGGCTGTCGTGCCAATTATGATGATGATAAAGTGACTATATATACACTGTATTGACAAAAGTCACCGGACACCTGGAATAGAAACAAAACAGCATTTATTTTGGGGCCTGACTACAAATTTAAATTTTTAATTTCAAAGTCCACATCCACATGGCTAACTACTAGTGAGTATAGACTGAAATTTATAGAAGGAATGTACTATAGAAATGTGCAAATGCTTTACATCAGGATCTAAACATTGAAGTAGCAGTCATTTTCTTATCCCTAAATATCCATATTTAGAATGCAACATTCTAAATATGGTTATCATCAAGAGTGCAAGTCCTAGGGGACTGAACCATTTTGGCTAGTTAATAATTTTGTGAAGGGGCGACAGCACAGCTCAGTCCCCCAGGACTTGTGCTCATGATGGTACGTATTTAACATTCTAAATATGGATATTTAGGGATAATAAAGTGACTGCTATTTCAGTGTTTAGATTTTGATATAAAACATTTCGCATTTCTATCGGACGTTCCTTCCTTAATTTCAGTCTATACTCACTAGTAATTAGCTCTGTAGTTACCCATATGGATGTGGACTCTGAAATTTAAAATTTAAATTTATTGTCAGACCCCAAAATAAATGCTATATTTCGTTTCTACTCCAGGTGTCCGGTGACTTTTGTCTGTACAGTGTAGTTCTGTGACCCGACAAAATTATGCTTAAAATTATAAGATATTTTTCCCAGAAAAACTACAAAACTTTTAAACAAATATTTTTAAATACCAACCCTTTAGACATTGGCGCTCGGGGCCACCGAACCTGTCGCCCACCCTTAGCTATGCCTCTGAAGATAAGTATGCAACTCTGAAGATAAGTAGCTTTACTCAGTGTTTCGATTTTGATGTAAAACATTTGAACATTTCATTCACTAATAGTTACCTGTGTCACTGTGTAGTTACCCAAGTGGATGCTGACTCTGAAATTGAAAATTTAAATTTATAGTCAGACCTCAAAATAAATGCTGTTTTGTCTCTACTCCAGGTGTTCGGTGACTTTTGCCAGTACAGTGTAGCTGGGGTGGTTAGTAATGTATAGAAAAGAACGGAAAATGGTAGCAGGGCAACTTTTTATATGAACTAGAAGGGAGAAAGAAGGGAGAGAACGCAATTTAAAAAATCACATTTCGATTTCGATATAACGGATGTCCTGATGGCGAGTTACGGATACCGAAAAATCAGAGGCTTGAATGAGAAATATTGTCGTACCCACAATGTTCTCAGTACCTTGCCTCATTCGAATTTCCGATCTGACATCCGATGATGGAGTTTAAATAGTGCGACAGGAAATGAAACAACATCTTCTAAAACCTTTTTATTTTCATATATAAGTAGATTATACAATCAAGAAATTCAATCTCCTTTTTCTTCAAAAAGCTTTAAGAACACTGCATCAAAGATCAACAAAAATAAAATGCCGAGAGAAATATGCAGCACAAAAACACATTCAAGAAAAACGAGTTTGTAATTTATGTGAATAAGCCCGAAATCATTCATTTATCTTGGATAACTAAAATATAAAACTGCTACTTAAGATGCGATTCTCAATTACATTTAGTATATATTTTAAATTTGTTCAGCAAATTTAGTAACTTGTTTTACATTTCATCGGAAATTCGCAATATCATTCATATCTCCAAAACCAAGTATCATATAAAACCAGTCGTAATTTTCCAGTGTAATTCTTAAGCTTTAAATGCAACTTCAATTTAAATGTTGACTAGATATTTAACCAGATTAGTATGATGCTAATTTATTCCTGAGGCAGTACGGTAAATCAAATTTGTATTATTCTTAAAGATTTTATTGATGTATCTTTTTGATGCCAGAGAAAAGTTACAATTATAAATTGTTAACATGAATAAAACCTTAAAAGAGTTCTCAAGAGTTGGATATTGACAATTGATCTACAAATAATTTATATATACAGACAACTTAGGTTTTAGCTCATATATTTTAATATATGGGATCATCAAATAGTAAAAACAAAGTCTGGATCAAGGATGTTAGCATTTGATTGGTGAAGTAATAACTTATGAGGATAGTGGTCACTTGACAAGATTGATAGATCATTTATGAGACTTATTAGAAAAATATCCCTACACTTTCTGAAATTACTCAAAAAATATTTAAAATTGATCATAAAAGCACTTTACAAATCATTTGTATGTATGATTATAAAGAGAGCTACTGTAACAGTAGCGAAAACCGGACATTTTATTTTATTCAGAGATGTAAGATCACAGTTCAGTAAAATATCTTTTACATATGTAGTAGAAATATTTAAAGGTTTAAAGATCTAGACGTTTGTTTGTAGCATTTGAGATCTGAATCCACAAATATTTCAATATAACAGCCGATATAGCTTGTGCAGGTGTTTTAAGTTCATTGTTAACTGTTTATTTGACGTGAAAAAACTCAATCTCGATGAGACATCTTTTTTGCATCCAATAAACTAAATGTTTAGAACAAAGCACTCGCCCAGACAAATTATGTTTGACAGAATGAAGATATAAGCGAAAATAGTTACAAATTATTGTTTTCAAATTAATTATCCGAAATTTTTCATAGGATAAAATGATGTATGGTCACCCATAGTTACTTGGCGAATGAAACTTACACGCTCTGCACCCATACATGTATTATATATAAAATGTTAATTTTTGACTAGACGTGACGAAATGGCGTTCTATTGCTTTTTGCTATAGCCAAAGATAGCAGTCTTAGAAGAGTTGATTAAAGACATGGTCTATATAGAAATTTAGACTTGAAAAGTTGTACAAGTAACTTGCATTGAAAACATATACCTCTAGCTGATTAAAACAATTTTCTGTATACATTGAAGTAACAATTTCTATTGATCCCCCTTCTTTTGGTTGGATAATTTCGTATTTATATAGTAGAAAACTGATGTGACACATTAACAGATAAGAAATGACGTGATATAAAAGATTGATGTGGTATCTATAAAACATGTTATAAGAAAAGAAAAAGATCTATAAGAAAGAAAAATCTGATTTCAATATAGTTTTGAGTTTGCAACAACAGAAAAGGTTAGAAAGCATGATTGATACATAAAATAGATTTTAGAGAGTTAATTCCTATCTATCAATTTGAATGCGGTTTTTCCAGAAAAAGGTCTACTGTCAAACCAAATATAAAAATATCCGAGTTTCCAAATTCTGATTGAATTGTTTTTGTCTTTAAAACTAGTAGCTTTCAATAAATTAATAACAAATTTGAATAATGCAGGTTCAAATTGAATTGAATTTTAAATTAATCGGTTTTGGATAACTTTCTACCTCTATAAAGTTTTTATAAATTACATTAAATTCCAAATTGAATACATTATACATTAAAGGAGTCAAATTCGATGAAAAATGGTTAGCGTTCTGAGAATAGTAAAAATGAATGCCACACTGAGAGTAAATGCACAGAACGTCTGATGGTTGATATAACATTTTATATAAGTCGATCGGCAAAATCTCTTTAATTTCCAAAACATTCTAAATTTTTTAGAAAACTTGAGGAATTAAACTCTTTTGCTTATTCAAGTCAGTGGTTTCTAATGTCATTACACTGATAATTAGCTGACTGAACGATTCTGAAATTTTAATGCCACATTTAGGTTTTCTAAATAAGACTATTCAAATAAGATTTTCGGGAAAGCTATATGCATATTTTTGAAACATGAAACTATATATGTACTTCCGCTGCCATATTTTTGCTTTTTTTTCATTCACATACTCGGACTTTTTCTTTGAAAATAAGAAATTTTACTTTGAAACATTGAAAACACTACGTTTATTCAGCATTGTTAAGGGCCCGATTGCACATAACTGTTTAGAAACATAGAAAAAATATTATAAATGCATTTATATATATTAGCTCCTTTTTTACAAAATTTCCGGATTGAACTAATGAGTTCTGACAAATAGATAAGGCTTGCGGTTTTACGTGATACAGATTAGGAAACATTGTTTCAGTTTATGTAGTCGACAAAGACGTAGAGGACTAAATTGTCATGCCCTAAAGTATTGCTACACATAAAAAGAAGTACATAATCACAGTCTTATCACAGGTGCCTTAAAACTAAGTATTTATTACTGTTGATTCACACTTTAACTGTCCAATTATGATTACAGCTTATCTTGATCTAAGAAAAAGTTAAAATTGCAAAATCGCGAATGCTTATTAATGTTTATAGTTTTACTGTCAAGTTCTAGAAAGCATTTAAATCTTTTTTCAGCCTTTTCAATTTATACCCATACTTTTAATCTTCTAAGAGAGAATAATTCGTATTTTAATAAATAATACTCTAAATAAGTTTGCTTGTTACGATAAACAATCTTAGTGATGCAGAATAACGAAAAAACATACACTAGTTTTCAAATAACAGTGAGGAATGAAAAACTCACTATTTTTGTAGCTAGACTTTCTATACTAGTTAGGTAAATAACATGTACAGTATTAGCATTTTACTCCGTTCAATGGAACATTTGAAATTCCTACACAAGGCATGATAAAAGATTGAATATAAAATAAAGTAGTCAACCGTAAAAATGAAGTGAATGAAACAATTGTACTAGACAGAAATATCTGTTTTGTTCTGCAGTTCATACATATCAGAACACAAACTCTATACCTATGTATTTATGCCTTTCAACAAAACAAGTGCCACCGGTAATGCTGAAAATGTATTCAATTTACAAATGCCATTTAGTAAAGTTTTTAAGTTTAACAAAGTTGTCAGTCTCAGGTTGCTCATGTTATGAGCTTGGCAATCTCATTTCCTAGATGTGCGTTTCTAGTTCTCTCTTTTTAGTTGATAATAGTTGACTCAAATTTTGGGGCACAATAAGGAACCTAGCAACCACAACGATAAGCTCCTGTCGTTAGCTGTTTATTTTGATTTAAATCGGCCTTTTCCCATTGAAGCCTCTCCATTTCATCGAACTTGCTGGCCTGAAAAGAAACAAACACTCAATATTGCATACAAACTGTATTCCCTTACATATTTAATTTGTTCAAAACAACGTTTAAAAAGTCCAATGCCGACGATGTCAATCTACTTATTTTCTATATACATTTACTCAGTACATACTAAACATACAGGTTTGAAATTTCTTTGAATACTCATAATAGACATTTACTAATGAACTGAAGTAGAAATTTAGTATATATTATATTGTATGTAACATTAAAAATACACTGCTGGCCACCCAAATTGCAACACCAAGAAAGACAAGAGATATCACAACAAAATTTATTTTGTAGATAACATGTTGACCAAGTATCAAATGATTAAATTTATAGACTTCTGTGAAGTGTGGTTCCTGCCAAAATCAGTAGCCAGAGTAGCCGCCATTGTTGGAGATCACCGCTGCCACACGCCTCGGCATTGATTCAAAGAGACTTTGGATGTGTTCTTGGGGTACAGCAGACCAAGCAGCTTCCACACGTTGCCAAAGTTGATCTGGTGTGGCAGCTGGGGATGTATTCTGGGTCAATCGTTGAGCAACCATGGACCACATGTTTTCTATCGGCGAAAGATCCGGAGAGCGAGCTGGCCAGGGAAGCAATTCAATCTGGCGATTGACGAAGAACCCTTGGACAATGCGTGCCACGTGTGGTCGCGCATTATCCTGTTGAAATATGGCTGTGGGCAAGCCCTGAAGGTAAGGAAGGACAACTGGCTCCAACACCTCGGAGATGTAGCGCTGGCTGTTTAAAGTACCGGCAATGCGTACTAGAGGACTGCGAGAGTGATATCCAATACCGCCCCATACCATAATACCCGGTGCAGGACCAGTGTGGCGGTGCATAACGCAGCTGTTCAGCATCCTCTCTCCACGGTGTCTCCAGACTCGAATCCGACCATCGTGGTGTTGCAGACAGAAGCGTGACTCGTCAGTAAAGACAATTTCATTCCATTCTGCCGTCCACATCCTTCTTTCATCGCACCATTGGCGGCGGAAACGTCTGTGGTTCTGCGTCAAGGGTAGACGAAGCAATGGACGTCTTGCGGACAGACCATTCTGCTGTAAACGGCGTCGAATGGTACGCGCAGACACTGGATGATGCGGTACAGACTGAATGTGCTGTGCTATGGTTCGTGATGTGGCTGAGCGATCCGTCACTGCCACACGCACAATATGCCTGTCATCACGTGAAGTGGTGCACTGAGGTGGATGCGATCGAACACGTCGGTCCGTCGTACCCTCCTGCATCCAACGATCACATATCCGCATTACAGTTGTTTGGTTTCGTCCAACACGACTACCGATTTCCCTGAAAGATAATCCACAATCTCGGTAGGCCACTATCCTTCCTCTGTCGAACTCGGATACTTGATCAAAAGATGATCGCTGTTTTCTACGAGGCATAATTGATCGTTTTTTTGAAAAAACCACAAGAAAAACACAATTGCCGTACTTGAAATCGTCGAAATCTCCAAGCCTTAAATAGCGCTTTGAAGTGGCGCCACAGGCGCGCGTGATGTGCGTCTGCGCTGAAATTCTAATCATTTGCATATCTCACCTCCGCTAATGCATGTTGTAAATTTCATATTATTTGCATGCTTCCTTCAGGGTGTTGCATTTACGGTGGCCAGCAGTGTATTTTATAAAAGTTAATTAGAAAGTCACAAGATTCACCCTTTTCTTGTTTTTAAAATATTTGTAGAAAACTTATTTCTCTACATATAACAAAACGGTTACGTCAGTACAATCTATGATGCTGTGCAAAGTTTTCCTTTCTAAATTTTGGTAGTTTCGTAGAGGTCTATCCAGAATAAATACTCATTTTGAGAAAATTGAGTAGAAAGTTCAAAATGTATTTATGTAATTGAGTTAATAAATAGTTTTATTTATATTTTTAAAACTTATAATAGGAGTGGACATAATATGAAGAATATTGGAAAGAGCATAAAGTAGACTATCCTAATCTTTTAAAATCGATATTTTTGAAAATTTTTGATTCCGACTCCTTAAGTGATTAATCCAAAGAAACATTTTACTAACCGGAGCTTTTCCTCAACGGACCATACAACAATGACTTTTATTTTTCCAAAATAAATCTTACATAGTTGTAACTCAATTCATGTTTTGCACCCTATATCACGAAATTTTTGTATTTGGAAGTACCGATCGAGGGAAGGTAGTTGAATTTACATCGCACTGGAGCAACACATCGGGCTATTCGCGAGGGTCCGGGATCAATCCCTAAGGGAAATATCCCAGGTTACCTCGTAATTTTGAGTTATGGTCAGGTGATGAGGTCAACACCTGAGCTGACACTCCACTCTTCAAACTTCCACATCATGCCAAAGTGAAGACATTTGAAGCCACGACAGATTTAACGTTCAGCAGCCTCTATGAGAGAGATTTTCAGAGTAAACAAACAAACCAGGTGGAAAGTGAAGATTTTACTAGCGCTACCCAAACGCTCTTGCATGATACATATCAGGGTTACCTTAAAATGTAGTCTATCGCCCCTTTGGCGAAGGTTGACTTTTAATCTAATTGTCAGTGACCAATCAAACTCTCGTATATTAATTCGGAATTCTTTTTTTGGAAATTTTGTTAGGCAAAGTGTGAAATAGCATGAAAAAACCATGCCAAGAAGAATACGTACAGGACACACTATCGCCTCAGACACACTACCTCCACCCACATTTAGCTTGGCAGAAAAAGCCTTCCATAGTCCACCTCATACACCTCATAAAGTCCCATAGTTAACCTCTGACATGGTTAAATTGCTCTCTATATTATATTATTCATCAGTAGCGTAATGTAACCGGGGCACAATGACGTGATGTGGAAGTTTGGAGAGTGGAGTGCCAGCTCAATTGTTGACCTCGTCATCTGACCGTGGTTCAAAATTACGAGGTGTCCTCGAATCCCAAGATAAGATCAAAAGCAAAAAAATAATAATAAAATTTAAAAAAAAATCGAATGCTTAGCTTTATACAGCCTTGCAAGTCAACTAAATTCGCCGTCGTTTCTTTCCCCTAGAGACAATAAAATACGCATTATTTTCAGCCCTAAATTAAAAAAGATCATTAGGCGTAATTGTACATAATACTGGCAACTCTGTGCGTGATCTAAGCACTGTCAGATCTTCAGGCTGTCTTTTACAAAGCGGGAAAATGATAGAGAACAGGTAGAGATTGATAGACCATGTACGAGGACCAACTACGCATATTACCTGGACTGGATTCTGGACTCAGTAGGAAGCATGGAGTAGCGGAGACGATTCTGTGCTCAAGGCACGTATTGCGCATGACAAACGACATTAACAAATCGCAATAAGAAACCATTTTAGGTTGAAAGGACGGGGCATAAGCATTCCCTGGTTGGTATTTGCTGTGAAAGTGAAGGACGTTAAAATAGAAACCGACACTTCACTCAGATTTAAGTTAAAAAAATTCGCTTTTGTTTCAGGTTTTATTGATTTTTATGTATTTTCTCCACCGAATTCCGCTTTTTTTATTGAGTGGTGTCGAGCTTCTCGACTTCAGTAGACGCTGTTCACTGTTACATATAATACGCTCTCTGATAAGGTTTTGATGTTCCTTACCCGTATTTCACGTTGCTCTCTTATTTTTCTCGCAAGTTCAATGAAAGCTTCGTGGATGTTTTCATTATTTTTACAGCTGCACTCGAAGAATGGGATATCGAAAGTCTCAGCCATCTAGAAAAACAATTGAAAGGTGAATAAAAGCTTAAATGCATCCATGGAAACAGATAATTAGATTTTGTTGTATTGCGATTGATTTCACAAAACAAGAAAAAGTTATAATTTCTCTCGAATCTTTATTACTTCAATCTCAATTTTATAATTTCTTAAAAATATAGGTATCTTAAAAATTGTACTCCTTTGAAGATATTTTCAAATCACCACTTTGCAGAAATAAAATAATTCTATCCTAATAATCGCTGGTTTATTCTCTGAAAAATAAACTACTTTAATATTTTATTAAAATTGCTTGAGTCTAGTATTTTTTAAAGTTATGGAAACCACAAGTGTGTTAGTTTCAAATAGTCTTTCTGTTAGTTTAAAATTTTAATAAAATATTTCTTATTAAAAGTAAAAAGATTCTCAATCTACAGATCTAGTCTACTAATCTTAGGCTGGGCGCACACTTACCAAGCAAAACTGCTTTAACACTGCAAGTGGTTTCGACGAGATGTCTCGTCCATCAAAATCTGATCAATTTTGCCAATGACGAAATATTTCGTCATCAAGATATTGCCGATTTTTTGATGATCACGAGATCAAGATCTGGTCAATTTTCTTCTAATGATGAGATATCTCGTCCATCACGATCAGTTCAGTTTTGCTAATGACGAGATACCTCATCGAGGCGACCCCCAGGAGGGTTAAACGCTTCTGCTTGAATATGCTCAAACATGTTCTTCAATGATTAAATATAGTTATACCGCACACTCATCGCACGCTCATTAGACAAACGCTGTAGAGCACAATTAAGTAAGCTTTAGCAGGATTGAGCAAAAAGCAAAAACGCTGTACAGCATGATTAAGCACGCTTAAATACGGTTGAGCCAAAGGCAATACACTGTCTAGCACAAACTAGCAAGTTGGGACCACAGACGTGAAATATAAGTAGATTGAGCATTGCTATCGAGAAGAGCTTCAAAACGTGTGGCCAACATATCGACTAGTAGTCACGTGACTGCTCTGTGAAAATTTGACTTGACTGCCCGATTTGGCATCTTATCACCTCGTTGGACGATATAACATCTTATGAAAGGGTAGATGTGTGAATGAGCTTTTCTATAGAGCAGCGACAAAAGTATGGTGGAATCGCCAAAGTCAACTGCTATATCGCTCGGACCAATCAAATGATAAATCAATGGATGAGCGTCTTCCGTCGCGTGGACCACCCGGTAGACGAAAGTAGTCTAAGGGTCATGTTGCTACTGGATTTGGTCGTATGACTGATCACATAAAAGGTTACCATTGCTCACTCAATTTTGATATTATTTGAAGGCAAAACATTTGATTGTGCACATGTGCTTTTTGTAATCATGTTAGAAGAGTGGGTGTGGTATACCTATCTTTAGTCATTGAAAAACTGGGTTAAGTATATTTAAGAAAAAACGCTTTGCCCTAAAGCAGTTTTATCAGTTCTAGGTATATAGTCAAATTATAGCTG
Source organism: Meta bourneti (assembly GCA_933210815.1). Classification (NCBI taxonomy): domain Eukaryota; kingdom Metazoa; phylum Arthropoda; class Arachnida; order Araneae; family Tetragnathidae; genus Meta; species Meta bourneti. The sequence continues at coordinate 34,022,994 of OW119934.1, forward strand.
TAGATCGCCTGAAAATACTGACTTCATAAGCTTGATATTCAAATGCTGGGAAAGGTTATTCTAATATAAAATCGTGCAATAAGTAGTTTAAATACTCTAATTTAAATATTTTTCTTTTGCTGGATACAAAAGAAAATGATGTGTAGCTCATTAAAACTTTTAATAAAGGAAGTGGCGGCTTAGGACATGAGACTTAATACGTCGTTAAATATTTATAAACGTAATTTAAGAAAACTAGCAACACAAGATTGCTATTTATTGAGTGACAGCGCTATTATTCATCCAATTAGAAGCTACTAAAACTACTATTCAAGGGAGATATTAAATGAGCACCCAATTACATTTCCCTACATGTTAAAAAGAAAATCTCCACTAAAGTAGTTTTTAAAACTTGTAAATTTAGAGGTAATTGCGTTTTGCGCCCCGGAGAGAAAACTGACAAGAAATGTCATATGGAGAGGCCATTTTCACGTGCATGAAACATTCATCTCAGAATGTCTTAATTTCAAATTTTATTTTCCTCCTAGGCCTTTTTCTTTGTATTCAGCTATGAAAGGGATTTTCAGTGTCAGCAAACAAACCAGACGGAAGACGGGGATTTAATTTCCTTTTACCGAAATGTCTCCCCATGATACATGTCGGGATTACTTTAAAATGTAATTTATCGCCATTTGGGTGACGTTTGGCGTTTAAGCTAATCGGCATTGACTAATTTACTAGCATAAAGCAATTCGGAATTCATTCTTTGGAATTTCTATGAAGCGGCGTGCTCAAATCGAATTCGAAAAACAAAACCAAGAGATGTCACTTTCGGAATACGCACAGAAAGCATGCTCACCCCTAAACAAAACCATTTAACTTTACAGAAAAGTCTGTCAAATAAAATATAGCAAAAACCACAAAACCCCTCTTTTAAACCTCCGAGTGGTTTCGACGAGATATCTCGTCCATCTAGATCTGATCACATGTGCCAATGACGAGGTATCTCGTCATTAAGATATAGTCGATTTTCGATGACGAGATCTGGTCAGTTTCCTTACAATGACGAGATATCTCGTCCATCAAGCTCTGGTCAGTTTTGCTAATGATGAGATACCTCAAAGAGACACAACCACCAGGAGGGTTAAAAACTACATATTTTCTAAATGTTAAAGCTCTGATAAAATAAATTATCTATAATAAATACTTTTAATTTCTTTTCATTGCATACCTTTTGTCCCTTTTCAAAATCAATCACTCTCATGTGACTGGCGTCACATTTGTTTCCCACTAAAACTTTAACGACATCTTGAGATGCATTCTGAAAGAAAGAATTATTCTCAGGTTTTGAATCATTAACGTTGAAATACAAGTTAGAGAACACGAAAACGCAAATGAGAAAATATACTCACTTCTTCTACGTTCCTGAACCAGTAAGTTAAATGATTGAAGGAATCCATGTTCGTGACGTCATACATTACTAGAATTCCCTAAAACAAATGATAAAAATATCAGTCAGACGTTGTTAGAAACGAAGGTAAGAAGATAAAAAGAACTTAATTTAAATTCCGTCTTATGGTGAGAAATTAAATCATTATAAAATAGTTGAAATGACAATAATGATGAGTTAAGTATTTTTAAGGAACACTAATTTCCACTAAGAGAAACGAAATAAAAAACTTCTGGAACTTCGTATACACAGTGGTGCAACTATGGAGGGGTTCGGTAGGGAAACTCAACCACCTGTTTGATTTTTTTTTTACTAATACGGCTCCACTTTCCTTACTCTACAAATTTTATTGTTATTTAAAAAATTATTTTTTGAGGAAAATAATTTGAAAAGAGGAGGAAAATTAATTAACAATTTTCAAGAAACTTATGACTTACAAAGATTTTAATTTATAAAGGTTTTATTCCCATACGTAATGATAACATATTCATTTTCAGTTTTTATCTCTGTGTTTTGATCTATTTGGTTTATAGCTTTACGGTCATTTTTGCTTCGCAAGTGTTACGGCTACGGCTTAGAGTGGAATCTGAACCTCTGCGACCATCCTTGACTAGACCGGATTCGAACATACAGCCTGTTAAACCGAAGGCCAGAGAGACCTACTTGACCGCCACACACAACTGTTAGAAACGCTTAAAAATGTTAAAGCAAGAAAAATTCATGTTTCATTTTAAAAGCGCTTTTGCTGTTCACGTATGCCTACTATATATTTTCTACAGAACTTTTTTAAGTAATACTTTTTAACATTAATATGATTGGTTGTTTATTTGTTCACTGATACTGTTTTGGACTTTTACTTCTAACAAATTAATAATGTATCCAATAAATTTGGAGGACCGGTAGGCCGGTTGGAAAAGTAGCAGATTAGCAACCGGAAGGTCCGATTTCGAAACTAGGTCCAACCAAAGACCGTCGTGTACATGGGGGCTGGTGAACGATAAATCTGTCGTGACCTCAAATGTCCTCACGCTGGTGTGGTTTGCAGAGTGGGGGGGGGGCAGCTCAGGTGTTGACATCGTCATCTGATCATGATTCAAAATTATGAGGTACTGTCCTTGGATCTTCTCTTCGGGATTGATCTCAGACAGTAGCCAGTAGCCCGTTGTATTTCTCCAGTGAGACATTAATTCAACTACCTACCTGCCTACCTGAACTTTTAATGTATTCACTTTTTAAGATTGAAGTTATTTGCATATTTTTATTTTCCACCGAGAAGTTTTCACTATAACCAAAAAGGAAAATGTATGTTAATTTTAATAGTATTTAGGCAATCGCTTCTAATTCTCTTTCCTTCTGAGCGCTTGGGAAGGGTTGATTGGTTTAATCAATGCAGTCAGGTCTGAGAATGAATCTACGAGTTGCGAGGATCTGCCCGTCATGCGGTGAGATATTTATTAAGTTGTATTTGTGTCGAGAAATTAAGGTTAATGTTTGAGCGGGTCTCCTATGAATTTCTTTTCAAAATCTGTTAATAGTTCGCAAAGGTGTCACATATCATAAAGGAATTATGTTTGTCTTAAAAATAAATCACTGAGTTGACGAAGTTTTTATTTTTAAAAATCATTTTAATCATATTGTGATTAAAATACCTTTTTGAGCCCTGGAACCAACTGCTTCAAAGATTAACGTAGCATAATTTGCAGTGAAGGTTAAGCATTTTTATTTATCGCATCTTGTTTAAAAATCCTTTACATTTTTTATGAACATCTTTTTATTTCTGAGAGGGATTTTCACAGTGTAAGCAAACAAACCAGACGGAAGACTGGTATTTTATTTCCTGTTGGCCAAATGTTCCCGCATATTACTGATATGGGGTTACCGTAAAATGCTGTTTACCGACGTTTTGGCGATGTTTGGCGCTTGATCTAATTAGCGTTGACCTATTAACTGTAGTATATCAATTAGAAATTCAGTCTTCGGCATTTCTATTGATGACGTGTAAAACAAGCGTCAAGTAGCGTCACCTCCGAAGCCCGTTCCGACACGAAAACACTACCGTAACCTACATTTCGCTTGACAAAAAAGCCTATCATAGATACCCAGTAAATTTATTCTCCGTGATTAATTTTAATTGAATCCTCGATTCCTTTCCAAAAATTTATAGACTAGGGTAACAGAACATGGTATGGGACTTTCGTTTAATAATTAAACCCAATAAGCGATCTGTGAAAAAACATCCACAGCAAAGAGCTACTTGAATGGAATGACTTTCGCTTCTTCATGTTGTCTACGTCTACTTTGACTCTTGTTGCGGACAAAACGAGCACTAAATATTCCAGCGAAATAATTGTAGACAAGGGGCAGACAGTGTTAGTGATCCATGAATGCGTGAATAATTAACCAGGCCACCACATGATGGATATGATACCTTAGACTCAGACGTTACACTCAATGGGCATGAAATTGTTCCATTACTCCGATCTTTAATCCATCGAGATAGAGACATGTTCATTAATATTTTAACTGAAGTATTTCTAGATCGCGAGAGAGAAAAGGGAGAATAATGCTTTTAAGATATAAATTTAGAGGTAGAGTTAAATTTATATAATCCATAAAATCTATCGGTATAACTTAAGAAAGGTATAACATGCAGCATTCATGGGCTAAATTTTACCGTGTTCATACTTCATCTCGTCCTCGATAAAAAGCTTGCTGCATCATGTTTCAAAATTTAATTTAAAAAATAAATAGTATCTCCAAATTTTTATTAAAAAAAACTTCAGCATTCCAATGCATTTCAAAACAAGAATCTATAATTGATAATCTTTAGTATAAACTTGCAATTATGAGCATATATTTTAAAATACGAAACTAATAAAATATGAAATGTTATAAAAAATGACATTTCCCCCACAATATTTTGTTTTTAGCTACCTCTACCTTTGGGTTTTCCTATTGAATATTTGATCTCTGTTTTTCACTGTATCATTCCTCAAAAAGAATCTTAGAGGAAATGTTAATTTTCTTTTCTCAGATTGAATGCAAGAAATTCCTGGTAAGGAATCTGCGACTCAAAATGTTTATTTTTTTATCGCTTATCAATTTAGCAGATAATTCATTTTGCGTGATCTTCGAGAAACTCCAAAATGGTTGACACCGTTCTTGTTATCTGCTGACAAAAGAATTTTGAACCCCTGAGGTCATTGAATCACAAAATACTCGAAATATCATAGCATATACGAGCAAAGAAAGCGCAAATATTTTCTTGGGGTAAAATTTTGTATAATTTAAAGGGAAGGTTGAAATATTTACTCATCATTAAATGAAGTAGTTAATTTGAAAAGTTACTGAATTAAACGTTACTCACGAGCATATTCCTTTTTACATAATACTTATAAGATTACGTCATAGAGATTATGAAAGCTTCTTTAACGTAAATATTACCTTAAAGGTATTTTGTTTTAGGAACAGGACAAAGGTTTAATGAGGACATATGAAAACGGTTGACACTTGAAAGAATATGGGTTGGCAGTTTTAATTAACGTCACACTGGTGCAACACAATGGGCTATTGGCGACTATCCGGGATCAATCCCGAAGGGAAAATCCGAGGACGACACCTCTTAATTTTGAACCACGGTCACATGACGAGATAAACACCTAACGCCTGAAAAATAAAATAAGTAATAGAAAAATAGTAGCCTGTGTATTGTGTTCTAAATATAATTTTTTTACAATTATTATTATTATTATTATTGTTTATTAATAATGTTCACAAATTAATGTAAAATATAAAAGAATTTAAATATTTTGAAACCTTTCGTTACTTAAAATATATAGAAGAGTCGATATAGATATGCTATAAACAATTGCATAGAAGTGACTTTATTTTATTTCTGGTGGTATGCAAGCATTAGGGGAAATACTGTGACTTGCCATATGGTTCAAGTCACTCTCCGACACAACGTAATCTTAGTAAGTGTTTCGTTCCTATTTTTAATTTTTGAAATTATGTCTATTTAGATTTGCTAGTTCTAAAGTCCAATAAAGCTGTATTGACTCATGAAAAGTATATGCTTAAGGTAGAAAGTTTACAATAAAATATAGGTAATTTTAAAACGAGAGCGTAATAAACTGATAAAACATATTTTCCCATTATTTTAAGAGTTATAGGTCGTCTCTATATTTGTTTTAAAACAGAAAATAAATCCATTTTTACATTATTAAAGTGCATTCCGTTTCCATAGCTACTATGGAATGATTTACGTTGTTTTTATTTCTAAGTTCACTGTCACATGACTCGATTATATTCATTTATTACATCGGTATAAAATAAATAGATTAAGAAAACTGACAAATGATGCTGTCGGATACTTATGTAGGTTGTTTTTTATTAGATGGACATAAAAAACTAGATTTAGAAAAAAGCCAAATTGCATGGTTGGATAGCTGGGTAGGTTGTTTATTTTGAGAAGAGGCAATACAACGTCTACTCACAGATAATAACCTCTTACAGCCGACACGTTCGTAGAATGTTAGAGAAGAATGACCCAAGATGGATCGATATCGTATCAAATCAACATTAAGTGCAGAAAGACTCAGAGCACTCACACATATATACCACTGGGTATAGTTGGTAAGAGCAAACACGAAAATGTTTATTTTGTTTCCACATATCATAGGTCTATTTATTTGATACCTAGTATATTGCAGTACCACCAACTGTGCTTCAGATACCAAGGCCTCGTAAAGAGAAAGAAAAACTTCAATATACACCCTGCTAATAAAGGAGCAGCGAAAACATGTTCTGGAGAAAACACGAAGCTATATTAGGGTTTTATTTTTGCAATTCTTGGTTTAGCAGAATTTATCAAAGTTTTGGATTTATTTATGAAATTACATTTGAATTTACCAGTAGATCATGCATTTTATTACATACGGATTTCATTTAAAGTGCTCTGACACTCGGAATTGTGCGTTTCATTTTATGACAATATACAGAATTAACAGACCCATTGCATAGCATTTGAGCTGAAGTTTCTTTATTGTTAATGGCTATTGATAGTGCAGCATAATACGCACATTTTTATACCTTATTTGAATTAATTTATAATGTATATAGCATCAATATGCATTTCTCCGAATGATATTAAATCGATCAAAATAATATTTCGTGTACATTTTGTTGGTGTTAATGCTTATATACTAGCAGAATTATCCGACGTTGCGCGGGTTAAATTGGTTTCAATATTACTTAATGTTATTCCTATGGGGATTTGGAATTGTTTTTAGCCTCCCTCTGCAGACCCAGAACAAACCTAATGGGTTAATATGTGGTCTATGTTTCCCGCAGGATTTTAAGTTAAGTGTACCAAATTTGGTGTGAATTGGTCAGCGATTGTAATGATACACAATGTTATTCCTATGGGAATTTCGATTTGTTTTTAGCTCCCTCTGTAGATCTATAAAGTAGGTAGGTAGGTAATTTAATTAACGTCACACTGGAGCAACACAAAGGGCTATTCTATAAAGTAGGATAAAGTATATGACAGAAAGTAGATACCTTAGGTAGTTACCACAGTTAGCTTATGAAGGTCCATTCAATTAATTACATCACATTAACTTCAAAGGCGATTCGGTGTATTGGCATTTTATGTCTTAGTCGCGTTCACTTACATTTTCTTTTGTTTTCTGATTGTATCTTCCAGATTTCTCATTACATTCTCTCATAAGACTTCATTAGATCGGCGAGATCTTTCGAGTATTTTTAGCAGTATTTTATAGCTCAAATCAAGCACATTTAAGCGAATCGCGGAAATTCGTGAATTAATCCAGTAGCGGTTGATTTATATTGTTGACATTCGTTTGTACTATTCGTTAATATACAAATAGTCGGTTTGCAGCAGAAACTCATTAACAGACATTTTTTCGGAACCTCCAAAGACTTATTTTTCATGACGATGAGAAATACATTGTCATATTGCAATCTGTTTAGAAGGTACAGAACACTATCAATATAATTACAAATTTATTTTTTTTACCTAATAATTGATATTTAGTCTTTAAATAGCTGTTCAGTAAAATTTGTGTTTCGTTGGTTAATGCGTTTCTGCTCTAAGCCCACGAAATAATGTCGATTTCTTTGCCACATACGTTAGTGAAATATATACATACATGTCCAAAAAATAAGGATAAAGCAATTCTAGATTAATCCAGCGCCAGGTACCAATACCGAAGCACCTGAAATGACAAATGAATATAATGCTATTCCACAAGTATATGGAATAAACTAAGAACATCCACATGCCTCGTGGTGCATGTTATGTTAAGGTATACAGGAACTAAAAAATTAAAAAAATACTAAGGTGAACATATTGTAGTCTAATTATTGCGAAAAAACATTTTTGATCTGTTAATCCTACACGAAGTTTCGATGAGATATCTCGTCCATCAAGATCTGACCAAATATGCTCATGACGAGATATCTCGCCATCAAGATATTGCCGATTTTTCGATGATGACGAGATCAAGATCTGGTCAGTTTTTTTTCTAATGACGAGATCCCATCCTTCAAGATCTGGTAAGTTTTGTTAATGACGAGATGCCTCGTCGAGACAACCCCCAGGAGGGTTAAAAGCAGTGTAATAGGGAATGTGGTGGCCTTTGTCCCCAATGCAGACATAACAACGTACTGAAATACTTTGCACAAGGCTATCCAAGAGTTCTTGTGGTAAGGAGTCTCATTCGCGCACTAGAGCACATCTTTGCTCTTGCGCTGGCCTTGGTGGTGTTGTGCAGGCTGCAATGTGACTTCCTGAAGCATCCTAAGCATGCTCTATTGGGTTGAGATCAGGTGACCTTCTTTGATACTAATTCAGCATTGACCTTATTTTTTGGACGCATGTGTGTATATAGATGATAAATTCAAAGCATGAAAGTACTTACCATCGCTCCTCTGTAATAAGCAGTTGTCAAAGTTCTAAACCTTTCTTGACCTGCAGTATCCCTGAAACAATATCTCATGAAAATTAGTACATTGCATCACAAAAATACTTCTCTAATAACAAGAAAATATATTCGATAACGAAAAGGAAATTAAAAATTTAAGTAAAATTTAATGGAAACTATCTAAATCGCAGAAGAAAATGCAAAAAATACGACAGATATTCTTCAAGGAATAGGAAACGGAACTGTTGTTGAAAATAAAGGGAGATATTTTTCTCTCAGTTGGGGCTGAAATAAGTCATTTCTCAGAGCTACAGTTCTTGAACAGATGAAGTAGAACTTTTCTATAAGAACGTCTTCGGAAAAGAAATTCCGAGGATCTTTTGGTGAAGAAATCTATTCAGAGAATCTTAATACCTTAAGAGCTTTAGCCTTCGCTTTGGCTAAAACTCTTAAGACAACATTATTTGCATCAGAAAGGTGGAAAGGAAATCTATATGCGAGTGGCAGTGGATCTCTTAGCACAAAGACTGCATGCGCAATAAGAGTAGTTGAATATACAGATTACTTATTCTCCTTCTTATTTCCTTATTCCTTCTTATTCTTATATATGGGAGTACATGATAAAGAGGTTTTGAAAGGCTTAATCTTATTCACCCCTTCTGTATCATAAACACATAGCCAAGAAAAATCTTTGAACCTTTGGAATATTATCATAGGATAATTTTAGTATCGAATCTATGAAACTTAAATGGCTTAGCTCCACTATTAAAACTGTTACAAAGCATTAAATAGAATGCAGATAATGACAAAAGGTTGCTTTGTTTTCAGGATAGTTTATTTTTTATTTCAGAATCGGACTTAAATAATAACCAGTATTAATAGTACCCAGTTAGAGTAAAATTTCGGTCGGTTGGTTTCGGGTTTTATGGCGTAAGGGCCATATTTGGTCAGGCTGCGCCAAACACAAGACAGACAACACAATGAGGGAGGAAGAAAAAGAAGGGTTGGTGAGGGTAAAAATGAAAGGGAGGAAAGATCACTCGGGTACCTTGGGGTTGTGATGCCAGTACACACCTACAGAGAGTATGTCCTGGGGGTAAAATTTAGGTTGGATTCAAACGTTAGTTTCAAATTTAAGCCAAAAGCGAGAGAAAATGTGAAAACTTTTATGCTGAAATTAAATAAAAACCAACCCGAATAAAACATGTTCTTCTGTAAACAGGTATGTGCTATACATTTTCTCCTAACATTTAAATAAAAAAAACCAGAATAACTTATCCGGGAGATATGTAACTGAAATCAAAATACTGAAAGAAATAAAACGTTTCATGGTTCATCGTTACTTAAAGCAAAGTAAACTTAGAAGACCTTGAATTGATAATGAGAAAATAAATAAAAAAATAGTATTTACTCAGTTTCTTGTAAATTTTAATATTTCTTAAGAATGTATTACATTGGTTAATGTAGATTTAAAAAAATTACTGGTTACTTTACCTGATCTGTTTATAAGTATTTTTACTCTTTATAAAAATGTGTTATATTTGTGAACACAAGTTCATATTTAATTTTAGTATATTTATTACCTTTTTAGATGAAAAGTGGTGAAACTATGGAACCAAGAATGGGGATAGGAATAAAAACTAATATGTGAAAATAACAAACATATTTGGTTTAAAATACAGTTAATATATATATTTATTTATCAAATTAATTTCAACTAGGAGTGCATTTAAAGTATGACTAAAAATAAAATTACAATTCCTATTAACTTACAGACTGATTTGTCATACGCGGTTGGTAACAGAATTTGTTCCAACTGCCTTGTGTACACTGTTTACTGTTTAAAAAAGAAAACAAACGAACGCAACTCAAAACACATATTAATAAAGAAACGAAAAATAACGTGAAAGACGTAATCGTATGACGAATATCGCACTGATTGATTAAATGAAACTGTCAATATTATTGTATAAAAGGTAGGTACCTTTACAAATCGACTACAAATTCTTAATCTTCACAGAATACAATACCTTTGTTCATGACTAATAGTGGATGGGAGCAGCATAAAACAGTTCGAGTAAACACATATTTAGTTAAATATTTAATTTTGTTTTGTGGATGACATTCACAATTTGCTCAGATACAAAGCAACGGTAATAACACGTTGCTCGCATTTGCTGATTGTTGGAACACAAAATTGATCTTTGTCACCAATATAAAAATGATTGTTAACAGCACGACACAGTATGAACAAATAAACACGTGCTTGAATGGATATTTCCAGATTCGCTTTGAGGGTTACCATGCACAATATGCGCAGACACGAAGCAATAGTAATAACACTCTCGCAGCATTTGTTGATTGCTGTCGTAAAAAAGATCATTGTCACCGATGCAAGGATGATTGAAGACTGTTTATAGTAGTATGAATAAATGAAACAGTATGAATAAATAAACTTATGTAGAGCGCATATTCAGTTTCGTTTTGAGGGTTGACGGGAACGATTCACGCAGACGGTAAAAGAAGCGCCCACATTGCTCGGAATCGTCCGAGAGGGATTTTTAGTATAAACAAATAAGGCGAAATGCGAAGAATTTATATGGGCCGCGGTGGCCCGGTTGGAAGAGCAACGGACTAGCGAGGGGTGAGAGTTCGAATCCAACCAAAATACCGTCGTGTACAAAGGGGGCTGGTGCACTTTAAATTTGTCATGGCCTCAAATGTCTTCACGTTGGCGTGGCGTGGAAGTTTGGAGAGTGGGATGCCAGCTCAGGTGTTGCCTCGTCATCTGATCGTGGTTCAAAATTACGTGGTGTTGTCCTCGGATCTTTTCCTTCGAGATTGATCCTGGACCATCGTCAATAGCCCGTTGTGATGCTCAAGTGCGACGTTAAGTAATTACCATTACCACGATTTTACTTCCACTACCCAAATGTTCACTCAAGACACATCGGGAATACCTTAAACTGTAGTTTATCGTTGTTTCGGCGATGTTTGGCGTTTAATCTAACCGGCGTTGACCAATCAACTATGTCGTCGGCCTAGAGCATAAACTCATTAACTGACGAAACAAATTTTTGACTGTACAACTGTTTAAAGACTAACTATTAGTTTTTAGTACAAAAAATAAGAATTCTTAGCATTTTGATAGTGTTATACATCTTTTAAACAGATGTATACCAGCATTTTAATAGTATTATGAATCTCTTAAACGCATTAAGATATGCCAATGTGTTTCTCATCACCATGAAAATAAGCTTTTGGTGTCTCAGAAAAAGTGCTAGTTAATGAGTGTGTGCTATAAGCCGACGATATATCAATTCGAAATTCATTCATCGGAATATTTATTAGCGAATTGCTGAAATCGTATTCGAAAAACAAGCCAAGTGACGTCACGTTCGGAATACGTACAGGAAGCACGTTCAGTCGCAGAAACTCTACCTCCACCTACATTCAGTTTGACAGAAATTGTCTCTCTTTGCAGTCATGAGTGAGTTTTTACAAACACAGATCTAAGATGCTTACGATGTGGCTGATATCGCAGTAGGATATCAAACTTCTACGCATAAAATCAAGGCCACGCAGTTTTCTCTCTCTTCGATCTTAATCTGATGCATTTGAAAAAAGTAGCCTTATCTGTCAGGACTAAACTTATTTAAAATTTACAGTTGCTCTATTTTCTTTTTCTTGGATTTAACTTCCTATTTTATTTTACCAAAATCCAAAGCTAGTTTTTAATTTACCGTTTTATGACACGACTGAATCAATACAGCGTTTCGTTGAAAATGAAAAATTCATTGAGAAATCAGCGAAACGAGATTTAGAAACCCGATTCTTCAAAAATGAATTCTTAAAATCAAAACGTCCCTTAAAACCTTTATAGCGAAAGAAACAAATTAAAAAAATTTCTACCAGTGGTGCCAACTAGGCGAAATTGCTGTTAGGCCGAATTGCTTCATACCTGTTTTCGGAACTATTTACTTTGTTTATACGGATCATTATCACTATTGTCGTTATATACATGACATTTATCCTTCATGTTAGAGACACCTTTCCAGATCATAAAAATATTGGTAGATAGGTGTTTAATTAACGACGCACTGGATCAGCACAGCGGGCTATTGGTGACGGTCCGGGATCAAACCCGAAGGGATTGATCTCGGACCGTCATCAATAGCCCGCTGCTCCAGTGTGACGTTGATTAAATACTTACCTACCTACCTCCACACCAGAATTACGCAGCATATACCGGAGATGTATCGCTGTGGACCTTACAGTTCGCGCTCACAACGAGACCGCAAATTATTTCGCCAAGTTAGCTGCTTTGTTTGGTGAGGATACAGAAGTTACTACACCATAGCTTTTTCTTTGAAAGATGATTAAAAATAATATTATCACTGATTGGCAGCTCTATTGGAACAAGGCACCAGTGGTCTCCGAGTAAAAACTTTCATCCCACTTGCCAACCTCATCATACAAATTACTTACAGACATCTTATCTATTGCCTCTTTCCATCCAAATCTTCATCGTTTTCAACTCAAAAGCACCTCACACTTGGAGAGCTGAGCGACTCAGATCGTTATCTATTTTTGAGAGCAAATTGACTAAGAAATACCATTTAACTAAATCCTGAAGTTCAGACAAAACCCAATGGCTAAGCAGAAACACAGCTTATTTATAATATTGAAAACTGCTCTAATATTCCTTCAGAATTATCCGATACCCATAGACTAAGTTTAACTATAATTTAATCTCCCTTTTACTATAAGTACCCGCTGCTTTTCAAAATTTCTGTGTATTGGTGCTGTATGATCTTCTTTGTTTTGAGTTGGGGGTCTTATCTCTATTTTTACTTGAATTAAGTTATTTTCTTCAACAAAATTAAGCTAGTCCAGGACCTACTGGCCCCTGTAAATGGTATATGTTTTCCATCAGCCTCTCCTAGTGGTACTTTAAGCCTTTTTGGTGAGTCGTGTGACGTGGATCTTGTATGTAGTATTTAAGGAGATTCCCTTACATACTACTACCATCCAGTATTTGGCGCCCGTGGTTACTTGTGTCTCAGAAATGTCTGACTTGCATAGATCGATAAAAAAGTTTATGGGTATGTATTTGACCTTATAAGTATGACCGCGAAAATGCTATTTACTGCTGGACTTAATGCCACCGAAGCGTCGGAAATAAGGGATTTCCATTCTCCTATAGTCCGCCACCAAGTTAATAGGTAGAGTTAATACCAGATTTCCTTCTTAGTACTATATTTTTATTCTTATGTTAAAGGGGACGCGGTAGCCCAGTTGGAAGAGCAACGGATTAACATCTGGAGGGATGCGAGATCGAAACTAGGTCCAGCCAAAGACCGCCGGTTACACGGCGGCTGGTGCACGTGGAATCTGTCGCGGCCTCAAATGTCTTCACGTTGGAGTGGTGTGGAAGTTTAGAGAGTTGGGTGCCAGCTCAGATGTTGTTCTCGTTATCTGACCATTGTTCAAAATTACGAGGCGTTGTCCTTGGATCTTTCCCTTCGGGATAGATCCCGGACCGTCGCCAGTTGCCTGTCGTGTTGCTCCAGTGCGACGTTAATTACCTACCTACCAGTCATTTTTCTATAAAAGTTTTAACATTGTATATAGAGATTGACGGGAATATAACTTAAACACAACGTAACACTGAAGTTCTCGACAGTAGTTTTGTCCATTTATTTGTTGCGTAAGTATACGAGAAAAAATACCCGGAATATTTCAAACTGGCTAAGCAGCAGTTTTTAATGAGGCAGATATGTCTGTCAAAGTGAAAATAACACTACATTATTTATTTTAAGGATATTATAATTATTAAAAGATGGTATTTTAATTGATGGAGATGACTTTTTCAATCAATTTAAAAAATGAAGATTTATTCTGTTTTAAACTGACAAATTTACTTTGCCTTTTTAAGGATATTAACTCGAAATGTAATTAAGCTTAAAATATAGAAAGTTTTCTTGAGTAAACGAAAACCATTGTGGGTTTTGATAATCAACATTTTTATCTCTCATTTTGCGTTCAGCTTACCAGATTTATAAAAAGACTTTTGAGCTATAAGTTGAAAAAAATTAATATAAAAAGTTTTTCGACTTGGATGTTTCTGTGTCAAACTGAAAATTTGAATTTTACCAATAAAAACATTTGACTGAATATTTTAAATTTGCCATAGTTTGAAAGTCTTATTTTATCATTCCAGAATAGCAAAGAACCTAAACCATAAGCAGATTAAAAAAAAGAGTGATTTTCTATGATCTGCTAGGGAAATTTTTAAGTATTGAAACGATCCTTTCTACTTATACTGAAACCACAAGAGTACACTTGAAAATAAATTAAGCCACTTTGTTCAGTCTTCTGAAATTTCAGCAAGAAAGAAAATTTTCCTTGCTGTAAAATGGGGTTCAAGGAAATTCAGCTAAAAATATGCAATTTTTCTTGAAAACACCTCAGCATACAAAATAATGAGTCAAAAATAACAAAAATGCCTTAAATGATAAAAAACCCCTTGAAAAGCTGCCCTAAACCTCCCAGTATGTCTGGTTGTCTCGACGAGATATCTCGTCATTAACAAAACTGACTAGATCTTGATGGACATGATATCTCGTCATTAGAAGAAAACTGAACAGATCTTGATCTAGTCATCATAAAAATATCGGCAGTATCTTGTTGATAAGATATCTCGTCATTAGCAAAACTGGTCAGATTTTGATGGACGAGATATCTCGTTGAAAGCACTTAGAGGGTTAAATAATAAAAAACCTGCAAAAATGCCATTTTCTACTGTCAAAATCACAAACACTTTCTAACAGACACTTAAATCGGCTTAGTTTTTATGAAACACATTTTATTCACTCGAATAACGTTTCAGTTTAGCCGAAACAGAGGCACAATATTTTTGGAATCCCAATCCTAAATATAAATATTTTCGTCTTTAAGTGATATCTATATGTATTGTTTTAACTCTTTGAGGCACACGATTTTAAAGAAAAAACCTAGTTGCACAGAATTGTTTATTCACTTATTCAGCTTCAAAATTAGTATAAAACATAAAATAACATGTTTTTTTTGTTATAAAATGATTTATTCACTCATAATAAATTTTTACGAAGAAAACAACATTTACCGTTATGAAAGACAAAAATTCACTGCACCCCACGATTCGCCGACCTTAATCACAACAGTGTCAACAACTTACTAATGCGTTTTGAAATGCGTAAATTTTTGTTTTCAGTTATTTACACATTTAGCATTAGTTCATAGTATTGCCAACTCAATGAAAAACTTTAAATAAAATATTAAACTTTTTGAGGTGGGTTAAAAAATATCCCACCATGCATAAAAAGCTAAGAAAAAGGTGGGATAGTTTTTAACCCACGTAACCCCAAAGAGTTAAAAGAATACCAACAGTGTAATTGGTACCATCAACACATTTATATAACTCTTGTGTTAACATAGTTCTTCCAGCGATACATATATCTTTTGATGGATAACTATTTTCTGCTTTAGACATTAAATGAAAGATGCAGACATTATCAGTGTTGGTTCAATCTTTGGTTACAATCAATTATCAGTCTTTGTATAATTCAACTAGTAGCTTTGAAAGTCGGCAGCTCGTCAAAACAGTTTGTGTGTTTTCAACACGTAGAAAGAGAAAAACATCTCTAAGCTACACGGAGCATTGGTTAGGTAAGAATCGTTGAATGAAGTGCAAAAGGAGGACACGATTGATGTAAGTAGAATAATTTGATGAAGGACGATCAGGAAACGGAAAATTGACCTAGATGGAGGAAAGCGACGGAAGCGTGGTTTCGTTACAAAAATAGTTACGCAATATTCGCACGAGTTTTAAGTGACACCTTTCTTTTATTTTTATGGAATACGTCACGTAATAAAATTTCCCCAGGCCCAATTCTATTTTGATGAGTTGAAAATATTTCATTTTTGCTTAAGTATCAAAGTTAGAATTGTGTAGAAATTCTTAAGCATTTAAGGAAGTGTTAAATAATTGAATTTTCTCACCATATCTGTAGTTTTATGGGCATTCCATCTAGATTAATGATTTTCTGCTTGAAGTCGATACCTGAAAAGTAGAACATCTGAATTAATTTATTATAAACGTAAATTTGAAGAAAAAAACTTAAATTCATAAGATATCAAACTTTAAGACATTTTGAAGTAGAAATTTTGATGAAATCCATCTTCGATATGCACCTTGTGGATACACTGAACACCCTATATACTATTAAAAATATATTATTTACTTTTAAAAGAAAAGTGAGTGAAAATTTGGTTTTGGTGAAGCATGTTTCTTTGGTATGCTCGTTGTGAGACAAGTTACGAACATTTTTATAGTGTTTGGCAGACATTATCAGTGTTGGTTCAATCTTTGGTTACAATCAATTATCAGTCTTTGGTTTGTATAATTCAACTTGACACTTTCTTATTTCTTACGCTATTTTTACTCCATGTGTTGAAATTAGTACCAGTTGGTGCTTTTAACCCTCCTGGTGATTGTCTTGACGAGGTATCTCGCCATTAGAAGAAAAATGACCAGATCTTGATCTCGTCATCATAGAAAATTCCACAATATCTTTATAACGATATATCTTGTCATTAGCAAAATTGGTCTGATACTGATGAACGAGATTCCTCGTCAAAACCACTTGGAGAGTTAAACGTAATTTAGAAGTGAGGGAGGCAGTTATACAGTTATATACTGAACCAATTTCACCACAAACACAGTTAGGCTTGATTCAATGTGAAATCTATTAAAGTAAGATAGGAACTATTCATAGCTGGTGTAGGATTATGTCAGAGAAAGCCAAATTCATGAAAACCCCAGCGATCCAATAACAATAATTTCGAAACGTCAACCACAAACTCAACAAATTTTTCAGGGCCGATTCGTCACTCCTGGCAATTGGCAATCCAGCCCTAGTGATACAAGTTCGGTCCATCAACATTTCGTGCTCTAAAGTCAAAAGACATTAGCAGTTGCAGTGTACTATTTTTATGATATCGATTGAATACGATTCGGTCTTAAGTTAGCAAGCATCTTCCGAAATGTTTTACACACGCACATTTACTTCCAACATCTTTCGAGCCATTCAAGCAGTGATCAATAGCTCGCGTGATCTTTGGAAATTGTTAACCGATGATTATTAGACGTGCTGTACAACTAGTATTTAAAAAGTAATGATTCAGTACTGAAAGAAGAGGTAAAGAAATTGCTTGTTTAGTTGAAGGGGGTAAGTCGTTAGGGTAGTCTATATTAGTCACTAGAGGAAGTAAAAACGGCATGAGCTTGAGGATTGGTTTTGATGTATGCAGGATTATCAGGGAACGGTAGGTCCAATATATTTCAATGTTAACTTATCTGATTTCTGGATATCTTTTCTCTGAATGTATTGAAGATGCAGATTTGAACTTTGCTTTGCATTCTCAATAAACAATTATTTAGATGCTAAAGCGAGAACTTAGTATTATATTACATAGAATATTTTCTAAATATTTATATCAAATTAACTAGAAAATCAGTTCTTTGCCCTAAAAAATCGTAAAAATTTAATTACTTTACATTTAATAAACTGTCACTTCAATATAATCTATGATGCTTATAGGATATGTCGGGAAGTTTTACTTATCAAGTTGAATTAGTTTCTTAGAAAGGGTCCCTCAAAAATAGAAAATATTAATTTGAGAAAATCTTTTGAAAGTTTAAAGTTCAGAATTTGAGTTTATTTAATTGAGTCGATATTAATTTGGTCTTACGTAAATTTTCAAAACTTCTAATAAGAGTTGAAATAAAAATGAATCGTCATTTGAAAGAGCACTAAATGGAGTATCCAAATATTTAAAAATTCCAAAATCAATATATCCGAAAACTCCGGATTCTGTCTCCTTACTTGATGGTACTTAGAATACTTCGTTATTCATAAAATCCAAATATATTTTTCCTTTTAATTTAGTGATGCCAAAGAATTCTGCATATTTTATGATTCGGTATTTTTAATAGAATCTCTACGACAAATCATTTAACATTGTTTAATCAAATCTCGTATACGGAGATTTGTAAAACAATGAATTCTCGCCAACAATTCTAAGCAGAAAGCCAAGAATATGTAAATTAAGAATATTTTATAAAAATATATATAAATTAGAGTTGGAGTCTCTATATAAATCTACACCACTTGACCAATTCATACCAAATTTGGTACACTCATTCCTGGAATCCTGCGGGAAACATAGGCTATATATTATCCCCCGTTTGATTTGTTCTAGATCTACAAAAGGGCCAAAAACAATTCGAAATTCCAATAGGAATAACATTGAGTTTCATTACGATCACTGACCAATTCATACTAAATTTGGTACACTTATGCTTTAGAATACTTCGGGAAACACAGGCTATATTTTAATCCCCTTTCGGGGGGATTTGTCACGGGTGTGCAAGGGGGATAAAAGTTAATTTGAAATCCCCATAGAAATAACATTCAGTAAAATTACGATTAATTACAACCAATTCAACCCTAGAAAAGCGGGGGAATTCTGCTAGTTCTTTATGCAAAGATTGGAGCTAAATGAGGGAACGTGCTATTAGAGTACATGCTATTTTCATTTCTTGAAAGATGTGATTTTTATTGGAAATCCTACGAAGCCAGGAAATAGTTTGTTGTACTGCTAATCGAAAATTCTTTAACTCTCTTTCCGTTGATAAATCACGCTCTAATTATAAAATGACTTTCCTCCTTGTTACGAAATCAGCATTGACGAGTAGGCGGGAAGCCCCAGGGAAAGCTAATCAACATTTAATTTCACCAGGGAATTAGTATGTCAATTTCCTCTGCTTCATTTCCATTTGCACGATTTCACTCAGTGAGGAAATCGAATGCGATCTATAAATACACATTTCAAACTTCGAGTTATACTGAAATGCTAATTAATACAGCAGTATCACCAAGTTTGGTCTTTTTGAGGTGACGATTGTTGAATAATCATATTTTTTGATAAATTTAAATTCAACGGCATGCATCACTGCACGAATTCGGAGCTCAAAATCTGAACGGGAAATGACGCCACAGAAACAGTTATCGACTGACCTAAGCAGCGCCCTCTACCACCTAAAGGCGCCATCTCCGGACACATATTCTTAGACAAAAAATATTTATTTGGGGCCCTTCTACCACCCTTTACAATTTGGCCAGATATTTTCGAAACACCCTGAATACATAACGTACGAGTGTTTACAATTGATACAGTAATAAGAAATTGTTTCGGTACTACCTCACTTCATTTACTCACTGAGCAACATGTTTCGTGTGTACAAATTGCGTAGAAATTACTCTTTAATTTCACATTTCCTGCTTATCATATAAGTTTCTCACTATGACTGATTTATAATTTTGGCGCTTTTACCCGTCGACTCTTAAACTCAGGACGTAAAAACGGACTCATTCATTCCCGTTTCTCTTTGCAAAATTAGAGGACCTTATTTTCACGTAAAATATATCCATCTGCAAATCTATCATTCATCCATTATTTATTTTCGATACTGTACCATCTCGAGTGATATAAATCCAAATTGTTCTAGGTATCGTCAGTAACTTCTTTTTTACTTTCTTCAGATTCGTTTTCACGTAATCCGGTTTCTTTATCTTAATCTAGTAAATAGAAACGGTAGACGTATAAACACCATCAGATTCATTTTCGAATATTTCTCGCTACAGATTTCCAATTCCTTCGGAACCTTTTCTGCGAATCATAGTTTTTGTTTGATAAGTGAAAAAAATCCCTTGTAATGAACATTGTGATTGGAATAATAATTACTAAAGATTCACAAACTTAGATGTAAGCACGCGATTGAGACTTGACCCATTTCCGCCTTTGAAAGGAATGCTAATATATTCAAGGTTAAGTAAACGATCAAAAAAGCTCTATTAGATGAATAGTGATTAAATTGGTTGATTGGTTTTATGTTTTATTGCGCAAGGGCCATATAAGGCCAAGAGAGAGAGAGCTAATAGTGGTTAGAAATCTGCTTGATTTGTTATTCTATGTTCTTTTTTATACTGAATGAAAGCAATTTGGACAGGGAAAAGTGCATGATGTCGAAAAGGCACCAGCGGACGTTCTAGGTAAATTTAGTTGTAAGATTTTTAAAATTGAGTTACACAAAAAAGTATCGTATTCGCTTATTAAGTAGGATGATTAAAAGTCAATAGAAATTGTCAAAATCTGACCAAAAGTGCGAAAGGGAGAAAGCGACAAACGCGCTCCAGTGTCGAAATGACGTCAATGGCCGTTCTAGTATTAAAAGTGTTTTTATCAAGACATTAAACACGTTTTCGTCATCTTTTGTAAAAAGTTGAGTCTCCTTTATTGAAAATACGTTTTTTATCGAGGGTGAGTTTGTTCTTCGTTGAAAATACATTAAGCTTTGGATAATTTTGTGTATACAAAGAGCACTTTCCGTGTATAAACTGCTGTTATGAAGGCTCTTGAATACCATTTCAGGATGTTAGCTCAAAGTTACTGAAAATTAGATAAGTAAAATTGAGCATTATTTCAAATTTTTGTGTTTATATTTACTTTTTATATTTTGAGTTATAATTATTTTTTCCCTCAGCTTGCATATCTTCTTTAGGTGCGTGCGGGCTTTACAAACGCGAGGTACCCTAGTGATTTATACTTTTCCCATGGGGTTTACTGCCTCTGGTAAACATGGGGGGGGGGGTCGCGACCCCTGGATGCCCAATCGATATTTCTCTACTTTCTCCTCTCCACCCTTTCTTTTCAGAATTACTCGACATTGTCTGTCTTCTGTTTGGCGCAGCTTGGCCAAATATGGCCCTTGCGGCATAAAACCTCAAAATAACCATTTAATTATTCTTAGTAAAAGCAGATTCTGATTAGATTGTATAACTGTTAATCGAGAGAGAGAACACAATGATTCTTTACGGAGCATAACTTACGTTATGAATAAACACTCGAATTTAATTAATACTATCGACGCGAGGGAATTGAAATTCATTATACATTTTATTCAGCTATCAAATAAATTTACATAATTTATTCTGAAAGTTTACTGTAGTAATTGAACGCGATGCATTTTTAAAATTAAGATTCTTTCTACCCTCTGAACGTCACGGAGATTTACGAATTTTGTAGTATTGCCCTTTACCCTACCACACACATAATAACTAAATAGCATCATCTATTGGTTGAAATAATCCTAGGAAAGGTTATTTCTATTGGTCAAGAAGGTCAAAATGGGTTAGAAGTCATGCAGGGAAGACTGCATATATATATACAGTTACAGAATGTGTATACGTGTGAGCCCCTCAGAGAGTTGAATAAAAGTGTTTTTGATACCACATTAGTTTTATTTATGTTTTCCACACATAATTCAGGAAAGGGATTTACAATCACATTTATTTCATTTTGTTTAGCAATAAGTTCAACGCAAACCAAAGTATTCTGATCCAAAAAGGTTTTTAAATTTATAAATCCAAAAATGAATGTCTCCTTTCACGAACAGAAAGAAAAACAAGTTTCGTAAAATAACGGGACTTCTATGAAAAAAAAATTATTCGAAGATGATTCTACTGAATAAGTAACCGTCCCCCTACCATGAGTGATTTTACATTAAAAATTTTCCCTGGTATGTAGAAAATAGCATGAATGATTTTTTGATCTGATGTGAATGAACTACCACAAAAGGAGTTTTGGCATGTAGTCAAAAACTCCGCCTTGTAATAAAAGAAGGGGTGAGTAGCCGCACAAGATAACACATTTCTTCATGTAAATGTGATTAACATTCTGATACCATGGACTCAATTGAATAAAACTAATAAACCCAATCTACACAAATGTGCATAGTACCTTATTTTATAAATTGATGTTTTCAAGGAAAAAGAGAGAAACTCAAATATGCCCTCACTTTTGTATTAACCCTCCAAGTGGGGGTTATTAACCCTCAACGAGATATGTCGTCCTTCAAAATCTGATCATTTCTGCTAATGACAAGATATATCGTCATCAAGATATTGCCGATTTTTTTATGATGACGAGATCAAAATCAGGTTCGTTTCCTTCTAATGACAAGATATTTCGTCCATCAAGATCTGCTCAGTTTTCTTCTAATGACGAGATACCTCGTCGAGACAACCACCCCAGAAGGGTTAAGTCTATACTATTATCTTATACTTTTAAATTAGAAATCAATAGAAGTTTAAATTAGAAATCTATAGAAGTTTAAATTAGAAATCTATAGAAGTTTCAATTAGAACTCTATAGAAGTACATAAATTTTAATTACAGTGCTATAAGTTCTATTTTTGTTGAAAAAGTTCTATAGATTGATTTTCAAAAGTTATTTAAAATGTTATGGGAGGATTGAAGCGTGCCTTTAATGTCAGCATTTTCTCAGCGATATTTATTATTTTATTAAAATGTATATTTTTTAGCCCTTTGAGGGGTTCACACTTATATATCCTTTCTGCAACCTGCAGTTTGCCTGACTTCTAACCAGTTTTGACCTTCTTAACCAACATAATCTTTCCTAGGACTCTTAAAACTAATAGATGTGGTTATTTAGTCATTATGTGTGTGCGGTTGTGGGGTAAAAGCAATTCCACACTACTCAAAAATCTTGTGACGCTCAGAGGGTCGAGCATTTAGTTTGTTTATACTGTTTTTAATTGTTTTTCAGACATTTCACGTTGACAAAAATACTTTTTAATTCAAATCATACATATAACTCTTTTTAGATTTTTTCATTTACCATTTTTTCAGTTTTTAAATGTATGAAATAATTTTTTAAATGCACTAGAAATTCAATCTGATAAGTAAATAAAGCAAGCAATCACATAAAGTTATGCCTTTCAGTTGCAAATATTCGGATACGAAACGCAAATTAATTTTCGTTCAGAAAATTTTTCTCCTGCATAACTTTCAAATGATATTAAAAACTTATATCGAATGCTAATATTCACTAAAATTGGTTAATTTCACTTATCTAATAGAAATATATTAAATAGAAATAGATATCCACTTTTTGAATTTTAAATTTACAGAAAATAAAAATTCTAATGCATATTAAAATTATTTGTTAAGCTCTGGTTTCAAAATTTCACTTGGTTTTGCCAAAGCTTTAAGGGTAATATTATTTTGGGCTTTCCATCTAAATATGCGTACCATAATTCAATGAAAACTTTTTATGTAACATTTGTTTGCAAAAGCTTTCTACTTTTGCTGAACGGGTAATGGTGTGTAAGGGAGAGAAAAACTAATGGTCCGTTGAAAATATACTAGCTGTTGTCTGACAACTGCATAAATTCAGAAAGTATTTCACATTTTAAATGCATTAAAATGTTCCGATACACTGATTTCAGAAAACATACAAAATATGCTAGAGTACGGATTCCGCTATTTGGAACATGAAATAATTCAACAACGGAAGTCTTTTTTCTCTTTTAAAACACGCGTAACCTTAAAATGACGTTTCAGGTAAATTATGAATTGTGCTGGTGAAGATATCTTGTTTAATTTAAATTTTTCAGCTCTAGTTTTAACATAAAACAAGTTATTAATTTTAAAATAAGCAAAAAACATTTTTAAAACAAAACAAATGATAAATTTCAAAGCGATTAAAATGTTTCATGTCTTTAACTTGTGATTGATTCTCAATTTTCAAATGATTGAAATAAATCGCTTAAACTGTGTAACTAAGGACAAATATAAAATACTACTATAACCACCACTAGCAAAATATTATAAACTAGTAGATCCGCGCATAACTTCTGCACAAATTTCTTTACCCTCCAAGTGGTTTTGAAGAGGTATCTCGTCATCAAAATCTGATAATGACGAGGTATATCGTCAAGATATTGCCGATTTTGTTATTGACGAGATAAAGATCTGGTCAGTTTTTCTAATGACGGGATATCTCGTTCATCAAGATCTGGTCATTTTTTTCTAATGATAAGCTACCTCGTCGAGACAACCACTAGGAGGTCTAAATATATTTTTCATATTTTAATGTCTCTTTTGATCGATGTGAAACATAAAGTCTTTCCAGTCCGTTAAGGTTATACTTTTAAACAACAGAACCACTAAGGGATATTAAATTCTTTGTTTACGAAGAATTAAAGTGTCCAGACACCAACTTATTTGGAAACTTTTTATACATTTTTCATGACTATATTCATAAAGATTGAATTTTGTTAATCAGTTCGGAGGAAGAAAACCTTAATAAAAATTAACTAGAAAATGTAAGAAATATTTCGTTTTTTTAAAACGACATTTGAACCTTGATTATCCGAGCTCCAATTAACTTAAAGTCCTTGTTATCCGAGCGGAATTTGATACCGAGTTTTTTTTAAACTTTAAATAATGCTTTGAGGTAGAGTGTGCGCACTTGGTCCAAAGATGCTAGAAAGTGACAGAAGATAGGTTAACCCTTCTGGTGGTTTATATTCGCGTCGAAAACTGCCTTGTAGTGGACAGCCTTTGATACAAAACCTTTTTCAATTTGGATCTTGATTCCCCTCGGAGAAATAGGGCAGTTTCGTCTAGACAATGATCTCGTAATTAAAAAGAGCCCAACCAGATTTTGATGGACGAGAGATTTCGTCATGGACAAACTTGACCAGATCTTGATGGACGAGATATCTCGTCGAAAACCCTTGGAGGGTAAGCACTTTTTAGAGGGTTTAAAAGGAACGCAACTCACGGCCAGATTTATTGTAAAAATAGCACAATAAATACATAGTGGGGCACAAATCCAAGTATAGATTACTCCTTGAAGAGAAGATTATTATTAGAATCCTTGCTTTATGAATCCTTCAGTAGCAGTAGTATTAATATGTAGTTACAGTAATATTTTTCTGTATTTCGTATAGGCTTATTCTTAATCCTTGCTTTATGAATCTTTCAGTAGCAGTAGTATTAATATGTAGTTACAGTAATATTTTTTCTGTATTTCGTATAGGCTGTTTTGTGTTATTACGTCCGTATTATCTGAGGTGACCTCAGTCCACATTACCTCGGGTAGTTATAATAAAAATAAGCTCTACAAAAAATGCTATTAAAAATAATTAACCCTAATTAATTAAATAAGTATAATAAATAATACTTATTTTAATAGATGTCAATAACAAAGCGCTGAAACAAATATTTATTTACATATTTTTATAACTGGTTGAAACTACGCAAGATTTTACCTTTTCAAAGACAAACCATTTCATTGTAAGCTATCTTGATTTACTACCTAGTTTACTATATCATTATCATTTAAAATAGCGTCCGATGTTTGACTGAATATACTTTAAAATACATTTGTTAAATGTATTTTAAATTAACTGCAAACTAAAGTAATAGAAGTTGAAACAAATAATTCAGTCTACCTGCTTAGATAAGCCTCCGGTGGTTTACTAAAATTAAATATTTCCATTGTAAATAAGCTTTAAAAAGAGCTATCCCAATTTGCTATCACGGCAAATTTGCTAGCACAATTAATTTAAAATTAAATACAGAGTGCTTACTTTATTAACCAACCCACACTAAATTCAAAAGAAACGTGCTATTGGAGACAGTATTCTGCAAGTTAGCTTTCCGGCGCAGTCATGCTTATTGCCGTAAAAATCATTATAATTTAAAAGAGCGTCCGATTTTTGGCTGAATATACTTTCAAAAAACGCATTTGTTAAATGCATTTTAAATTCACTGCAAACCAAAGTAGAAGTTGACACAAATAATACGGAAAACCTGCTTAGGTGAGCACCCCGGTGGTTTAATAAAATGAAATATTTCCCTAGTAAATAAGCTTTAAAAAAGCTATCCCAATTTGCTATCAATTATAAGAGCTCAATAAATTTAAAATTAAACGCAGAGTGCCGAATACTTTTTAACCAACCCACACTAAATTCAAAGGAAACGGGCTATAGGAGACAGTATTCTGCAAGTTAGCTTTCCAGTGCAGTCATGCTTATTGCCGTAAAAATATATTGGCAGGATGCCAAACTGTTTAGTATTTATCTATCAAGAGCAGGTAGCACGTTTATTGGGGACTACATGCTTTCATTCTGAAATTGATATTTTTTTGGACGCCCAACAAGAACTACTGCGTTTTTACAACGTCAGGATATATTTTAGGAAAAAATTCCGGGAAACTTCTCGGGAGAGTAAATGTTCTGAAATCACAAAATCTTTATTTTAGGGAGTGTGTGCACAATACTGACGAAATTTTACCTGGTGACCGGTATGATACCGGTATGAAATGTTTTGTATTCGGGGTTGATCCCGGACCGTCGTCAATAGCCCGTGTGTTGCTCCAGTGTGATGTTAATTAAATACCTACCTACTTACCGAGGTAATGTGGACTGAGGCCACCTCGGATAACCAGAATCTTGGATTATATGGATGTAGTAACACAAAACAGCCATATGAAATACAGAAAAAAATTTACTGTACTAGTTACTATTAGTTTTACTGAAATATTCATAAAGTAATATTATATACTCGGATTTGTGTCCCAGTATGTATTTATTGGGATAATTTTACAATAAATCTGGAATTGAGTTAAGTACCTTTTAACCTCTCTTTAAAAGTCCTTAACCCTCCTGGCAGTTGTCTCGACGAGGTACCTCGTCATTAGCAAAACTGACCAGACCTTGATGGACGAGATATCGTCATTAGAAAAAAACTGACCAGCTCTTGATCTCATCGTAAAAAATTCGGCAATATTTTGATGACGAGATAGTTTGTCATCAAGATATTGCCGGATTTTTAGCAAAATTGCAAAATTTTAACAAATTAGCTAATTATTATTGACAAAAGCATTAGCATAATTGGTCAGATCTTGATGTACAAGATATCTCGTCGAAACTACTTGGACCAGTTGGTTTAAGTTTGGAGGTTTAAGTTTTTACTGTAATTAGAAAATCACAAAATTTTTCTGTTTTTGTTCTTACAGTTTTTGTAAAAAATGATTATACAGTACATAATAAAACTGTTACCCCAGTTAAATATACTGATTGGTAATATTTCCAAGAATAGCTGCTGTTACTTGCTTTAGACTATTGACTGCGCACGAATGCTTACGATCACACCGGCTTTGTATTTGTGTTGATTCCTCGAACTTCATGTCATGTGACACTCGTCAACCTATGACAGCCGACTTGAACGCCTGCTTTTAACTCAGAAGTTTTAAAAGTGTCGTATCTAAATATTAGAGCACGGGGACTGATGGCTTGAGGGTCAATGTCCAGCATTTGTAAACAACATATTTACCATTTCCGTTTGATGGGGTGGTCCCTCTATATAAAATTGCATTAGGGGTAAAGGGCCCGGGACCCTAGGAGACGGCTCCCATACCAATCTCTTACTGAGTAGAAGTCTATTGTTTTCAATTGATAACAGCTCTGTCAAAGTGTTTACTAAGTTATTAGTGTTTTGAAGTAGTTTTACGTTTTTATTGGTTTGATATATTTCTTACAGGCATATTAACATATCGTCGGCTTAGAACAGAAGCTCATTACCTGACATTTTTTGGAGACACTAAATAAATGTTCATTTTCATGATGATACGAAATTTAGTGTTATATTGTAAGCTATTTGAAAGAAATATAACGTAATCAAAACGTCAGTAATTTTTTTTTGGCTTAAAAATTAATCATTAGTCTTTAAACAGCTGTGCTATAAAATTTGCTTCTTGTCAGTTAATGAGTTTCTGCTCTAAGCCGACAATATGAGTCATTATTCTATCATAAAATTTTTATTAAAAAAATTATTACTAACTTTTTCAATTTTGATACATTTACAAAATACCGTATGGTAATGTTACTTTTGAAGTATTTTGTTTGAAATTAAAAAGCATACAGGGCGAGGGTACTTAAATAACTTATTTCCCGTTTTGCATTTATTTGTTATTCTTTCGAAACTTACTTTACCTATTTTTTAAATTTTCTCATAAATATTTGCGACATGAATACGAAGGGTGTTTCTCTAGTTTAATTTATACGTTTTAATTTTGTATTCCTTACCTCCCCTTAAAGTTTGAACAGGAAGTTTAGATACACTCTGTATATTCACCTCCTGAGCGTCACTAGATTTTCCAATTAAAAATGATTCTATTAACTCTGAGAGGTTCACATGCATATATCCGATACGCAACCTGCTGTCTTCCCTGCATGACTTCTAACCTGTTTTGGCCTTCTAGACCAATAGAATCTTTAATAGGACTCTTTCAACAGTAAATGTGGTTGTTTAGTCATCATGAGTGTTATGTGGTAAAAGCAATACTACACTACTCGGAATTATTATGACGGTCAGAAAGTTAAACTTAAACAAACCATGTAAATTGAACAAGGAACCACACAGACATTTAATAAAGGTATGATAATGTTCTACAAATTAAATATTTCCTTGAGAACATGTGATATATAATTAGAAGCATATATCACACGGAAGTATATAAAAACACGTGTGCAAAAATTTAGCAAACTTGTTATTTTTCACAATTTATGATTTTAATTTTGTTATAATTCACACAAATGAAATATGTGCAATTTTTACACTTTTTTAGGTTTTGACGTTTAATTCAATAATTTATTAGTTTTCGTCAGTGTGTGTGATCTTGATAAACCCTTAATTGATGTGGGTGATTGTATCATCCTAAGCGCAATGCTATAAAAGGCTGCACCAATGCATTCGTAGTTCCCTTTGTGTGAATATTGTTGTTTGTGGTATTTTTATGCTACAAGATGAATAGAGCATTAGAATTAGGACCTCAAAAACGGAAATGTATCGAAGTTTCGTGCTGAATATGGATGGATAAAAGGGAATTGCTGATCAGTTAAATTGATTTGAACCTGATAGTTGAAATGTTACAAGGAAACTGAAAATATGGATCCAAAGCAGTGTATTGGTCGTCCACGACTTTATTCCACTGGGGAAGACATTATATTGAAGACACACTATCTGACCCACAAGAGAACATATTCAGCAGCTCTACTGATCTTGCTGAGCTACGGCGACAATCCTCAGGTGTTGCAAACCAAGTATTGTTAACCCTCCAAACGGTTTCGACGAGATATCTCGTACATCAAGATCTGGCCGATTTCTCTAATGACGACATATCTCGTCATCAAGATATTGCCGATTTTTTATGAAGACGAGATCAAGTTCTGGTCAGTATTTTTATAACGACGAGGTATCTCGTCTATCAATGTCTGGTCAGTTTTGCTAATGACAAGAGATACCTCGTCGAGACAACCACCAGTAGGGTTAAACGTTACTTATACAAAAGTATATTCAAAGCCCACCATCCAAGGAAAAGGTCATTAACTACAGCAATGAAGACGAAACGTCTGAAATGTACCAAACAGCCAAATCGTGGACTATTGATAGATGGCGAAATGTTTTGTTTTCAGGATGAAAGCCGTTTCAGTTTTGTGTGGTGATTCTTCACCTCTTGTCCGCCGCACTTCAGGTGAAGCAATGCTGCCAGAATGTGTGCAGAGAAAAGCTAAAACATCCTGCTTCCGTTATGACTCGGGGTACTTTTAGTTTTAATGGTGATTGCCTTTAAATTTCATATCAAGCACCATGAACTCAGGGACAATCTTTCAACAAGAAACTATAAGTCTACAAGAAATTGTTGGATGAAAGAGACCACAAAGAGTGGTAAGTGGAAGATCCCTCATCTGAATTCTTCGGTCTACACATTGCACCTCAACCAGTATTTTCTTGGCAAAATACGTATGGTTTCATGTGAATTTTGACTATTTTTCAGGCTGAAGATGATACTCAAAGGGCAAAACTTCAGGTAACAGAAGAAATAAATAAAAATGCGACAAATACCTGACAGGGATCTCAAACATTGACAATGAAAAATGCTTCCAGTAGTAGAACTATTGGGAGAATTGTGTCGACTTAGAAAGGGTCTATTTTGAAGGGAACTAGGTTTGAACAAATATATAAAGTAACTAATTTTTCTGGCTACTGATAGGAATCCCAAACATTGACAATGAAAAATACTTTCAGTAGTAGAACCATTGGGAGAAGTGTGTTGGCTTAGAAAGGGTCTCTTTTGAAGGGATCTAGGTTGGAACACAAATATGTATAGTAGTTGTAATTTTTTCTGGTTATCACCACAAATCAAAAAGGAGAAACCAAATAAAAACAAAAACAAAATGCAAATAATAACAAGAACAAAAATAAGAACAAAAAATGGAGCAAAGTAACAACAATAATATTGACCCTTTAGATGAACAGCGCTGAAAGCCGCAGAGAACAAATAAAGGGAAATAATAAGTAAAACTACCCTAAGAATAGAATAGATTTCCCCGAGAAACAAGATGAAATAAAATATGTAAATGATGTAAATGTTAAGTGAGCCTGCCTACTTTTTCAAGGGGAGCAAGGCCAGGTTGTCACTTAAAAATGCGATGCTTTGATTTTTTCTGTACTTATGTGAGGCCAGGCCGAAGAGATCAACATAAGTTACCCCCCGAAAACTCAAAGTACTTTCATCACTGCCCACAATCTTTACTCCTTGTCACAATTTTATTTTCTTGTTAAAATTTACCATTCTTCCCTCCCTTTCATTTGCACTAAATTGTTCACATTATCTCCAAGCCACCCTCTTTCTTTTTTAAATCCGTTATTCTACATAATACGGATCTGGCAATGTTTTGCTCTCCTAGCTTGTGCGGCAACTTTCGGTAAGGTTTTGCTTTGGCTAAGTTCTTTTGATTCCTAACCTTGGTAACAGGTATTATTTTTATGATTTTTTTCTCTCTGGTAGTACTTTGAGTTTTCGGGGGGTAACTTATGTTGATCTCTTCGGCCTGGCCTTACATAAGTACAGAAAAAACTCAAAGCATCGCATTTTTAAGTGACAACCTGGCCTTGCTCCCCTTGAAAAAGTAGGCAGGCTCACTTAACATTTACATCATTTACATATTTTATTTCATCTTGTTTCTCGGGGAAATCTATTCTATTCTTAGGGTAGTTTTACTTATTATATATATATATCCGATCCTTATCCTTCGTTGAGGACCGTAAGGCATTTCCAACTTGCCTAAAATGTAACACTGAACGAGCCTCCCTAAGCCATCTTCTGGTGTACGCTGGTGTGGCTGAGCAGGATTTTATGGAAATCCGTAACTAGGAAGATTCTGTCCTGATTTTTTAAGCTTGTTCGGACTCATGGATTTGGTCTAGCCATTTAGCTAGGCCTTAAGAAATAAGTAACAACTATATATATTTTAACGCTGTTATTTGACATTAGAAAGCATTTACTTTTTAAAATAGAGTTATCTCCTTTTAGATTGAAGTTATCCAACTCAAGCAAATTCAAATCTGACTGAGCAATCAAGTATATACTGACAAGTAAAGAGAAAAATACTAGAAGGCAGTGCTACCAATTTCTCTGGACTCGTTTTCAAAAAAGAAATAAACATTTTTATGTAGTTCCCTAATCCGAGAATAAGAAAAAGATTACCTTTTCCATCAAAGTCAAGTCATCCACGCTTGAATGATATGAACATTGTCTGTACGAGCAACTATGATACCAATCGATAGAAAATAGGACCTTCAAGACTTCATATATCTCTTAATATACAGACAGAAACAGATATATCTTTTATACATAATGCTATTGTTTATTTACATGCTCTTTACCTGAGAGAAGCTAAACATTACTTACAAACACAAGAGACTTGATCTTTGTCACTATTTTATACGTGAAAATACCAGATTTATACGCACTATTTTAATGTTCTTATATTTCTGGACAGTATAGAAAATATTAATAGATGAATATAAGTTTGTGGTAGTCTTTTAAAATGTTAACTAACATAAAAATCTTTATCATAGAATAAATTCGAAGCTTTGTTCCAGTAGAGAAATTAGCATAAAAAATATATTTTAAATCTTATCTTGATGCATAGAGAAATTTATTGTAGGTAAAATTAAAGCTATATTATCTTTTAAACGACATTCTATAAATCCATGTTTTAAATATGGCATACATTAATTTTAGTTTGAATGCATAAAGGAATATAAAGCATTATCAATTGTAGTTTTGATAAATATTATTTGATATTTTCCCACGAAATGCATAATAAATGAAGGCTTTTAAGTAAAACGATAAAGCGACTAAAATTCATCATAACTGGATAAAAGAGATAAATTTTAGAAAGGATCGAACAAGGGAAGTAATTTTTGAATCCAGTTTCATTGCTTCATTAATCATTTACTTTTACTTTTCTTCTAAATTTGAACTCGATTTTTATAACTTTGAACTCGATTTTTAAAAATTTGAATTCGATTTTATAAGCTTCTTGATTCGAATTTGATTCTTTATTTTATAAAATTCATAACCAAATTAAGATAGGAAATAATCCTCATCTGGGACTAAAACTCACGTTGGTAACCTGGTTTTTGAGTTTCCTGTTTAAAAGTAACTATGTTAAGTAGGATTACTCCGTTTTTCTATCTACTTTATAAATTATTCTACTGAACATATATTTACACAAATCGCTGTTTTCTTCATTTACATACTCATATCAAGAACAGATGCAGATAAGTTAATTTGTCATAATTTGAAAATGTCACTAATGTAGTAAACCATTCAGAATTCGAAAATGTCACTGAAATAGTAAAACGTGTTTATAACTGGTTGATGAAAGTTTTGTTTCAAAGATAAAATGCTGTACAGTTACTTAGTGTTGCAGAAATACTTCCATTTTATGACCAAAAAAGAAATATACCGTATCTATAAATTTTTCAATATTATTGCTTGAAAGTCACTCATAAATTGCCTTTAAATGAAAGTAAGTGGTAGTAAAAATGAAGAAACAATGAAGGAACGTAAAACCCTGTTCCCGTGGTAGATTAGTCTACAGGATAGAAAGCATAAAAATATTAGTAATACATTCATAAAAGAAAAGAGTTGTCTCAAATTTGTCAGACCATTAATAATATTTTTATTATTACATGTAGACCATTTATTTATCTTGAAATTAAGTTTCATACTTTACAAACTGAAATGTTTTCTTAAAGGGCACTTTGTTCTACAAATACTTTTAACTCTCCAAGTGGTTTAGACGAGATATCTTGTTTATCAAGACATGGCCAGTTTTGCTTATGACCTATTCGAGACATCCACCAGGAAGTTAAAAAAATGCATGTTAATTTTGAGTTATATCTATTTGTAGAATTACGGAAAAATTGTGTGTGAGGAACAAAATTAATGGCACAACAAAATGATTGGCTACGTGTTAGGAATTTGAACAAATATTTTCAGATAGACTTCATGTTCAAGTGTAGAAAATAGAATTGCCTGGAATTAAGCTAAGCGGGCAATTAAAATTCATATATTCTTTATTGACACAGGAGAGTTCTCCACAGTTCAGCGTTGAAACTCTAAAAAATAATGACTAATAGTGATCTTAATGTTTATTTCCAATTCTAATAGATTCTTCCGATCACAAATGTAATATCCTCATCGATACAGGTTTGAAATTAATCAAATTACATGAGCAAGCCTTTAAAAGCCGAAATGTTAATGCATTATTTATAAATTTATTCACATAAACAAAGCTATCATTTTCTCATCCGTATCCCGAAATAGCTGTTTTCGGTGCAAACTATGTCCCTGATATTATAAAAACTTAGAATCGATATAAAATATCAGTTCTGAGTGCATTTTAGTTGTAAGATTAAGGATGAATCACTTTGAAAAAGAAAACTTCGAGGGAAAGACACTTTTACAGGTAGGATGCAAACTCTTAACTTCTAGACACATGAATTCTGCTGAGCAAGCAGGATTTAAAATAGACTCACCAATAGTCGAAATGTAGGTATCGTAGTATCTTTCATCACAGAAGCGGTGAACAATGCAGGTTTTTCCCACATTACTGTCGCCTAGGACCAGGATTTTGTAGGTAGCTGCAAACTCAGCTGCCATATTGACACGAGCTAATCTGATCAATCAATGAGGAAGGATTCACTCGCCAGGGGGCACGGCGAGCCGCATAGGATGACATCACTCCCGGGTGACGTCAGAGTTCCACCGAATTTACAATCAATCCCTAATCCCGAAACTCGTCACTCTTTTCCGAACAAAAGAATAACAATTCCGTTCTCTTCGGCGATTCGGGTCGCATAATTTATTCCGGTAACTTGCTGCAAAGTACAACTGGGGAGTTTTAAGAAAAGCATTTTAGTTAAATGAATTGAAGCGTGCTATAATAAAGGGAACCACTTTCTTTATGAATTATTTTTCTGAGACATTTGAATTCCCAAAAAACTCATTTCCAAAGTGAACAATCCATTTTATTTATCCAGAGTTGCAAAATATTGAAAACAAGCATTCTGTATGTATTCATGAAGTTGACCAAAGAATGTTAACTTATTTACTGACATTGTAAACTAACTTATAAAATTTTCACTTGAAAGAAAAATGGTTTGCTTATTA
Organism: Meta bourneti; assembly: GCA_933210815.1. Classification (NCBI taxonomy): domain Eukaryota; kingdom Metazoa; phylum Arthropoda; class Arachnida; order Araneae; family Tetragnathidae; genus Meta; species Meta bourneti. Next base: position 34,057,878 of record OW119934.1, read on the forward strand.
AATGGTTTTACAACTTTTAATTAATCGGAATTATTAAGAAAGCACGCCCTCGATTTATTAAAAATATACATACCATACATTATTTTTTCATTAAAATTCGTGTTTATAGAATAACAAAGAACACAGGAAAACACTTACTTATGAATTAATTTGTCTGAGACATTTAAATTCCAAAACTTATTTTCGAAGTAAACAATTCATTTTGTTCATGCAGCGCTACAAAATGTTTAAAAAGTACTATTCTATTGTATTCATAAGGTGAATAATGTTAAATTATTATAGAAGAATGAAAACTTATTATACCAAAGAATGTTAACTTATTACCGAAGAATATGAATTTATTTACCACATAAAATGTATACTTTCTTCTAAGAATTTATAAGAAATTATTTTACTTATTAAATAATTTTAGAACTTTTAATTAAAGATAATTATAACGGAAGTCTACCCTCCATTTCTTAAAAATCTGCATACCTTCCTTTTTTTCATTAAAATTCGGGCTTATAGAATAGCAAAGAACAAAGGAAAACACTTCATGAATTTATTTTTTTGATACATTCAAATCCCAAAACTCTTATTTTCTAAGTAAACAATTTATTTTGTTTATGGAGCTCTACAAACCATTAAAAAATTACTATTATATTGTATTCATGAAGGTGAAGATCGTTGATTTATTACCGAATAATACTAGTTTATTTACTGTCTAAAATACAGATTTTTTTCTAAGCATTTAAAAGAAAAATTGTTTGCTTATTAAGCGATTTTTGAACTTTTAATTCATCAGAATTATTAAGAAAGCCCTCTATTAAAAATATGCTTATACTACGTATAGTTTTTCATTAAAATTCATGGTTAGAGACTTACAAAGAACAGAGGGCAAAGCACTTTATGAATTTATTTTTGTGAGGCATTTAAATTCCAAAATTTATTTTCAACATAAGCAATCTACTTTGTTTATGCAGCTCTACAAAATATTAAAAACAATTATTCTGTACGTGTTCATGAAGACGAAGAATGTTAACTTATTACCGAATGATGTAAAATTATTTACTGACCTAAAAGGTAGATTTTTTCTAAATAATTAAAAGAAAAGGTGTTTGTTTATTAAATGATTTTAGAACTTTAAATTAGTCATAATTATTAAGTAAGCCCTCGATGTTTTAAAAATATGCATATCATGTATGAATTTTTCATTCAATCCATGCTTACAGAATAACAATAGAATTATTATCTACATATTGACGACAGCTAAAATTGCGTTGGCAAAATAAAAACTATTTCTACGTTGAGTAGCACTTAAGACTATATTACCTATTGCATATACTATTGATCAGAACATAGATAAATTATTTGAAAAACTGTTCATTTGTAAAAACTTATTTTAGTTAGTCTTAAGATTTCTTTCTTTTCGTATTTTCTACATTAAAAAATTCGACTAGATTTTTTTAAAATCTCGGAACACGAGTTTCAATCAATACCAGTACATTTTAACCCCGTCTGGCTTTCCACCTACTTGAAATGGTTAAGGCTAGTATATATAAATGTTCCAGATATATTAGGATTTAAGGCATATAAATATTCTTTTATTTGATATTCTCATGTCTAGGAGTCCTCTAGATGGGTAGTGAGACTTAAAGGGGACCACCACAAATTAAAAAACTAAGTTTTTGTTATGTGGAAAACAGTCATACAAAGTCTTCTCTCAAATGTTTTACCAAAATATTTTTAACGTACTTCCCTTCATGGAGTTAAAATGCAAAATTAAAAAAATTCCCATCCTAAATACAAAAATAAAATATTAGAGAATCAAAATTTAGGTGTATATACATAAAAAATAATCGTCATTTTCGTTTTCGATGGAGTTCAGATGGAGTTATTTTTATATAAAGGTTATGTAACCTCAATTCTTTATTCAGCTCATAAAATTTCAATACACTTCCCAACGTTGCGAGGACTGAAACCTCTGTCAAGGAATATAAGGAATTTTGAAAATTTTTTATACTTCTCGCTTTAGTTATACATCCTTTAATATGACTGTTATATAAATTATATATACCAGTTTTAGAAATAGAAAAATATTTCCAAAAGCGATATTTGCAGTTGCATATATTATCATAAAAGAAATCTAAAATCAAAGAGAGACTTTTTAATCACATCGCGCGTCTAAACCTCAATATTGATTACTGTTAGTAAAACATTTTAGAAATTGTATGAGTTACGCTAGTATTGTTAAGTATTAGAAACTTACACAGCAGTATTAACAACTACAATTCGAAAAGCCGAACTTTCAACGCCAAGCTCAACAAATGCTGGGGTTGCCGTATCTCAATGGTTTTGCCTACTGCGCTTACCTGCGAGTTGTAGGCTGTGCAGGTTCGATTCCTCCCTGAGAGTATTTCTCTCTTCTGTGTCAATAAAACTTTCCTTGTATATGCATGTCCATTTACTTGACGTTGTTTGGCGTAGCTTGGCGAAATATGGCCCTTGTGCCATAAACCCCAACCCGGCCAGCCAAACATCAGTAACTTTGAGACTAAACGGTTTATTTAAAAAGTATGAACAGGAATTTCATCGAAATATACTTTGCTCCTCTCGATTTGATACTGAAACGTGCTTTAAAACTTAAACAGTAACGTACTGTCTGTAGGTAAAATGCAGAAACGTCAGCATAGAAACCTAATTTGGACTTACAACAATTAGTTCAGTGTATAAAACATGAAAAATATCTATATCAATATGTATCGTTCAATTTAGTAAACATTTTGCTGAAATATTATTCTCCCTTTTCCTTAAATAGCAACAATAGAGTGTTATTTCTAAGGCAATCATTATTGCTATTGTTGCTGTAGCGTGCGGTATTTATTCGAAATTTTGCTAAATATATTTCTCCGGGGCTCAATTTGTGATAAATGTCGTCACTATAGAACTTATCTCCACCAGATCTCATTTTTCAAGACTGAAACTGCTGACTATAGGTAGATAGTCGAAGCAATTTACTTCGGTTTCTTGTTTGGAAGAAAGACGAGAACAAGTCGTCGGCTTACAAGTGAAACACACTAAGTTTAAAAATATAGTTCTCAGAAAACGGAGAGGAAAAATTCTGCTCCAAGATAAGCTCACTGTGTTTCTCAAGAAGAAATCTAATCTTTCTCAAAGTAAAAATGTACTCCCTGCAAAGAAATTAGTGGACTTCACTACCTAAAGGTCACATTCTGGTCTAGAAAAACTTAAAAAATATTTTGAAAATTTTGACTTGGTGTGTTTAACTCGTAAACCGATGATATATTAACCTTCCTGGTAGTCCTTGTCTCGACGAGGTATCTCGTCATTAGCAAAACTACCCAGATCTTGATGGACGAGATATCTCGTCATTAGATGAAAACTGATCAGATCTTGATCTAGTCATCATAAAAATCCGCAATATCTTGATGACGAGATATCTTGTCATTGGCAAAATTGATCAGAAATTGATGAACGAGATATCTCGTCGAAACCATGTGGAGGTTTAACATAGTTATTTTCTAGAATTCAGCAAGACATCTCATATACTGAAAAGTAGATCCCGATCTAACCAGCCCTGGGGCACCAAATATAGCTTTAGGGTGATAAACCAATCTTGACTAAAGATTATACTACAGGCATGGGAAAATTTATATTAATAAGCATAAGGTAGGATTTGCAAATTACCGACATTATTACCGGCAAATTACCGACGGAAATTTTCAATACCGGCATTTACCGGATTTAAGTTTCAATTTCTTCCTTAGGGAGACACGTTGGCGTGGTGTGGAAGTTTGGAGAGTGGGGTGCCAGCTCAGGTGTTGCCTCGTCATCTGACCGTGGTTCAAAATTACGTGGTGTTGTCCTCGGATCTTTCCCTTTGGGATTGATCCCGGACCGTCACCAATAGCCCATTGTGTTGCTCCAGTGTGACGTTAATTGAAATTCCTCCCTCCTTCCTTAGGCAGGGCCGCGGTGGCCCGGTTGGAAGAGTAACGAACTAGCAACCGAAGGGTTGCGAGTTCGAATCCAGCCAAACACCGTCGTGTACAAAGGGGGCTGGTGCACGTTAAATCTGTCGTGGCCTCAAATGTCCTCACGTTGGCGTGGTGTGGAAGTTTGGAGAGTGGGGTGCCAGCTCAGGTGTTGCCTCGTCATCTGACCGTGGTTCAAAATTACGTGGTGTTGTCCTCGGATCTTTCCCTTTGGGATTGATCCCGGACCGTCACCAATAGCCCATTGTGTTGCTCCAGTGTGACGTTAATTGAAATACCCCCCCCCTTCCTTAGGGAGCTGAGAACATTTCCGAAATGACAGCAATTGCTGTTGCGATGAAACAATGAGGTAGTTGAATTAACGTCGCTCTGGAGGAACACAACGGACTATTGGCAACGGTTTGGGATCAATCCCGAAGAGAGAGATCCAAGGACAATACCTCGTAATTTTGAACCATGAAAGCGATTAGACGTATTTTTTAACATGTGAATATTCGCAAACATTTGCTGGGATTGCTTTGAGATTGATCCCGGACCTTCACCAATAGCCCGTGTGGTGCTTCCAGTGCGACGTTAATTAAATATCTACCTACCCTGGTTCAAAATTACGAGATATTGACGTTGGATCTTTCCCTTCGGGATTGATCCCGGACCGTCGCCAATAGTCCTCTGTATTGCTCCAGTGCGATGTAAATTCAACTAACTACCTACCAAAAGATTATATAATCAACTTTTACTTTAACCAAATATATTTTAAGATAAGTGAAGACACAAAAACCTTGGTACGAGTCAAGTGCAGTCGAATTACAAGCTCACGAATCTTAAGATTATCTTTATCCTAAGTAAGCGTAGGTCATCATGGTCGGCATATTTTTATCTCAAGATATGGCTAGACAAATAAATTTTCTGCTAATATGTTTCTATATAGGAGAATGCTATGCGGGTGTCGTCCCTTTAAAGTTTAAACAAAATGACATTTTGGGTATAGTTGAGGAAAAGTCTGAAGAGGAAACTCCAGTGCCAAGTTCCACCCAGAAAATTCACGAGAATGCTACGCTGAGAAAGGCGGAGGAATTGAATTCACTCAAATTGCCTTCATTCAATTCAAGTGTTAGTTTGTCGAATTTAAATGGCACAAAAAATTCTTCCGAACTCGACACTAGAAGTTTATCGATTGCAACAACTCTACCTCCCGAAACGCTTAATTTCACTGGAAATGCATCCAAAGAATCAGATATAGGCAATCAACTATCAGTAGATTTCGATCAACTAGAGAAGGGTAACATGCACGGAATGAAGTTCGGTAAGTATGTTATCAGTTACTTTGTTTTGTATTAGTTAACTGTTAGAAAAGTCAATGTTTTCAACTGAAAAATTATGTTTTTCAGATAGTTATTTTAAATTCTTTTAAGTTAACTTGAAGGATTTCGTATTGTAAACTTGCCTTTCATTAGTTCAATCAGAAATAATTAGCTGTTCAGATAATGTTCTAACAAGTACTTCATGGTACTTTTTAACCTATTAGCATGAAGCTTTTTCTGTAAAGCTACATATAAGAAGACGCTAGTGTTCTTACTATATCTAGCTGCATATAATTAAATTTTGCTTTTTTGAGTACTGTTCCTGAAAAATTGAAAAAAATCATATTTTTTAAAGAGCAAGTTTAACTGACCGTGAATTAAGTGATAACTGAGCAAACCTGGAGAAATAATTGGAGGACCAAAATAGTTCAGATTCATTTCATGTAAATACTTATTACTTCGCTACTCGTATAATGTATTGCGATTTTCATCCTTCACTTTGGGGACACGTACCCCGGCAAATATATGTATACATGGGGCCGCCGTGGCTCGGAGGGTATGTCCACTGCTCTAGCAACCTGCGAGTTGTAGGCGAGGCAGATTCGATTCCTGTCGGGTTCGTTTTCTTGCCGGGTGTATTTCTACCTTCTGTGCTAACATAATTTTCTTTGTGTGTCCATTACTTGATATATCGTCACCACCACGCCAAAGGCACCAATCTGCAGTTTGGCGATTTTCATCTAGCTGCATTTTTTGAGTCACCATTCTATGTTTTATACTATGACAAAGCCACGAATCATCTTGATTCTTAGTGTAAACGCCGATTTTCATGACAAAACCTTTGAATCGATTTTTCTGGAAGCATCAAATCTTTGAACGCGTTTTTGTAAAAACGTCAATTCCGCATATTGGTGCCTTTGGCGTGGTGGTGACTATGTCTTGGTCTGGCGCAGCATGACCAAATATGGCCCTTACGCCATAAAAACCCAACCAACCCTGACAAATACATTGGGAGATAAAGGTTTCAGACCCCTATCAGTTGGTGCCCAGATTCGTTTCATATATTCATTTCACTAGTATAATGTATTGCGATTTTATCCCTCACTTTAGGGGACCAGTTCCCCACACAAATATATTGGGAGATAAAAGGTTCAGCCCCGTAGGAGTTCGTGCCCCTCGAGTGAGATAACGTTCGTACCAATTGCGAGTAAATAGTTGTGCCAATTGATGGGTTATGTAGTATATTAACTCTTGTGGTTAGGTGGGTTAAAAACTGTCCCACCTTTTTTACTTAGCTTTTAATGCATGGTGGGATATTTTTTAACCCACCTTAAAAAGTTGAAATTACTCATAGTCATAGTTTAATATTTTATTTAAAGTTTTTCATTGAGTTGGCAATGCTGTAAACTAACGCTAAATGTGTAAATAACTGAAAACAAAAATTTACACATGTCAAAACGCATTTAGTAAGTTGTTGACACTGTTGTGATTAAGGTTGGCGAATAGTGTGGTGCAGTGAATTTTTGTCTTTCATAACGGTAAATGTTTTCTTAGTAAATATTTGAGTGAATAAATCATTTTGTAATAAAAAATGTTATTTGATGTTTTATACCAATTTTGATGTTGAATAAGTGAATAAACAATTCTGTGCAACTTGTTTTTTTCCTTTAAAATCGTGTGCTTCAAAGAGTTAAGCCATTGTAACGAATAATATAATTTTGTATACTTTGGTTTAAAATTTGTTAAGTTAAAAGGTGTGAGATGCATCAAGTATTTTATAAAGCCATTTATTGCGAACATGTATCATTTTCAATCATGTCACAGAAAATGTAGGATTAATTTTGATTTTTTAAATAGTTTTAAAAACGTTGGTCAATAACGAGTTGTTATGGTACAGCTTTGATATACTTTTTTGAGGCAATACTTTTGGCATGCAATTTATGTCGCCAAGGAAGAATTTCTGAGATAAAACAGTCTTAGGCTTGGCGGGAAAATAATTAAAAAAATTAACGAAAAGAATTTTACAAATAGAAAAAATCTACACAACTGGTTATTCTTATTATAGGTATATGTTTAAAAAATCTGCTCTCTGAAATATATATATTGTTATAGAAGTTTGTCTAAGTTAAATAATTTATTAGTTTTAAGTAATGAGCCCAGGTTTTTAACCTGAGTGTTATTAAAAAGATCACGTCCCTTCTAGCAAAATTGAGTTTAGGCATGGTAAAATAAAAAGATAATGATTTACAAAAACTAGATTCAAATAATTGCTAGATTGCCATAACCTTAATAAAGAGGGGTTGCTTTGGGCCTGCCTCAACTATACAAAAAGCGCGCCAAAAGACAAGGCACAAGCGCTGCCACAAAAGTATATCAAAGCTGTACCATTTTTAATTTTACAATTCAACTATTAAATTTGACTACAGAATCTATCCAAGAAATGTCTAGTCAACCAAACTAGCATTGGCCAACAAATAGTTAAATAATGAATGAAAAATAACTTTCCTCCAAAATGAACTTCATTTCATCCAGTGTCTTAGTCGTAGAAAGTAAAACGGTAGTTTAAGACTGCATTCAATAGCTCATAAAGCTTAAAATTAAATTAATAAGTGGGATAAACAGTTTTTACTGTTAAAAATGAAAACCGTAAGATTTTGTTAATCTGAGACTTGAATTTGCAACAAATTTTAAGGTAAACCAAAAAAATGAGTTGATTTTAGAAAACTTCTAATTTTCCATCCTTGAGAAAAATTATAAAACAGTGAATTTTGTAAATCCATTAATAAAATTTCGAAATATAAGGCATCCAGAACAGGACGAATATTTTTTGAAAATCAGGTAAAATCAAGTAAGTAAAAAATAGAAGTTTAACAAGTTACTAATTTTATGTTTAAATGTTAAGAACTTGACACCCGGGTGCACGAAGGCTCTTTTGACCAATATTTTGAATACATTGCTTTAACCCTTCAAGTGGTTTCGACGTGATACCTCATCCATCAAGAACTGACCAATTTTGCTGGCCACGGTAGCCCGGTTGGAAGAATAACGGACTAGCAACCGGTGGGTTGCGAGTTCGAAACTAGGTCCAACCAAACACCGTCGTGTACCAAGGGGTCTGGTGCACGTTAAATCCGTCATGGCCTCAAATGTCCTCACGTTGGCGTGGAAGTTTGGAGAGTGGTGTGCCAGCTCAGGTGTTGCCTCGTCATCTGACCGGGTTCAAATTTATGAATCTGGTTCCTCGAATCTTTCCCTTTGGGATAGATCCCGTACCGTCACCAATAGCACGTTGTGTTGCTCCAGTGTGACGTTAATTAAAATACCTACCATCAAGATCTGATCGATTTTTCGGGCCGCGGTAGCCCGGTTGGAAGGAATGGTATGTAGGTATTTTAATTAACTTCGCACTGAAGCAACACAACGGGCTATTGGCGACGGTCCGTTATCAATCTCGAAGGGAAAGAACCAAGGGCAACACCACGTAATTTTGAACCACGGTCAGATGAAGAGGTCGCACCTGAGCTGGCACCCCACTCTCCAAACTTCCACACCACGCCAACGTGAGGACCGTCGTGTACAAAGGGGGATGATGCAGTTTAGATCTGTCATGACCACAAATGTCCTCACGTTGGCGTGGTGTGGAAGTTTGGAGGGTGGGGTGCCAGTTGAGGTGAGACCTCGTCATCTGACCTTGGTTCATGATTACGTGGTGTTGCCTCGGATCTTTCCCTTCGGGGTTTGATCCCGGATCGTCGTGGCTCAGTGGGTATATCCACTGCGCTATCAATCTTCGAGTTATAGGTGTATTTCTCTATTAAAACTTTCATTGTGTGTGTGTCTATTACTTGATGTTGTAAGTCTTGCATCTGGCACAGCATGGCTAAATATGGCCCGTGCGCCATAAAACTCCCAAACCAACTAAGATTATTTCTTTGGTTCAATTTGATGAATTGGTATCTAATTAAAAATACTGAGCTTTGAGGACCACGTTTATTTAAACACTAGACGGAGGACATTACAATATATACATTCGCTATTTACAAAAGAGCACATAGGCTGAACATAACAGCAGGGGACACACATCCACCCTGCTTCGAACACAAAAGAAAAACCCTCCTTTTCGCTCGCTTTTTCTCCCCACACCCCACTGTAGCCTTTCGGCTGCAGTTGGGAGTGGTGATCTCACAGTTGCAGTTAGGGGGGTGATCTCACACCAACCAACCCGGACTGTGTCCAATAGCCAGTTATGTTGCTTCAATGCGACGTTAATTAAATACCTACCTATCCGGACCATCTCCAATAGCTCGTTGTTGCCTCAGTGCGACGTTAACTACCTACCTGACCAATTTTGCTAATGACGAGATATCTTGTCATCAAGACATTGCCGACTTTTTGATGGCGGAATCGAGACCTGGTCACTTAATGACGAGATACCTCATCGAGATAACCACCAGGACGATTAAATTTCATATTTATTTTAATTTAATTTTAAGCTTTATTGATTGTTAGTTCGAAAACATCTTGGGCAATGAAAATACTAGCTTAAGAAAAATTCTTAAGTTTGAATGAATATTGAAACTTCGTCGATTTCGAATATAATTGCAAAAATCATACCTTTTGTTTATCTTCTATTTTTTATTCTAATGTCAAATTCAATTGATTCTTTGTGAGTTGAAACTTAATGAGTCGTTCTGTATTTCAAAACTAATCTGAATTTTAAATGTGCTGGGAAGCTATAAAGGCATTATCTCCACCGCTGTACTCTCTTCCAAAACATAGAGGAATACAGTTCAGTAAAAATGCAAAACGAAATGGGCTTCTGCCCTTAAAATCTAGTTTCCAGCTATCTAGGGATTCCAGTAAATAAAGAATCAAGTCCCGGGATTTCTTCGGAATGCCAAATTTAGAGAATTTGAAGGTCGAGGTAGATTTTTAGTGCTTCCAAACCTTTTCAAATTGCTTCCAAGAAGTTTCAAAATCGAGAGTGGTAATAAAGAAACATTGATAAAAAGAAACTGCAGCATTTGGAGATACGTGAATTTTGGAATTTAGGTAAAGAAACAAACACAGGTGAAAAACTGACGCTTCGGAAATTTATATTATTAAATTGTCGATCAGTTTCGGAATTTAAATTGGATTAGGACTGAAAATGGACTCGGTGTTACATTTGAAATTTAGTCTTTGGTACTTATTTAGTCAAATTATCAGATTATTTTAACTACGATTTTATTGACCAATAGATCTAGTGGTCAGGGTGTTGGCTTTTTTATCGAAAGGTCCTGGTTTCAAATCCGGGGAATTTAAGGCATAAATTTCTGTTCAACTGATGAATGTGCGGCCTCTAAACAGGTTGTGCCTAGAATGTATGTAAAATGTAACGTGAACCCACCCCCGGTGGTGCACATCAAGGTAATAACTCGGAAAGGTTCAAAATTCATCCCTTATATGGACCTGATCATCAACCCTCCAAGTACTTACCACGATATTATTTCGTCCATCAAGATCTGAACAATTTTGCTAATGACGAGATATCTCATCAAGATACTGACGATTTTTTATGACGAGATCAAGATCTAGTCAGTTTTTCCAATGACGAGATATCTCGTCCATCGAGGTCTGGTCAGTTTTTCCAATGGCGGGATATCCCGCCCATGGAGGTCTGGTCAGTTTTTCCAATGGCGGGATATCCCGCCCATGGAGATCTGGTTAGTTTTTCCAATGGCGGGATATCGTTCATCTGGGAAATAGGGGTAAGTCCCCAATTCAATTCCTAATCATTCGTATTCCAATTTGTATGCACATTCGATTCCTATTCATCTTTGTGTTTAAACTTAAAGAATAACTACTTTCAAGTTTATTTGATTTGATATACTACATATCCACCTCCAAACTTTACCGTTGTGTTTTTGAAAACCCCTTGAGGGGCTTTCTGAGCATAATTAGATCTCATAAGAATCAAACATGTTGAAATTTGATTTTTCGCTAAAATTTCATACTAGAATGTTTAAGGCTAATATAATCAGAAAAATGACTACATTTCTGGGTATTTACATCAAACCCCCTTATTTTACTAGATCGGATTTTTCCCTTTGGGATTGATCCCGGACCATCACCAATAGCCTGTTGTGTTGCTCCAGTGCGACGCGTTAGTTAAAATATCTTCCTATTTTTCTAGATCTCCAAATAAATTTAGAGATTAAGGAATAACACACACTTTCTGGAGAATTTACGATTCAAATTGAAAATTTCAAATGTCCTCACGTTGGCGTGGTGTGGAAGTTTGGAGAGTGGGGTGCCAGCTCAGGTGTTGCCTCGTCATCTGACCGTGGTTCAAAATTACGTGGTGTTGTCCTCGGATCTTTCCCTTTGGGATTGATCCCGGACCGTCACCAATAGCCCATTGTGTTGCTCCAGTGTGACGTTAATTGAAATACCCAACCCAAATTGAAAATTATAATTTTTTTAACAGGGAATTCTATTAGAAATAAAAATCGGAAACTTGTAAACTTTTAATCAGATGTGACAATTCTTCATATTTAAATTTGTCGTAACTTGGATAAATTTGACTTGCACCATGGTAGGTAGGTATTTTAATTAACGCCGCACTGGAGCAACACAGGCTATTGGCTCTTGCACCATAAAACCTAATCAACCATCAAATTTAAAATCGATAACTAAGATTTCCCCGAATTTTACTTAACTCTTTGAGGCACACGATTTTAAAGGAAAACACCCAAGTTGCACAGAATTGTTTATTCACTTATTCAGCTTCAAAATTAGTATAAAACATCAAATAACATGTTTTTTTTTATTATAAAACGATTTATTCACTCGTAATAAATTACGAAAAACAACATTTACCGTTATGAAAGACAAATTCACTGCACCACACAATTCGCCCTCCTTAATCACAAATGTCAACTTACTAATGCGTTTGACACGTGTAAATTTTGTTTTCAGTTATTTATACATTTAGGCGTTAGTTCATAGCTTTGCCAACTCAATAAAAAAAAATTGAAATTAGTCAGTCATACAGTTTAATATTTAAACTTTTTGAGGTGGGTTAAGAAATATCCCACCATGCATAGAAAGCTAAGCAAAAGGCGGGACAGTTTTTAACCCACCTAACCCCAAAGAGTTAACGGTACTTGCCTTGGATTTCAATATTTTTTCTCCAAGCCAATGCCAAATAGTAATGGTTAGTGGAGATGGTTAACTTATTTTACCATAAGTTTCAACTGTTACTAATTTGCTATAAAGGTTATAAATGACTGATTTTAAAAGCTCCTTTAATAGTACTTAACACTAAGAACGAATGCAGTTAATTTATTGACAACAATTAGGATTGATGTTAACTGTTTTTTACTATTTTTTAATTGTGAATTTATTAATTTTTGAAACAAGTTTAGTTATTTCAAAAATTTGACATTTATCGAAAACTTAATATTTTCGATAACAGCTGCTAACTTTAAATTTCTAATAACACTAACGTTAATTTAACTGATATTGGTATAACAATCCATCTGGACAATAGTTTGCATTTTTGATAAGGCGCCAACTTGGTAAACACACTGTATTTAAACTAGAATTTAACCTAAAGTATGTTAAGATTTTCAATCTTTTCGCTTTCCTGCAAAATTTAACTTGTCCTTAAGCTCAGCTTGACCAAATATGGATGGCTCTTGCGCCATAAAACATAACCTAACCGATTTGCAAAATTTACTTGTTTGATTTGTGTCGCTTTTCTCGAAACCTGTTATCTTATTGTTTCACTTGATTTTTTCGCACTGAAATGCTTGTTATGGCATTTGATTACAGGTCGTAAATATGAAAATGTTGAGTAATTTCTCTTGCTAGGAACATTTTCTCTTTATACTATCGTTGTGGATCGTTCAGTTCAAGACTTCTTTCTTTTAATTTTACCCGTGCTTTTGAATAATTGAGAGGCTAAATCTAACTATTTTCCAATACTTCTGAAAGCATTAAGGTGTTTAAATAGTTGAAGGTTTCCAGACACTCCCCCGCATGTACGCTATTTTTCCAACTGCAACTCAATTTTCTGCAAATGGAAATTTGCAAATCATGCAGAAAAGAACTCATTGGATGTCGTGAGGTAAAAGTAAAAGCGTGTCGAGAAACAGCGACACGAATAGTTTACGTAGCGTTTCAAAAATGGAACGTTCTTTTTGGTGAAAAATGCTTTTGTAACTTTTTAAAGATAAAATTCTATCTGAAATATTAGAAGTTTTCGTATTTGTAATGTCTTGACAGACCCTGACTGATTAGTTTTCTGAGAAATCAAGGAAACGATTAACAAAAATTCTAATTCCACACAAAACATTTTCTGCATTGAATGAGACTAGTATTTTTAAATAAGTTTGTTATATCTGCCACTTTTGCTTATCCTCAAAAACATCGAAGTGTATGCTACCATTCTAGTCAAGAAATGGTTATCCCCATGTTTGGTCGTGGCTCATTGGGTTTGCTTATTGCGGCACAAGTTCGATTCCATCTTGTATTTCCAAATGTGACTCTTGCGCCATAAAAATCTTTAGAATTAACGGTTTCAATGCTTCGTATATAACAATCTGATGCCTCAATACTAGAAATCAGCTCACTTTATACAGTTGGTTGAATGATCACTGTTATATTAAGAATTAGATACTTGTATAATTTGCTTTGCGCAGCTTGGCCAGAGCTGGTCCTAGCGATATAAAAACTAACCAAATTGATACTTGTATTGAGAGCTTGAAACGTCAAGTCGAAAAGACCAAACTTGGCGGTACTACATTTGCACGCTGGTATTATAGTTTTAAGAATTATATACTTGCATAATTTGCTTGGCCAGATGCCCCTTGTGTGCCATAAGAACTAACCAACTAGATACTTTTATAAAGAGCGTGAAATAATCGTTTACTCGAAAAATCAAACTTGGAAGACTTTTTGAGTGGCATGGTAGTGTAATCAACCATATAGCCATAAGTCAACAATATTCTGCTGATCTTTGACTATATGGGCCTTCAGAGGCATACCTCCTTTAGGGTGTGTACAGGCATCAACCCCGGGATACCCGAGAGTCATTTTGTCCCTCTCATTTTTACCCTCGCCTACCCTTCTGCTGTTTGCTTTTCCTTTCTCCCTCATTGTGTTCGGGGGGCCACTCGGGGCACATCTTTAGGTGTGACTTACAGTAATCTTATACTGTTGCCTTTTAAATATAATTTAGAAGCAAGTTTCCAATCGTTTTGTTCGCAAGATCAGTAAAATATTTTGTAATTTCATATTTAAAACGGCCAAACTTGGAGAAATGGTGAAATGCTTGTTAAGCAACTGCGAAATAGTTTTGTGAAAATATGTTGCAGCTGCTAAGTTACGATCTTTTCCTGAACCGTATTTTAGATGCGCGTCTAAATGTTGGAAACCTAAACGCGTTTCGTTATATATGTCACTTAAAAAGTGGATGGTAATGTGTGGAATCGTGACCTAGTCCCAATAGGTATAACGTTTTCATAGGTACAGTCATTGAAAGATAAACTACCGTCCATAAGTTTGGAAATACTGCACATTCCGAATTGTTCGAGGGCCGTGGTAGCCCGGTTGGAAGAGATTAGCAATCGGAGGGTTCCGAGTTCGAAACTCAGTCCAACCAAAGATCGTCGTGTACACGGGGACTGGTGCACGTCAAATCGGTCGTGTCCTCACGTTGGCGTGGTGTGGAAATTTGGAGAGTGGTGTGACAGCTCAGGGGTTTACCTAGTCATCTGACCGTGGTTCAAAAATACGAGGTGTTGTCCTCGGATCTTTCCCTTCGAGATTGTTCCCGAACCGTAGGCAATAGCCCGCTGCGTTGCTCCAGTGCGACGTTAATTAAATACCTACCATACATGAATTATCATATCATGGTTGAAGTTTCTTCGTGCATGATTAAAAATACATCTACACTATCATCGTTTGGGCGTGCATAGTTAAAAATACATTTACTAACATTATAGTTTGTACGTGCTTAATAAATATAATAGTAACGCTTACGAATATGCTAGTAGCAGTTGCACGCGGGTAATACAAATTAAATACAATATAATCTTTGCACCGTCTCACCCACAACACTCCACAGTGGTGTAAAAGTGATTCGAGTACCTCCATTTGAGAGTACATTAAAAAATATTCTTCTTGATCGTTTCAGATAAAATATCCCCCTCGGGGCACATCCTAAGGTGTGTACGGGCTTGACGAACCTCTGGGGTACCCTAGTGATCTATTCTTTCCCCCATGGGGTTTACTGCCTCTGGTAAACATAGGAAATCGCGATCCCAGGACGTCCAAGCGATCTTTCTCTTTCTTTTCTCCATCCTTTCTTTTCACAATTGCTTGACAGTGTCTTGCGTTTGGCGTAGCTTGGCCAAATATGGCTCTTGCGCCATAAAACCCCAAACCAACCAACCTTTGACTATATGACGCGAATTATCTGGCGCCATACGAAGCGAAAATTATCTGTCATTTAGAACATGTGAATGAAAACTAATTTCCCTACTTTTTTCAGATGGGAGCAATGATTCAACACTCATCCCCATGTCCAACGGAACAATATCCGCTTTAACACACGCTGCATTTCCCAGCAGCACAATAAGTGATGTCACTTCTGATAACGTCACAGACTTCGGCGTTATTGGAGACACGAGTTCGTTTGGAGAAGTGTCTAACCAAACTGGTGGACTTGAAGCTGAAACTGGGATCGAGAAGTTCAGAGTCCAACTTAATGCAAGCTATTCAAATACCTCCTCATCGCTATCTCGAAATGACGCTGAAAGCAAGCACGATATGAATTTTTCAGGTGATATAAGCGATGGCATTGAAGAAATAAGCGGAAGTTTGGATTCAAACATCGACATTGAAAACACAGAATCTGGCATTTCAGGTGAACTGGAAAACCTAGCTGATGTGAACGCAAGTGAAGGAATATTTTCGAATCTTGGATTTGAATTCTTCAAAAATTCTGAAGTTGCGAGAAATGCGGCTAAGGCAATGGAGATTTTTAATTTTACGGACTCCCTAACTGATCATATCATTGAAGAAAACGAATTTCATTCCTTTCTAGATGTAGCGATGCCTATTTCCGAAGACAGCCATAATTCGAACTCTACTCAAATAACAGTAATTCAAGAACAATTTAATTCCTCCGATGAAAAGTTACATGGCTCTGAAAGTGTTAAAGAGTTTGAAATATTTGAAGACGAAAACAGCACATCGAACATCACAGAACTCGTAGAAACAGAAAAAGAAACACCTGATTTCTTTAACTTGACTGAATTTGAAAATATCAACGAGCCCCTGGAATTAACCAATTTCACTGAACGCATGGGGGACATGAACGAAACATTGATTTCAAATACATCAACCATAACTAACGAAACAGACTTCGCTGAATTTGAAAATGAAACCCTAGATACCGAATTTGAAAATGTCACTGAACCCCTGGAATTAACTAATTTCACTGAACCCATGGAGATGAACGAAACGTCGATTTCTAATATGTCAACCATAACTAATGAAACAGACTTTACTGAAGTAGACTTGAACAACTCTACCAATGTTGTACCTCAGTGCCCTCCACCTGGAATATGCTTTTTCTGGTTTCTATCTCAAGATGCGTGTGCAGTGAATAGCCATTGTCTAGGATCGCGAATATGCTGTAGGATTAGATGTTCCAAGACTTGCATTGAGGTTTAAATTGCATGACGCATTTCAACGGATGTTTTAAGAATTATTAAAGCGCGATGTTTTTAGTCAATTTTTATTGCATTTTAGCGAACTTAACTGATTGTTGATTCCACCTTTCAAATCTTGTGGTCTGATAATTTTGAGGCTTGCTCCAATTTCTAAATTGTTAATCAAAATTGAATTCTAAAAATTGCTGATTATGATTTAATATTGCATTTATTCAATAAATCAAAGATTGCCAAGGCAATGCGTGAAGCTGTTACGCTGCCAGCTTGATCCTTCGTACGTGTTTTAAGGGCAGTATTCAGTTTCCATTTTTTTGGAGACATTTTTAATTTGTCAATAAATATTTTAAATTTTTAATGGTGCCTTTTTTTCATCCCACAACACTTAAATCTCAAGGGGCTGCCGTGGCTCAGTGGGTTTTCCGTGTGCGCTAGCAACCAGCGCGAGCTGTACGATGCTCAGATCTGATTTCTATAACTTATCCTGAGGTATTTCTCTTCTGTGTCAGTAAAAACTTGGGTGTATGTCCATTACTTGACGGCCCTTATGGGTACATCATACAGGTGTGTATTCACGAACCCGAGGTACTCTCTTCTTTTCCCATGGGGTTTACTCTCTTTAGTAAACATGGGATCGAGCTTCCGGGATACCCAAGTGATCTGCTTTCAACCTATTACTCTATTCCCCAATCTCTCTTTTTTCGGGCCACAGTAGCCCGGGTGGAAGAGTAACGCATTAGCAATCGGAGGGTTGCGAGTTCGAATCCAACCAAACGACCGTCGTGTACGAAGGAGCTGGTGGATGTTAAATCTGTCGTGGCCTCAAATGTCCTCACGTTGACGTGGTGTTGCGGAAGTTTGGAGAGTGGGGTGCCAGCTCAGGTGTTGCCTCGTCATCTGATCGTGGTTTAAAATTACGTGGTGTTCTAGAATCTTTCCCTTTGGGATTGATCCCGGACCGTCGCCAATATCCCGTTGTATCGCTTCAGTGCGACGTTAAAATACCATACCCTCTTTTTTTCCTTTCGTAACTTTTTTTACTTGACGTTGGTCTGTCTTATGTTTGGCGTAGATTGGCCAAATATGGCCCTTGTGCCATAAAACCCAAAACCAACCGACCATTACTTGACTATGTTTTGCGCAACTTAGCCGAACATGTCCCTTATACCATAAAACACAAATCCAACCATTAATGTCTGTTGTGTTTGACACAGCTTGACTAAATATTGCCCTTGCGCCGTAAAAAATACTCAACTAAACACCAACAAATTCGAACGATCAAAAACCTATAATCGAATATCTGATACTTCAATCTTAGTACAACTTTCCATTTAAAGTCCACTTGCCCCAAGAATTCGTTTAAAGTTTTACATGCCACTAATACTCACGCATTAGTTTATTTACTCTGCACGAATAAATGGCTTATTGATGACAGACGAATGGTAAAGTATAACTTGGGGAGCTTTGCACGAATAGTGATTTCTCGTGCTGCTAATCGATGCAATTGCGTAAACAAAGCCTTTTCAAGTTTGCTTTGGGAGCTTTAACGATCTTTATCGAAGCTTAGCGCTGCCAAAAAGGGTTAACACTGTTTAAGATGTACTTTCGCTGAACGCAGTTGCACGGAGTTCGCCAACATGAAGTTTTCTCTTCAGCTGTTCGTTACGGCTCTTTGGATCGAAAGGTATTTTAAAAGATTAAGTTTTTAAGGGCTTGGGAAAATAACGGTTTTTTTAAACTAATGTTTTCCTATGCGTTCGAAATTTTAAAAAATTCATATTTAGATGAACTTCAATTTAGAAATTAATTTCCATGAAGAATCCGAAATACGTTTTTATTGACCTAATTTTCGATAAGTCTGAATTGCTTAAAAATTTAGCTGTTATATTGCTGTCATTTTATATCCTGCAATTTTTTTAATGCAGCATCTAATTGAAGGCATAGAGAAACGGTGATAAGCCACAAAAATTAACGGATTTCTTTAAGTTAATTTTACGTAGTGCTATCCTTGGTTCTTACCCTCCGGATTTTATCCCGGACCGTCGCCAATATCCCGGTGCGTTACTGCAGTGCGACGTTCATTAAAAATACCTACCATCCGCATTTTTAATGCAACATTTAACCCTCCTGGTCATTATCTCGACGAGGTATCCGCAAAACTGACCAGATCTTGATGGATAACTCGTCATTAGAAAAAACTGACCAAATCTTAATCCCGTCAAAAAATCAGCTATATGTTGATATATCTCGTCAAGTATTAGCAAATTTGGTCAGATCTCGAAGGACGAGATATATTGTCAAAACCACTTGCAGGGTTAATTGAAGGGATTCGGGAAACGGTGATGAGCCACAGAATGAAATCCCTTAATGAAAAAATGAAAAACAACAATCAATAGGATCAAAAGCATTTAATTGTTTTAATGAGCGCCTTGATACTTGAAAGTTTAAGGTAACATGATCACTTGAATAGTGGATAACATAATTTTAGAATTTTTTCAAACTTGAAAATTGATAGCCTGAAAAATTTGCAGTGGCTTGTCACTGTTGCCCGGAGCCATTCAATGTCAAAACTAAATTTTTTCATGCAAATTGTTAGGCATGCAATGTTGCTTCTAAATGAAATAGTGAATTATACTAAAGTTTTTTAATGCTTTTTCTGAGAATTGGTTTAACACGAAGTGCCATATTATCAGTCACCCATACATGGATGCGTTTTATTTACACCAAGTAACAATTATTTTCTCGCTAGATATTCACACGTTTATTAAAGGAAAACGCACATTTCGTGATTAGGCCCTGCAAGTATCAATGCTGTTTATCATCCAAAGTTAACTCGAAATTAAAGAAACTCGTGTTATAATTTTTAAAGGAAATTTGTATCCATTTTCGTTTCTATACCTCAAGTGTTTTAAACAGCGTAAATTTTCTTCCAAATCAAAATTGTTTTCAGTCGATGTACACAAAACTAGGGTAAAGTTTATAGAAAGTATTTAAGGAAAGAATTTTACAACTTGTTCGCGTAATCCCATTTACAAATAAGATTGGTAATTAACGTCTCACTGAAGCACCACAACTGGCTATTGGCGACGGTCCGGGATCCACCCCCAAGAGAATGATCCAAGGACAATACATAATTTTGAACCACGGTAAGATGAGGCAACACCTGAGCTGGCACTCCAAACTTCCACACCACGCCATCGTGAGGACATTTGAGGTCACAAAAGATTTAACGTGCACCAGCCGCCTTTGTACACGACGGTCTTTCGGTCGGATTCAAACTCAATCCTCCGGTTACTAGTCCGTTACTCTTCCAACTGGGCCACCGCGGTCCGGCAGTATTTTAAATTCGGTATGCGTAGAAAAGACGGGTATTTTTCATGAATTTCAATAGAGGACAAGAAAAATTGGAAGGTAGGTATTTTAAATAACGTCACACCGGAACAACAGCGGGCTATTGGTGACGGTCCGGGATCAATCCCAAAGGGAAAGATCCGAGGACAACACGCAATTTTGAACCACGGTCAGATGACGAGGCAACACTTTCAGTTATTAAAAGTCGTATGTGTAACCCGGGTCTTTCCCTTTGGGATTGATCCTGGACCGTCGACACTAACCCGTTGTGTTGTTCCAGTGTGACGTGAATTAAAATATATACATACCTACCGAACGTAGATTAACAGCTTTGCAATTAAAATTAGACTTAAAATTGGAGATACTTATAATTAGAAAGGCAAAACGCAGTAAAATTTTGATTTAGGATATTCTAAATTTGTCAACGGGAAACTAAAACAAGTCAAATTGCTTCGCATTCGTAGGGCACCGGGCAACAGGTATGTATTTAATTAACGTCGCTCTGGAGCAACACAACGGGCCATTAGCGATGGTCCGGTATCCTCCGAAGAGAAAGATCCAGGGACGACACCCTTTAAACCGAGAAACAGTTGTGAGCCACGGAAATTTATCGTAATGAAAAAAATGATTCAAAAAATATTCAAGAGTTAATTATTAAGTTTATTAATATTCAAGAGTTAATTATTCATTAAGTATTTCTGATTGTTCGACTGAATAATACTTGAAAGTTTAAGATAATACGACTTGAATAGTGGATAAAGTTAGTATTTTAATTAACCTCACTGAGGAGCAACATAACACCTGGTGACGGTGACGGTCCGGGATCAATCCCAAAGTAATCCCGATGGGAGAGCGAGGACACCGTAATTTTGAACCGCGGTCAGATGACGAGGTCAACACTTGAACTGGCACCCCATTATCCAGACTTCTACGCCAACGTGAAGTCACTACAGATTTAACGATCACCAGACCCGTACGTGACGGTCTTTGATTGGATTGAGTTTCGAACTTGAAAACCGTCCGATTGCTGATCCTCTACTTCAACCGACCTACCGATAGCCGTTGCGTTGCTCTAGTGTGACGTTAATTAAATTACCTACCTACCATACCTACCGGTAGGTATGTATTTTAATTAACATCAAACTGGAGCAACACAACCCATACCTACCGGAATATTTACAAGAACTCTATCGTGTGTGTTTTGTGAGAATCAACAAAACCTCAAAACGGCCGCACGCATTAGAAGTAGTGAACACGCTTTCGTCGCTGATATCGATGCGGTACTTTAATAGCTGAGAGTATTTGGCGAGCTGATAGTATGAACATTCTTTCACTCAGCCATTCTGGACCACCGTGTTCCGTGGGTTTTCCACTGCGCTAGCAAACTGCTAGTTGCAGACGGCGCAGGTTAGATTCCTCCTTGGGTGTATTTCTCTCTGTTACATGTAAAGCTTCTCTTATATGTTCATTTCCATTTACTTGAAATATGCATATTACAGTACAAAGATATTTCACATTTCCAGGGGTAGGTAGGTATTTTAATTAATATCGCACTGGGTAGGTATTTTAATTAATATCCAGTGGCTTCTCTCCTTTGGACTCTGGTGATTCAAAATTACGAGGCGTTGTCATTGGATCTTTCTCTTCGGGTTTGATCTCGGACCGTCGCCATTAGCCCGTTGTGTTGCTCCAATGCGATGTTAGTTAAAATCCTACCTACCTTTATACCCAGTGCTCTGGTACCTGATGGGGCTACCAATATGATGAATTTTATTTGTCTCCGTCATAAACAACCAGAGGATTGCGAGTTCGAATCCAACCAAAGACCTCACGTTGGCGTGGTGTGGAAGTTTGGAGAGTGGGGTGCCAGCTCAGGTATTGCCTCGTCATCTGACCATGGTTCAAAATTACGTGGTGTTGTCCTCGGATCTTTCCCTTTGGGATTGATCCCGGACCGTCACCAATAGCCCATTGTGTTGCTCAGGGTGACGTTAATTGAAATACCCCCCCCAACCAAAGACCGCCATGTACAAATGGGGCTGGTGCTCGTTAAATCTGTCGTGGCCTCAAAGATCATCACGTTGGCGTGGTGTGGAAGTTTGGAGAGTGGGGTGCCAGCTCAGGTGTGGCTTCGTCATCTGACCGTGGTTCAAAATTACGTGGTGTTGTCCTCGGATCTTTCCCTCTGGGATTGATCCCGGACCGTCACCAATAGCCCGTTGTGTTGCTCCAGTGTGACGTTAATTGAAAATATCATATCAATATCAATATCAAAATTACGTGGATGTTGAATTATTTTTGATTTCTGCTTTCCCGCGTAATTTTTAGTTTTGGTTTGAGTTTTATTTTACAGCGCTTGCGCAGTTGATCAGGTGATCTTAGTTTTGGTGCCGACTGCATTAGCATTGCATCAGCTCGCGCCTTCGTGTGTGTGAGGAAACAGCGTTCTCCGTGCAAAACGAGATGGATGAGGAGTTTTCGCCTTTCGCTTCATGTTGTAATACCCTTTTTGTGTAATTCTTCATAGTTAAGACTTGTCTGCGATTGAATAATTACTAACATTAAAGCTTCATACAGTCCACTACCACTGGTTTGTGGTAATGGACTGTATGAAGTGTGATTTTCCTTCGGGTTTGATCTCAACCGTCACCAATAGCCCATTATGTGGCGCTTCAGTTCGACGTTAATTAAAATACCTACCTACTTGCCCACCCGGACCGTTGAGAATAGCCCTCTGTGTTGCTCAAGTGCGACGTTAATTAACTACCGGTAGTGATAAAAGTAATGGAGGTAAGTAGATAGGTATTTTTAATTAACGTCGCACTGGAGCAACCCAATGGGCTATTATTGGCGACGATCCGGGATCAAACCCGAAGGGAAAACCGAGGACAATACGTAATTTTGAACCACGGTCAGATGACGACGTCGCACCTGAGATGGCACCCCACTCTCCAAACTTCCACGATTAGAATGCACAGCAGAAAATATGGACGTATACGCTTATTTGAAAACAGGATTTTGTTAACCCTCCCTTAGTCGCATTTCTAAATTTTGGGAGCAGTCCCTCCGTCCCGGGTAGCTTGTCAATACGGGAAAACCCCAGAGGAAATTTGGCAAGGTCCCAACGAGGACTCCCAGACCGCAGTCGCTTTTCACAGGGTGAGAAAACCGGACTTTGGACATGGCAGACAGACCATGGAGATTTGCAACACTACGTCTGTGATCTTGTGTAACCATTGGTAGGTGCCTTTCAGGTCCAACCTGAAGGTACCTACTATCTCTGGTCACCTACCTCATACTGGTCCTGATCTCTGTGCCCTTCTGGTCGACCTAATGATATGGAGATTTGTAACGCTATATCTGTGATCTTGTGTAACCAGTGGTAGGTGCCTTTCAGGTCAACCTGAAGGTACCTACTATCTCTGGTCACCTACCTCATACTGGTCCTGATCTCTCTGCCCTTCTGGTCAACCTAATGATATGGAGATTTGTAACGCTATATCTGTGATCTTGTGTAACCAGTGGTAGGTGACTTTCAGGTCAACCTGAAGGTACCTACTATCTCTGGTCACCTACCTCATACTGGTCCTGATCTCTGCCCTTCTGGTCAACCTAATGATATGGAGATTTGTAACGCTATATCTGTGATCTTGTGTAACCAGTGGTAGGTGCCTTTCAGGTCAACCTGAAGGTACCTACTATCTCTGGTCACCTACCTCATACTGGTCCTGATCTCTCTGCCCTTCTGGCCAACCTAATGATATGGAGATTTGTAACGCTATATCTGTGATTTTGTGTAACCAGTGGTAGGTGACTTTCTGGTCAACCTGAAGGCACCTATCATCTCCAACCAAAAATTGTATGGATCAAAAAGTACTGTTTCTGTACTTAACAAAGAGTACTTTATCGTGAAATGCTGATTTAACTTCATAAATAACTAATCATTGATTATACTCGTACTATATATTGATGATTTTTCTATTTAAGTCTCATTAGTAAACTTGCCGCGGTAGCCCGGTTGGAAGAGTAACGGATAAGCAACCGGAGGGTTGCGAGTTTGAATCCAACCAAAGACCGTCGTGTACAAAGGGGGCTGGTGCACGTTCTGTCGTAGTCTCAAATGTCCTCACGTTGGCATGGTGTGGAAGTTTGGAGAGTATGGTGCCAGCTTAGGGGTGCGACCTCGTCATCTGACCGTGATTCAAAATTGCGTGGTGTTGTCCTCGGATCTTTCCCTTCGAGTTTGATCCCGTCCGTCGCCAATAGCCAATTGTATTGCTCCAGTGCGCCGTTAATTAAATACCTACCATCCATGTTTGTTGGTTTATACTGATGCACTTCACTTTTTTCCTTGACTCCATTTTGTACAATATATGAAACCCTTTTATCATTTTAACATTCAATGTGATGATTCATTTATGTATGATGCTTCTAGAGCTTATCTCGAGAAGACAGTTACTCTAGCTGAGGTGCGTCCAAGTGATTATGATAAGCTTCTGCCACCAAAAGTATTGCAAGGTAAGCTACAATTCATCCACTCTATTTACATTTGAAAAGGTCCGGGCAACAGTGGGATAAGCCTCAGAATTGTTTCGAAATGAAAAATTTAAAAACAAAAATATTCAAGGGGATCAAAATATTTCCGATTGTTTTAATGAGTGGTAAAAACTTAAAGGTTTAACACAGCAGTCTTTGAAAAGTGGATAAACCCTTATAATTTTGGAATTTTTAAAACTTAAAAACTATTATCCTGAAAATTTTTGAAGTATGGCTTATCGTCATGTTGCCCGAAGTATGAAGGTTATTTTTATTACCGAAAGAAGTCAATTTTCTTATTTTCCATTTTTATAAAATCTATCTCACTTGCATAAAGCACTTTTTACATTGGGTATATGCAGCAAAACGTAATTTCATCCCATAGGTCTAGAAATCAGTATTGTCTCAAGCTGTCTCAGTGACTTAGTTAAGCTATTCTGATCAATTTTTATACTTCAAATTATTTTTATCTAAAAAAATAAGTTTTATATCTTTCGGATAAAGAAATGAAATTAAAAAATTGAAAGATACGGAAATATTCAACTTAACTCAAATAGTTTTAATTTACAAAATAAAATGAGCTTTCTATCAACCCTTAAAGGAAACTAAATGACATCCCTAACGGAGTACCTGCTACAAAGTAGCTACTTCTACATCAGAATGGGAAATCAAGATATTAAATGGAAAATTTAACATAAAGGGGAAAAAATTACATTATTTTTTGGATTTAAAATAAAAGTCCAAATTTCTAGTTTAACTGCACAAGTCATTAGCATAAATTAAAACTATAGGATCCAACAAGTAAAGATCAAGTTTTGAGGACATAGGGTAAGGCACGTAATACAGTACACCTGATTTTAAGATTACCAAGCTAAGGAAATGGATTTTGATGAAACAAACGTCAGATCACGGCAAAATTAAGATTTATGTGAAGATAGGAAATTCGTCAAATTTCCAAAAAATTCAAGTTATACTAGAAAAAAATTTAAAAAGCCAAATCATCTATTTCAAAATTGGTATCTAATATGGGATACCTAATGAACTTGTTAAAGGTACACACAAATTTCACTTGCATCAAAAATGCATTGCTATTTTGTTCTAAAGATAAAACAAAAAACACCTCCTTTAATGTTTTTACATTTACTTCTAATCATATCAAACTTTTACCCTTGGATGGTTGGTTAGTTTTTATGGTGCAAGGGTCCCAGATTTGGCCTAGCTGAGCCAACCAATTGTTTTTCCGTCAAATAAATGGATATACACACATACAAGGATAGTTTAATGATACAGAAGAGAGAAATTCCCCAAGGATCTCTCAAATCAAACACCTCATTCATATCCATGCTATAATGCTATGATATAGGAATCAATCCTGCGCTGCTTACAGCTCACAGCCTGCTAGCACAGTGGGCAAACCCACTGGGTTAAGGCGGCCCCATTACACATTGGAAAGAATGTGGTATCTTTTTGTTACCACATTCCTTTTCGATAAATCTGTCTCAAAACAAAAACCTCATTCATATCCATGCTATATTGAGAGATTTGGGTTTGCCAAACTACGCTAGCAGCCTACAAGCATAGGCTATACAGGTTCGATTCCTGTAACTAACATGGGCGTATTTCTCTTCCGTGTCAGTAAAACTTCCCTGTATGTCCATTTACTTGATTGGTGTTGTCTGTCTTTTGTTTGGCACAGCTTGACTAAATATGGCTCTTGCGCCATAAAACTCAACCAATCACGAATTATCACCATTTATTTGATGGAAAATAATATTGCTTGGCGCATCTTGTCCATATCTCTGGCCCTTGTGCCATACAAAAACCAACCATGACATATTCAAACAGCTTTGCTTGACGTTGTCGCAATTTGTCCAAAATATGGCCCTCGCCATAAAACTCAACGAACTTTGCCTCTACAATATCAGACGATGTATGTTTCCTATGGTTTATCAATGTATATATATTTTTGTGTCTTATTTACCGATGTTGATCAATTTCCCCTTCAGATCTTTTTAAACGTATAGCATAGATTTTTCAAACTGTGTCTCCTGAATTGATGCTTGAACTTAAATATGCTTATACAGTAATAACAAGACTAAGAACACTAAACTACATAATACATCATAATTTAATCATACAATATATTACATATTTATAAAAGGCAATGTGTGTGTCCAGAAGAAAACTACTGCATGGGGTATTGAAATTGTCCATGGAAATACTATTTCATCCAGTCATTAACAGTTTTGGCGCATATTACCGGTTAACTAATTCCCAATTTGAAGTTCATCTGCTATTAAGAATATGCTTTGTATTATGGAAATTCTATAATATATTCCATAATTTGTAACTATAACATGCACAACTTATAAGATATATTGCACGCAAAGTATAACAAGTTAAATATTGAGATGTTCCGCATTGTTTATCGATGTGCTTCAACAAATACTTGTAGATTTTAAGTCTACAAGTGTTACTAACACTTGTAGACTTTAAGTCTACAAGTGTTACTTTTTACAATTAACATTTTTTAATTGCACTGAACGATATTGAACAGTGA
Source organism: Meta bourneti (assembly GCA_933210815.1). Lineage (NCBI taxonomy): Eukaryota > Metazoa > Arthropoda > Arachnida > Araneae > Tetragnathidae > Meta > Meta bourneti. The sequence goes on from OW119934.1 coordinate 34,085,344, forward strand.
TAAACGAACGTATTTTGTGCTGAATTCCGATCATAGACAGGTTTGAACCTAACTTTTTGAAACAATTGGTAATATCAGCCCCTAAAATATTTTCAGTACCTCTAAACACGAACATGCTTTGTTTTCAACCACAAATTCTCGATTGACGCTAAAAAAATATGTTTTCTACCTCCAAAGAAATATTTTTTATAGATTCTGATATAGATTGGATAATTACTTACCGAGATATCGCGGTGTGCCCTATAATGTGCACTTATCCAAAATATGCACTGAAATGAAAACATTGTGGAATAATTAACTGCATGGTTGAGCAGTTAAGAACCAGTGATCCTACTCGGTAAATAGGTCGATATCAACTCATGTACTGAAGAGAAACATACACATTCTGAATAGTTGACTAAAATAACAGCGTAACAAAATTGTTTTCAACTTCCCAACGGAAATCAATGGTGTAAATTATCAAGACGTAACCATAAAGTTTATTGTTGATTATTCCTGATCTCTTTGGATTGGCGCGATGAGAGAAAAACGCTCTGTCGCAATCACGGTTCTCGAATACAAATTTTTTCAAGAATTTAAATAAGCTTGAGTCTAAAGAAATTAATGTTTAAAGGCATAAAATTTGTCATAACAATCGACTGAGATTAGATAATTTTATTTCCTGTTTCGTTTTACTTCTGAACTTCTCAAATGCCCCGAAATTTTCTTAGCTTTCTTTTCAACCGTAAACTTTTTAAAGTATCAATTTACGAACTCTTTTCAATGCAAAATAATATAAAAGTAAATGTTTAAGAAATTTTGTATTTCATTTTGACTTAATACGAGCAATTTGTGCTGATTAAAGGTTTGGCCCTCGATGTTGACTTCGATTTGTCCCTGTTCTTGTGGGAGTTCTTCCGTTCGGATTTGCAGACCACGCCGGCTGGGTAGCGTTGTTTTTTCTTTACGTTCGTATCGCTCGGATCTGAGAACTTGGCCTGAAAGCAGGATGTTCTTTTCAAGCCTAAATATTTTAGTCTTGACTACTATTTGAGATGCAGTGGATAATGCAGCCAAGTTGCAACGTAGATGTCTATTGCAATACTAAGTACATACATTGGGGTAGGGTGGAATAAGCCCCAGAAATGAAAATTTTCTTTTACTCAGAGAACAAACTGTACATTGCAGCTCAAAACACTTTTCCCGTTTCCCGCCCCTCATAGCTCCTGAGCCCTGGTATCATGTACCTACGACCCACCCCCAGGTCGGGGCTTTGATTCCATAGCGCTGTCCTATCTGAGTCAAGAGGAGTACCACTTATCGAGAAGCAGGTTTTCCTCGGCATTTCCAAAGGCACTCGTTTTTTACTTAAACTCTTACGTCGCCATCTATGGACGATTAGTGTAACTACTGGCAACTAGAGTGAAAGAAATAAAAGCAGTTGCTAAGTTCAATTTTATTGTTTATATTATATGCTGGCATTGAATTTAATTGATCAAGTTAAACGAAAATAAGGTTAGATAAACCACCACGAACAAAGATTTCACTATAAAAAAATCTCCATATTTTACTTGGGTGTAGCTTGGCCAAATATGGCCCTTGCACCATAAAACACCGGCTGCATGGGACTGCACGTTATATTTTTACGACCAGCCTAGTTCAGTGACGGATTAGTGCAATTTTGTGGGTGGGGGCGGTTGATTGGAAGATGCAACAAACCGGGGGGCCTGGGGGTATGGGACACCCCCAGAAAAACGGGGGGTCCACCCCTGATAATTTTGAAAAAATACCTTCAAAAACTAGCATTTTTAAGGTGTTTTGAGACTTAAAACTGATATAAAATAAGTGTAAAAATGTACTTTATTTTAGACAATCACTTTAAATTTCTTGAAATGCGTAGCTTTCAAAACCTTTTCAAACCGGCTGCATTTACATAACTATTAACACAAAAACCACAAATTCTATATGCCTTTTGTCAACATAGAACTGCTGAGCAAATTAAAAGATAAAACTTTGAAATTAGCATGAAAATACTTTTAAAATAGTATTGTGTTGGTTGTTGAAAGTTACGTTTTTGTTAGCTTTTAATTCCTGAATATACATAATTTTATTTTAAAAATAACATTAGAAAAGTAATAAATAGAAACTTAAATATTCTTTACAAATTCTTTTATTTTTGAATACAATTTACAATGACACTCATTTTGAAACAAAAGTTGTATGAATAAAAAAATTGTATCCATATTAATTGTATTATTACAGGAATGTATTTTAGACTAATGTCTCATTATATATATATATATATATATATAGTCATTACCTCCAAAGAAGTACAATGTAAACAGTAAGAATGATGTTACGCCGTTACGGTAACTCAAAAACTTGCATAAGATGTATAAAACTAGTTTTTAATGTAATATTGTGCTTTTTTTATACTCTGAGTAGTTAACATTTTGAAATAAAAATTCTGTGTACAAAAAATTATTGAGTTTATATTGTACATATTAACACTATACTCGTACAGTACATATTTGGTCTGCTTCATGCATATTAGCAGGCGGTTTGCTCTTTTTACAGTTTTGATATAAAATTAAGAGTAACCTAAGTGTATGAATGTTGAGTTCAATTACTTAAACTATTTGACATCACAAAAGAACAACTGGTTTTAAACTACCTGTACTTAAGAAAACATGTTTTTTCTCTTCTTTCCCCTTCTCAATATACCTATCTATAATTTTCTCTTTGTCAATAAGGATGTCTCTATGAACACATATAGCAAAGCAAGTTCAGTTAACCAAGTTCTCAACCAAGTATTGATCAGTTTTAGTGTCGAGAAAGATCTTTCTGCTGTTGCAGTTGACAAGGAAGAGAAGAAAGAATCAACATTAAAGATCTAATTGAGGGGGAAATTTCTGGGGTGCAAAATTGCAAACATTCAACTGCATAGTCTGGTAAAGGGGTTTAGTTTGCATCTTCCCTTTTCCACTTTGCCACCCACAGTTTGATTTCTGCCTTCAGATGAATGAGTTTTTACCCTTTTTTATTTTTTTACTCTCGGGGGGCGGCGGTCGCCCCTCCCCCTTTAATCCGTCCTTGGCCTAGTTGCATTTTAAAGCCATGACAAAATGAAAGAGTAAAGTAAATTCATAAGAATAAATTCAAGAAAAATGTGATTAGAAACACAAAAATCACTCAAATCACTAAGACAGATCTTAAAACATACAAAATCCAAAATACATGAATCAAAACAATTGTTTTTATTTTTAAGCTTATGCTTTGTATTACTATCTTGATAAATACACGAAATAATAATATTAATTAGTCAAGAATAATAGTTATATTTGGAAGGCGTGGATTATAAACAAGTTTCGTATAAATACAGAACCTTGATTATACGAAGAAATGTGGATTGAGGCCACCTATTAAAACCAGCAACTCGGATAATACGAGCCTAGTGACACAAAGCAGTCCATATGAACCACTGAAAAATTTGCTGAATAGTATCGTACTACTTCTGTTACTTAAAGCTTCATAAATCAAGTAAACTCGGTGTCGAATTCGGCTCGGATAACACGAACATTCGGTTACTTGGAGCTCAGATAATCAAGGTTCTACTGAAATTGCAAAAGTGCTGCTTTATAATTGATATAGGAGTTTTTCAGAGGTCGATGGTTGCGTTCTTTGAGGTATCTCTTGTTGCTTGTTCGATGGTCACCAGTGTAATGAGTGCAAAATTAGTTTTGTATGATTTTAGTTTTAAAACACTTAAATGCGATCCGTGAAAATTGTAGTTTGTCAAGGTGACCCACAGGCCAGGATGGGTGAAAGAGGAACAGAGCATAATCGCTACCCACTTAATTAAACTATATTCAGTTGTCTTAAAAATATATTCTTTATCAATTTTTATGTTAAGCAATGGTTAAGGTTTACTTCGTGAAATTCACAAAGATGCCCCCGTAAATTTTCTATATTCTTACAATTATCCCTGTAACGTACAAGTTGAGAATTTAAGGTCTAAGAAATAGAATTTTTAATGCATTCTTTTAGCTGCAGGGATATTTTCACCTAATTTTGACAAAAGATTTTAATATTTATCTATTAAATGTTCTTTATCCCTTTTTGCAGGTGAAATCAGTTCTCCAGTAAATGTTTCAGTCAGCCTATATGTGTTGCAATTACGATCAGTCAATGAAGCTGACATGGTGAGTCATGTATTGAGCCTTTCTAATGACCCTAACTACAATTTAGATGCTTTTATACAGTTTGTTTTCGCTCCCGATTGTTTCATATTCATACGCATAGTACTTTTTTGTAGCAAACTCCTTTCATTCGTTTAAAACAAAATTAAAAGAAACAAAAATGTTGGCCTGTGAATTATTAATTTAACCAGTGATAAATTATATTTTAGTTTTAATCTCTTTTTGATGTTTTGAACAGAAACTAGTGACTCAATTATCTTGCGTACTTGAAATTTTGTTTTCATTATTTCTTTTATTATTCGGCTCAGAGCAGCTCATTAACTGACATTTTTTCGAAAATGCATTTTTGACACTAAATGCTTGTTTTCATGGTGATGAGAAATGCATTGTCACGTTACAATTTGCTTAGAAAAAATATAACACGATCAAAATGCAGTTCATCTTTATTTCTGATCTAAAAACTAATAATTAGTTCTTAACGACTGCTATGAAATTGTTTTTGTCAGTTAATGAGTTTCTGCTCTAAGCCGACAATATTAGTAAAATTTGTGACATCAATGTCATTAAAGATTATTCTTTCAAGCATTCAAATCAAATTTGTTTTAAATGATACCTTAAATTAATACGGAGCCCGAATCGATTGTCCTTTTGCCACTTACAACTCGCTCTTTTTATTCGTTGTCATGAGCACCAACTCTAGGAGGTTGAACCTCTTGCTTCCTCCAACAACTTTATGGAACGGGCTTCCTTCTCTCGAACGGGAGAGATACATGTTAGAATATTACAAATAAGAGTAACCAAAAAATTAAGATCTTTCTTCAAAACACCCATGCCATGTGTGCCAAGTCCTACAGGGTTCCCAAGAGCCTTAAAAACTTTAAAAAGGCCTTATTTTTCATATTCGATTTTAAGGGTCCTTAACCCTCCTGGTGGTTGTCTCGACGAGGTATCTCGTCATTAGCAAAACTGACCGGATATTGATGGACGCGATATATTTCGTCAATAGAAGAAACTGACCAGATCAGATCTCGTCAACTCTAAAACCATTCCATATACAATGCTGTGCAAAATTATAAGCACACCAACCACTAAGTCTCATGCTTCATTGCATCCCAACGCTAACAGAACATCTCAACTTCGAATTTTCTTCTGGATTGAAGTAACGTATCAATTAGAAATCAAATCGAGATCGAGTCAAAATAATATATTGCATATTACTCATTTTATCTATAATTATTAAATTATTTAAAGATCATTGTTTATTTTAAGCGGTAATTCCACTGTTGCTTGCATCCAAATGGAAAACGGGTCATTTAACCCGTTTCGGTAGAAATAAGTATTTTCTAAAGGCCGGTAAATTTAGTATTAACGAGATTTTTTAATACAATTTTACTCTACCAATTTTTAACCAATTAGTTCATACTAATGCCACTCCCAAAAGTTGCATCTAGAGTAGTAGCTAGACAGTAGTAGAGTCAAGCCCCTTCGTCTGATTTCACTCCCTGTGACCTTTAGGTGTGGAGTCATTAAAAGCGTGGTGTACGAAGAATACATAGATAATTTAACCACTCTGAAAGACCAAATAACGCTGCTCTAAAAGACCAAATAATCAGGCAAATTAAAGGAGACATGTTACGTTTTGCACTAGAATATGCTGTTCAGATTATTCAGTTTTTGAAACGCAAGCAAGAAAAACGTTGAATTCTCTGTAAGTGATGCCAAAACTCCACGATCTGAAGGTTTGATTGCTATATATTTTACCCTGTGTGTATTTCTGTCTTCTGTATCATTAAAAGTTTCCTTGTGCGTGTATATCCATTATTTGACGTTGCCTTGTGTTTGTCGCAGCATGGCCAAATATGGCCCGTGCGCCATAAAACATGACCCACCCTGACCTGAATAGTATTTACAACAAATTTGGTTGAGTTTGGCCCGAAAGATTTACTATCAGGCTCTAAACACTTCTTTAATTGTGGTCACTGAATATGAAGTAAGAGCGGTTTTTCTTGCCCTTCTCATAGTTTCTCCAATTTGAAGCCACTGTGTGGTATTATGTCTTACAAGTACATCTAGTCTCAGTTATTCAGATAAAATAAAATATTGAAGTATACTGTCAGTTTAGTTAAATTTATATAGGATCATGCTATACATTTCTTTGCTTTGCAGAATTTTAAAATGGACTGCTTTCTGCATCTGCGATGGACAGATAACAGGTTAAATTTTCCTTCAAGATTACCTGAGGACAACACCAGAATAGTCCTCGATGATTCCTGGGGGACGGAAATATGGACCCCAAAACTTTGGTTTAAAAACGCACTGGACATGAAACTGCAAAAGTGGGTCATACCAACCGTATTCTACTGGTTCATGCGAAACAGAACAATTTGTTTCTCTGGCAGGTATTCATTCGGGTGACATTTTTCTTTTTTTAAACTATAAATGCACGTAAGTTAAATGTGCTTCGGTAAAGTAAAATTCATATTTCGTCCGATTGCCGAACTAGAATATACTTGTCTCCTTTATTTGGTTGTATGTGATCTGTATCTCAACAAGGACCACTTTCTTTTCTTGAGCCACTGAAGGATCTCCCGAGGATCAAAAATCACACGTGGAATTTAATCGAGACTATTTGTGTCATTTCTATTTTTATGATTTCAATTAACATTTATGTTATTAGGTAATATTGCACCATCTCTTACATACTTTCACAGAACCGAAACTTTATTAGTTTAAATCAATATATAAAACTAACAGCTTTGGTACGTTTGTTAGCAAAATGATGATTCATAATGAAACAATCATCATATATGTTTATTAGATATAGTTATATAAAACATTACATTCTAACTACCTAATATTCAATCCTATAAATCTGAAATAATTTCTCTTTGATATCAATCATTTTAAAGTCACTTTCAAAAGGAATAAACAATATATATATAATATTCCATAGTAACCAGGATTCCCCAGGGCCTCCTTTGATGCCATGGCTCGAGGCCTACATGGGTTCAGTATATATGTGACGTTTTGACGTGAATGCGACTTTAAAATCGAAATATGGAGGTCATCGGCAGAAACTTGAGCGTCTAGAAAAGTGTTGATATCTCAAAGCCCAATAACTCCAGGGGAATCAGCCTATGGGGATAAATTACCTATCATTGTGTAGAGGAAGGTGGGCCGCGTCGACCAGGTCGACCTCCACTCCCCTCTGACCTTGGTGGGGTAAATGAGTCACATTTCGGGCATACGCTGGCCTGTTTAACCGCTGTAAATTCAATTGTAATTGATGGGTCGTGGCGAGTGTATGCTTAAATTGAAGAGAACGAAGAGTTCTACAATTCCATTTGCCTAGTTGACAGTTTAAACCATTTGTGTGAAAATTATGTGCAGTGGAAAATGACGATTTGTCGAAGATTTCACTATGAAGCCAAAATATCACACTAAATTTCAATTGCGGCATAGGAAACGTAAACAGGTTTAAAGAGCAGTTCAAGACGAACAAAATGATACCAAGAAGTCTAAACCTATGACAAGTGCGGTGAGATCTAGAGCTTACCGAAGATTCAAGAAGGAGCAGGGCGAGCAGGCGGCGTACGCGGTGACGTCGCTGGACCATCTAACGAGCTGCCGCCACGCTTGGAAACACTACAATCGACTTTATCTTTGCCAGGAACATCAGCATCGATATTATGCCGTACTTTAGGTATCACAGACCCATCATCCATAAGGTCGCCATAGAATACTAAGCATTGCCCACACTCTAACACCACTGTTATGTATCCACAAAAACTGGCTAAATAAATAAATGTTAAACAAATACCAGCCGTGTTCATTTCACCAGCGACCAACTTACCAGGTATTCCGCTCAAAAGTATTCACGAACCAAACCTTACAGTACAGTGGGGACTATGCCTATCCGCTGTTTCTTTGTACTGTAATATGCGCAATATTCTAAGTTTTAAATTTATAAGTATTTTCATTGTACATCTGGGCCAAAACAATCGATAAATTCCGAAGCTGGTGATCGATCGGAATGAAACTTAGCATGTGTGATAAACGTGAAGATAAAGAAATGATAACGACACCAAACCTACAGAATTCCATTGTAGAATTGCATTAACCCTCCTGGTGGTTGTCTCGACTAGGTATCTCGTTATTCGCTGAACTGACCATATTTTGATGGACGAAATAACTCGTCACTACAAGAAAACTGACCAGATCTTGATCTCGTCATCATAAAAATCGACAATATCTTGACGAGATATTGCATCAAGTATTAGCACAATTGGCCAGATCTTGATGGATGAGATATCTCGTCGAAACCATTTGGAGAGTTAAGCACGCAAACTGTTGCACGTATCTTGACTAGGTGTGGACCAATCAATCGAATGGAGGGTAAAATGTGTCGGTTTTACGCAGCTGGCGGTGCAAACTCTCAAATATTTGACATTTCGGTCTCGCCTATTGGGGAAGCGTATACTGTACAATCTTGAGCAGCTCTTTCGTTTCCATTGTCAGCCCCATACGTTAGATGCATGTCATATTCCCCGGAATTAATCACTGGCGAAATGCGCGCTGCGATTGACGAAGTTAAAAAAATTTGCAAATGCTCGCAAAGCAGTACTTTCTTTTGCACTTACTCGCAACAATTAGACACATTCTTTGAAAAGAAATATTTATTTTGTTGCACCCTACCATCCTTTAACCCTCCAAGTGGTTTTGACGTGATGTCTCGTCCATCCAGATCTGACCAATTTTGCTAATGATGAGATATCTCGGTCACCGAGATCCACAAATGGTTTTGTTAATAACGAGATGCCTCGTCAAGACAACCAACAGGAGGGTTAAAGTTTGACCAGAGAACTTAGAATCGGGTTTCTACTCCATTATGTTAATATTTAACTTTCGAATTATTTCCTACCATGGTTTAAATATGCAGTGAAACTCATTTTCACTGATTTGTTAGTTTTAATTTGACAAATAGTGATGCATTTAAAGGGAAGCAAAAGCCAGCATTCTCAATTATTCATGAACGATGCGACTAATTCCGATAAATTTGTTTTACCTCGCTCTTTAGGAATAGAAGCATGTAAATTTATATATATATATATATATATATATATATATTTAATATTTTCTTTTGTAAATACTATATAGATTTGCATGATTGCGCTACTTGTTAAAAACAAATATAACTGCTGGATTCCAGTTGGTAAACAATTGCCCATCCGTAGAACCTTCTACAATAGTTTATTTCTGTAATTTCATACCTGTTATAGACAGTCTTTACATATTAATCTTTCTGGTGGTTTATTTTAGCGTCGAAAACTGCCCCTGTAGTGGCCAGCCTCTGGTGCAAAAACCTCTTCCTAACTCTCACCAGTTCTGGGCAAGGGACAATTTGTTTTTCCCACTTGGATTTTCATTCCCCTTTCGAGTAATAGGGCAGATTTTTCTCGACGAAATATCTCGTCCTTAGCAAAATTGGCCAGATCTTGGATGAGATATCTGGTCGAAACACTTGGGTTAAGGCAGTGTACTTGGGTCACTCAAGTTTTTTATGCAAAATAAACAATTTTTGAATTTCATTACATAGCAATCCGATCATAGTATTTGTTTTTAACAATTATGTGCAACATTAGCTATATAAAGACAGTTTTATATACCGTGTGTGCAATGATATATAAGTTCAAATAACTATTTGAAATCCTTAGAGTGACTCTGGAGCTAAGTTGCGACATGGATATGACCAAATACCCGCACGACAGTCAATTTTGTGGAGTATCGATTATTGCTTGTAAGTTTTTACTTCACCTAATTTGTGATTAACCCTCCGTTAGTCGCGCTGGTCCTAACAGGTACACGGTCTCTTTTTACAATGTTTTTCAATGTTACGCACTGAAAAGAATAGCTGTGAAAAATGCATTTTTTATTAATTTAAATACATTTTTAGTATGTCCTAAAATGTACACGTACTTAAAAAGTGAGTAACTAATGGGTGTGCAAGTAGGAATGAAAACTTTGAGCACTTCACAGATGCTGATTCATCCATAACGGTCAGGAGTCAACAGGTAGCAACCGCCTGTAGTTATTCCACTGAGCACAAGAGTGACACCTTGGTTCTGTGGGTTTGCCCAATGCGCTAGTAGCCTGCGGGGTATAGGCTGCGCAGGCTTCTCTGTATTTTCTCTTAAGTGTCAGAAAAGCTTTCCTTGTGTATATATCCGTTTATTTGACATTATTTGGTGCAACCGTAGAGAAAATATAAAAGTAGAGTGAGAATTGATAACCTTTTCATGTACCCAGGATCATGTGACCAAAACCAGTAGTAACGTGACTCTTAGATTCTTTCCTCTGCAGGGTGGAAACGAACATTCATCATCTGATTATTCCATGCAACGGGAGCCTATCCATTAATTCATCAACTGATTGGGCAGCGCGATACAGCAGTAGAATGGCGATTTTACCACTTTGTCCCCGCTCCATAAAAATGAACATTCTCACGCATATCCTGTCATAAGATATAATTTCAAACGAGGCAATACGATGCCGAATCGGCCAACAAAGTCAATTTTCACAGAGCAGTCACGTGACTACTAGTCGACGTGTTGGTCACATTTTCTGAAGCTCCTCTCCGTAGCAATGCTCGGGGCCGTCGTGGCTCAGTGGGTATGTCCACTGCTTTAGCAACCTTCGAGTTGTAGGCGAAGCAGGTTCGATTCCTGTCAAGTGCATTCCTCCCTGGGTGTATTTCTCTCTTCTGTGTCAGTAAAATTTTCATTGTGTGTGTATGTCTATTTCTTGATATTGTGTCTTGGGCCTGGAGCAGCATGGTCAAATATGGCCCTTTCGGCATAAAACTCCAAACCTACCAACCATAGCAATGCTCAGTCTACTTATATTTCACGACTATGGATGGGTGCAACTTGGCCAAATATGCCCTTCCGCCATGAAACCTACCCCAACCACTGACTGCTGGTCGTAAATCTCAATGTATCTTTGCAGATCTCCTTCCCATCGAAATAAATCGCTAATTAATTGTCCCTCAGTAAACTGCAGGGACGAGAGAAGATTTCAAACACTTGAACAGAGGAGAAGTATTTTTGGCGAGCGGTCGCAGGCCATTTTGAATCGATCCGTAAGTTCCTCTATAATTTTATTTTTACAGAACCCACAACCAAGAGACACAAATCCCTGCGGAATAAAGCAAATAGTGTAATATGTATGTTTAATAGAATGCTATTTTAATTGTATTTTGGCTGTGTCGTCTTTAGCGCATCATTCGCCCAACAAAGTCACAATGCACCGTGATCCCATTTGTTGAAAAAGACCCAAGACAAATGGAGGGTTAAACAATATTTTTGCATTTTGTCTTCTGTCAACATCCAATGCCTTTTGTCTTTAAGTATTTCTGTAAAACACACGTTATGAAGAGAACAGCGTGAACGGGTCTAACATTTGTTATTCGTATGTTTTAAGTGATGAATCCTTCAACAGACCTTGAGTTAAACTGGAGGTATCCAGAATCAATACGCCTCAGTCGTCTAATGAATCTGCCTCAATTCGAAGTGGATAATATGACCATTTCCAGATGTGATACTCCCTTATATGGAGGTAAAAGCCTTAAGTCTGATGATAGCTTATACAGGATGTGCCAAAAGTCACGAAGAGGTCTGAAGCTTTAATAAATCTTTAATTATTTTTTCTTCAGATATTTTATAAAGAACTAAGGGATTATTTATGGAAAAATTCACGACCGAATAGCGAACACAAAATTGTGAAATTTTACTATCACATCCTAGGATCCATAATTCTGACCCAACAAGTATATCGTCACCATCATGGCGTGAAAGATTCTCCAAGCGGATCAATAATTAGACGTTTGATTGGTAGTTTAGAGGAACAAGGTTCAGTAAGCGACCTTCCACGGCCAGGCAGACCACGCTTGGTTAGGAACGCGTTCTCCAGATTTGACAAATCCTGATTTCTTGCTATGGGACTATCACAACGACGAAGTTTATGTTAACAGTCCTCAGACCAACAGCTGTAGAACAATATCGGTGGTATTAGAGGAACAAGGTTCAGTAAATGACCTTCGATGAACAGGCAGACCACGCTCGGTTTGTATTCGGGCTGAAATTATCACTCATCATTCTTTATCTTACGCCCCTCTCCGACCTGTCGGCCATCAATCGGCGAGCAGTCCAATAGAGTTCTGAAGTGAAAAAATGACTCAAAAACCCTATCAACAGTTAGAATTTGCAGTGCTATCGTCAGGAATTTTAGGACAGTCCTTGAGGTGGTCTCCAGTCATTACTCCAATATTCTACTACTCCAATTCATCCAGTTTGCAAAGGAGACAGATAGCTGATCTCGCTACTCCAATACGGTGTAAGTGTCTTTGTAGGTAGTCATGTCCGGTAAGAAATCGGAAGCAAGCAACTCCTACAGCTCTGGGCAAGGAAACTGGGATACTAGCTTTATTCTTCAATAAAACATTTCAGTTCTTTCCTGTAGACATATCTTTGTAGATTCAGTATATTAAAACCTGAAACTGGACCTGAAACACTAAAAGTGTCCTGAAAAATCCTTTGAGAGGGCACAATTCTGCGAAACAGAAAATGAACGCCCTTTAAAATATTTGATTTTTCACGCCTAGTGTACATTTATTTCCTGTAGATACTGCATAAAATTCTACGGTATTATAAATTTTAAACAAAAAGTAAAGGAATTACTAAGTATTGAAACCCCTTCGTGACTTTTGGCCCACACTGTAGATATGGATGCTGCTGGGTTGACATTTCTTCTTTTACAGAATTCTTTAGTTGCATCCACGCGTCCTTCACTTTAACACGAAGAAGCGGTTACTTCATCATCAACACTTACATCCCCACCGTCCTCATTGTCCTTATGTCCATGCTCACTTTCTGGATTCCTCCGGAAGCGGTTCCTGCCAGGATCACCATGGGGGTGACGTCCTTACTGACCATCATCACGAAGCAGTATCAATCCCAAATGCCGAATGTCTCGTACATTATTGCTCTGAACATATGGTTATCTTCGTGCATAGCTTTCGTGTTCTTCAGTTTGCTTGAGTATGCGATTGTCATTAGTCTGGTCAAGCGAATGCAGAACCAGAGCGAACGTCCGTCGTCTGAGCCGGTAAGTGTGAAAGAATCCTGAATACGTTTTCAAAGGATCCATGGAAAAAATGCTCTTAAAATTCCCTCCAAGTGGTTTCGACCAGATATTTCGTCCATCAAGATCTGATCAATTTTGCTAATGACGAGATATATAATCAAGATATAACCTATTTTCTGATGATGAGATCAAAATCTCATCAGTTTTCTTCTAATGACGAATTATCTCGTCCATCAAGATCTGGCCAGTTTTCTTCTAATAACGAGATATCTCGTCCATCAAGATCTGCTAATGGTTTTGCTAATGACGAGATACCTCGTCAAGACCACCAGGGGGTTGATAAAAGCAGAAGTGAATAGAATGCATTCTTAACCATCTAAAGGACAACTTATGTTTTTAAATTTTATGAGCGAAGATTTATCACCTTATAGAAATGTATTTTGCGAGTACTAAAAATTTAGATAATTTTTACTCTTTAACTTATCATTTTCAAATTACCCATTGGAAAAATGCTCTTAAACGCTCAGATCTAGATGGAATGCATTCTAAACCTTTTAAAGGACACTACTAAAAAGGTTTTAAAAACTTTATGGGTGTAGAATATTACCTTGTGTAAAAATGTATTTTATATACGTAATAAAAATTTAGTTTTTACTATTTTATTTTTCATTTTCAAATTACCCATGGAAAAAATGTTTTTAATAGACGGTATTCTTAACCCTTTAAAGGACACTGCTAAAAGTATTTTTGTTTTTTATGGGTGCAGACCCATCACCTTATAGAAATGTATTTTGCACGAATTAAAAATGTAGGTTGTTTTTACTCTTATTCTCAAATTTCTTATGGATAAAATGCTCTTAAACGCAGAACTAAATAGATTGCATTCTTAACCCTTTAAAGGATACTACCGAAAATCTTTTTTAAAAAAATTGAAGACCTATCACTAGAAATTTATTTTACACGTAATGAAAATGTAGTTTTTTTACTCTTTTATTTATCATTTTCAAATTACATATAGACAATGTTCTTAAGTGCTTAGGATACAAATTTCATCTCACCGGAAGCGAATTCGTGAATTAAGATTTCAGAGATGAGTCTAAGCAATGAGAAATTTTTACATCTGATTTAAAACACCGAGTTTCAGATTTCCTATCAACTGTGAAGAATGAAGTCTATGAAGTAGAGATGGGGTGTTATTACGATACCAGCTACAATAACAGTTTGCAACTGTTATCAAAAACATTAACAGGAACCGAACATTTCTGTTTGGAAAAAAGAAAAAGTAATTTAAATCAAATTAAATTAAAAATTTGTAATTAGAAAAACATTTGATAAACATAAAAAGTTTAAGGTACTAATTTTTTAAATGTAACTTAATGGTTGATTAAAACAGTTAATAACACTGCTAAAACCATCCATTAATGCCAATTTCTAAGAGTTAATAACCATCCTCAAGTTTAGTTTCTAACTACTAATTGCTAACTGAAAGAAAAACAGAAATATTTGCAGCAAATAATAACTTATCGCAAATTTGGATAGCGATCAATACTGTTGTCGTAAAATAACACTTCCGTCCATCTACTTTTTAGCGATATGAAAATATGGGAAAGATAAGGACATCGTACATAAAGTTAAAAATCGCATAACATGGAGTGATTAGTGCTGTCATCTATATTAGAAGAAACACGTTATAATGCTGAACCCCATTGCTCAAACAATCGAAACAAAAGCAACAGGTGAATTTAAAAGTTTTGACTAATATTTAATTGAACATGTAATATTGTTATCCAAAACATGATGATAAATATTACACATATGAGAGTACATGGCGCCAACTTGAGTATATTAATGAGAATGTGCATGTAGGGCTGAAGTTGCTTCATATATACACTTTCATTGAAAATGCAACATCAAAGAAATGTTGCAATTACGGAAAATGCAATTTTAAAAATCTCAGCTGAGTATGCAAAAAGTATGCAAGCGCATTACAGACTGAAATGTTGAGAGAAGGCGGTCCATCGTATTGTGATATCGCTGCACATGTTAAGCGAAACGCGAAAACAAATATGCGTATTTGGAGACAATGGACAGAAGGTTCTACGCATCTTGAGAGATCTGTAGCGCCTATGACAATGTCAGGAAGTGAAGATAGGCACTTGCTACGCATAGGCGGTGACGATTCATACAGTGACATCTACAACGTTAGCATAGCGATGGAGGAGGATGACCCACCCGTCAGACGAGCACATTTGAGGCCACGTCCGATTTAACGTGCACCAGCCCTCGTGTTCACAACGGTCTTTGGACAGTTTCTGGTATAGAAGAAAGAAATACTCCCAGTGTACAGGAATCTTCCCTACACTGCTTACAGCTAGCATGTTGCTAGCTGGTGGGCAAATCTCCTGAGACTCGGATGGCCTCTTGCTATTTTTAAAATTTATTACTATATGTAGAAATAGATTATGTGAGATGTGGCTTTATCAGATTGATTTAAGACAACCTCTAATTTAATATTATTTTTTAAAGAATGTCACAACGACTTGAAGCATTTGTTTAATTCGTATTGGGGTAAATATCCACTCTTCTGGATGTGGGTTGGGGCTTGGACCCTCAGGTCCCCTTCTGGCTTAAATCTTGAGATTCTACACACATTGCGTTCACATTGGCGTGGTGTGGAAGTTTGGAGTGTGGGTGCCAGCTCAGGTGTTGACCTCGTCATCTCACCGTGGTGCAAAATTACGAAGTGTCCTCGGCTCTTTCCCTTCGAGACAGATCCCGGACCGTCTCCAATGGCTAGCTTTGTAGCTCCAGTGCGACGTAAATTCAACTACCTACCTTCCTTTAGTTCAAAACGGCGTTAAATCTGAGAATAAAATGCCTTCAATTGGGTTGCATTTTAACCGGAAATATTTCCACCCTGGAATATAAATAATTTCCAGATATGTAATTCTGATTTTTCTTCTCATTTCAGGAAAATACGATTTCAGCTGTCATCGGTCAAAGGAAGTCTCACAAGACAGCTTGGAAGCAGACAAAGTGGAAATTATACGAAAATCTGTCTCCACATATAGTTGATTTAATTTCCAGATTCTTATTTCCCCTTACATTTACTGTATTCTGCATTATTTATGGAGTTACATATGGTACATAGTTAAATTTATGTAAGAAAAAATTGCTGATAATAAAGTTTGTATGAAACTTTTCCGACGTACTTGTGTTTATAAAGTATTCTAACTTACTAAGGCAGCCAACGAAAGATGCAAAATTTTTTCGTTGAAAAAATTGAAAAACTGAATCCGATGAAAAAATTCGATGAAAAAACTGAATACGATTAATCCGCATTTCGTATTTGGAATAAAAGACATTAAAAAGTTTAAATTCAAGATTAAAATTTTTAAATAGAATCTCTCAAATCAGGAGATCCAATGTTTCGTTTTACACACAGATTCTTTTTTAGATGATAATGCCCCTGTGTGTGATACCGCTTACGATTCATCATATGTATTTTTGACTGTCCAACTTTTAATCATCACTCATAAATATTTTAATGGACATATTTTAACGTTAAAAGATTGGATAGGAAAGAATCCAGATTCAAATTTCTCATTTTTAAATCTCATTTTATATTTTTTATCATTCGCAACTGACTATCACTCAATTAACATATTTTAAATCAACAATTCATATCATTGAAGATTTTGTGCAAAATTTTATATTAATGGCAGCAAATTTTAAACTTCTATGCTTTGCCATATCTTTGATTAAATTAATTTTTTTCTTTACATGTTGCGCTTTCGTATTGTTTTTAATATATTTTTTATTGTTGAATTTTCACATATACTTATCGATTTTCATTTCGTCTTGCTTTGGGCGCAGCTTGTCCAATTCTGAACCTTGCGCCATAAAACCCCTACCAGTGCTTCGAAACCTTATTAGAAAATGGGTATTCTTTTCTTGCTTTCTTTTTTCACCCTTTTTGTAAGTCCTAAGATCCATGAATTAAAGTTTTGAATTTCATAAGTTCACCGGGGTTTGTTTATTCAAATGGTTTACTGATATCTTTCATTGAGTACATGCTTATTCTTAAGCTTCAAGATTCACATATGGATATAAAAGTACAGTAGAACCTTGATTATCCGAGCTCCGATTAACCATGTGTTGGTGTTATCCGACACTCAGTTGCTATTTGATGTTGAGGTTTTTTTTCTTTAATTATAAATAAAGCTTCAAGTACGAGTGTGCACTTTCTTCAGACTAGGAAGTCTTGCGAAACGATACAGACTTTCTAGAGTTTAAGAAGTTCATAACTCACGTTCACATTTATTATAAAATTATCGCAATGAATACGGTACTGTGACAAATCCTAGTGTACTCAGAAAAACGTCTTTATTTAGAGAATGCACTGATTACTTTAAATGCACCAGAAAATTATTTACCATTTCAGATTTTGACAAGTTATTTGCAAAGTTATTTTCGATGATTAATTATTACTTAATTGAAGGGGCTTCAATATACAAAATGGAATTCTAAATTTTAAACCTAATAGCTTCAACTATAGTTATTCTGACTTGAATGCCTTTTTTTAATTCAATTTTAACTGAACTGAGTGAACTAGATTCTTAACCCTCCTGGTGGTTGTCTCGACGTTGTATCTAGTCATTAGCAAAACTGACTAGGTTGTGATGGACGAGATATCTTGTCATTAGAAAAACTGACTAGATCTTGATGGACGAGATATCATTAGAAAAACTGACCTGATCTTGATCTCGTCATCCTCAATAAACGGCAAAATCTTCGTTCGGAATTCAATCGGCATTCTTGATGACGAGATATCTCGTTGAAACCACTTGGAGCTAGCTTTATGAATCTTCCAGTAGCAGTAGGTGTAACATGTAGAACGGTGGTAAATTTGTTCTGTATTTCGTATGGGTTGTTTTGTGTTACTGTGTTTCAATTATCCAAGTTTCTTGGTTATGCGAGGTGGCCTCGGTTCACATTATCACGGATAATCAAGGCTCTACTGTACTAAATAAACGCAATCTAAACTATGGGTAGAGAAAACCAGAACAGTAGGTTGCATAAATGACAATATATCGTTCGTAAAATATTCATTAGGTTGAGCAAAAATCTTAGTCGTGTTCTAGAATTTCGAATATGCGTTAGGTGTCTGAGTAGATGTGTTACAGAACAGACTTCTGTACAAATGTTATGAAAGTATGCGATAAGACATAATTACAAAATTTATTAGCGTGAAATTGTAAGTTTTTAGATATCTTAGTCTTTAAAGCGGTTTTGAAAATTTAATAATTTTTTAAATTTTAAAATGGGAATATTAGATTATAGTAAAACTACAAAAGAAAAATGGTTTATTGTTAAAATAAATTAATCTTAAGTTATTATCTATCATTTTCGTGTTGAGTGCTTAATATGTTCACCTTTTAAACATAGTAATTTCATGTCTTTATTTAAAGAGAATGCACTGAATACTTTAAATGCGCCATAAATTACATTTATTTAGATTTTTCTAACTTGTTTAAAAAGTTATTTTCGACTAATTACTACTCAATTGATAGGGGCTTCAATATATAAAATAGAATTCTTAAGTTTAAAAACTAATAACTTAAACTCTAGTATTCTGAATTTAATGTATTTTTATTCAATTTTAAATTTTTAATTGAACTGAGCGAACTCGACATCTCTCTGAGAGGCTTTATAATGCACAATTAACTACGGTAAAATTAATATATTCTTAATTTTCTGGTTATATTTGTAATACAAAACGAATAGGCAAAAGAAATGAATGAATTAACGTTCATCAAATTATTCAATTGAAATAATTTTAAGATCAATCTAGAATTTTTAATTAAAAAAACTGCAATGGAACCTTTCATGAGACACATGATTGCTGAATATTTCACTCATGACAATTTCAGATATTCTACACCTATACAAATTGTAATCGTATTTTTAAACATAGCAATATTTTTTGCTATCAACCATCGAAAATGCAACACCATGAAGTAAGCATCCAATAGCCTCGAAATTTGCACGATGCTTAGGTTATGGAAGGATATGTAAATGATTAGCACAGCAGGCGTACATATAAATCATGCACCTGTAACGCCTCCTGTAAGCAATAAAAAAAGAAAAGAGGCGTTTCTAAATATTAAAATTGTGTTTTCGCGCTGTTCCTGTATACATGAAATCTAATTATGCTTCGTCAAAAATACGGCAGTCATACGAGTACGTTTCTGAGTTCGACAGAGGAGGAGTGCGGCTTATCGAGACTGCGGATTATCTTTTCGAGAAATCGTTAATCTGGACAAAATCAAGCTACACTCATGCTAATACGGAATTGATTAGTGCAGGAGGGACAAACTGGCCGACGTGAACGATTACAGCAGACTCGTCACACCACCGTACGAGAATGCAGACATTTTGTGCTCATGGCTATTGGATTGTAGTGCACTGTTAAGAACATTATCTGAAGCATTAGGGTGTGTTGCTCAACAACCTGATATAAAATTCGACGTCGTCTGCAGCAGCTGGCATCCATTGCTGCGACTACCTTTAACTCTTCACAAACAAGCGTCAGCGGCTGAAATGGTAGGTATAATGGACAAATGAAAACGAATATCACGACATCGTCTTTTCAGATGAATCTATTCTGCCTACAGCACCACGATGGTCCAATCCGAGGCCTGCGGAACTGCGTTAACAGACTGTATGACTTGTATTATGTATTGCCATACCAGTTCGTCACCTGGCATTATGCTATGGGCTTCCGTTGGATTTTGCTCCCTCACCCGCCTAGTACGCATTGCCGGTACACCCAACAGCCACCGCTACTTCACTGAAGTTTTGGAGCTTGTCCTCAATCATCTCCAGTGCTTGCTTGCGGTCAGTTTTCAACAGGACAATGAGCAACCGAACATGGCATGCAACGTACAACAATTCCTTAATGTCTATCACGTTGCTTTCACTTCTTTCATGGCCCGCCTGTTCACCAAATCTGTCGCCCATCGAACACTTCTGGTCGATGATCGCCCAACGACTCGCACACCACAAGGATCCTGAAATTCCACAGACCACCCGCCAGATGAATATTGACAACGTTTGGAAGCAACATGAACTGATATACCCTAAACACATATCCAATGCCAAGACGTTTAGCAGCAATTATTTCCCCAATGGCGTCTGACAAAATACTGATTTCTTCACATTCGGCACGTCGAGCTGTAATTTCAATCATTTCACCCTTGTGTCTTAAGTAATTTGTATAATAAATGTCTCTGATATCTCTTATCCTTCTCGCATTTCGATGGCCAGCAGTGTATATGGGAAGGTTATAGGCCTAATTCGCTTATTGAACAATTTAAATAGGAATCAGGAAAATAAATGACTACAAAAGTAAGACTGCTTTATCTGTTCGTGTTTGAGGATCAATCCAGTTTTTTAGTGTACTGCCAGATGGTTATTTTATACGGAACCGGTCACTGTACATAATGAATCAATTGAAGAGGTCTATCAAAATCTAAGTCATTGTTCAAAAGGAAAAATATTTTGATGTTATGGGTCAGTCACACACACACACACACACACACACACACACACACACACACACACACACACACACACACACACACACACACACACACACACACACATTAAGGTGTATGTATACACTAGAAGATTCCTTTTAAATTTTGACTTTAAGAATCCATTTTTTCTACAATAGGCCATTGGCTTATGTTAAAAACAATTTCAGTGTAAAATATCAGATTAAGCTAATCATTAATTTTCTAATTTAGATATAATTAACCGATTAGCATATTTTTTTAACAGTGATATTTGAGATTCTAATTTGTTCAAAAGACAATTCCTATTGGAAATATTCCTATAATACTATTCTTCATGTTTTTATTCTCAATCAAGTTACTAGAGGGAATAGGTTTTTCATCAAGGAAGCATAAAATAATCAAAATTTTTTCAGGAATTTTAACATTTAAAAATCAACTAAAAATTCATTTCTCAACTAATAATTCTGTGAATCAAAACATCTAGTGTGTATTATATTGATTATAATGATACAAACATTATTATAATAGACAATATTCATTGTTGAGTTATCACCTTATGAACAAAGCATCATTGCAAAAACACAGTTCTTCAGAAATAAAATTTAAAGTTTGGAACATGTTTGTACATGTTAACAGAACTTTACGTAAAACCCTTGTAACTAGAAAATATTCCGAATATTTACAAGATCTTGTAATTGTTTGAAAGCTAAGGAATTGGAAAATATTTTAAAGCAATAAAAAAAACGATATTCTGGTAGATTTTCCAGTTTCCTAGAGTAGTCCCCTAAATTGATTAATAGTTAATTTCTTTCCATATTTAAACTGTAGACCCTAAGCTACATTCTATGGAATTGCATGCATTACATCAAAACCCCATGGGATTCTACTCTTAGTACTTGTAATATACGAGAAAGGTGTTTTGAAAGATATTTCATGCTAGATAATTTGTTCGCTTGATTCAGAATTCGTACATTGAAAAGGGTACTTATTCTTTTTACCGCCCTGACTTAAAAAATTAAAATTGGTGATTAAAAATTTGCAAGTTTCAAGCACCCCTTAGAAATTTGTTTTCATTAAATTTTATTAGTTTAGATTTGGAGTTTATGCTTTCTGACAAGGTAATACTTATATTAATACTGGTTTACATTTTTATTCGTTTCGTACTTTCGTTTCTTCAGAAAATATGAATATTTCTATCATGAAAAAATTAATACTATATAATAAATAACTTTATTTCTCTACACAATCAATAAATAATTTTCTACCACAACAATAAACTTTCACAAACAAAAGTTGTACACATATATCAATAAATATATTTTGAGACAAGTTCAAAAATTATCATTTTGAATTTAAGGCAGTAAGGATTTTGAATTAAATACAATACTAAAAATAACTATTACATGATTTAATTTTGTGAAAACAATATTTTTAAACAAGTGTCGCTGGTGACTAAAACAAAAAACCTCTACTTGATAGTATATGCTCACAGAAAGTACAAATACATAAATAAAACACGAATTTAGAGTTCAACCTCTGTATCATGGCAATATATTTAAGTTTTTAACTTGAGCATAATGACGTTATAATGAGACAAACCTATATGTTTTAAAATAATTCTTTTATCATTAAGATTTGTAAGTTTAAGTTCATATATATATGAAACTTTCGGAATGTTAATTTAATATTGTAGCATATTTATAAAAGAAAACAACATAAACAACTAAAATTTTAAATTTAGTTTGAAAGTAAAATATAAGAGTTTTCAACGAAAGCAATCCAATACACCTTACAACATTTCAGTTTTCAGGCTCTTCATTTTTAATATAGTACTCCTGAACTAAGAGTAGCACAATAACTAATAGTGAAGAAAATTAAATATCTCGTTTCTTGTAATAAATACTAACAATTTGGAAGTTCGATACTGGAATTGTTTGTAAAACCGTTTGTGTTAACCCTCCAAGTGGTTTCCACGAGATATCTCGCCCATCAAGATTTTCCCAATTTTGCTAATGACCAGATATATCTTCCATCAAGATATTACCGATTTTTCGATGTTGACGAAATCAAGATCTGGTCGGTTTTCTTCTAATAACGAGATATCTCGTCCATGAAGATCTGGTCAGTTTTGTTAATGACTGGATACCTTGTCGAGACAACCACCAGGAGGGTTAATAGATTTAAATATAATGGACAGGTGTGTTTTATTCTAAACTAGAGTAACAGAATATGCGGGAATTAAAACTCCAGGGATTTCAGATTCAGTCATATTATTGGTATTGTTTTTAGGTTTATCAGGGAAGTTAGGAAAGTCTGGTTGATTTGGTAGACCTGGAACACCGGGAATGGTAGGATTCAAGCGATACAAATCTCTTAATGCTCTACGACGAATGCCAAATTGTTTTGGAACACTGGGTGCAATAAGATTTTGGATATTGCGAAGGTTCCTCTTGATGGATTCTGGGATTGGCGCAGATCTGTTGGGCACAGTTGGAAGAGTTGGTCCTTCTGGCATATTTGGTAATGTAGGTCTTTCTGGCATATTTGGTAATGTAGGCCCTGGAGGTAAATTTGGCATTGTGGGTATATCATTTATACCTGGAAGACTCGATACTGTAGGTATTACATCAACATTCGGAACATTCGAAGGAGGTGTCCATCCGCTTGGAAACTGGCGAGGTTCTCTTAAATCTATTCCAAGTAAATAACGATGCCTAGGCATGTTTGGTAGAGTTGGTGAGACCGGCATATTAGGTAAAGTTGGTCCTTCTGGCATGTTACGAAGAGTCGGAGCTGGCGGCATATTAGGCAATGTTGGTGCTACAGGCATATTCGGAACTGTCGGTCCATCGGGCATATTCCGTAGTGTTGGGACGTCTGGTATACTAGGCAATGTTGGTGCTACTGGCATATTGGGAACTGTCGGTCCATCGGGTATATTTGGTAGTGTTGGGACGACTGGAATACTAGGCAATGTTGGTGCTACTGGCATATTGGGAACTGTCGGTCCATCGGGTATATTTGGTAGTGTTGGGACGACTGGCATACTAGGCAATGTTGGTGCTACTGGCATATTGGGAACTGTCGGTCCATCGGGTATATTTGGTAGTGTTGGGACGACTGGTATACTAGGCAATGTTGGTGCTACTGGCATATTGGGAACTGTCGGTCCATCGGGTATATTTGGTAGTGTTGGGACGACTGGCATACTAGGCAATGTTGGTGCTACTGGAATACTAGGCAATGTTGGTCCATCGGGTATATTTGGTAGTGTTGGGACGACTGGCATACTAGGCAATGTTGGTGCTACTGGCATACTAGGCACTGGTGGAAGCTGGCGAGATTCAATAGAACTTAAACGAGAATGTAATCGTTTGGATATTCGCGAAATATTAGGGATCCCATTTATGTCTGGCATATTAGGATTGCTAGGAACAGTAGGTCCCTCTGGGATATTTGGTGCACCAGGTAAAGTGGGTGCATCTGGTATATTCGGCAGAGTCGGGGCTGGAGGCATATTAGGCAATGTTGGTGCTACTGGCATACTGGGAACTGTCGGTCCATCGGGAATATTCGGTAGTGTTGGGACGTCTGGAATACTAGGCAATGTTGGTGCTACTGGCATATTGGGAACTGTCGGTCCATCGGGTATATTTGGTAGTGTTGGGACGACTGGCATACTAGGCAATGTTGGTGCTACTGGCATACTAGGCAATGTTGGTCCATCGGGTATATTTGGTAGTGTTGGGACGACTGGCATACTAGGCAATGTTGGTGCTACTGGCATACTAGGCACTGGTGGAAGCTGGCGAGATTCAATAGAACTTAAACGAGAATGTAATCGTTCGGATATTCGCGAAATATTAGGGATCCCATTTATATCTGGTATGTTAGGATTGCTAGGAACAGTAGGTCCCTCTGGGATATTTGGTGCACCAGGTAAAGTGGGTGCATCTGGCATATTCGGCAGAGTCGGGGCTGGAGGCATATTAGGCAATGTTGGTGCTACTGGCATACTGGGAACTGTTGGTCCATCGGGCATATTCGATAAAGTAGGAACTTCGGGCATATTTGGTAGTGTTGGGCCGTCTGGTGCACTAGGCATTGTGGGAAATCCATTCATTCCTGGAACGCTTGGTATTGTAGGCACAACTTCCATATTCGGCAAGTTAGATGGTGGTGTCCATCCATCCAGTGGTGGAAGCTGGCGAGATTCTCTTACATCTATTCCAAGTAAATGACGATGCCTAGGCATTTGTGGAACGCTAGGAACAGTAGGTCCATCTGGCACGTTGGGTAAAGTAGGAACTTCTGGCATGTTGGGTATAGTAGGCGCATCCGGCATATTAGGCAATGTTGGTGCTACTGGCATATTTGGAATTGTCGGACCATCCGGAATATTCGGTAAAGTAGGGACGTCTGGCATATTCGGTAGTGTTGGGGCTTCTGGCACACTTGGTATTGTGGGAACTCCATTCATTCCTGGAACGCTCGGAATTGTAGGCACAACTTCCATATTTGGCAGGTTAGAGGGTGGTGTCCATCCATCCACTGATGGAAACTGGCGAGATTCCTGCCTGTTAATTCTAAATAAATGTTGATGTCTTGTAATTGGTGATTCTTCAAAGTTAATCGGAACTTCCATTCTTACTGAATTATGATTGTGCAGGAAAACATGTTTTTCTGAAATAAAGGGTGAGTCGTTTGCTGCACGAGCTCCAGGCATATTTGGCATGCTACGAGCATTTGGTCCATCTGGTATATTCGGTAAAGTAGGTGCTACTGGCATGTTTGGCAGAGTTGGAGCATTCGGCATATTTGGTAGAGTAGGGGCTACTGGCATGTTGGGAACTGTCGGTCCATTGGGCAAATTCGGTAGTGTAGGGACGTCTGGAATACTAGGCAATGTTGGTGCTACTGGCATATTGGGAACTGTCGGTCCATCGGGTATATTTGGTAGTGTTGGGACGACTGGCATACTAGGCAATGTTGGTGCTACTGGAATACTAGGCAATGTTGGTCCATCGGGTATATTTGGTAGTGTTGGGACGACTGGCATACTAGGCAATGTTGGTGCTACTGGCATACTAGGCACTGGTGGAAGCTGGCGAGATTCAATAGAACTTAAACGAGAATGTAATCGTTCGGATATTCGCGAAATATTAGGGATCCCATTTATATCTGGTATGTTAGAATTGCTAGGAACAGTAGGTCCCTCTGGGATATTTGGTGCACCAGGTAAAGTGGGTGCATCTGGCATATTCGGCAGAGTCGGGGCTGGAGGCATATTAGGCAATGTTGGTGCTACTGGCATACTGGGAACTGTTGGTCCATCGGGCATATTCGGTAAAGTAGGAACTTCGGGCATATTTGGTAGTGTTGGGCCGTCTGGTGCACTAGGCATTGTGGGAAATCCATTCATTCCTGGAACGCTTGGTATTGTAGGTACAACTTCCATATTCGGCAGGTTAGATGGTGGTGTCCATCCATTCACTGATGGAAGCTGGCGAGGTATGGTAGAATTCCTACCTGTTTTGTAAAATATATAACGTAAGAAATGATAATCAAGTTATTTTATCTAATTGTTTATCATTTATTTTGAGATATTTTTTTGAAAATACAGAAGTAATAATCTAAAAATTTGTGCAAACACCAATTATATATGCGAGCTCTAAACCTGTTTGTTGGCACAAGGCTCCACCAGATAGGGACAATCGTGCTTTTATTGTAACGTGTACGTGATAGGGTTTGCAAAACCTTAATTTAAATAACAGTTACGACCTGTTTAAGATTTATGAGTAATACTGTTGTCGAAATACGAACACCTATTTTCTGTTTTCCTTAGCTTTTTAAAAGTCTTTTTTACTCATTTCTCTAAATTTTAAGAATTTTCAGTCTTAAAACAGCAGTAACACTTTGCATGTTTGTCTGTTTCGAACATTCGTTTTCCGATTGCCCCAAAAAATATAAGGTACTTTGTTTTTAAAATTGTACTACTCGAGTGTCTGGCTACTGTCAATTTGGCATGAAGTGAATTAACCCTCCTGGTGGTTTATCTTCACGTCGAAAGCTGCCTTTTAGTAGCCAGTCTCTGGTGCAAAACTGTTCCAACTGTCATTAATTCTGGACAAGGGACAATTTGTTTTTCCTACTTCGATCTTCATTCCCCTTGGAGTAATAGGGCAGTTTTGTCTCGACGAGATACCTAGTCCTCAGTAAAATTTACCAGATCATGGACGAAATATCTCGTCGAAACCCCTTGGAGCGTTTAAATTAATGATGTGGAAGCATAATTTATTCGAAATCAAAATTGTGTACGAATCCGTGAGCGTCTTTCTTAATCAAAATTACATATATTTAGTTTTAGAAACACTTTTCATGTTTTCTATGTATTATTATATGATCTGCTATTCGCATATCGGGTGTCTTAATTCATAGTCAATTCAATGATTCCATTACTGAATTTCATCTCGAGTTATTAAATATAAAATTCCAAATACAATTTAAGGTTTCAATAGAATCAGAATTTTTCAAAACTGCGTTGCATATAACCTAAATTCTTCACATAACAGAGTACAGATATATAGGTACAGTACAGATAAAAATAAGTACCTCTACATCTTTCACTTGCAACAACATTGAGGAGGAAAAGGTACATAAGTATACACGTAACTACACGTCTTGATTCGTACATCGTCATCTATAAAACATGTAAGAGAACTTTAGATTAATACATTCTTTAAACCGATGGTAGCAATTGATTAAATAAATATGCAAAAATACGACTAGTAACCAGGTAACTATCGTAAGCTGCTGTGATCTAGTCGATACGAATAAATTCAATTTCAATTCAAATAAATCTGTACTGAATTTAACAATTTTTTCGTAATGAATTTCACGCGTTAGAATATGTATAAAAACAAACTGATAAACAAAATACATTAATATAACTATTTATGGAATATATATGAAACACAATTCTTATCAAATGTACTACTCTTCTACTTAATTGTTAATTTAATTCACTTATGACTTTACAAGTCAATACTCTTAAAACAAATATTGTTCAGAAAGTTGTTACATGTACAATTAACCGAAAAACAATATAAATTTACCTACGGCATTTTCAACACCCCATTTTTAGTAATACCTTTCATTTTGTGGAAACTGAACTATATTATTATGGACTACACTTATACAAGAGACAAGAAATACCAATTTTATATTAAAAAAATATGAGAATGCTAGTTCAATTGAGAATTGGTATGAATCAACCCAATAATACTTGGATAGTTCACAATTAAATTTAAATAAATTTTCTTTATGATTAAAGGGATTTATGAACTTCTTTGCATAAGGTATAGAAACAGAGCGCTTTATGAAATGTTAAAAGTTTGCAATTAAATAAGTAAATTTGTGAGCAAAATCTTTTTTTTATCCTACGCCCGTCTCCGAACTCTCGGCCATCAGTCGACGAGCAGCCCAATAGAGGTCTGAAGTGATGAAATATGGTGTAAGTAAAATCTTTAGACTCTACACTTCACGACTTTACATTAAAACTTAAACTTATAGCGCACAATAGAATATAAATCTAATATCATTTTACATGCCTAAAATATATAATAGAATAGAGCTACAAAGCTTTTAATATGAAATTAGTATACCGATAGAATAACGTCAAATCAAGAATTGGAAACATAAACATAGCTTTTTTAAATATGAAGCGTGCATTATTTTGCACACAATATATCACAACTTTTTTAAAAAAATTCTTAGAATTTGATTAATGTAGAAAGTACTTGCCATGTTCTCAGTTTATTAAACTTTTTTTTCTAATGCTTCTATAAAGGAAGCATCAATTGTCCAGCAACACACTTTCGAGGCTATAACCTAAAATGTTTATAGAACAAAAATAAATCACTTACCTTTTCACACACACAACGCAAGCCCTTAGGATATTCGTTAACTTACCTCATTTTCTCGATTTCTTGTAAAGAGTGAGAAAACACATTTTGAAAGAATCAAATCCGTTTGCGAAAATAACTTACTAATTACCCATACATCACAAGTAGTATGTTAAATTTATTTTAAAGCCATTTAAAATTCCCACAAATACATAGATTAATTTCAATTCAAAATAAGTCTCAATAAAAGTACATTGGGCTTAACCCTTCAGGTGATTGTCTTGACAAGGTATCTCATCATTAACAAAACTGACCAGACCTTGATGGACGAGATATCTCATCATTAGAAGAAAACTGCCCAGATCTCTTGATCTCGTCATCATCGAAAAATCAGCAATATATTGGTGACGAGATATCTCGTCATTAGCAAAATTGGTCAGATCTTAATGGGCGAGATATCTCGTCGAAACCACTTGGAGGGTCAATGATCCGTAAAATGGTATTTTTAAGACATGAGCTATTATTTTATGATTTCCTGCAAATTCTATAACTAGATTTTTACGAATCTGTATTCAAAGTATAAATCAAATTTTCTGAATAATATAAATGCATTTTAAAGTTCTGCAGAACAAACGCAACATCTCGCGTGTGTACATTACTTACTCATCCCCTTAGCTCTAAAACCTAAGGGTTCGAGATATGCTATCCAATGAACAGCTATATAAGTTTACTGTACTTGGAAGGAAAATAAATTGTCATACACGTAAGCCTTTATATATGCCCACTTATGTTTTGCATGTATTGATATCATGTTATGCATATACTTCTCCAACACTTAGATTAATGCTACTTAAATCATGTCTATATAACACAAGTAGAAAATTTAAAGTTATATAATAGAGGAGAATTAAATTTACGAAGGCCCCCATACATAATTCATGTTTCATGAAAACGATGTATTTAAAGTTAAAATACTTTTCTACTCAAAGTATGCTAAATTGTCTTATATACCTCCCAGCTGATGGTTACATTTTAGTTTTAATTTGATAATCATTGCTTTTAGATTGTACAATAGACACCGTAAAATCGGATCTAACAGCCCCGGATTCATGCAATAAAATTGTATTGTACTCTAAATTAACATTAGCTTTCATGCAGACTTTACTTTATGCTAAACTGTCAAAGCATATTCATGAAAAATTTAGACTACTTATAAAACCAGTTACACGCGTACATGGCAGCACTATATTTTAAAGAGTAAT
Organism: Meta bourneti; assembly: GCA_933210815.1. NCBI lineage: Eukaryota > Metazoa > Arthropoda > Arachnida > Araneae > Tetragnathidae > Meta > Meta bourneti. The sequence goes on from OW119934.1 coordinate 34,115,409, forward strand.
TTAGGGGCTCCACGATAAAAATCTTCGATATTTTTGAGCGGCAAATATGTACAGAATGAGTTAATATTGACAAAGTAACCTCAATCCGCTTTACAGTGACTCCATATTTTAATATCGGTATTCAATAACAAATTATAAGGAATTTAAGCTGGAAAAGCAGCATTTTCGATGATGCATACATGAACAGAAAAATTGCATACATAAGTTATAAATTAAGTTATTTACTTTCAGCATTTTAGTAATAAATTTAAGATTTATTTTTGTGAATCTGCGTAAATTGTAATTAAACTGCTGAGAGCTGATATAGAAAATGGGTGCTAGAATCTTTTTTCCGTACTATTCCCTACAGCATTTGAATAAGTACTTGGAGTGAGCATAGATTCGATATTTGTCTCGTAGATATGCTTCTTAATAAGTGCAATTTCTGCATAAAATTTTTATTTGTTATTTTAATTCAGACAGAAAATCTTCTGACCATCGAAGATTAATCAGCTCCTTAACCAGCACAATATTTGGAAAGGAAATTGATAATCTACAAACTATATTTGCAACATAGCACTGCACATTAACTTATCTTGTATTTGTTTCAATACATCGACGTTATGCTTATAAGATGTACGGATTGGTAGGAGTAAAATTTTCACTATACTAAGTTTTACTTGCGATGGCTGTCTCAGACAGTATACTCCTCATCCATAGCCAGAATTTTAACACCGCCGTGTGCAATGTACCAAAGTTTTCTAAATATAATAAAATGCAATTCCCGTGTGTATTCAAACTACCTTTGAATCCAAAGACACATTTAAGAAAAGCGTAAACAGATGACAGCTGTAGTGAATTCAAATTTGAAAAATGTAAATGACCCGGAATTGAAAAATCTTTAGAAAAATTAAGGAAATTGTTGGGGTTATAATTCTGCAATAATCTTGAATGAATTTGAAGGAGTACCTGCCAAACATTTTTATTATTCTTCAATAAACTTGAATGAATTGGTTGAGGAAGTAACTGTTAAACATTTTTGATTATTCTGAAATAAACTTGAATGAATTGGTTGAGGAAGTAACTGTTAAACATTTTGATTATTCTGAAATAAACTTCAGCGAATTGTTCGAAGCAGTGACTGCGAAAGCATATTTGTCTACAATAGTAATACTCAGAAAACTTAAAATTAATCTGGGGTTCAATTATCCAAACATTTTAGGTATCAGAACATTTGCGACCTCAGACTTAATCGAGTTTCAGAACACATTTTCTGACTCCAGGTATTCTTAAGGAATGTGTTCTTAGTGATTAACAATTTTAGTCTGAAGAAAAGTAAGGCATGAAAAAGACATTAACAAAAAATTCGTAAATTTTAAGAGAAACCACTAAATTGCAGTTGAAAGTATAAAAGTTTTGAATACATAAAATATAAAAAGAATAATTCTAGTTATGATTTTAAATCAGAGAAAGGAGACAATTTTAGGGAAGATATTACAAAACTTTTACAGATAACTTAAACAAAAATAAGTTAAATTCCACAAAGAGTAAAACAATGTTATTAACTCACCGAGTGGGTAACAACCATCTTCGCAAAGCAGGCTGAATTGCGATTTATGTGCAACTTCAATCGTTATATACTGTAAAAACTGGGCCATTTTCACTCTGCTATCACTTTTTACAACAAAAAGAACGAAAGAGAGAGAAAGAGATTGCATGTATGATTCAATTTATTTACACTTAACAGCCGTAAACATTTTTAGCCCGGAAAACTCAAACGTTATCACGTCAGGTATTAGCGATGAAGTTTCTGTAATAAATCATGATACAATGATTTCAATAGTTGTTGGTAAATATAGAAATTTTCGGAGTCTTTCCACTGGGTACTTTGCTTGCATTCTTAAGGATTACTTTTGCGATATGTGTATAGAGATAATATTTAATATAAAAAATAGAAGTTCTGGTCACACTCACAACTCTATTTTAAATTAGGAAAAGCGAATAGTATGAAAATTATCATTTTAGTTATGAAATTTTCTTATGTATACTGGTGGATGTAATTAATATTTTTGAACAATTTAAGCGATTGTATGTCTTGGATAAAATAAATGAAATAAATAAATACAATGGTTATTAATGCAATTAGTATGAGTTAAGAAGCCATTTGAAGCTATTTTAAGCTATGCTATTTTAAAGTTGTTTTTGTTATGTTTTCTCAGACCTTTTATTAGAATTCGCTTGTTTTTTAAGACAAATTCTCCGAATCTAAAGCTCATCTCTTATTTCATAAACTTAAACACATGCGTATAGAAATTATTCATTTCGGTTTTGCAGTAAAGGTACATAGTGGAATTTGTCACAGTTGCTTTTAAAAGTGAATATTATAATTTTAGGATGAGTTGGTGTTTTAAAAACCATGATAAGTATAGTTAATTAGTAATGAGTTAGTAGATGTTAATATTTAATTTATTTCGAAGCTTGTAGATCATATGGTTTGAAACTTTTGTATTCCATTTTAAATGAGTAATTAATTTTGATTAATTAAATTTGTTTTATGGAGTTTGTATGATAATTTGGTTTCAATTTCCTTTACTGCACTTTCAAATAAATACGATGGCCTTCTCAACACTTGTGCAATTAGTTTCGTTAAACACAAGGATACGTTTTTTCGTGAAGTGATAGCGTAAAAATAATCACACATGTGGGCAACCATCAATTTTCACTACCGAATTTTTACTTATCTTAAGGTGACGGAGAATAAAATCCTCAAAAATCCATTTTCCGATTTTTCGTTTTTAAATAAATTCAGAATTTAAGCTTTAAAATGATGTATATTTTCTTTGTAACTGATCGTAAAATATTTTTTAAAATATATTTTAAAGAGTAAGCACACACATGTATATTCCTAACTTGAGCCTTTCAAATGCTCTTCAATGACTGATTTCTCAAAGGGACTTTTGCCACAATATACTTTAAAAATACATATCAAAAGTGAACAGTTGAAATTTTTATGAAGTAATTTTCGAACTCTAATACATTATAACCAGAACTTTTCTGAGTATTTAAGTAGTTCATATATAAAATAAAAAGCAAAGAAAAGTTTGGTAGTGTATTCACATATTTTAATTATATCAGTAGGAAAAATATTATCAACAAAGTAACAGGTTAAAATATTTACAAATATTCAAATATATCGTCGTTTAATAATCAAAACCTCGTTTAAGAGAGTTTCGAAACCAGGATTTTCAGGAATGATTAAAACAAGAAACCAAAGTGTAGACCAATTATAAGATACTAGGTTTAAAGTTTGCCTACAAGAGCTTTATTATGAGCTTGCCTATAAGAGCTTTATTATGAGCTTGCCTATAAGAGTTAATGTAGAATTAGGAGCTTTGTAGCAAAGTTAGTAAGCATAATTTGTAACCAAATAATTTTAAAACTTCGCAAACCAAAATTTTGAACTTACGAAGTTTTTATAGTAAAACGACGATATGGTAAAAAATACAGTGCTTGTAATAATTAGATTCTGAAAAAAGATACATCGAGTATTATTCGTTTTAACATGGAAAGCAATAGGGATGTTGGGACCCATATTACGTAAATTAACTATTATTTTTAATTTAATTTTTTCAAATATTTGGTTACATTGACTTGAAAACTACATAACAAGCAATACTTGTTTCAATCACAATCTGGAAGGGTAGTCTTACTTATTTCTGTTTTCTATCCATGACATGGACGTGCACTAGTATTATTAAAAATGGCATTCGTCTCTTGATACACTGATTTATTCTCTTTGATCTACATACTATATTTTGTTAAATGCTTTGTTTGAGATGTTCAATTAATATATCAATCCAAAATTACCGGTTCCACATAAACTGTTCAATAAAGTGTTTCGTGCATTCTTTATAAATAATCTGTCGCTAAATTATCGTTCGGTGGGTAGAAATTTCATGCACTATTTATATTTGCGAAAATGCTTCAATTATCACTTCTAAAAAGTAAATAGCGCAGCCAAAATTTCATTTCGGAAGGACCCCAAAGTTAGAAATTTAATTTTTATATAAAATGACGAACAAGAGACCGTATTACATTTTCTAAGTTTCTCTAAGTCATTTCATTTTGATAACCCTTTTTTAAATTTAAGAGATTACTTTAATCTCGTTTGATCAGATGCACAAAAATCATCTTATAATGCGTGTATTCGCCAAATGTTTATGACTTAATAACACAAAGCAAATACTATTTAACTATTTACTTATTGTTATTTCAATGTTGTACTTAAATGTTGTTTTTTCGCGAAATTAACTTTTTATTTTTCTCCCCTTTGAAGAGCTGTTGCTGTTTCTATACGAATATGTGAGATGTTTGTGTCAGTGAAGATAAAAATATTCATATTTTTCTAGTGATTGTTACTTTTATAAACTGTTAATTTAATGTCTGTTATTTTATTTAAAAGTATTACAAAAAGTATTCTGCACATTTATTATATTTAGGTTGGTTGGTTTTGGTTTTATGGCACAAGGACCATATTTGGCTAGACACGACATACAATATCAAGTAATACACACGCACAATGAAATTTTTACTGACACAGAAGAGAGAAATACACCCAGGGAGGAAAGCACCTGACAGGAATCGAACCTGCACCGCCTACAACTCGAATATTATATTTAGGGGCCACGGTACCTAGGTGGTAGAGCAGCGTATTACCAACCGGAGTTTTTGCTAGTTCGAAACTCGATCCAGCCAAAGACAGTTGTGTACGTGGGGGCTGGTGCATGTTAAACCAGTCGTAGCTTCAAATGTCCACGCGTTGACGTGGCGTAGAAGTTTGGAGAGAGGTGCCAGCTCAGATGTTGACCTCGCCATCTGACCGTGTTTCAAAATTACCTATTATATTTTATTTATAATGATTTATAAAAAAAGAGACCAACACTTTTGGAAGGGCATACTTGTGCCCGTTGCTTTCTGGCTTCAGCATTCATATCTTTCATATGAAAACATAATATCCCCGGCTTATAGAAGAAACTCATTAACTAACAACTTTTTTACTGTGTACAGCTGCTAACTTCAAATTTTTAGATCAAAACAATTAAAATTATAAGCATTTTGATGTGTTATATATCATTTAAACAGATTACAATATGATTAACAATTCTTCATCATCATGAAAATAAGCATTTAGTATCTCCGAAATAAGTGTCCGTTAATTATAGTTAATCAACGTTCTGCTCTAAGCCGGCAATATTTAAAAATCACATAATGCCGTTAAGGCTTGTCAAAATCCGCTAATCATCAGAAACCTATGAACCATCAAAAACCTTATAGCACAATTACGCTCCCACTGTTCAGCAAAAGTAATGCTGCTTTAAATCACGATGAACAATTAATATTGTACACTAGAATGCTTTTCAGTTGTAAATTACTCAACTCAGAGAGACGCCCTAGTTTTTCGGGAGAAAAGAGAAACTGGGGAGCCAAGATTAAAGATGAGTAGCATCAAGTCATAAAATTTAGACACAATGAGGATATGTTATGAACGAGATTCGAAACTGAGACTTGTAAATAAAAACGAATGATAAGAAAACATCAGCTGAATAACCAATCCAGATATTCTCTCTACATTCCTCTATTTTTCTGATTCTCTATATTTTTATCTTCTCAGTTCTTTGCTCTCTCTCAAAGAACATCTAATTCAGTAAGTAACAATACTAGAATGCTTCGTGGTTGAAAAGAAAATGTGGTGATTTAATCTGACTCCGCTAGATATTAATGCAAGTGCAGCAAATAAGGAAGCCAATATTATTCTTATACTTATTTGAATAGATTTGATTTGGTTTGTCGCTCTACGGTTATTTTTTTAGGCTCGCGGTAGCCCGGTAGTAGGATTAGAGGATTAGCTACCAGAGGATTGCGAGTTCGAAACTCGGTCCAACCAAATACCGTCATGTGCATGGGGACTAGTGCACGTTAAATCTGCCTTGGTCTAAAATGTCCTCACGTTGGCGTGGTGTGGAAGTTTGGAGAGTGGGGTGCCAGCTCAGGTGTTGAACTTGTCATCTGACCGTGGTTCAAAATTACGAGAAGTCTTCTGATCTTTCTCTTCGGGATTGATCCCGGACCGTCGCCAATAGCCCATTGTGTTGCTCCAGTGCGACGTTAATTCAATTACTTACCTACCTACGGTTACTTTTTTGCTAAACAGGGGCTTAAATCGAATGCTTTTATTTGGTAGTCGAGATAGTTTTGAATGACAACGGAATGCTTTCTATCACATTAGAATGTGATCAAGGTGAATGATTATGGGACAAATCGATAAATGAATCTATAGACTCCCACAAGATAACTTGAATTTCATGGTTTTTGTGATTGATACAATCTACGGAAGAATTCAGGAAAATTGAGTCGGTTCAAAAAATAATTCTATTCACAATCAAATTAGTACTAGTTTCTTATGTTTCTTTAAATCGAACGCTTCTATTTGGTATTCGAGATCGTTTTGAATAAGAGAATGATTTACATTGAATTACGATAAGACCGATGTCAATGTTTATGAAGTAAATCGATAAAAGAATGCATCGATATTAACACAAATCGCAAACACAAATATTAAAATAACTTGAATTTTACTATTTTTTTTATTCAAACAATTCTCAAATGAATTTAGGAAAGTTAAAACGTGATTTAAATATTACATTCCCAATTATTTATTTCATTTTAATGAAATTTTTATAGGCTTAGTGGGCTCAATTTATACTATGAAAATGACTGCTAGGAGTATGTTCCACGAATTGAACAAAAAAATTTTCCTCGTTACAGAAAAACAAATACAAAATAAAATAACGATTACTATATTCTGTGTTGAACAAAATGGATATAGTCTAGACTGAACAAGAAAGACTATGTTGCTTGGGTTTGGAAAACTAATATATTTATTTACGAAGGAACCCTTAACTTTCCTTCAAATTTTTCTTTTGCTTTAACTATTACCGCTGAAACTGAACTCTTGTGTGTGTTTTGTTCAATCATATCACAATGGTCATATGAAGATATTAGTACTTATGATAGATATTTAGTACTTTTTATTTTATCCCTTTTTAACATTTCCAGAACCCATTCATATATAAATAATATATTATTTATATATGAATGGTTGATATATTTTGCATATATTATTGCATGTATTATTTTTTAATGTATTATTTATTTATGAATGGTCTTAGAAATAATAATTATGAATATTTGAATAAGTTTTGTGTCTAGAAGAATAAAACAATGGTTTTAAATGTAGCATTTGCTCTTACTAATATTTAGTACTATTTTTCATTACTTAATGTTTAAATTGTTTTACATTATTTTTTATTTCATCATTTACTCAGCATCAAATTCTGCGTTTAATGTATTCATAACACTTTGCATTTCAATTAACTGCCGGTTGGTTGTTTTGGGTTTTATGGCGCAAGGGCCATATTTGGTCATGCTACCCCAGACACAAGACATACAATATCAAGTAATAGACATACACATATAATTTAATATTCTTCTCCATTACATGATTTATGTTGTTGCATACGTAACTGAATTAAAATCATCGTGATTCGAAATCTCTTTTTGCTATGTACCGAATTTAATATCAATTAATTTATAGTCAAAATTAAAAAATCGATTTTAGTGATTTTGAAAGTGTAATGTCCTCGTAATAGCTACAAAGAGAAAAACCAATGTCCACCTTAAAGAAACCGTATAGAGAGCATCATAAACAGCCTCAACAGATGGAATTAGATTTTACATCCACAATTTCTCTTCCATATTGGGCCACAGTAGCCCAGTTGGAAGAATCGCGAATTAGCAACCGGAGAGTTGCGAGTTCGAAACTCGATTCAACCAAAGACCGTCGTGAGTGGGGGGGCATGTGCACATTAAATTTGTCGTGGCCCCAAATGTCAGGTGTTCCAGACCCACTTCCTCCCAACTCACCTTTATGGTGTAGAGCTTTCATTGGGAGGAAGGGGAAATTGCTAATCCTCTCGCACCTCAGTCGAGCATTTATTAAAGCAAAAAATACATACATACAAATAACGGCCAACAGGGCCAAGCAATAAAAGGGACGACCGGCACACCACCGGTTTACATGGACGAAGTACACGATAAAAAAAACACATAAATAAGTACATACAATATAAACACAGAAATAATACATATGTTGATGAAATAAATAATTTATGGATATGATAAACCAATAAGCACAAAATAAAATAGCCAGATAAAAATAAATTTATAATATATAGTTATAGGTCTCAATATAAAAAGTCATCCTGGATAAAATACATCTATACCTAATAAATAGTAGTCACAATATAAAAAAAGGTCAATAGTACAATAAAATAAGAATAAAATAAGGATAAAAATAGGAAGGGGGAACCAAAAGGGTCAGGCCTCAGTCATGGGGCGGGGAGGAGGCGCTCACCCCTCCGGCCGCCAGCACACTCTGTCCAATTTTATAGATGGATTGCCTATTGGACAGAATATTGGCACACCACTTAGAAGCATTTGCATCATTTGGTTTTATAATGTGGTGTGCCAATGTGTGCGGGCAGTCGAAGAGATAGTGATCCGCATCTCCCACGCCCCCACATGTACATAAATCTGAATTTTTTATCTTGAACCTATGGAGGTAAGCCATAAATGGGCCATGGCCAGTAAAATACCAGGTAAGGTGTCGGTTAGTGACGAGGGTATTAATATCGACCTCCGGGAAAAATTTCTTAACCCGGAGGCCCCTGGCAGAGTTAGTGTGAAGCCCCTGCCATTTGCTCATAGTAAATTTTTTAATTTGTCTTTTTAAAAAGGAAATGGGGGCAGGGGCTTCCAAACCCTCGCCACTAATGGTTGCGAGCTTGGCGCAGATGTCGGCCAGCTCGTTTCCGGCTACCCCCACATGTGCCCTCACCCAGTCCAGGCCAAAAAGATTAGTACAATTTGATATATTTAGTTTGATTCGGTTAATAAATTTGGACTTTGTGTTAGGTGATTTTAAGGCCTGGATGGAGCTCAAGCTGTCGGAAAAAATATTTATTCTTTTTTGATTATCTGAAGCAAACTCGATAGCTTTATATATGGCCAGCAACTCCGCCTGAAAGACGGAGTTGTGGCCCTTCAGTTTATATTTTAATATTTTAAATACTTTATTGTTCTCGATGATGCACACCGAGGCCCCGATACAGCCATCTATACCGGAGCCATCGGTGTACACCTCGTAATGTGGATTATTGATTTTGGTTTTAAAATCTATTATGATTGAATCGGGTTTCATTGCGAGGAGTGGAATATTTTGGTCTATTTCAATGTTCGACAGCTCAATCTCGGGGTCGGGCAGCCGCCTTTTAAGTATTTTATATTTTTTGAATATCGACTCAAGAGTCACGTGGAGCGGGGGGATCCCGCAGAGGACATTTAGGGAGTCAGTGGGGAAGTTCTATAAGCCCCCAACACCCCCAGCAGAAAAACTCTTTGTAAGGATTGTAAAATGTCAGGTGTTGACCTTGTCATCTGACCGTGCTTCAAAATTACGTGGTGTTGTCCTCAGGTCCCGGACTGTCGCCGTGCCCGTCGTTTAATTAATGGCTCTCCAGCGCGACATTAATTAAATACCTACCTACCCATCCATATTACTTCCCCAATTACGATGGAGAAAATTCTTTAAATGTTATTTAATTTTGTTAAAGAATGCAAATTTTATACAATTGTTTCCTGCGTACCCTCTGACGGGTCGGGGTAAGTAAATGAGGGCATTTACTAAACTGACAAATATTCAAAACATTCATTGCAACGGTGGAACTACCATCCTGGTGACTGATGCTAAGCTCCGCCATTGTCACCAGAGTTACAGCACCTCCATCTGCCTGGAAAATTTGTGTTACATTCAGCACAATCTCGCTTGTACGTGAGATCGGTCTATTTACATCCTGTCATGGAAAATCAATCAGACAACTGCTTGTATTGTAGTCGCGATAGAGGTTAAACGGAGATGCTGGTGTCACGTGGTTGACTTTTTTGTGTTTTTTGCGCCACGGAAGTAATTATTCTCCAGAAAGGGTCAATATTTCCTTAACTGTCTTGCCCGTATTAATATATTCTTCATCTGTGATACCTGTGAGAGCGATTTTATTCGTTAATGAAGAGACGATTTAAGTCGCGGTTCTTCTGTGTCCTGATGAATGGGATTCGAGACGAGAAGTGAATGGCCTATAAAGTCTTCTGTATATTTTTATCGATGCTAGCTTGACGTAGATTAATAGATTGAATGAATACGAGGGCACTGCAATTCTGTGTATCGAGAAATTTAAAAGAAATGCTCTTTCCGAAAGTTCGTAGGTAGGTAATTAACGTCGAACTGGAACAACACAACTGACTATTGGTGACGGTCCGGAATCAATACCGAAGGGGAAAGTTTCAAGGACAACGCCTCGTAATTTTGAACCACGGTCAGATGACTAGAACAACACCTGAGCTGGCACCCCACTCTCCTAACTTCCACGTACGCCAATTAAATATCAACAGAAGAAACATAATGCATAGACTAATCAGAGTCACTAGTCTAACCAACACTCAGATCTACCCAAGACACAGGTTGCTAGAGCAACCTTAAAAGTAGAGATTATCCAGTTATTTCAAGGGGTAGTCCCGAAATATTTTTATAGTTGATCCCCTAAAGCATGACTAGTTAATGTAACAAATATAAGGTAGGTAGGTATTTAAATTAACGTCGCACTGGAGCAACACAAAGAGCTATTGGTGACGGTCCGGGATCAAACCCGAAGGGAACGATCCGAGGACAACGCCACATAATTTTGAACCACGGTCAGAAGACGGAACAAATATAAGTATAATGGTAATGATAATTAATTAACGTTGCACTGGAGAAACACGACGGGTTATTGGAGACGGTGTGAGATCAATCCCCAGGGGAAAGATCCGAAGACAACACCACACAATTTTTAACCACGGTCAGATGACGAGATGAACATCTAAGCTGACACCCCATTCTCTAAACTTCCACACCATGCTAACATCAGGACATTTGAGGCACGGCAGATTTAACGTGCACGATCCCCCGTGTACACAACAGTCTTTGGCAGGACCTGAGTTTCGAACTCGCAACCGTCTGGTTGATAATCCGTTGCTCTTCCCACTGTGCTACCACAGACCGCCCAAAAGTTGTATTACGCTAGAGAAAGAATGGTGACAGCGGTCATGTTCCAGAAACCTGGCATTCCCTGATAACAAAAATTAACCCTCCAATTGGTTTTGACGAGATATCTCGTCCATCAAGATCTGACGGATTTTGCTAATGACGAGATATGTCGTCATCAAGATGTAGATTTATCGATGATGACGAGATCTAGATCTGGTTAGATTTTTTGTAACGGTGATATATTTCGTCCATCAAGATCTGGTCAGTTTTGGTAATAGCGAGATACCTCGTCGAGACAATCACCTAGAGGTTTAAAATTCAGAAAAATTCAGTGACGAAACGATCGATAGAACCAGTAGAAAAACAACGGCTCTTTAACATAAATTTGAGTGAGTCTTCAGTTGCTATTTTACAGTCCTTGATTTTTACGGCAAGAATGTAATCAGGGAATGAGGACGTCCAACATTTCAGCTTCCAATGGTTTCGAACTATGATTGGTTAATTGTGATTGTCATGCGCAATTGTTGCCTTCAACACATATCTTTTCTCCCCTTCTCCATGCCCCGATTGAGGCTAGCATGTTGTCGATATAATATGCGCAGTGGGTCCTCGCACATGGTCTATCATTCTCTCACCCTTTTTTGGCATTGCATAAGACATAGACGTGAAATGTATGTAGATTGAGTATTGCTATTGAGAGGAGCTTCTAAAAGTGTAACCCACGTGTCGACTAGTAGTCACGTGATTGCTCTGAGAAAAATTAACTTGGTTGGCCTCTTATCGCCTCGTTTGTTGATATAACATCTTATGACAGGGTAGATGTGTGATTGATCATTTTTCTATAGAGTGGTTCAAAAATGGTGAAAACGTCAAAATCTACTACTACGTGGAGCGTACCAATCGGATGGTGAATCAGAGGGTGAATTAATGAATAGTTGTCGACTCCATTGATTAACCGTGGACCAATAAGATGATGCATGTTCATTTCCACCCGACAGACGAAAGTAGTCTAAGGGTAACTTTATTACTAGTTTTGGTCACATGATACTGGGCACATAAAATATTTACCATTGCTATCTCTACTTTTATATGTCCTCTATGGTAAAAGACTGCCTCGAGTTTTTAGACAGCCTTTGGATCATCCACACAGTGTTACGAAGATTGGGCGCAATCGTGCCCCTTTTGGGCTTTTGACAAAAGGCTTAAAATGTTTCCTATTGTATTGTCTTTGCGGAAAAGAAACAAGGCGAGTGGAATTGGCTCATAAGGTTGTCTTAATCTAAGCATAAGATTTGGTTTTTGCTTTCGATCCAATCACGGCATCCCAGTTATCACTGTCACACTGCACTACTGGCAAAGAAATATTCGAAATATCCTATTCTGTGTACAAACATTAACCATTTGAAACACACTATGCTACGAAAAGCTTCTTTGGTAATAAAAAAGAGCTTTATGGGTAAAGATCTACCACTTTTCATTAATGCATTTTACACTTAATAAAATTTTGTATTTTTAGGTTTTATAAGGGATGGTGGTACCCTTTATATCTCACGGCCCATCTAGAGCACTCCTAAACATCAGAATATCAAATAAAAGAATATTTATGCATCATAGCAGCTTTAATATACCTGAAATATTTGTATACCTTACCAGTCATATATGGAATATTTATATATACCTTACCAGATTTAATATATTTAGAATATTTATATAACATAGTAGCCTTAATATACCTGGAATATTTATATACCTTACTAGCTGAACTCTTTGAGGCACACGATCTTAAAGAAAAAAAACGCCCAAGTTACACAGAATTGTTTATTCACTTATTCAGCTTCAAAATTAGTATAAAACATCAAATAACATGTTTTTTTTCTATTATACAACGATTTATTCAATCAGAATAAATTTTTACGAAAAAAAACATTTACCGTTATGAAAAACAAATTCCCTGCACCACGCAATTCGCCAACCTTAATCACAACAATGTCAACAACTTACTAATGCGTTTTAACATGGGTAAATTTTTGTTTTAAATTATTTACACATTTAGCGTTAGTTCATAGCATTGCATCAATGAAAAACTTTAAATGAAATATTAAACTGTATGACTGAGTAATTTCAACTTTTTGAGGTGGGTTAAGAAATATCCCACCATGCATAAAAAGCTATAAGCAAAAGGTGGGACAGTTTTTAACCCACCTAACCCCAAAGAGTTAACATACCTAGAATATTTCTATACCATAGCAACCTTAAGGTGCCTGGAATATTTATATACCATATCAACCTTAATATATCTAGAATATGTTTATACCTATATATCCGCCATTTTAAGGAATATTTATATTCCTAAAGTACCATTTCTACCCTTGAAAGGTTTATATATTTTATAACTGCATGCATTCCACTACAACGTAAGTTTAACCACAGCAGAGAAAAATAGTGACAGTGTACAATGTAAGACAGTGAATAATTTAAGAGATACAGATAATGCGACACATATACATGAACTCGATATTGTGCTCTCCGACACAACTGCAATTTCATCCGACCTTTATTTTACAATTGTAAAAAGTATACATTCAATCCCGAAATATTCTCAACTTGCATTGATGTGTTTCCTTTTAAAAATTGTAGCTCATTGGGGTTACCTATTGCGACAGCGTCGTGCGAATTGATTCATATAACTTACCCTAGGTGTATTTCTCTTTTCTGTATCAGTAAAACTGCTCTTGTGTGTGTATGTATGTTCATTATTTAACGCTGTCTTGTGTTGGGCGCAGCTTAGCCAAATGCGGCTTTGGTAATAAAACCTATAACCAAGCTTTTAAAAATACTTTTTATCCTACGCCCGTCTCCGGCCTATCCGTCATCAATCGACGAGCAGCCCAATAGAGTTCTGAAGTGAAAACATATGACTTAAAAGCCCTATCTACAGTATATGCAATTCTATTGTCAGGAATTTTAGGGCAGTCTTTGAGGTGGTTTCCAATCATTTCGTCAAGTTCGCAAAGGGGACAGATAGCTGACCTCGCTATTCCAATACGGTGTAAGTGTTTTTGTAGGTAGTCATGTCCGGTAAGAAGTCGAAATCAAGCGACTCCTACAGCTCTGGGCAAGGAGCCTGGGATACGAGCTTCATTCCTAAATAAAACATTCCAGTTCTTTCCTGCAGACATCTCTTTGTTGATTGAGAGTCTACTAATCCTTATAGACAAGCATATAAGCCTCTTGATGTTACGTAGAGGTAACGAGGATTTAGATTTGGGTAACTGTGCTCCAGCCTTAGCCAATTGGTCTGCCTGTTGCCATATGATCTCGCTACTCTAATACGGTGTTAGTGTCTTTGTAGGTAATCAGGTGAAATTAACGTCTAGTAAGGAATTCAAATGTATTTAGAAATAGTTTTAAAAGGCATTCGAATAATGTCAATGCAAGAAGAAATATCTATTGTTCAGCAAAATTGTCGCTACTGCTCATTGGTTGCTCAGACGTTCGTCCCCAATACTCGTGTGATTTATCGGATATTCCCGGCCCGCAAGATTCATGCTTTGATCGGTCCCTAACAGCACCCTGTTCGAGGTATTTTAGAACATCATCCATTTAAAATGCATTTATTACAGCGAAAGGAAAAGTAAAAATACTCCTTTTTTTCACCCTTAACAGGCGAAATTTTTAAATTTTACACTCAACTGCCGGGCAAGCTGCAGAGTGGACTGACTTGCAACATGCACAATCGAAATACGCATGCGTATTCCATAGTCAGCTTGAAATAAGGCTTGACTTAGAGGAGTCATAATTCACTTGCTTAAAAATTACTGAAAACGAGCGAAAAAATGAGAAGCAGCAGGCAAATCTGGAAGAGTCTTTTCCTCTGATGGAAGGTAGATAGTTGAATCAACGTCGCACTGGAACAACACAACGGGCTATTGTCGACGTCCGGGATCAATCCTGAAGGGAAAGATCCGTATTCTATTATGGACTTTTAGAAATCTGTAATTTGCAGGCAAATGTAATCTCTCGTTTGAAAATTTTTTAATTATTCAAAAATATACAACACATGTGTTCTTTACTAATCATTAATTGACAAATGCTAGTTTTCGTCCGAATTTGCTATCTGTTACTCAGTAAATCTCCCTGTCTAATCAGCAACCGTGAAGTAAAACATGACCGTAGAGAGACAAACCAAACTCAGAATCAGTCATATCTAACCCTCTGTGTGAGTTTAAATATAAAATTTCTGAGCCATGAAATTAAACATAATTATATGTTATTTTTGAAAAACTGTTTGAACTGTTGCCAATGACCTACACAAGTACAAAAAGACAAATTCATTCACTCTTAAGTTCAACTTACAACTATATTTACTATATATAGTTTGAGAAGGATGTTAAAATCTCAACTGATATAGAAGGTAAACAGTTATTTAATACAGTACTTCTAGTGTGTACAACTTAGCCTTTATAAGACGGGCTGTATTGCGCAGTAGTAGATTCGTTCTCTCGCATCATTCTTGGCGTGGTGTGGAAGTCTGAAGAGTGGAGAACCAGCTCAGGTGTGACCTCTCACCTGTCCGTGGTTTAAAGTTACGAGGTGTTGTCCTCAGATCTTACCTCTCACATCATTGTTGATGAGATATTTAATCTCATTTTTAGAAAGTACCTTCATTAAAAGATACAAAGGTAAAAAATAAATGACTTGAATAGCACTTATAATGATTCAATAAATTTTAATGCTGTATATGTTTGATTAAGAGTAAAATGTATTTGTTTGTCTTATTTAGATACGAAAATTTTGTTTGCGCAACTAAAGTACTTAAACAATGCTTTTTATCCACATACATGAAAAATCCCAAATAATATTTTAGAGTAGTATGGTATTTTTTTTAAATTGACGTCACACTGGAGCAACACGACGAGCTATTGGCTATTGGTATAAAAAGGTTTACCTCCTTAATGAACAGATTGCGAGTTCGAATCCGAACAAAGACCGTCGTGTACAAAGGGGACTGGTGCACGTTAAATCTGTCGTGGCCTCAAATGTCCTCACGTTGGCGTGGTGTGGAAGTTTGGAGAGTGGGGTGCCAGATCAGGTGTGACGTCGTCATCTGACCGTGGTTCTAAATTACGTGGTGTTGTCCTTGGATCTTTCTCTTCGGGAATGATAGTCGACAATAGTCCGTTGCGTTGCTCCAGTGCGACGTTGATTAAAATACCTACCTTAATGAAAATTTTTATCTCTTCTAAAGATTACTCGTTATATCAGAGAAAATAAGAACTAAAACCACATAGATGCTTAATTTAAGAATAATTTACCAAAAAACCTAAATTAAATTTTATGAAAAATATTTTAAAGCTTCAACTCTGTAGTAGTCATACAATCAGATCCCACTCACAAGTAATGAGCGTCTTGTTTATGACATCTGAAATCGATAAACTTTTTTTAAAGGTATAAAGTTTTTACTTGAAAAAGTTTTTCTTTTTCAAAGTATGGACCTGACGGATGACCCCAATGACGGATACCCACTGCGATATAATAAATAAATTCAACACTGCGTTCAAACGCTTAGGTTCCAACGGTTCCTGTTTAAATTCAGAATCACTAACACAGATGAGCAAAGTATTTAACTGCCCCACTTCTTTCTTTTAGGTTTTTTGGAGAAACTTAAATTATGACATGGTTGTTTTAGGAGTATAATAGGCCTGGAAAACAGCTTACTGGAGTTCCTATTCACCCAATAATCATCTGGGGTCCCTCTCAATAAATAAAAATGTAAACCATCAACAAAACAAAAACATGAGTTTGTCTTTATTCTGATAAAAATCAAGGCTTTGGATATAAAAAGCATCTGAAGCATACATTAACTTCAAAAAATACGATTTAAAAACAAACATTTTAGCAAAGCGAAAAGTGATTGGTAATGACAATACGACAGTAGCGCCAGCTTGTTGAAATTATTGGGTGGGGGTAATTTAAACCTCACTTGCTTCATATATAAGTGTGTTTTCAGAACTTTATTTTGTTTGTGCACTCATTATCAATATTATTGGATATTTGTAACTCTCTTATTAATCAAATTGGAGGAAGGTAGAGCCCCGATTTGAGAAACATTAGGACCCTATGAAGTTCAGATCCCTAGAAGCGTTTCCTTGGCTAATAAAACGGCCGAGTGACCTAATAAGTGAAAAAGAGTCCCTCTGCATATTTGGTTACTCGTGTTATCCCTCATGCCTGAGGGTCTCGGGTATCCTCCATAAAAATATTGAGGGGAGTTTGAGACTAGTGTATAGATCCCTTAAACAATTTATTTGATTACTCGGTAATATTTATTGGTTACCCTAATTTATTAATTTACCCTAAACTAATTGCCTCAACCAGAGAAATATCAAGGGCTTCAAGGGGGAATTTGAAAACTTCTTTTAAAATCTCTTTTTAAACTTGTTTGGTTACTCATAATATTCGATAATATGTACTGGTAATAATCTACCCCAAAATAATTACCAAAATTAATTGCCCCAACCATAAAAATATTAAGGGGTTTCACGGGTAATGTGAGAGCCTTGTGTGGATCTTTTTTAAATAACTTATTTGGTTACTCTCTCATCGGTAATATTTATTGGTAATAATTTGGTAATAATCGAAATATTTATCGGTAATATTTATTGGTAATAATCAAAATAAGTTCCAAAAAATAGTCCCAACAATAAAAGTATTAAGGGCTTCACGGGGGAATTTGAGAGCCTTGTGTGGATCTCTTTTTTAAACAACTTATTTAATAACTCATCAGTAATATTTATTGGTAACTATTTACCCCAAAATAATTACCGAAAACTAATTGCCTCAACCATAAAAATATTAAGGAACTTCACGGGGTAATTTGAGAGCCTTGTGTGGATCTTTTTTAAATAACTTATTTGGTTACTCTCTCATCGGTAATATTTATTGGTAATAATTTGGTAATAATCGAAATATTTATCGGTAATATTTATTGGTAATAATCAAAATAAGTTCCAAAAAATAGTCCCAACAATAAAAGTATTAAGGGCTTCACGGGGGAATTTGAGAGCCTTGTGTGGATCTCTTTTTTAAACAACTTATTTAATAACTCATCAGTAATATTTATTGGTAAGTATTTACCCCAAAATAATTACCGAAAACTAATTGCCTCAACCATAAAAATATTAAGGAACTTCACGGGGTAATTTGAGAGCCTTGTGTGGATCTTTTTTAAATAACTTATTTGGTTACTCTCTCATCGGTAATATTTATTGGTAATAATTTGGTAATAATCGAAATATTTATCGGTAATATTTATTGGTAATAATCAAAATAAGTTCCAAAAAATAGTCCCAACAATAAAAGTATTAAGGGCTTCACGGGGGAATTTGAGAGCCTTGTGTGGATCTCTTTTTTAAACAACTTATTTAATAACTCATCAGTAATATTTATTGGTAACTATTTACCCCAAAATAATTACCGAAAACTAATTGCCTCAACCATAAAAATATTAAGGAACTTCACGGGGTAATTTGAGAGCCTTGTGTGGATCTTTTTTAAATAACTTATTTGGTTACTCTCTCATCGGTAATATTTATTGGTAATAATTAACTCCGAAATAATTAGCACAAATAGTTGCCTCAACAACAAAAATATTAAGGGCTTCACGGGGGATTTGAGAGACTTGTGTAGATGTCTTTTTTAAACTTGATTGGTTACTCATAATATTCGGTAATATTTCTTGGTAATAATTTACCCCTCCCGTTTGAGAAGCCAGCTTCCTTCATAAAATTATTAGTTGAGGGCAAGGGTTCCCGTCCTCAAGGAATTGGGGTACATTCAGTATAACCTATTATTTTCAATAGTTAATGAGAACAAAGGTTTGCGAGATTCATTTGTTGTGAAATATTTTAAAATTGACTTGAAATGTGCGTCCCTTCCAGACAAATTCAAACAGGAGGTTTATATTCCTAGGGACTTATTTTGTAAATAGCATAAGAACAAAATAGTCACTTTCAGTATCAAAAGTAATGGATATGTCACTCTATTTCCATCCAGAAAAAAAATATAATTACTTTCTAATTTTTCAGATTTAATTTTCCTTTAGAAATGGGTAAATTATTGTATGAGTGAATTTAAACTGACAATCACAATATTAATAATAGCACAGGATCCTTAACCTGTAGGGGCCTCTATAGGACCATGCGTTAAGAATAATATGGGATATTACTCTCTCCCAATTCTACGAGGGCCACCGTGGCTCAGTGGGTTTGCCCACTGCGCTAGCAATCTGCAATAACTTGTTAATGTGGGCTGCTGGAGAGGGGTGCCAGCTCAGGTATTGATCTCGTTATCTGACACTGGTGCTGTCCTCTTGATTGATCCCAAACCGTCGCCAGTAGCCCGCTGTGTTGCTCCAGTGCGACGTTAATTCAACTACCTACCTACCTTAACCGAAAATTCCTAATGAAAAACTGGATCTAGATATGTATGATTTCTGAGACAAGGACATGCCTATGTTGTGGAATGATTTTGGTATATCTGAGTTCTTGGGAATTCTCTTTTTCAATAATTAAATTTGCAAAGGAATGGCTTAGTGTTTGTAGATAGAGAATTTGGAAAATAAATTCATAATTGTTATGGTAGGATACTAATAAAGGTCAATTTAACGATGATGAGATATTCTCATAATCGTGTGCTCAAAGATGTGTTTTATGCTCTACTTTTAAAAACGAAGCAAGCTTAGCCCCTAAGCTTGCTTCAGTAATACTGAGAAATACAGTAACGGTGAGAAATTCGAGAAATGCGGTACAGTTGAGATGGATAATAGTACACTGCTGGCCACCCAAATTGCAACACCAAGAAAGACAAGAGATATCACAACAAAATTTATTTTGTAGATAACATGTTGACCAAGTATCAAATGATTAAATTTATAGACTTCTGTGAAGTGTGGTTCCTGCCAAAATCAGTAGCCAGAGTAGCCGCCATTGTTGGAGATCACCGCTGCCACATGCCTCGGCATTGATTCAAAGAGACTTTGGATGTGTTCTTGGGGTACAGCAGACCAAGCAGCTTCCACACGTTGCCAAAGTTGATCTGGTGTGGCAGCTGGGGATGTATTCTGGGTCAATCGTTGAGCAACCATGGACCACATGTTTTCTATCGGCGAAAGATCCGGAGAGCGAGCTGGCCAGGGAAGCAATTCAATCTGGCGATTGACGAAGAATCCTTGGACAATGCGTGCCACGTGTGGTCGCGCATTATCCTGTTGAAATATGGCTGTGGGCAAGCCCTGAAGGTAAGGAAGGACAACTGGCTCCAACACCTCGGAGATGTAGCGCTGGCTGTTTAAAGTACCGGCAATGCGTACTAGAGGAGTGCGAGAGTGATATCCCAATACCGCCACATACCATAATACCCGGTGCAGGACCAGTGTGGCGGTGCATAACGCAGCTGTTCAGCATCCTCTCTCCACGGTGTCTCCAGACTCGAATTCGACCATCGTGGTGTTGCAGACAGAAGCGTGACTCGTCAGTAAAGACAATTTCATTCCATTCTGCCGTCCACATCCTTCTTTCATCGCACCATTGGCGGCGGAAACGTCTGTGGTTCTGCGTCAAGGGTAGACGAAGCAATGGACGTCTTGCGGACAGACCACTCTGCTGTAAACGGCGTCGAATGGTACGCGCAGACACTGGATGATGCGGTACAGACTGAATGTGCTGTGCTATGGTTCGTGATGTGGCTGAGCGATCCGTCACTGCCATACGCACAATATGCCTGTCATCACGTGAAGTGGTGCACTGAGGTGGATGCGATCGAACACGTCGGTCCGTCGTACCCTCCTGCATCCAACGATCACATATCCGCATTACAGTTGTTTGGTTTCGTCCAACACGACTACCGATTTCCCTGAAAGATAATCCACAATCTCGGTAGGCCACTATCCTTCCTCTGTCGAACTCGGATACTTGATCAAAAGATGATCGCTGTTTTCTACGAGGCATAATTGATCGTTTTTTTGAAAAAACCACAAGAAAAACACAATTGCCGTACTTGAAATCGTCGAAATCTCCAAGCCTTAAATAGCGCTTTGAAGTGGCGCCACTGGCGCGCGTGATGTGCGTCTGCGCTGAAATTCTAATCATTTGCATATCTCACCTCCGCTAATGCATGTTGTAAATTTCATATTATTTGCATGCTTCCTTCAGGGTGTTGCATTTACGGTGGCCAGCAGTGTATATTTTTGTTTAAGAGAATTCTATAAAGGGATTTCTTGAATATGTTGAGATCGTTGTGTATTTATTCCTCTGAAGTTTGCTTCTCATCTATCATTTTATTAGCAAATTTTGAATCTGTAAAGGAATACTTACACCCTCTCTCCTTGATATACAAAGGGCCGCGGTAGCCCGGTTGGAAGAGTAACGGATAAGCAACCGGAGGGTTGCGAGTTCGAATCCAACCAAAGACCGTCGTGTACAAAGGGGGCTGGTGCACGTTAAATCCGTCGGGGCCTCAAATGTCCTCACGTTGGCGTAATGTGGAAGTTTGGAGAGTGGGGTGTTAGCTCAGGTGTTGCCTAGTCATCTGACCGTGGTTCAAAATTACGTGGTGTTGTCCTCGGATCTTTCCCTTTGGGATTGATCCCGGACCGTCATCAATAGCCCGTTGTATTGCTCCAGTGTGACGGTAATTAAAATACCTACCTACCTTGATACACACTCATGTCCACACATACTCTAGAAATTGAAAAACTAATTAGATCGTCGTTTTTGTTCAAACATTTTTGAACATTTGTAACTGTGTTAGTAACGCAATACTTGCAAAATTGTTTCCTAAAAAAATTATTTGTTTCTAACCAAAGTTTAAAAAATTGTTTTTATTTATATGTATCAAATTCATTTAGAAGCATAATATATCTTCCACTTAACTCCAGAAACTCGTCGTGTTCATTTGAATCATTCATGGTTTATTACTAAACATTGTCATATTTTGGTTCTCTGAAAAATTCAAGTATTGATAATTTGAACGTTTGTAACTGCTTTAGTAACGCAAGACTTGCAAAATTGTTTTACTCAAAAATTATTCGTTTCTAAGATGTCAAAATTTAAAAATTATTTTTATTTATATGTATTAAATTCATTTAAAAGTATATTGCACAACATATCTTCTACCTAAAAGGGAAATTTGCAGTTTTTAAACAGAAACTCGTCACATTATATTCAGTTAATTTGAATCAGTATTACTAAACATTGTCATGTTTTAGTTCTCCGAAAAATTTAAATATTGATACTGAATTTCCTTACACATTTGTAATGACTAAACTAAAAAATTATGGAACAGGAATAACTGATAGAGGCTACTGTACTACACTTAGAATTTCAAAATGCTTTAGTTTCACCATTGAGTGATTGTCTATCTGTCCTAAATCCCCCATATTGCGTTAATTAAGCAATTAGGATTTCCTTCATTATCGCTACGGGATTTTTCATTAATAAAACATTATTCCATATATGCTTCTTAATTACTGTAATAGCAGATGTGTTGGATACTTTGTAGGTTAGAATAAAATTCGACCTCTTGCGAGGTATTTCTCTGTGAGGAAAGCTATGCTGGTAGCCGCCATGATAATTGCGTCACAGGTCACGCCTTTTTTACCAAAAGACTAGGAATCAAACAAGAGTTGGTTTAGTATAAATAGTGGATGCTTTCACCGGTAACATCATTCCATTCTGGTAACAACCACTGGAATAACAACTGAAATTTGGATACACTTCCAGGTATGGTTTTATTTGTACTGTGTAGTTTATATTGACTTTTCCAATGATTTGTTGCTAAATAGATTCACACTTGAAAGTAATAAGTGAAACTAAAGTATAATCTCAGTATCATTTTATCACATCCAATTATGTAATCAAAATGTACGACTTTTTAATCTTTGACATAATTGGATCATTTAATATTCTCAACTAAATGTTACTTTATTTTTATTTTAATACATGCAATCAAATAGTAAAGTCAATCAATGAATTATTGCTAAATAGGTTCACATGAAAAGTAATAAGTAAAACAAAAGTATAATCTCAGTATCATTTTATCACATCCAATTATGCAATCAAAATATATGACGTTTTACTTCTGACATGAGTGAAACGTTTAATGTTCTCAACTAAATTGTACCTTATTTCAACACATGCGATTAAATAGTTTTGCACGTGAAATAACTGGCCTAGTATCAGCAGTAAATCGAGTTTGAGAAACCCGAAATTTTAGTCATTGTCAATCTCACATGAAATGTTTTTCGTTATAAATCCCATCGAGGTTAAATAATTGTAAAATATATTTGTTGAGGAAATGTAATACAGTTTATGAAACGAAAATGTCTTCCTTCCATAGTAAGGCCGCTGAAAACTGAGTCCTATTCGCTGCACTGTTAACGTATGCGTGAGATTTCAATGTGAATAATATTAGATTTTTAATGTTTTTATGACACGAACAATTTATAGTGAAAGCAAAAATAATCTTCAATTACCTATGTAAATAGGGCTAAATTTTCCATAAACATGTGAGTGGCAAAATAATTTAACTTTCATGGCAGTATTTAGTTTTGTATACGAAATAATAATGACCTTCGTGAAGAATTCATTCGCATTTAAACATTTATTCATCTTTCAAATTCACATTTCCGTGAATGTTTGTTTTTAATTAGAGCTTAAATTACCTCTAGAAATATTCTACATAGGAAATTGCACGCATTTCAAAAAATCTATTGCATTTATAACTTTCGTGTTTCTATTAACCAGATGCTTTTGCTTTTAAAAATGAATAATATGTTGCGATTCAAAATATGTTACGTTCTTATGTAATACGATATAGTTAATAAGAATGCATTCCTCTGTATATGCATATTTATGTATTTTTTTCATCCTGTATTTTTTATCAGATTTTAACGTGAAAGTATGGAAATATCTCTAATGTATATTTCATGTCACCATAGAGATAAAATATCGATGATACAAACTTTAAAACCTCAGTGGTTTTTTTTCTTATGCGTTTTATTTTTGTGTTTATTGATTCTTATACACTGAAATGTAAACCCTGCGAAATCTCAAGACCATGAGTATGAGGGCTTATGTGAGGGCAATAACGATAAAACATAACCCATACACCTGATTCAAACTACCCATCTATCGAGATTCACTTAAGTATTATTAACCCTCCAAATGCTTTCGACGAGATACCTCGTCCATCAAGATCTGGACAATTTTACTATTGACGAGGTATCTCGTCAAGACAAAACTGCCTTATTACTCCAAAGGAATGAAGATCCAATTAGGAAAAATAAATTGTCCCTTGCCCAGAATTGGTGACCATTTCGAACAGGTTTTTGTATCAGAAGCTGGCCATTACAGGGCAGTTTTGGACACTAAGATAAACCACCAGGAGGGTAAAGTCTAGACGTTTGTGTGACTTGCAACGGTACCATCATATTTCATTCAGTTGATATAAGCAATGGACTAATTCATATTAAAAAGCAGTGGTGAAGCGTCAATGGAAGCCCGGCATCCCCTAAATATAATTCGATAATAAAAGATAATAAAACCTATATCAAAAACGACGATTTTTTTACTCAAATCTGAGTGAGACTCAATTTCTACTTTAAGGTTTTTGAATTTTCACCTCAAAAGTCAACCAGGAATGCTGATGCCCCATCCTTTCAGTCTCAAATGTTTCCTTACTATGATGGATTAATGCGTTTCTCATGCGCAATGGGTGTCTTCAGGACAGGCTCTTCTCCCCTACCCATGCTTTCTAACTGAGGCTTGCATCCAGTCCAAATAATATGCGCAGTCAGTCCTTGAACATGACCTATCATTCTCACCTTATCCACTCTCATGTCCTCGCCTTTATAAAATACAGCCTCAAGCTCTAAGATCCAAATCCAAACTCTAAGACAAGAGAGTCTTAGAGTTTGGATCATCCACAGACTTGCCAGGATTGGGCACAATTGTGCCTTTTGAGCTCCTTTTTAATTTAGGACTATAAAGGATTTGCATTTTATTGTCTTTGCAGGAAAGAAACAACGGCGAATGAAGTTGAGTTATAATGTTGTTTAAAACTAAGTAGTATAGGGTTTTTTGCTTTCGTTTCAATCTTGGTGTCCCCAGTTATCAATTTTACCCTACGCTAATGTTGGAAAAGAAATTATCTGAAATTTTGAGATTAAATTTTGCTGCCCATTTTAGTCTACTTTGGAGTCTGATATTTCAATATGTTTTCCCCCATTATTTGGAAAATAATGAATAATAAATTTGACATTTTCAAGCAACTCGACAAAGAAACGCAATGCTTTTCCATTTTGCAATTAAGAGAAACTCTCCCGAATATATAAAAAAATATTATCTCTCTATTGTTTATCTTTATCTAGAACTTATACAGCTTACCGTTATCCATACCAGAAAATGCATATTAATCTCCAACTGACATTTTCCCTAGTTTGTTTCTCAGAAATTAATTCAAGCCCCACTATTCCAATGTCAACGTATGTACCATTTCCCTACATTATGTACATACATAACCCTCCTGATGGTTGTCTCGTCGAGGTATCTCGTCATTAGAAGAAACCTGACCAGGTCTTGATCTCGTCAATATCGAAAAATCGGCAATTTCTTGATGACGAGATATCTCGTCATTGGAAAAATTGGTTATATCTTGATGGACGAGATATATCGTTGAAGCCAATTGGAGGGTTAAGTTATGACGCGAAAGTGAAAATCACGTAAGTAACTTTAAAATTTTATATATACTGGACTTCACACCTTTGGATTGGGTCCATTCAGGTAATGTACTGTACTTTTTGGGTTTAAAGTATCTATATGATTCTCACATTGAACTTCTTAACTAGAGTTCTAAGCGTTTAAAGTATCTTAAAACTTATAAGCATACCTTAAAACGAATGATGTAGTTTAAAAGAGATAATAAACAAAGTTCGATGAAAATTTTGATTTAAAATGCGATTATTTGTGCAGCTTTCAGAATATTGTTTGCTTGTTTCAATTTTGTTTTTTGGGAAATTAATTTAGTTCCAATTCAATTAGTTAATTATTCACTTAGAAATTGGTTATTAGGAAGTTAGTTATTCAAATTAGAATAATTTTATAAACTACATATTAAAAAATTTTCACTAGTTCAATTCTTCACATAATTGATGCAAAGCTAAAATTTTAATACAGTTGTGTGGCCATAAACCTACTCTATCCAATTAAAAATTAAAAGCTATGCTATCATTACTTTTTACCATTCGGTGAACTAATCTATAATTTTTGTTACAGAAATAGTGAAGAAAACATGAAAGAATCTATTGTGATTTTAGTTATCGGACTGTGCGCAGTTTGGGTTGCAGCAAAAGGTATACATATGTGTTAATATATCATAATAAATAAAAAAATATTTTGACTTGATAAATACTTTGATGTATCAATGAAAAATATAAACAAAATTAGGTCATTTGGTGATAATCAGAAAATCTAGAATTCATATGTACACAATTCAATATCATTATTAAAAAGTTTCCTTTGAAACTTAATTTTGCAACTATACAGAATATTGGATACTTTTCTCTGTATCTCAAAGAAACATTATTCACTCTAAATTTCAAAGACGATAATTAGAGATTTATTTCATAACTATAAATACTTGATATAGTTTCATATGAATCCAGTATACTTTTCAAATGCTAAATTAAAATACGAATTCTAACTTTCCTTTTAATTTCTGAAAAAGATAGTAAATAGCATCATATTTCTTTCCAAAAAAATTCAAATCTAGTATACACTTATTGTTAATTTTAATATTCCTTTTGTCTAATACTTAGCGGAGAATTTGTAGTTTTATGCATTTTAATCAGAGTAATTATCAAACTCAAATGTGTATGTTGTAAAATTGAACCTAGTTACTTTTAAACTAGAATTTGTCACGCAACAAATGAGAAAGGAAAGAAAGTTATGAACTTTAATCCGGTTAACTGTTAATTCGTGTACACCTCTAACTTACAGCGCAATTATTATTTTTCAAAAATATATAAAATTTACTAATTTCAATAGTAATTGCATTGATGATTTAAAATTACCTACGAAACAATTTATATTAAGTGGCACAGCTAAAACTAACTAGGAAGTTCAAATGTTTGTTCAAGCCAAGATATCACCAGCCATTGCCAAAGTTCGAAGCATTATTTTGGTTGCTAAAAATAAATGTTATAGTTTTTAGAGAAAATGTTTAAATATTAGATACATTTTAGCCATATTTCAGAAAATAGTGAAAATTGAAATTCTTAAATAAAAGATATTGTTAAAATGAAATTATATATCTAGAATGGGGGGGGGGATATTTAGTGTATTACTTAACCTTTTAAATGTGTTTTTTGCTGGTCCCTTATAGTTGAAACTTTGATAACTGATCTGTTTCGTAATCAAAATTGAAATGACAATGCAATTAGCTAATGTTTCGTCTGCCTTTTAATCTAGATTTGAACGCTATGACTAATGCATATACATTAGAAATTAATTTTTGCTTTCTACTATTGAGTAACTTAAGATTGAATAGAAATATCACTAATTGAAGAAACCTGAATTATTTAAACATTAATTCGTACTAAAGATAGTGTCGCATGAGATAAATAAATTTAATGTTTCTTTGCACAAAAGTAATATATTGCTTTAACAATTTCGTATCAATTTAATACAAGTTATTCTGAAAATTATATGTGAATCTAACTTATTACGTCTTTCTATAGATGACTCAAGAGAAAAACGGCAAATCCCAGGATTGCCTCAAATCCCTGGAATGCCTGAACTACCCCAGATCCCAGGAATGCCTGAACTACCCCAGATCCCAGGAATGCCTGAACTACCCCAGATCCCAGGAATGCCTGAGTTACCTGGAATGCCACAGATCCCAGGAATGCCACAAATACCTGGGTTTCCTGGATCACCTTTTAAATTTCATGAAAAATCAAAACATGGAAAAGAAAAGAGGCAAATTCCTGGATTGCCTCAAATCCCAGGAATGCCTGAACTGCCTCAAATCCCAGGAATGCCTGAACTGCCGCAAATCCCAGGAATGCCTGAACTGCCGCAAATCCCAGGAATGCCTGAACTGCCGCAAATCCCAGGAATGCCACAAATTCCAGGAATGCCGCAAATACCTGGGTTTCCTGGATCACCTTTTAAATTTCATGAAAAATCAAAACATGGAAAAGAAAAGAGGCAAATTCCTGGATTGCCTCAAATTCCAGGAATGCCTGAACTCCCGCAAATCCCAGGAATGCCTGAACTGCCTCAAATCCCAGGAATGCCTGAACTGCCGCAAATCCCAGGAATGCCTGAACTGCCGCAAATCCCAGGAATGCCACAAATACCAGGAATGCCGCAAATACCAGGAATGCCGCAAATACCTGGGTTTCCTGGATCACCTTTTAAATTTCATGAAAAATCAAAACATGGAAAAGAAAAGAGGCAAATTCCTGGATTGCCTCAAATCCCAGGAATGCCTGAACTGCCTCAAATCCCAGGAATGCCTGAACTCCCTCAAATCCCAGGAATGCCTGAACTGCCGCAAATCCCAGGAATGCCACAAATCCCAGGAATGCCACAAATTCCAGGTTTTCCAGGCTCACCATCAGCAATCCATAAAAAGTTTAATGGAAATCAAGTAGAAAAAAGGCAAATTCCTGGATTGCCTCAAATCCCAGGAATGCCTGAACTGCCTCAAATCCCAGGAATGCCTGAACTGCCTCAAATCCCAGGAATGCCTGAACTGCCGCAAATCCCAGGAATGCCTGAACTGCCTCAAATCCCAGGAATGCCACAAATACCTGGGTTTCCTGGATCACCTTTTAAATTTCATGAAAAATCAAAGCATGGAAAAGAAAAGAGGCAAATCCCTGGATTGCCTCAAATCCCAGGAATGCCTGAACTGCCTCAAATCCCAGGAATGCCTGAACTGCCGCAAATCCCAGGAATGCCTGAACTGCCGCAAATCCCAGGAATGCCACAAATACCAGGAATGCCGCAAATTCCAGGTTTTCCAGGCTCACCATCAGCAATCCATAAAAAGTTTAATCGAAATCAAATAGAAAAAAGGCAAATTCCTGGATTGCCTCAAATCCCAGGAATGCCTGAACTGCCTCAAATCCCAGGAATGCCTGAACTGCCTCAAATCCCAGGAATGCCTGAACTGCCGCAAATCCCAGGAATGCCTGAACTGCCTCAAATCCCAGGAATGCCTGAACTGCCGCAAATCCCAGGAATGCCACAAATACCAGGAATGCCGCAAATTCCAGGGTTTCCAGGCTCACCATCAGCAATCCATAAAAAGTTTAATGGAAATCAAGTAGAAAAAAGGCAAATTCCTGGATTGCCACAAATCCCAGGAATGCCTGAACTGCCTCAAATCCCAGGAATGCCTGAACTGCCTCAAATCCCCGGAATGCCTGAACTGCCCCAGATTCCTGGAATGCCCGAGCTACCCGGAATGCCTCAAATTCCTGGAATGCCACAAATCCCAGGATTCCCTACCCCAAGCAATCCTTCAACAGCAGCACCTACAACAGCAAGTCCAAGTTCTGAATGAACAAACGAACAGATTGATAAAGTAACGATATGTTATTTCTCTGACAACTGACATTTTTCAGTTGGTTGGAAAAACGGATTACATTGATTTTTATCAAAGTGGTAAATGGTGAAAATGGATTAAAATTTCTTCATCAAGTTTCCAGATTGTTAAATTATTTTCCTGTCCTTAATCTGAGATTTCTTGAATACTCTTCTATTTGTTGATGAAAGATGAATAGATTCTATTAATAAATTTCTTTAAAATGCAAAGAAATTATTGTTGTAAATTTATTTAAAAAGCGGATACGGCTGTTGTTGATCCCTTAATATTTATTTACCATGGGCATCACTTGACATTTTTAATTCTGAGCAAGAGTTCACATAACTATAGGCCTATGCCCCTTGCCAAGAACATGGATTTTATGATTATCTGATTTGAGAGAAAACAAATTCTTTAACAAATATCGTTTTTTTGCATGTTAACTGCAGTCAGATGGATATTATTTTTGGAGTCACTACATAGAATTTATGAAACCTTAAATACTATAGTTTTCCAACATATGAAAATTTAAAATATTTACAAAATTCATCTTCCTAATCAGATCAAAACACGAAAAATCTAAACCATGTGTCTATCTTCTCGAACATTCTTTTATGATTTTATGGGCAACTTAACAGTGGCTACACAAATTTCTCATTATCCGGGAATTTATATTAAAAAAGTAATAGTTCATGGATGACCACCACTTGTTCTTACTATTATTACAAATTAAACACCATTTATTAAAAATATGCAACTCAGCCAATAAACTATCTAATAAAACTGTTTGCATATAAATATTACTCTCCTACAGTATATATTTAATTCATGTTTTATACCCACTCTAAAAAATTAAACAGATAAACTTATAAAGTACTTTTTTAGCCTTCCAAAGTATAAGTCATTTTCAAACATCTCTCATTTAAAAAGGTACGACAAAAGTAAGGCTATACAAAATTATGCCTTTTGTCAAGATGTACGCAAGATAGTTGTTTAGAAAACGTTGTAATAACGTTGTTAACGTACCAAACTACTCTCTACCACATAAAAAATATACTATATACAAAATGTATCAACATATAAAAAGGATACAGAGGGAAATACATTTTGTGCAAAAAAAATCGAAACACCCGAGTCAGTGTTCAATCAGAATGAAGCAGCGTGTATGATGTACACGAAGAGAGAAATATTGCAATATCAAATATAGAGAACTCGTTATTGCTGAAGAATTACATAAAAAGTCAAATTAGAAAGTTGCAAAGCTCCCTCTCATAGCGATACATGCATATATACGGCGTGAAAAATTGACCTGGTTGACCGATTTGGTATCCTATCGCCTCGTTTTGCAACGTAACATCTTATGACAGGGTAGGTGTGTGAATCCGCATTTCTATAGAGTGGCGACAAAAAGTGATGAAACCTCTGAGATGACTATCAATGATCAATCAGATGATGAATCAATGGATGGATGTCTTCTCCCGTCCCGTGGACCATTCTGATCATAAATATTAGGTTCCTCCCAGCAGAAATCATTCTAATCATGTTACTACTAATTTTGGTCACATGATCGTGGGCACATTAAAAGATTACCATTGATTACTCTACTTTTATATTTCCTCTATGGATGTGCCACTCTACAGTAAATTGAGAATGGTAGCTCTGACCGAAGTCTCCTCCACAAGCTAATGCTGTGATCATCTGCCCCAACTCCCTCCAGACACAGCCGACTATGTTCGGTAGTCAAAGGCAGGCATCTTAACGAGCGACGAGCCTGCAGTCCTACCTCCGCCAAGGGTCTGGCAATGATTCCTAATGCTACAGGAAGCTGTACAGCGAACGATATGCATCGTTGGATGGTCAATGAGGAATCTGGAGCAGTTTCTACTTGTCTCACTCAGTCTATCCTCTCGCAATCGTCCTTCTGGGCCAAACAGAGCCTTCATAATATGCATGTGTAGTTTCATTAACCCACTACTGCCAGCCGCTTGTCATGGCAGTTGGTGTACATATCAGACGACTCGCGATTTGTCTACAAAACCAACCTGCTATCCAGTCCCACACTACGACCACTTTCAAAGCTGTTCAGTTGAGTAAATGGTGTTCGAGTGCGTCGTCTAGGCATTCTTAGTCGCAACTGATGGCAATTCAACTGTTAATTTTAATAGCGCAAGAACCATAGTTGTCTAACCTGCGCCAAACACATGACAGATAAGTTAAGAAAATGGACACACTTGCAAAGAAATTTTTTACTGACAAAAGAAATACAGAGTAAGTTACAGGAATCGAACATGTGCCAACGACAACTCGAAGGTTGCTAGCGCAGTGGGCATACCCACTGAGCCACGACGGCCCCAATTAATTGCCGGGTGAAAATGACCAAGTACTGCATCATATTTTAAAATATGCGTTAGCATTGTTTCAGATATTTTTGCCGGTATTATTGGTACCCAACCTGAATGGATAAAACTGAATTTGTTTGAAATACTAAAATCTCATAATTTTGATACAGTAATCTTTTGAATACATCGGTTAATTGAAATTAGATTGTGTAATTGACTTGACTACAACAGCCTTTTTTGTCACTTCTCAAACCGCAACAAAAAGGCTGTTAGTCGTAAAAGCTAAACTTGCTCCTGCTTTAATAAACTATCTAATGTATGGAATTAGAAATCGTTAGTAAGAAAGCGAAAAGAAAACGCGACACGGAAACTAATGTAGTGTAACCTTAACTTCCCATGAATCCAACCTTTTTTTATAAGACTAGTACAATTTGCTTAAGAAATCTATTAAGTACCAATTGATGTTTTCAAATCGATGAACATTTGATTTTTTGTTGCTTTAAGGATGATTGAAGCCTATAAGCCACTCCTTGGGTGCACCACTGAGTTTCCCTCATGCCTTAAAAACACCTAAATACACTATATTTCAGATCCCGCAGTTTTTCTAGTGTAGATTATCAAAATCATTAGGTTTTAAGTTCTTAAATTATTCTTCAATGGCGAATGAAGTTTGATTACGAATTTCTTAAAACAGCAATATAGAGGTGTAGCCACATTTAGATATAAAACGTTGAGATGGCCTGTGGAGATGGGCATTTTTTGACAAAGCATAAAATACTTGTTGGAAAATTAGGAATCTACAATTTCAGAAACACTGCCCAACTCTTAACGAAATACAAACTTTAATCATGTCAGTTTTTGCCATTCCTTTCAACCATTAAGTAAATTTTTACGTTTAATACAAGAACAAAGCTAAAGGCCTAAAGAAAAGGAAACGTCCCCAAATTAAATTTACTAGAATTTTCAAAATTCCGAGTAAATGAAATATCAAACTTTATTTAAATGCAGCTGCACAATCGGATACACCAAACTATTAGGTATCAAATATTCCACTACGCAAAATGCTATTACAAAACCCCAGAAAATGACACTTCGCGCAGCTTGTTTGTTTTTGGACCTTGCGCCATTAAACCCAATCAAACAGAAAATGACACTTCGCAAAGCAACAATTCTATGAAAGCTATTCAACAAAACTGTTGAATAGCCTTCACACATAAAAGAAAACTTATCATGAACAGGATCATATATTTTGTTTAACTCCATGTAGTCCTTAATGGCAAACGACGGTTAATCGACTCGATAGTTTTTTTTAAACGTTCAGCACCTCCCATGGTGCCCGGGATTATGGGGACTACCACGTTCTCGCCAATTAGTTCTTGAGGAATCGCACGAAAAAGTAAGTTTATTTTACATATTCCGATAGAGTTATATGGGTTGGTTCAAATGAATAAAAAGCAAGCCAATACAAAGAACTGTTCGAGAAACAATAATTACCACTATTTGAAATTCTCAAATTTTATGAATTTAAGTAAACCCCAAAATAATTAATCTGTATAAGCCTTCCCAAAGAGAACATTGAAATTGCAGATATCTATAGGCATACTATAGGGGAGACAAAACGAAGCATGAGCATACTAATTTAAAAATAGCTATTGATATTTTATTTTTATCAAGCTAATTATCCTATAATATAACCGTCCTACACAGTATACTTCTTTGCCCCCCCCCCAATCAATTTAATTAATATTTTGTTGTAATTCGCTGTTCCAAGAACTTGAAGTATGCCAGGAAACCAATTCATTGAACACATACAATCAAAATTAATAAACTAGTGCTTGTGTCTTGTTATATCACAAAGAATTTTCTCTATATCGAACTATTCCTTCAATTTTTTAAATTTAGTCAAACTAACGATACTACCTACTGCAGTTATAACTAATTATTGAAAAACAAAACTACAATAGCTAGCAATGATTAATGATGGAAACTGGATATAATTGATTCAAGTATAGAACCATACATCCTGTGGTTTGAAGCACCTTTTTATAATACAACTAGCAAGAGAAATGTTCATTTTCACCTGCTTTTTATCTAACAGTTCAGAATGACACCAGAATAATATTTTCTTATAAATTGTATACATCTGTCAATTTACATGCCTTCTTAAGACACCAAGAATTCATTCCAGAGAACTAGAGAAGATGCATTTCAAATTAAATATAAGTGCAGCAGTCTTTTGGAAGTATATTTGCTAGATTACGTCAGAAGATGTAAAAAATGAAACATGCAAAGCACAATGAAATATATGATGCAACACAATATGGATAAAACTCTTAAAATATTAAATGCTAATGGATATAGCACAATACAAAGTTTCATATAAAATAATTTTATTTATCAAATTATACAAAATCTGAATTGCATTTAAGGTTAACAGAAATGAATTAAAAGTGCTTTTCAAAATTTATGCAACCAGTAACTTTCATCTGAAAATTCTCTAATTGAGACTAAGCAAAACGATAAACAAACTTCTCAATATTAACATCAAATAGCTTAAATACATTTCAATTCTGAAAATGCTACATAACGATGTTTCGCATGCAATGAAAACATCCTGCAAGTCACTTAATCAAGATTGCTTCAGAATATTCCTTGCATATCCAATTCTATCTTCAATCTTAAAAATGTATAACTGATAAATATATAACTTCAGCTTTGAAACAAAAAATGTAAAGCATTTAAACAAGACTAATGAAATAAAGTGCTCTTTCTGTTTTCCTATACAGGACATTATTCTTACACATCCACTCAAAAAAATTAAGTCGCATTAAAGAATAGCAATACTTTTTAAACATAATGATAGATTAGAGATCATATTGTTTGATGGGTATTACTAAATGAAATAAATAACCATGATTACTAGTGGTATCCAGTCCCAGATGAATACATGAACAAAAGGAATGCAAATATATTTAGCAGAATTAAACTAATTTTTTTTTACATAATTAAAGATCAAACAGTGAAATAATGCAATTTTACAATGTTGATTCAGACTTTTAATACAATGAAGTACACCAAACAAAAATATT
Source organism: Meta bourneti (assembly GCA_933210815.1). NCBI lineage: Eukaryota > Metazoa > Arthropoda > Arachnida > Araneae > Tetragnathidae > Meta > Meta bourneti. The sequence continues at coordinate 34,150,670 of OW119934.1, forward strand.
CAGATCAGATTAAATTAGATAAAAATTACAAATTTGTTTTCATGTTTTAAATCATAAACATTAAAATGGAAAGCTACAAAAGGAAACTATATTAACAATGGATAGCAATCCTAGCATTAATTTTGTGAGACTGGAAATGTAAAACATTTCAATACAATAGATCAACAAAAAATCAGATAGATGCATTTGAAATGCTTTATTTTCAAAACCCTTTGTAGAATCAGCCATATTTACAAGTATACATTCTTTAAATTTAGATTAAGATTTGTTTACAGAATAAACTTTCAGCTCTTTTTACTGCATTTAAATACTTACCTTTTAATGTTTACACTACAAGAGAAAGCAATTAATGATTTGTTTATAAATTTTTAGTTGTTACACGCTGATTAATATATGACATTTTTATACAGCTAAACTTAAATTGTAAATTAAATAAAAGATGAACTATGTAATTTCATGTATTCAGAGATTTCAAGTCAGGTACAATACTTTATTTCACCAAAACTCATAAGGTTTTTATGCAAGCTTTTCACAATATTTGGCTTTCTTGGATACTTTTGCACAATTTAGAAAAGTAGTTTAAATCGGCTTAAAAAACTTTCTAAAGTATATTAGCCACCAGAAAAGACATTTATTACTAGAGAATGATAGATATTGCATAATGCAAAAAAACTTCTTAAAATACCAATTTTTCAAGGCAATAAAGTGTACGAATTAAGCCCCTTACCCTCAGTAAGACAATCAAAATTCCGAATCAATCATGACATTACTCTAGTATTATATATGGATACCAACCTTTTTTGAGTAACAAATAATTTATTCTAGACACGACTTTAAGACTTAACAGTGTGTAGTGTACACATGAAGTTGTTTTGTCAGTTGCTTGACTTGAAATGTTATGTTTAATATCCTAGAACTTTACATACCTCCAAACTATATAGAAAATTAGTCAGATTTTATTATAAAAAAGAAACACTGAGTGCACTTTAAAGATTAATACAATTTACCTTTTTTTGTCTCTTAGAAAAAATATCATTTATTTATTATTCGTATATCTAATTTGAAGTTTGTGTATAATGAATTTGATTCTTTCAAATAAGCAACATATTAGTTTAAATTAAGAAAATAAAAACTTAAATTGAAACAAAGCAAATGAAAATTTATTTACAAATATTTAGATATTAATGGTTCCAACAAATCATATACAATGAAAATCCAAGTATCAACAAGAAAATATGTCATTTTATGTACAAAACAGTGATTAAACAATTTTTTTACATATTTTATACATAAGTCTTATTTAATAAGTTAAACATAAGCTCTTCTAAAGAGTTTTTGTATACATCTTTGTTTCAGATATAGGACAAAGAGGTGAAGTACTTTCTTTATCTCTGTCATCTTCAAGCCAAGGATTATAATTGCTTGTTCTGCCAAGGGTACCCTCAGATGAAGATTCATTGTCATAAGCAGGACGACTTATAACTAATTCAATTCTATCACCAGATGATGCAATAAGAGGAACAATAAGACCTGCATTATAGGTTTTTACACTGTTAACCTAAAATAAATAATATTAAATCTTAGTAATTTATGACAAGAAAATTTAGGTATAGAAAGAGGTTATGTGTGTGCAAAAGTACTGTATTGGGTACAGTTAATAGTGTTAAAAATTTCAAAATAAGAACCAGTAGAAAATTAGTTTTTCTCACATTTTAAGATGAAGTCAAAATAGGTTAACCATCATACACATAAGTTAATGAGTTTTTCTTGAGATAACAAAACAAAGAACTGACAAAAGAAAAGTACAAAATTCACAAGCTTTTATACAAAATTAAATTTTTTATCAAATTAATGTGGATACAAAAATATTTTAAATCACAAAAGTACTTGTACTTCAAACTTCAGCCACTTTTGCATTTATGGAAATAATAAATCAGTAACATATGTAGGCATGTGTCAAATTCCTAGAAAATAAAGGCTTTCAAAAACGTTTCTCTAAAATCTGAGCTAGAAAAATAACAAAGATGAAAACGAAAATTGAGAAAGGGAAATTATGTACAACACACATAAAGTTATACACATTCAATAAAGTATCATATTCAATGATGTTAGTAAAGATTCAGCTAATGCTATATATCCTTACATATTTGATTTCCAACGAACAACGATAACATATGGTAACACCATTCACCACCTGAGATCTTAGCTTTTCAAAAGATTTAAGAAAACTGATTTAAAATTGCATTACAAATGACTGGTAAAAGATCTTATTCATTTTAGAAGTTTATAACATACGAAACTAAAACAGGATATCAGATAGAATACTCATACAACTGATATTAAACCAAAACTTGACTCCTAATGAAATAAAGTCAGAGCTCCTTTTTACAATCTCAAGGGAATGAGGGAAAATTCATAGAAATTTAAAGTTAATAAAAAATTAAAATTTCTGTTATATTTGGATGTGACCAGATAAAAATTTACAAAACCAAAGTTCATTTAAAAAAATATTGATTGCAACCAGTAATCCAGCTTTAATTGTACTAAATTCATACTAAACCAATTTATTACCATTACTTCTAAAAGATAAAAACTAGCAATAGTAATCAAAGAAAGTTCAGTACTAAGACCTCTAACTTCAAATTCTTTCACTGTAGAATTTTATACATAAACTTAGAGGCTTGTTGATAATTTCCATAATTAATATTAAGTGAAAACATTAGTATCATACAAATATTACATTCAAAATGCTAGAAAATATAGGATTTTCAATTTTAAGTTTCTAAGAAATAGCATAATAAAAATAGAAAGCAATGTCAAGTTTTTCGAAACTTATAAAATATTCACTCTTATATATGTATAAATTAGACATCAGATGCATTGAAAGTTCGGGCAAAAATGTGACTCACTTGTAATATCCTGTCTAATGGTTTAATTAAACCACTTAGATCAGCTGGTCCACCAGGTCGAATACTATTGATGTAAACTCCACTTTCATATTTACCATCAGATAAACTAAAACCAAAATCTTCATACACTTGATCTTTAAAGAGAGTTACTTTATGTATCTCAATAGGAAGAGGAGCTGAAAATGATGAAGAGGGAGGACAATAAATGTTGGAGGAGTCATTCATAAGACTATGTCTGAAATTAAATTCTTTTTGCTTTAACTGATTAACCGGGAAGCACTCCCTACTTTGTAAATCAATGTCAAGTTGTTGAATTTGAGAATTTAGTTCTTGCAAATTGTTTTCAGACAGTGTATCAGATGAACACTTTCCATTGTTTTCAGAATTTTCAGAGGCAGATCTTTCTTCATTTGCATTTTCATCGAAACCTAAAAGACTTTCTTCAAGTTGGCGAAGAAGTCGTGACTGTCCACAAGTTTGTAAATCTTCTAAAACTTTATTCCAGCTCTCTTTCTCTTCATCTGATTGCACAGAATGGCTTCCAGAGTAGCTATTACGGCGTGGAGCTTTTGGTTCCCAATACATATGATTGCTATCACTGCTATTAAACCTCTTGTATTTTGAAAGCTCCAGAGTATTTGGATATGAGGTAGAAATGTTTCCATGATTACTAGAATGATCTGAAAAATACCATTTAAATTTAAATTACACTCAAATAATAAATAAATCAAATAAAATCAATAAAACACTGAATATTTGATTTTTACATCTATTGTCAGTTATGCATCTATGAAGAATTTATTTTCGAATTGTAGTTAGAAAGATTGTCATAGAAAGGGGAAAACTTTGATAAATTCAAATATTTCATTATTAAATCTACATCTTAGAATTTTTCAGATGCTTGTTTACTACTGTAAGGTGATCAAATTGTCTACCACTGTTAGCTTAAGTGAAAGTTTAGTTACACATGGGAAATGCAGAGGATTCAGATAAGCAGGAAAGAATATGCTTTTACAATATAACAGGGTTTTAATGATAATGTGTCTTGCCCTTGTGTTAGCTTCTGATAATCATTTTGATGAGAATACATCTTTAAAATCAGAACAGTACTGGGGCATGCATGAAAAGTCAAGTGTTACAAAACTGCATTACAACTGTTGTCTTATGATTTCAGAACTAGAAGAAACATTCAGAAGATAGATATAGCGTCATGTAGACAAATGATATCAGTACCTGACATGACCTTCAGATCGAGTACACAGGCTCAAGGAGCATGGGGAGGGGTCTGCAATATGTTGAAATTCTACGGTGCTAGGCGAACTTTGGGCCAGTGTAACAGGCTCAAAGTTCGCCCTTCGCAAAGTACTTGGATTGCACAAGTGGTGTCACTTGAAAGCTACTGAACTACACTACAATCACAGATCTTTAATCAATAAAATTATCCTTCACTGTTAATATCAAATTGCACTTAAATTGTTCAAACTGCAAATTAATTGTTGAATATTCACAATAACCAATCGCTCAAACTTCCTATCTCTGCTTTATTCATTCCGCAATCCAATATCAGGCCCGAATATTTTAATTTCTAGCAAAATTATCAAATAATTTTTCTTCACGGGAACATAAGGGTACAAGCATGTTTAACTATTTGCATATTTACATTTCACTTTTCCTCATTTGATCTAAAACAATGCAAAACTGGCAACTAAAATTTAGTAATCTGTACATATAGCATTACTTATTTCACCTTATCCATGTTTGTGTTTTGCACTAAATGTGAAAATGGTACACAAATTCAAAATATTTAAAAACACAACTTTCAAAATTGAGAAATCTCAGGTGCTAATATCCAAGTTATACATTTAAAATAACGAAATGAAGCTGTAATTTGATGAAATGAGAGTTTAAAATAAACTATTAAATGGTTAGATGTAAAGGGTAAAACTAAATATATATATATAATATTTAATACCAAACATAACAGAACCCTTTGAATCGATTATGTTACTGTTAGAGCTGAGCAAAGCATAATGGAGACTATTCTATTGAAAATACTTATTTTAACCGTACTAAAATTAGAAAGTGATAAAATATATGAGGTACTTAAGAAAAATTTGTATTCTTTTTTATTTGACAGGGCGATTCATTTCAGAAAACTTTAAGAGGTTGAGAAAATTTATTCAGTTGAGATTTTCATAAATTGTCGTATAAACCTAATTGCTTCCAGATAAAAAAATCCATAATTAATTACTTTGCACAAATATGATCAAAATAATAAAATAATTCTTCCCTGCAGCTTAATCTTAGCAGACTAGTATTATAGTCATGCCATAGTAGCTGGCAGGTAGGTATTTGTATGAAAAATTCCATCCTGCCATTGGTCTACATTGATTAGTGACTGTTTAAATTGTTTCTTTACCATATATAACACTTTTCAGATGAGTAACATCAGGAGCTAATCCAGGGTTACAACTATCCCAAGAATCAACAGCACTATCAACACTTGGCAGTGGAGTAGAAAAGGTTTTCATGTGACTATCTGGTAAACAGTGGATACACTAAAATGAAGAAAACAAGATCTGAGGGGGGAAAAGAAATTCTAAAAAGTCAGTTCGATTCTTAAAGCTATCTCATAAAAATAGTTATTTAACACATGAATTTTCATTAAAATAGAAATGGTTAGAAAAAGCATATAATTTCAATGTCATACCTTTGATTTGCTCACTCCTTCCTCAGATTCTGTTACAAAAAGGATAAAATTTAGTATATTTCAAACTGTTTAAGTTTTTATAAAGAAAAACAATTAAAAAAACAAAAATAACTTTTAAAAAGTTAAACAAAGCATTAATACTTTTTGTTAGTTTAAATTCTACAAACAGTAAACTAACTTGCAAGATAATGTGCAAGGAAAACTTCAATCTTTAAAGCATAACTTAAACCTGTTTAATATTGAACTCCTTTTAATGGCTAAAAAAGTTGAAGACTTTTAAAAAACAGAAAACTGATTATTTATTTTTCATAGATAAGTTTATTGACAAATATTAATGTCTAAAATACAATACAGAAACTTTTTCTGAAGAAAATTTTTTGTTCACAAAATTTTGAAAATAATTCATAAACCAGCTTTTTGAAACCATAAAATACACCTGTTATTTTCAATGACAGACAAGGGTATTGAAACATTTATACTTTGATTCTCCATATAATACTGTATGCTTCTCAATATTTCAGTTGATAAACTAACCAATGGCTGAAAATATTTGTTCAGTGTTGGCAAATCATTTGCAGAAATTCAGAAACTTGGAAGTTATGCAATTTTTGATGAGTGTTCACAAAAATATGCTAAAAACTAGACACTTTTTTGACAACATGTAAAATAATGAATGAATCAAGAGGTGCACTCAAAATATACTGAAAATACTAAAAGTGAAACTTACTCTCCGAGCAAGAGTATTTAGATATTTTCAAAGTGACAGCATCCCCACAGGTCTGCAGAATACAAATTGCTTCATTTAAAGTTTTACCTCTTAAACTATTTCCATTGATAGCTAATATTCGGTCACCAACATGCAATGCACCAGTTCTGAAATGAATTAAATACAAACACTGATTACATTTTGATAATAGAGCAATGTTAAATATGTTAAAAAATAAAATTATGGTATTGGTATTTGGTATTTTCAATTAACGTCACACTGGAGCAACACAATGGGCTATTGGTGACGGTCCAGGATCAATCCCAGAGAGAAAGATCCGAGGACAACACCACATAATTTTGAACCACGGTCAGATGACGAGGCAACACCTGAGCTGGCACCCCACTCTCCAAACTTCCACACCACGCCAACGTGAGGACATTTGAGGCCACGACAGATTTAACGTGCACCAGCCCCCTTTGTACACGACGGTGTTTGGCTGAATTCGAACTCGCAACCCTTTGGTTGCTAGTCCGTTACTCTTCCAACCGGGCCACCGCGGCCAATAAAATTATGGAGATATAGTAGTGTTAAAAACTTAGTGATTCCTAATTTTTCATATTATTTAAATTTTGATAAAACCCATAAAGGAAAAAATTGACTTTTCATAAATTTGTTTTAACAAATTAAGAAATTATGTCTTAAAATTAAGCTCTGTTGGAAAAACTGATCTTATCCAATGGAGAAATTTCTTACTGGTCATTTTTTAATTGTATTTATAATGAGCAAACTATGAATTTGTATCTTTCAACACATGACCAAAATTTTTTCATTTTTCTTCAAAATGCTTATAACAAAAAATGGACATTTAAAAATAATTTTTTAATTATATTTAAAAAACGAAGCAGTAGTTTTTCAGTAAAATGAAGTAAATATGATCATAAATATTTAATTATATCATAACAAAAAAGGACAAAAATAAAGTATAATAAAATTTTGCAAATTGAGTTATAGGAATGGTTTTTGGATCATCAGTTAAAAGGTATCCTTTCCAATGACTTACATAACATTAAACCATTCCCCCAATAAATCTATAACCATGTCCTCACAATTGATGTGATGAGGTGGCCAACTGAGGGTGAACTGTCCTCTAAGGGTGAATCTTTAGAACTGTCCCCATGAGTCCATATTAGATAAGGAATTCTGATGAAATGTAGGCTTCTCCTATTGTAATTGGCACAATGCAAAATCTGCTGTTTGGCTAGTTTTTAAGTTAGTAGGTTAATCTTAAACACTAAGAATTAAAAAATGAAAACAATATATTTTAAATTTCAGGTTTGTTTTCTTTTGTCAAAAAACTTTTACCTTGTGCTTAAAATAAGATTCATAAATTCCAACTATATCAATTAAATTTATCAACATTACTAAAATGTAGTTGTTAGCAAAGTACATTTTTATAGTATTAAATCTTCAGAAAATAAAATAGTAAAATTATTTGTCTTAGTTAATCACATTCCAATGATAAGTTATCAAACATACCTCTCGGCTAATCCATTTTCAGTAAGACCAGATATAAATATAGGATCAAAAGGTTCTTTAGTTCCTGATACAGTAATACCCAGTGGACCTCCATGCCTCACAAGCTCAACAGTGTATATAATGGCACAAGTTGCATCTGGATCTTCTACAATATAAAGTTAGGTTTGCTTTTGTAAGACAAATGTTTACATACCTAAATCCCTTCTTAAGGACAATTGTATAAATATACGCAAGTGAACAATTATGGAAAAACACGAGTTATTAAACACAATTTCATTCTGAGCAGTAAGCATTGATTAAGTCCACTATTTATTGATACAAACAGGCGGACTATGTATACCATGTTATCTGGGCCAGAGTAATTTGAAGTCATTTAATGCCAAGTTTGCTGAAATATACATATGTAAATATAATTAAAATTTTTAGACTACTTTAAAGCACATCTTTTTGTGTTTTGATAACTTTTGAACAGAATAAATTAAGTCTGACAGTCAGTAATACAATAAAAAGCATATGTGTAGCAATATAAGCAAACTATACCTGAAAATGTTTCATCTTTTCGAATTCGTAGTTTTACTATTTCAATAGAGGTATGCAGAAATGCTATTGCATCATCAACAGTACAATTCTCAGTTCTTAAAGAATTAATGGCAAGCAATTTATCACCAGGTTGAATTGAACCAGTACGATGTGCAACACTTCCTTTTTTGATGTCAGCAATAATCAATGGTTCACCAAGTTGCCTATTTCTGGGAGCTATGAAAAGAGAAATTTTCTAAGAAATAATTCATGAAGTGAAATATATAAAACCAGAGAACTAAACACAACTCAAAAATCATTGTAAAAATAATTATTTAAAATTCTATACAAGTTTAACATCCTTTTAAATAATTTAGTTAACCCTTTGAGACTCAACTATTTTGTAAAAGGAATGATTTATTCTGTGTTTTAGTGACATCCTAATATACCTTTGTCAAGGGTATGTTTGGACTATCCATTGACTTTGACTCTCTGATAATATCAAAGATTTAAATTAATTTTACTACCAGTAAATAGCTATCATTGTTATTACACTGAACAGAAGTGAACAGAAACTGACATTGATAAACAAACCAGTGCTATCTGATTCAAGAAATAGAAAATTATCTGCTTAGTTTATGAAAGGCGGCCTAAGATGGTGGTGCCAAAAAGCTACATTGGGATAAAGAACATACAATAAAAATAATTATTAGTTATCAAATTAAATAACAAAATTCATATAGGAATAACAAGGGTTCACACTCCAAAGGTCTTCCACTGGAAAAGTTTGAGATACACATAAGTAAAAACAATTTACTCAGTATAAAAATAAAAGTAATGGGAAAAGAATTGTTCTTCATTTATGGATATGTTATTGAAAAATGGACTTTATACGGTTCCCACTCAAGCAAAAGACAAATTAGGGCCTTTTAAGGCTGTGTGTTCACGTGTGTTAATACAATATATTTATGCCAATGTTCCGATTAACTATCTCAATAAGAAAAAGTGAAATTAATTTTACTACTCACAAAAATTAAGTGTTGCAATAGTAAAAAGTGTTGTTTGATTTGAATTAAAAATATTTTTATCAAGAAAGAATAGAGCAAATATCCGAATAAAGCTGTAGTAAGACCCTCTTTCAGCTAAAAAAATAATATAGAATAAAAAAATTTCTACATCCAATTTGTTGCATTTCTGTTTATTACATTTTTATATTATAAATGTCTACTTGAAAGAATGTAGCCATTTTGAGAATTTTGAAAACCATATGAACAGTTGACAATATGCCGAAATGAATAGTTTATTATGCTGAAAAAGATATTTTAGACAATGGACAAGATTGACAAAGTCAGTTTATAATGATCCTGGAAAAAGACAAATGTTATTTTGAAGGTGGAAATAGTTAGGATAAGGTTTTAAATAATAAGGAGTGTTTCAAAGGGGATTAGGCAATTCTGGTCTAACAAATTGTTTTTAGTACTAAATGGCTAGATACTTATGGACAGACCTTGTATAACACAAAAACCAATTGAGATGTGTGAATTTTATCATTGTTAAGGGCAATTATTTGAAATCTGTTCCTTTCCACCATGGTTTTTTCTTTTCCAATCACTAAATTATTGATTTCTGATACCAAAATATAATGTTTGATATCAGAATTTTAAGTCATCAAGGCGAGGTATGTACCTAAAACAAACTCGAATAAAACCAAAATGTTTTGAGTTATTGCCAAAGCTTAGTTTACATTGTGGATTTTAGAAAAGGTTTCTTTATTCATTTGTAATTATTACTAACCTGTAACTGATATACCAAGATCTGCATCTCTTTTGACTAACTTCACTATAAATGTTCCACTACTTGGAACAACAGCTTCAGCAACATCAAATTCTGTTATTAGAGAAATACGCAAATGAGAGTTAGCAATCATATTTGTGATTTCATCTAATGACACTCCCTCTGTGCTTTCCCCATTAACTGCTAAAATTCTGTCTCCAACCTGTAAAACTCCAGATCTGCAAGAGAAAAACATTAAATCCAATTAAATTTTTGTAAATTAAAATATTCTACATAAAAATCCCATTCAATAAAAACATTCTTCTCAAAAAGTGTATATTAAAAAATCATATTACAGTAAAAGATAAAGAATATGAATCTTTCCATCAAATAGCAAACAAATCAATAGGATGAGTTTATCGACTTCTGTATGTAAACAGAATGTTTTATTCATACCCTTATTTTTCACTAAAAGTATTTTTTAAATTTTACAATATATTTTTAATTTATAAATAAAACTAACCTTCAATTTGTAAATTCAGAAAATCTTAGTATCAGCTTTTGGATAAAAAGAAAATTATTATTAAGTAAAGCCAAATTGTTTACATGTCATCAAAGGATAGAAACACTTTATAAAGCAGCAATATTCATTCACAATGGAAACATACATACATTCCTAATTGAAGGATTCCTAGAAATTAGATCTTAAACTAAAGAGTAAAGCTTAAAATTAAAAATTCATTTAAAAGAACACACTAAATGTTTACCTTTCAGCAGGACTACCTTGATCAATGCAACTAATGAAAGGTGGCGTAGTCAAAATATCTGAAGGATATGAGGTTCCCTGTAAGCTAAATCCAAAACCTTTATGATCTGCATGTAAGATAACTTCAGTTCTATCAGCATGAGCAATACTTGAAGAGCCAGTATTTGAATTGGAATTCAGAGAAGCTATCAAAATTAGAAATGTGATGAAAAATAAATTATGAGACTAAAAAAATGAAAACATTTATGAAAGAATATTGATTTAACAAATGAAAAAGTTTATTATTCATACCAAGGGTCGATAACTAACCATTTTACATACTGTAGCAATGTTTGTTATAAGAGTTAAGAAACAAAGGCAATGGCTAAGAAAAATGTATATTAAACAAGTCTAGAAAGTAAGTCATCCACTCTGCAGATCCACTATTTGAAAATAGAAAGACTAGATAAGACTCAAAGATTAAGCCAGAAATATGGCATGTTGATTGAAAGTTTGGAGTCCTATTATAAGAAGAAATTGAAAGTATTCTTTTTGCAAAATTATGAAGTAAATTTTTGATTAGTACAACTCGCGATACCTAATATTTTATAAAACCGAATTAAAACTCAATAATCTATGTTGTAAAACTAGCCACTGCATAAAATACATAAAAAGTTTGCATTAGTCAACATACATGATGTGTTCTTTGACAACATGGCACTAAGTGTCACTAAGTATTTACTAAAAAGACAAGTTTAACATAAAAGGAGGATCTATTTATCAACATTTTTAAAGAAATATACTGATAGCCCTAAATTATGCACTACCTAAAATATCAACCAAAAATTTTATAAAAAGATAATGCAATTCAATAGAATGGATAGTGAAAATTTGTTATTAGCAATTTAAATTTGATTTTCCAGTAAGTCTCTCCAAAGTAAACATAGACTGAAAAATATTTTGTTTCCTGAACTCATTCAGTAATTTCTATACCCAAGATGCATAGCTCATTTGTGGAATTTTGTGTAAAAAAGCTAACATTTGCGGGTTCTTTAATGGAAGTTTTTCTGAATGATTTATAAAATTTTAAACTGCCAAGGAACAGTTTTTGAATTTAAACACTGATATAGCAGAACTTTACAATAATATGCAGTTTACAGCAGATACTAAATTGGAATCCTCTAAGTTTAAGATACCTAATAAAGTAGACAACGGTCTTACAGTTAACAGTTCCTTTATGTCATAACAAGCTATTTAAATGTACACATTTTAACATACAGATCATTGTCAAATAATTAAGATGTAACTTGAGCTCAAAGTATTTTGATTCAAGAGCAAACATATTTTATTATTCATCAAATTTAAGACAGCAGTAATGATGAAATTTAAGATATATGATAAAATGCATCATTTTAGAACTGATCTTACCTAATAAACTATTATTAAATTTTACTAAAACATAATTTAGAACACATTTAAAAGCCTTTGTCATGTATCCTCTTAGTGTACTTTTGGTGCATAAAATAAATTTTTCCTTTAAAACTGATAGTCGAAAAAATCATTGACTAGAATCAAAGCATAAGTCACTATTTCAAGAAAATTCAAATAATTCCAAATTTTTAACTCTTTTAACATTTAGAAGTCCAGATCTTCATATAAATTGTTATAAAAACAAATTAACTAAATGCAAAACATGCACTGCTTTAGAAAATACATATTGCTCAATTCTAAACTAGGTAGAAGACTTAAAGACAAAAAGTCCAAATAAATACCTTTACACATTTTTTTGATTATTTTAATAGTGTAAGACATTTAAGATTAAAGCATTGTGCTATCTTAAAAACCATTACTTTAGGCAGAGAAACAGATCTCACATATATATTTGCTAAATTGATAAAAGAGAAATTTTTGTACTATTCTAGTATAAAATTCTAAAACTAAGTAACAGTATCAAAATAAATAAATTAGTTCTTCACTTAACAATGTAGTCAAACATACCATCTGAAGAACAGGGTACATTTGGATCTAGAATAGAATTGTAGACAGAAGGCCCTTCACAGCTCCTTCTAGAAATTAAGCCAAGAGGAACAGAAGCATATGGACAAGCAGAAATAAGGGAAAGACCACCTAAAGATGAAAGCGTGTTATAGCAGGAATTGGCAAAACTAGTTCCTGTAGTAGAAAAATAAAATACAAGATCTTGATAAAAGAGAATAAAATTAGTAAACATATATTTTTATATTGTAGGCTTAGAGCAGAAACTCACAAATCAACATTTTCTGGGATCATGTTTTGTAATACTAAATGCTTATTTTCATGAGAAATGCATTATCATACATTATAATCTTTGAAACAAAATATAACAATATCAAAACACTTACAATTTAAAAAAAAAATCACGTAAAAGCTAATACTTTGTCTTTAAATGGCTGTAGTGTAAAATTTGTTTTTGACAGTTAATAAATCTCTGTTCTACGCCAACAATATATTTAACTAGCAAAACACATTATTTTCATCATAAACACTATTGAGTAAAAGTAATATCAGAGTAGTGGCATTATATATTTAAATAGTAAGGCAAAGATCTACCCAAACGAAATTCATATTGCACCTTTCTGGTATATATTGTTTGGAATTTTGTATTTCAATACTGGAAATTTCAGAATACCCAAAACCATAACATAAGTGACTTGATCAGAGTACGGAAAAATATTAGGATGTTTGATTACTCAACTCTCAATCAGGGTAATAAATTAAATGTAAATATTTACAGTGAAACATGCATACCAGTATTAACATTCACTGCACATTACACCATTTTCAGTACAAATCCTCTCGCAAAATATTTATTATGAATAGTGAACATCTGACACCAAAAACCAAATTAATCTGAATGTACTTAATTTAGCATATTTCCAACAATGCAATTTTTAAAGCAGTTGCAAATATCTGTTCAAGACAGATTTTAATTACTAAAGCTAGGAAATTATGATATTTATTGCTGTCAGTTAAAGTTAACATTTCGTATCATCTTTGGATTTGGTTTGTCGCTCTATGGACATTTGTTATTACATTGGGGATAATTAGACAAAGACCTACTTACCTTGTTTGGAATGCATCCACATGTGCATTACCAACTCAAATGCAGATGGATTTTATTACTTTGCATGTTGCACTATACTTTTGCTATTCAAGGGTTAATCAACTGGGACCGACATTTTAAAGTGGCTTTCACCATTCATACGAATACTGGGATTAAATCCAGAGATATTAACAGTAACCCTTAATATAAATGATTGAATGAAAACTGAAATATCTTCAATTTCCTTAATATCTTAAAATAACGATCCAATTCCTCCATAAACACAAATGCCAACTTCTAGGGCCCCAAAATAATTTTATGGAGGGGGTCAGGCCACTGAAACAGGAGGGTTAAGTATCAATATTATAAATGAGTAATCAAATAAGTTGTTTCAACAAAACACTCACCAAAGACCCTAGTCCTAGGGCCCAAGCCTTGGGAACCCTTAATATTTTTATGGTTGGGATAAATACTACAAATAAACATATAACATGAGTAAACAAATATGTTAAGTGGCTCAACCTCACTCATTAAGTTGTTTGACCATTACATCAGGAGACAGGCGCAAGCTTTAGGAGACGGAACACTTGGGTCATAATATTTTATATGGTTGCCCTCTTTAATGAGGAATAAATATTACAAATATACCGATAATATTAGTAGAGATTGATATGAATAATATAGTTCTGAAAGCACATATATAAAGTGAGGTGTATATAATATAAAATGGGATGTTACTTGTCCCTTCAATAATTTCCCCAAGTTGGCACCACTCTGTTCATAATTGCTTCAATGCACATTATATGCACTAAAAATGATGTTCCTCTAACTCCTCTTCCATAAGTTATAAACAATGAAATGTACTTCAAGCATTGACCTGTATAAGGGTCCCTAGAATAGTTCAATGACTGGAAGTCATCTTTTAGAAAGCTGTTTGCTTGCAAGTAGGATTTTGCTGTTGGATTTAAAATTTTCTTGTTTGTTAAAATCAAACCAACAAGAGGATCATACAAAATTGTTCATAGTAGGCTGTATATGATACATGGGACAAGTTTTGAACAGCCCACTTGTAAAGTAACAAATAATTGACAAGTAGTAATAAAATGCAAATTTGGTACCTTACCTCGCTTATTGCATGATTCGGGAGGTGTTCGTAAAGCTATTTTACCAACAGGCAATATTTCTAATTTTACTGTTTCTCCAACAGATGATCTTAATAGCTGCATTGCTTCTGCTGATGTCATTAAATCAACTTTGATATCATCAATTGCTAAAACATGATCCCCAACGTGCAGAGCACCACACCTAAAAACAAAAATCTCTAGCTAATTT
This sequence comes from Meta bourneti, assembly GCA_933210815.1. Lineage (NCBI taxonomy): Eukaryota > Metazoa > Arthropoda > Arachnida > Araneae > Tetragnathidae > Meta > Meta bourneti. Next base: position 34,165,985 of record OW119934.1, read on the forward strand.
TGATTTTATTCGAATTGGAGGTTACTACAAGATTGTTGACATTAAATTTTAAACTGATATGTGAAACAGGAGCAAAAGATAGGGATTTTTATCCCTATCTTTTGTTCCTGTTTCATAGAACATTGTCAATACATAAAATCAAGTGTGTATATTGTAACTATAGCTCATTAATCTTTTGATTGAAAAGTGCTAGCTCAGATACTAAGATCTATTCACATTCTTACCAGACTACAATTTACACGGGCAGTTATTAAACCTCAGTGCAAACTTTATTCTACATTAGATGTATTACTTTCTAGCACCTCAGGAAATGCAAGATGTGAAGGCTCTGAATTTCAGAAACTCAGCTTAAATTTTACATCCTTGATGGCCATCTGAGTTTAATTTAAAAATTTTTACTCCAATTTATTATTAATGGGAAGTTTCCCATCTTGACTGAAATGGTGCACTATGATCCTACCTTCTAAAATCTTGCCCTACAATTACTAACTGAATTACAATGATTTGATGGGACATAAACACACTCAGTCATACAGAAATATATTATAATCAAGTCATAGGAAATTTGCTATGCACATGTTTCATTTGAAGTTTTTATTAAAATTAATGCAAAGATTGAAGAGAAACAGAAAAATAAGGGAACTTTTCATAATATAAAGTAAGTTCAATTGCAATAAATAAAATATAATGAACATATTGGTTAAGTTACAGCATAGTTAAATACCTTTCAGCAATACTTCCTTGACGAATACTCTCTATAACTACTGCATGTTCTGGCACAGAAAGACATGATAGATTAATCCCTAAAAGGCATCCAGGTGTTTTATCAATTTCAACTAATAGTGGTCCTGTTGCATGCTTAACAGCATCTAGAAATTAATGCAGATATAGAAACGATATTAAAACATAAAAAGTAGGGACATTTCTAATGAAACGCATTGACCAAAATGACATGACAAAATCGTTTTAAATCTTTAGTGGAAAATTAGTGCTTACCTATACATGAAACATCATATTCTATAGTAAAGAGGGCTGACTGCTTCAATTGCTTCAAGAACTGCAAAGCATCTTGCAAACTAGCAGATGAAAGATTTATTCCATCGACAGCTATAAGCCTATCTCCAGCCTTAATGATTCCAACTCTAAAATTAAACTTCTAAATTTAATTATATTTAATAAATAATTTTAATTATAACTAATTAAATCGAGAAATTCATCTAAACATCATCAAAGAAATTCATCTAGCTTGGCAAATACAAATTCCAAATGCATAAAAAAATCAACATTGAATTTATTTGATTCAACTTAAAGATGGAACAGATGACGTGAACGTGGGACTTATCAGCCTCTAATTTTCTAAAATTTTATAATTCAGCACATTAATGTTTTTATGGGATTATATACAATCACATATTTTAGTCTCCATTTTATTTTTGTTATTAAATTGTACAAACTAGAGACAAAAGTATCACTTCTACAACTTAATTATACACCCAGTTTCGCTATTTGGCTGGAAGGTTAAGTTTGTTTTGTGTTCTAGAATTGTTTTAGTTTTATTATGCAAGGATTAATTACACCATGGCTGATAAGGATGACTTTATTCCAAAAAAGATGCATTTCTTATATTGGCTCAATTATTAAGTTCACAACAGAAAATATTTTTTAAAAAGACATTCAAACGCGCATTCAAAGAATCCTAATGCAAGAATTATAAACATACATCTGCCTTTTAGTAGATCATATTAGCATCCTGCATGAAATTACTGCACAAAAAGTCAAAACAATAAATAAGCTATCCTGATCTAAAAAACAATTTCTGAATTAACATTACTCTGTAGTGCAGTATAGATGTATAGCAATTATATAGCATATTATGTAAATATATTAATAAAGCATAACTCTGGATATAAGGTATTAAGTGATAAAATTTTATACATGAAATAAGGTACAAAATGTTTGAATCTCAGAAAAAGAAAAAACGCCACCTTTTTCGTTAAAACAAATTTATTTTGTTAAATCACAGAATCAAATACCAAAATTAAATACCTATCAGCAGAACCACCAAATCTGACATGGGTTATAATTAAAGGTCGGGACTTCTCTCTATCGATACAAGATCCACCTCTAAGAGTAAATCCAAAACTATCCTTTTCTTTATCAAGTTTTATTTGAATTACTTTTGATGTAACACAGGTTTTACCTCCAACTGTAAAATAACAGCAAATCAGATACAAGCGATAAATAAATATAACATTTTAACTTTGCACAACTAATACATTATAAGGGTGTATCATTTTTTAGACTTTTATAAAAAAAAATACAATTATTTAATAAACTGTTTATACTAAATACCAAAATTAATTATTAAATGTGATTCTCTATAATTGATGATTTTAAATTGCAAGACTAAGCATTTTACAGGAGGAAAACCATAATATATACTTTTGTATCAGCAAACTTTAATTTTAAAAACAGGAACACAGAAATCTTCAACATCTAATTGAATAGTATGTAGCATTGCACTTGAAATCAAAATTCTGTTGATAATATTTTTAAATAATGCAACACAAGTTTTTTGCATTTGATGAAATCATAATTGCTGAAGTCCACCTTCAATAAACCTAATAAAATTGATGATTACATCTTTAAAACAAATGGTTTAGACAAATCCTGAACAATCCTAACAAATCCAAAAATGAAAGTATTCATGAGTAGGACAAAAAAAATTGAAACTCATTAAAGTAATAAATAATTTACTTTACACTAATCATTGAAAATCCAATAAAAACCATTTGCTTACATGAAACAGGTATCTCATATTCTATTTCTAAAATAACTTTGCTGCCAGCATTTTTTAGTAAATTTACAATTTCCTCATGCTTCAATTTACTTGTTCGAATGCCATTTATTGAAACAATATAATCCCCAACAGCTATAGCATCACACCTGTATAAAAATAATCAATGTACAAGTTGTTAATCAATCAAAAATTAACATATTTTTATGGATTTTAACCAATATTTTTTCAGAAATCAAAACTTATTCAAACAAAATAAATAGAACTGCATCCATTACACTAATATTTATGGACAAGTCTGCATTTTAGGAACAGCATTTTTTGTAAATGCATGAATCAAAAAAGTATAAAAAGATAAGAGTTGATACACATCTATTGAAATAAATTATACATACCTGTGAGCTATACTACCAGGCCTCAAATTTGAAACTTTAAATCTTGAATTTTTATCAATCCCACCTTAAACAATAAATAATACTTCATGTTTTTTAAAACATTATAAAATTGATATAATTCAAGTCCAGTAAATCTGATTTAAATATTAAAGTAGGTGTTACATGGTATCAATATTCAGACAAACTAGAATTTAACTTAATACATTCTATATATGTGTAAACACATAACATTGATTGGAGAATACAAATAGTCCTGGCATCTTGATTGAAATTCCATCTTTTGAAATTTTAATCATCCATTGTTTTATGAACAAATAGCATTTGCGCTTGCAGTATCACATTTTAAGGCAGTTTTGAAGAATGTGGGATATGCATTCTCCCTTCAGAGGGCACAGCTATTACCAAAATATTATTTTTGAAAACTTTGGCAGACACAATTTCTATGAAAGCAACTTTCAAACAAATGTCGTAAAAACTGGATTAGCATGAAGATTACGCTCTACCATTTTGTTACATTATAAGGCTATTTACAATGAAAAAGTAATTATTAAACCAAACACTAAGATTGCATACACCAGTGCATTTTGTTTGAAGTTTATAGAGCTCCGAGAGTAGAGTACCTATTGATTAGAGACTGAAAAAGCACTGAGTAGTGTTACTTTCATAAATAGCAATTGGAAGATAGAGTAAACTACTGTGTAAGAAACACTGGGGGAGGGGTATTTCAATTAACGTCACACTGGAGCAACACAACGGGCTATTGGTGACGGTCCGGGATCAATCCCAAAGGGAAAGATCCGAGGACAACACCACGTAATTTTGAACCACGAAGAAACACTGGGAAAAGAGAAGTATGGTAGGAAAATATATTAGCCATTTGTTCCAATTATACATTGTCACTAAAGTCTGCCATCTAAAAACTTTAAAAATGAAGTTTTTTAAATTTGGAAATGAACAATGATTTCTATTCATATACCATTTACTCGTATATAATTTAATATCAATTTCGATGGTTTTGCTTTTTATTAAAACGTTCGCAGGTATTCGGGGATATTTTAAACTAATTTATTTAAGATATGTTTATTTCAGTGATAGATTTAAATTGATGAAGGATTTATTCCAAAAAATTTGGATACATGTAAATTTTATTTTTGTTTCAATAAATGTTTTAAATTCAAAACTAAATCAATATTAAACACTCTGAATGGTTTGTCTTAAACAATATGAAAACGCCTTACCAGAAATTATCAAGCCCAGAGTCATACCATCCTTTTTATCCAGTTCCACAATTGATGTACCTTTTCTGTCATCTAAAACAAATATATTGTTAAACATGGGGTATAAAATAGGCTAATTTTAATATAAGTGATTTATATCAAAATCATTCATGAAACAATTATTGTAACAAAAATGCATTGCTATAATTCATTCAAATAGTTTAGAGTACTACTTACCACTCAAAAATGAGGATCTTTTATCTTCACTTTGAGGAATATCTAAGTTGTTGTTTTTATTATAGAAGCTATCACCTATTGATAATAATAACCAATATTAGCAACAATTTAACATTAACACTATTAATTAGTTGAAAATTGCATTCAATTAGGAAATGCTTGGGAAAAAATTTTAATTTCAAAGAAACATGTCATACAAAATGGTTGAAATAGACAAATTCAAAACGACTTTTGTTTTGTAGGCTCCAAACAATAGGTACGCTCTCAAAACCTAAAAATTAAATTTATAATTATAACTAAATGGCAAATTACCTTCCATTTTGGTGAAAAAAATCATACCATTTTATAAAAATTTAAGTTAATGGGGTTCAATTTTAAATGAGAGAACAAAGGGGTGTAATAAAAGTTTTAAAAAGTTACTTCAAGCATCAAACTGTAGGAATGGAATCTTAGTTATTCAGTTGATTTATGGTGTTATCTAGGAGTTGTAAGAAAGAAGCACTAGGAAAAAAATCACTTCATTTGGCGAAGAAAAGATGCAAGTGCACTTATCTTTGTATGAGAAAGCTTTTCAGCTTATAACATAAGCTGGTAGCTTAAAGTAGCCTAGTGTACTTAGTCCTGCGCTTTGTTACCGTATCAAACCGTATATAAGGTAGACACTAACATGGAACACCCGATTTTAAAAGATTGCTAAAATATGCGGATGAATTCTTTTTTAATGAATCAAACCCCGAATCACGACAAAATTAATTCAGGTTCATGTGAGTAGATATTTTATCAAACTTGAGCAATTTTTGAGTTATACCAAAGAAGGAAAACTCAAAATCGTCGATTGGAAAAATGGTATATAATATTTAACACCTAAAGAATTTGTCAAACACACAAAAACGTGTAGTGCTGAAGTGCACAGAAATACCTTAATGTTTTTACATGTACTTTTAATTACATTGGATAAAAGTTACTTTACTAACTTTTACAAGTTGGATAAAAGTTCGGAATACATTCAATACGCCATTCTCAGAACAAATCTTTCCTCCTCAAATAAAAACTCTTATCCGTATCAATGCTACATCTAGCTTTGCATCTAAAATCTCAGGCAATGTGGGTTTCCTACCAAATAGTTTATTTACTAATTTTGCTTGTTCAATTACCCCGTCCTATTTTAGTCAGCACTAAGGCAATCACACTTCGTCTCATGATTTTCTTTTTGGTGGGTTGGGTTTCATGGCATAAGGGCCATATTTGGTCAAGCCTTTTTACAGTGCAGCGTCAGCTTCCATACGTACAAACAATAACAGACACACAAAGCTATATAATATTATGACTCAATAATGTACGGTAGAATCTATAACTAAAAGGCAATCCGTATGTTGGCTTGGTTGGGTTTTATGGCAAGAGGGCCATATTTGGCCAAGCTACGCCAAACTCAAGACAGACAACGTCAAGTAATGGACACACAAAGAAAGTTTTACTGACAAAGAAAAGAGCACTTTAGAGTAGTTACAGCAATCCAACCTACAACTCGCAGATTGCTAGAGCAGTCGGCTAACCCACTGGGCTACGGCGACCCCGCACGTAATATTGAACATCTTCGATGTCGCGTGCAGTCCATGAGCTTGGACGGAAAAGTTACATTTGTTTTAAGAAAAATAAATATAACAGAAAAATAACTCATTTTCTCATAAATAATTGACTTTTTAAATGAGCCTCTGTATACAATATTTTCGGCACATCAAAACACAAAAAATCTATTTTAAATGCAGATTCCTGACCGCCGCTCAAAACAGAATATGGGTGCCTTCTTCAAACACAGCATTTTATAAATTCCGTTAAATTTTGACATTTACTTGTCGAGATATAGCGGTTATCCACTTTAATTGCACTTACTCATACTTTGTCTTGAAAAATGTCAAGAGAGAGGAAGAGATTACACACAAGCAAGGCAAACACTACACTTGCCATCAAAGTTTCAACTGAACAAATCAATTTCATTACAAAGCATATTTATTCTTTTCCCAAGAGTACAAGCCATTTACTCAAGATATGAAAATTTTCAAACTAAATACTAATATTCTGATTTGAATATACTAATAATGCAGTATATATGCTGATAAAGCTGAAGGAAACAGAAACAATAGAAGTTCAAGAACTTGTTACGGATCTGGAACGAAGTTGTTTATGTCTACTTTTAAATTTTTTAAAATTCATTCCTGTATTTTTTTCTTTCATTTTTTTTGTTTAGAACACATGTTTCTTTTATAAGCCTTGCGGCAAATGGTCTTCGAGGGTAAAGTTACACTTGTTTTAAGAAAAATTAATTTAACAGAAACAATTCTTGGAAGCAAGGGAACAGCACTGTTTAAAAAATAATATTTTTCTATCACCTAATTCAGATAAAGTAATTGTAAAATATTATCAGCTGGTATTATTTTCGAAACGAAATAAACACATTTTGTAACTTTTTTAAAACGTGCTGAGTTTCTGACCCTTCAGATAAGAAATTATTTTGATATTTTCTCAGATTTATTTTCAAATAAAAAGACCTAATTAAGATTTACTGATACCTCATGAAAAGATTTTGGTTTTCGCATTGCAACTGACAAATACAAACAAGCACTATTGTAAGGCTTTTTTTTCGGTTTTTATATAACGTGTGATTGGATCCAACCCAATCATTTTTAATGAACATTTCATACTGACAATAAACAAAAAGTACTTATGCATATTGTATTGTAAAATAGGATAGTTGGATTTGATGTTCTAGTTACTGTAGGGTATTACTTATATTTTTCTTCCGTGCAAACATAATTAAATCCGTAGTGCTAAAGAAGCTATTCGCTATTGATTTTGTGGAATATTGTTATTACATTATAGCAGAGGCCAGCAAGATTGCAACACTATTTGCGATTTCTTCCTAAATATAAAAGTAACGTAATATAATTATAACTGATTCAAATACTGTACTTAAATCATATCAGTTAAGTCGTTTCCATTTGAATTCTAAACTTTGTAACGTATTACCGATATTTCCGACAAAAAACACGGGAAAATTAAACAAATGAGCTAAATTCTTGCGTTTTCTTTTTTTTCTGAACCACAGGACACCCACAAAAATGGTCCTATGTTCATTAGATCACCAAATCCGAATACCTTATTGGTAAAAATCATTCATGAATTCTGGAATTCAGCATAGATACGAATTTTTCAAAGAAAATACTCCAAGAAATCGTATTAAAAATATATGCCATTTCCACATACGCCAATTTGATTATATGCTTTCAGACTAAAAGTAAAACTGTCTATCATTTCCAAAAGCCCGATGACACAGATTTAACTCATCGTGTAGCACTGTAATACTGATTCGTAACAGACATCAAAGAGGATACTATGTCATGCAATTGCGCAATTACTTAGCAATGTGGAAAATCAATATTAATAGGCTTGAAGAAAGAGACCCTTGTAAAGCAGCCATATCGCTTTCCTTACGATGTCGCAACATTAAATATCACTTCTTAAAACAGTCCAGAGCTTGGAAATGGTGGGTTACGCAAAAAACCTAATCAGGCTAGAGAGAACTAGTTCTTTCACTCTTCGACTCAACTAAAAAAACCGATATAATACGGAAATTCAAATGAACTATTGCGTAAAACAGAAAGGGTCAAATTTATTTGTTGTAGTAATCAAAATATTTATTCTTTTTTGTTACTCCAAATAGTATCTATCACATGCGAAAGGACGTAATCAAAGGTAAAGTCGATGTGAGGATGCATTAAATGAGTTGCATCTAAGCATTCCCAAATATTGCGTCTGCTGTACAAAAATTGAAAATTAATAAGTATATTTGACTATATAATAAAGGTAGGGAGAGAGATTCAAGCACACACGAATGAAAAAATGAAATACGTTTTCTTAACAGAATCAGAAACATTAATCAACATTATTCAAAGTGAAGAAAGATAAATGCTTCATAAGTGTTTAACAAAGGAATATTAAAACGAAACTAGCAACACCTGAGCAGAGCATTTACAAGCTAAAGCTAGTTCTTTTATTGCTCGGTATTATAACGAAATATACAAATTATATTAAATACATCATATAATCTATATTTGATTGTAAAACGAGCTTATTGACACTTTTACGAGCTTGTTGATATCTCAAGTTCTTAATTAAGCTTATAAATTAAATTTATTTATAAGATATCAATAAATATAATTACACAAAAATAGCACATCTCACCACCATTGGTACTGCAATAGTTCAATACATTCGTTTATCGGTCAGTTAATTGACCACTATATACACTGCTGGCCACCCAAATTGCAACACCAAGAAAGACAAGAGATATCACAACAAAATTTATTTTGTAGATAACATGTTGACCAAGTATCAAATGATTAAATTTATAGACATCTGTGAAGTGTGGTTCCTGCCAAAATCAGTAGCCAGAGTAGCCGCCATTGTTGGAGATCACCGCTGCCACACGCCTCGGCATTGATTCAAAGAGACTTTGGATGTGTTCTTGGGGTACAGCAGACCAAGCAGCTTCCACACGTTGCCAAAGTTGATCTGGTGTGGCAGCTGGGGATGTATTCTGGGTCAATCGTTGAGCAACCATGGACCATATGTTTTCTATCGGCGAAAGATCCGGAGAGCGAGCTGGCCAGGGAAGCAATTCAATCTGGCGATTGACGAAGAACCCTTGGACAATGCGTGCCACGTGTGGTTGCGCATTATCCTGTTGAAATATGGCTGTGGGCAAGCCCTGAAGGTAAGGAAGGACAACTGGCTCCAACACCTCGGAGATGTAGCGCTGGTTGTTTAAAGTACCGGCAATGCGTACTAGAGGAGTGCGAGAGTGATATCCAATACCGCCCCATACCATAATACCCGGTGCAGGACCAGTGTGGCGGTGCATGACGCAGCTGTTCAGCATCCTCTCTCCACGGTGTCTCCAGACTCGAATCCGACCATCGTGGTGTTGCAGACAGAAGCGTGACTCGTCAGTAAAGACAATTTCATTCCATTCTGCCGTCCACATCCTTCTTTCATCGCACCATTGACGGCGGAAACGTCTGTGGTTCTGCGTCAAGGGTAGACGAAGCAATGGACGTCTTGCGGACAGACCACTCTGCTGTAAACGGCGTCGAATGGTACGCGCAGACACTGGATGATGCGGTACAGACTGAATGTGCTGTGCTATGGTTCGTGATGTGGCTGAGCGATCCGTCACTGCCATACGCACAATATGCCTGTCATCACGTGAAGTGGTGTACTGAGGTGGATGCGATCGAACACGTCGGTCCGTCGTACCCTCCTGCATCCAACGATCACATATCCGCATTACAGTTGTTTGGTTTCGTCCAACACGACTACCGATTTCCCTGAAAGATAATCCACAATCTCGGTATGCCACTATCCTTCCTCTGTCGAACTCGGATACTTGATCAAAAGATGATCGCTGTTTTCTACGAGGCATAATTGATCGTTTTTTTGAAAAAATCACAAGAAAAACACAATTGCCGTACTTGAAATCGTCGAAATCTCCAAGCCTTAAATAGCGCTTTGAAGTGGCGCCACAGGCGCGCGTGATGTGCGTCTGCGCTGAAATTCTAATCATTTGCATATCTCACCTCCGCTAATGCATGTTGTAAATTTCATATTATTTGCATGCTTCCTTCAGGGTGTTGCATTTACGGTGGCCAGCAGTGTATAATTATAAGCGTATTTCTTTTGTTTAGTTAAGCGCTTAGGTTCATATTTTCATATTCAAGAAAAACAAAACATGCAAGAAGGCATTTTTCATAAAGAAAACAGAATTGTTGCTTTATTTAATGAAGCGCTCAACTAATTTTGTTCCTCCACAAATGATTGGAAATACAAAAACTAATCAATATATTCATCTGAAGAAACTTTATTACCTAAAATCTGAATCACAGCTAAAAACACCTTTGAAATGCATAAATTGAAGTACTTAAATAACAGAACAAACTCAACAGCATGATTGTAATCATTGCTCCTGCTATATAATTATGGGTCCCTAAGAAAAAATAGAGGGAGATTTTAAAAATCTTTACGTTAAAATAGCGATGCTTAACCAATTGGAAGGAGAAAAAGCATACAGAATAAAAGAAACCAAATCAAAAGATACCCGAAGAGTTAAAAGATGAATTAAAATAATGCTGTAAATAAAACAAACCTAGCTGAACCAAGTCTCGAATTTAAAAGAAAAAATGAATAAACAAGATAATAAATAAATTTTAAAAACTGTTCACCAAAGAAATCAGCAACGAGAAAAGATCAAACTATCCACTTGTTAAAAATCGAAAATAAAATGTCTACTAACAGTCTACATTGGTCTCTCATAATGCAACTTCAATATTTCTTATCAGCAAACAAGATTGAAAATTCGATGCGGCAAGTTCAAAACATAATGTCACCTGAATGCAAGAACTAGGTAACTCATTTTTTTATTTTTGAGAGTAAAGGGGAAAATAGTTTCCACGTCAATGCTTGTTTTAAGCATACCTAAAGTTTTCATTAGAAGATCGAGCTTAATGGTAAAAAAGTCAATCAGTGCTTTAATTAAACTCTGTATAATCTCAGCTTAACTGATTTAAATATAACTCAAAATACCCATTTTTCGATTTTTCTAGTTCTTGCATTCTGCTGAAAAAATAGACGCCTTTTATCAATAACGTTGACCATAGCATTAAATATTTCTATTTCTCTGAAATAAGAATGCATATATTTATTTGCTTGCGCAAATTTCAGAGTAGCTATTTGCGAAATAACACTAGACTCTTTTGTTACTTTTTTAACCTTTCTGGTGGTTGTCTCAACGAGGTATCTCGTAATTAGCAAAAACGACCAGATCTTGATGGACGAGATACCTCGTCATTGGAAAACTGATCAGATCTTGATCTCGTCATAAAAAAATCGGCAATACCTTGTGGAAGAAGTATCATGTAATTAGCAAAATTGGTCAGATCATGACGGACGAGATATCTCGTCAAAGCCACTTGGAGGGTTAAAACATATTTTATGAATGAGTATATCTGGTGTCGATATCTGGTCGGCGAGACGGGTAGAACTATTCAGAGGTTCGTATCTGGTCGGTGAGTCTGATAAAAAATATTTAGATGATTGTATCTGGCCTGCGGGTCGGTTAAACATATCCGGAGGATCGCAAATGGTCCGCGGGCGGTCAAACCTATCCGGTCAATGGGCCGGTTATACGTATCCGCATATGATCTGCGGGCCGGTTGAATTGTTCGGAGAGCCGTATCTGGTCTATGGATCAGAGGTGAACCTATTTGCTACCCCTCATGTATCTTAAGCATACGGTTTTTTGTGGACGCCACCTGACCTCAACGAGAATAGTTCTCAAATAGCTAACAAAATGGATAGAATCAAAAATATCGCGAAGTTCAACATCAAAAACAACAGTGGAAATATAATGCAGTATATGAATACAACAGCAAAAAATCATAAGGAATCAAGATGAGACAAAATAAAGTCCCGAAGAGGGAAAAAGCCGCAAAAAACAGTGAAAGTAGGCATGGCTCTGACAGAACACGATTAACTCCTCCCTCCTCCGTGCTATCTCGCAACGCTTCTTTAGTTATAAGAGGCACCAAGGGGTCCAAAGGTGGTCTCCCTACATTGCACTTCATTTCATATAATGCAAAAAGAAGTTGTGATGCTGATGAGGAAATTTACTTTTCGACATCAATACAGCGATGGATCATTTTCGAATTTTATTATAGTGGGGCACCCAGACCTTTATTACAACCCGTCCTCCATATGGTAACCGATGCACAACATATACAGCAAGGAAATAACGATAAATCTAATTTTTTTTAATGAATACAATAACTGATATAGATTAGTAATGAAGGAAAAATGCAATTTTGCAACATTAAAAAACTAGTTAGCAGAGGATATTTTCTCCGAGAACTAGAATATTCTCTAAACATTAAAATTTGGAGAACATTCGAGAATTTTCAATTCAAAACCACATTTTTCAGGAAATGCGATTTACTGATTGCAGAAATGTACCTGAAGCTAATTTTATGTATCTTTCACAATATTACCTTAGTAGCTAGCAAAGGGCCAATGTCCAAATTCGATTATTTTGAATTATGTTTACAAATCACTTCAAGGTAATTAAAGTTACAATAGAAAAAGTGCCAATGTCCTCCCGTCAATACATTATGAAACAATCAAACATTAGAAAGTATTTTTTGCACGCTGTATTAAAAATTAAAATTACTAAAATCAGGTGTTAATCAAAAGCTTGCAAATGGGGAACCTCATGGACTCAACATTGGACTCTTCATGTACTGTACCCACTGTTAAAAGCATCTGCATGAGTGTTATGATCTGGGGTTGCTTCTGTTCAGCTGGCTTAGTAACACTGCACCAATAAAATGAAGTCATTTGAATATCTGAGCATATTGAATGACCATCTTATTCCATCAATGAAATTTTCCTTCCTTATAGGTAATAGCATGTACGATTCATCGATCTAAAATTGAAAGATTGGTTCGAGAAGCAAGCGGTACCATTCCCACACTTGAATTAGGCACCAAGTCCTAACCTCAACCTCATTGAGGGAATGTGATTTAATAGAGAAGCACCTAAGCAGTAATTCCTCTACCTTCAACAAAGTATCTTGGCGAAATGGTAATGCAAATCTGGCCACAAATGTGTTAAGATGTTACTGTTAAGAAACTTATGATTTTTCCATTGGTGTATTCATTTGTCTATTAAAATATGCATTACATGGCATATTTTTTTGCTGATGCCTTTAGAAGAAAATTCTCAATTATTCTCCTCGTGTGTGTTTGAAGAAAGTTCTCCAAAAGATTATTATAGAGAAATTTACATCTATAATCTTAACAATTATTTATTACTTTGTATTTACTCAATTCATCAATTATTCATGAAAGAGAACTTCCATTATGATTAGGTATTGCTATAGCAACGTATTAAATAAAATTATAATAAATAATGTACATTTATTCATTTGCTTATGTATTTTCTAAGCGTATTTCTCACGAAATCCAACCTTCATGCTAAGAAAAAATGATTTACTGGACACTTCTTCAGTCTGAAGACCACCACATTCTGGTCTAGAAAAATAAAAAAACTAACTAGAAAACTTTGACTTAATGTGTTTCTCTAGTAAACCGCGACGCTATGTTAATAATCATAACAATTTACCTGACTTGTTTCCAACTAGTTATAAGAATGCACAAATCACACAGGTTTAGATATTAGGAGCAGAAAGCCAAGAGCAACGGCCCATATAGATGTGTATAAACACGCAGTATAATTAATGATAAGGGCCTGGTCTTAGATAACTTGGGTGAGCCGTTTTTCTCTAATATGACTGTTTTTGTTTTGGGCCAATGTTTGCATTTTTGATAGATTGTCGTATTTACACGTAGATTAGAGTATAGAATGTTAAAAAGGGAGAATAAACGGTTGATTGGTTGGAATTTGCGTCAAAATATATGCAGAAAGGAGTCAAAAAAGACGACTGGGAGGTTCTAAGCCCTCAGTCGTCAAAAAAAATTGCAACTCTCCGTTAGTAGCGCTGGTCCTGGAGGGTGACTTTTTCCAATGTTTTTCGATGTTACGAAATTAAAAGAATAACTGTAAAAATGCATTATTTATAAGTGTAAATACATATTTTAGTTACTTCTTTTCAAGTATGTCTTAAAATATACACAACGTATTTTTGGAAAAAAAATTCATGCGAGTGTGACTAGGAAAGAAACCACTTAGAACCTCAGATGTACTGCGATCTTATTTGTTAAAAAAGACGCACGACTAATGGAGTGTTAAAGATGCAAAATACGACAAACTGCAAATTTTGAACCATGCCTATAAGGGATAGAAATATAATTCTTCGCATAGAAAATATATTTAAGCAGAAATTTCACGGGGTGTAGTGAGTTGGTTGGTTTGGGGGATTTTATGGCGCAAGGGCCATGTTTGGCCATGCTACACAAGACATACGAGATATCAATTAATACACACACAATGAAAGTTTTACTGACACAGAAGAGAGAAATACACCCAGGGAGGAATGCACCTGACAGGAATAAAACTTGCGCGGCCTACAACTCGAAGGTTGCTAGCGCAGTGGGCATACCCACTGAACCACGACGGCCCCCGGGGTGTAGTGGGAATCAACTTCGTAAAATCAAGAGTAATTCAGTATGTTTTACAATAGCTAATTAAAAGCAAATCTCATCCCCATTCACAAATACAAATCCTCCAAAAGTAAACTTACAGGTACAAAATACGACACACTGCAAATTTCGAACCTTGCCAGAAAGGGACAGAAATCTAACTCTTCGAACAGTAAATATAGTATTTTCGCAGAAATTTTACGAGGTGTAGTAAGACTTAAACGAGTAATTCAGTAAATTTTCAAACAAATAACTAATTAAAAGCTTTCCCTTGTTCCCCATTCATAAATGCAGACCCTCAAAACAGAATTTAAAGGTGCAAAATACGACAAACAACTGCAAATTTCAACCCCGCCTAAAAGGGATAGAAACCTAACTTGGCCTAGCAAATATATTTTCGCAGAAATTTTAAGGGGTGCAATGAGAATGTAAGCTCACAAAAAGAGTAATTCAGGAATTTTCCAACAAATAATCAATTAAAACCTATCCTCGTGCCTATTCACAAATACAAATACTCAACAGAATTTAAGGGTGCAAAATACGAAGAACGACTGTAAATTCCGAACCCTGCTAAAAGGGATAGAAATCTGACTTCTTTTCGCCGAAATTTTAAGGAATGCAATGAGAATGTAAGTTCCCAAAAATAGAGTAATTCTGTAATTTACTCTTCAAACAGATAACAAATTAAGAGCTACCCTAGTGCCCATTCACTAACACAAACCCTCAAAACAAAATTTAAAGGAGCAAATTACAACAAACGAACTGCAAATTCCAAACCCCGCCTTAAAGGGATAGAAATCTAACTTCGCCCAATAAATAGTTTCGCAGAAATTTTAAGGGATGCGTCGAGAATTATATAAGAGTTAAAGCGAGTAATTCAGTAACTTTTCAAACAAAGAACTAATTAAAAGCTATCCTCGTTCCCATTCACAAATACACAAATCCTCAGAAGGAAAAAAACATCACCCGGCATTTTTTCACTACAAAGAATCGTACAAACGTTGAAGTTTCCAGGATGTCGCATCTCCCTAGCTCTTGTTTTGTTTAAATATAGCATCTTGGCACCATTCGTATTTTTTGCCCTCGCTGAAATGGTAGAGTGTGGATATCTCGGTTTCGACTTTCTTAAACGATAGCACCCAGGAGGAAGTGCTTCAACCGTCAACCGAGAGATTTAAAAATTATGCTTCTTAAAAAGAAACATAAATGTCAAAACTTTGGCTCCGCTCGTCCCACTCTTGCTCTGCGAGGATAAATAATGAAAGGAGGTGGGAAAAAAGAGGAAAGATAACACAAACAGCACTTGCCTCGTCCCTGGAAGAGCGATTGCTGCGAGAATCGGAGGCTTTTTCTCTTTTGAAAGTAATGAAATGGGTTTTTTGCAATAACAACCATCCTTAATGCGTTTTACCGATAACGAAAAGGAGCTAATAGTATACATGACGCTTTTCGGCTAGATTTCCCTATTCTAACCGAAATGGAGTTCCTTTTCAAATATTGAAGTAATGTGCGTTTCCAGATCTGATGCAATCAAAACGAATGGGATTTCCCAAAATTTGGAAAATTGTCCGAGCTTCTCAAACAGGAAGTGTCAATGAAAAAATTGTTGCATTAATTTCACCGTTCTCGTTTAATGTTTGAAAATACATAAAACACTTAGGGTTGGTTGGGTTTTAACCCTCTTGGTGGTTGTCTCGAAGAGGTATCATTAACAACTGATCAGATCTTGATGGACGAGATATCTCCTCATTAGAAGAAAACTGATCGGATCTTGATCTCGTCATCAAAATATTGGAAATATCTTGATGACGGGATATCGTCATCAGCAAAATTAGTCAGATTTAGATGAACTAGATATCTCGTCGAAACAACTTGAAGGGTTAAGGCCTCGTGTCCCTGGAAGAGCGATTGCTGAGAGAATCGGAGGTTTTTTCTGTTTTGAAAGTAACGAAATAGGGTTATTTGGAATAACTATCCTTAATGCGTTTTACTGATAACGAAGAGGAGCTAATAGTATACATATGGGGCTTTTCAGCTCGATTTCCCTATTCTAACCGAAAAGGAGAAATGAAATTTCTTTTTTTTAATACAGAAGTAATGTGCGTTTCCAGATCTGATGCAATTAAGACGAGTGGGATTCCCCCAAATTTGGAAAATTGTCCGAGTTTTTCAAAGAGGAAGTATCAATGAAAACATTGTTCATATAATTTTATCGTTCTCATTTAATGTTTGAAAATACATAAAACACTTATGGTTGGGTTTAAAACTCAACAAACTCTCCTAGTGGTTGTCTCGACGAGGTATCTCGTCATTAGCAAAACTGACAAGATCTTAATGGACGCGATATCTCAAGAAAAAACTTACCAGATATTGATCTCGTCGTCATGAAAAATCGGCAATATCTTGGTGACGAGAGATACCTCGTCGAAAGTAAAATTAGTCATATCTTGGTAGAAAATACCTCGTCGAAACGCCTTGGAGAGTTAAGTGGAATCCGAACCACTAGCATACATTCCGACCAGGATTCGAAGTCAGGAAACGCGTTTTTATTTGTTCCGATTTTTGGGCGGTCAAGGGTCAGGCAAGCCACAAATTGATCCATGTCCTGCGACACTAAATTGGCTTAAATACGCATGCGTACAGACATGTTTTATGTACAGAAAAGGAGTTCGCATGCGCGTGTGGTACGTTTTGTGTCCATGCTTCTCCAGTGTGGCCGGGCTAAGAATTCAATAATTTATCCTGTGTTAACTGTAAGCAGTAGAGTAGCCGGAATTTATTAAGGTGGCCTAGAGTTCAATGTGAAATTTTCATTGCAAAGTTAAGATATTATCACATTTTCAAAAGATCTCATTTTATGCAAGTTTTGGTAACAAGACTACGAACTTTTAGAGGTTTACTGTAAGGGTATAAGACTACTCATCGATTGATAAGTCAACCTTAAGTTGACCAATACTTTCGTAAGGAGGGGAGGCTCGAGTCCTCATAGCATCCCCCTTCTGCCCAAGCTACTGATTTAAGTACTCCTATATTCTTTCCCTCAAGGTCATAACTATATCTTCAAACATCTGCCATTGAATTACTTGGAAGTAATTATTAAAAAATTGCGAAGTGTTTTCCACATTCTAATAACTCCACTTTTTGGATTTCTTTAAAAATATCATGAAAAGAATTTTCATTTAATTTGCAACATCTGAATTTGCTTAATACCCTTATTCACCTTCAATTAATTAAAATGGGCTGGCTTTTCAACACATGACACTTATAACTTCAACTTTATTGGGCTAATTTTCTTTGTCAGATTAAACTTTTGTTTGATTCTTAAAAATGAATTTTCTTGCATCGCTGATGATTCACTTAAATTATTAGTTGAGAATTGATACTTTCTTTGAATACGTGAAGTTTTGTTAAATCTATTCATTAAAAGACCTTTTGACTTATAGACTTATATATGCATTTGCAACTCACTGCGATGGTAATCATTTTTCTACTCAAATTTAAGAGTAATATTATTTTCAAATGTGCTCTACAGAACATAAAACGTTAACAACTATATTAAAACTTCTATAATTAGACGCAAAATGCAATTAGGAAATTAAAATAAAAGCCGTACAAGCTGCTGTTCTAATTCAGCTACATTCTAATATTCTGATCTTTGGGTGATGCCCCAAATGAGCAATGTACTCATTTAGGAATATTACCCCCAAGGGAACCCATTTTCTTTTTCAAACAGAATGTTTCACACCTTTTTTTTATGTTTCAATGCACCTAAAATGGCCTATAAAGAATGATTTAGAAATGCGTTCCAAGTTGACACTGAAGAAATCAATAATTATCAATTCCCTTCATGTTTTACGTTTATTTTTTTAAAAAAGAGCATTGCTTTTAGAATATTATTTCAATAGACAAGGGTAAAAGTGCACGGACGAGTAAGAATGTTTCTATTGTGCTTATTTAAGATATTGTTGTTACTCATTTTAGTGTAATATAAACTATCAGCATGCGATATTTTATAAGCTATCAGTATTCAAATGCGATACATAAAATGGATTAAAGTTTTACAATACATGAGATATAGAATGGAAATCATGAGGAATAGTGCTGCGGAAATTATTTTATACAAACATAGAAGTTATGTTCACATGCACATTAAAATATAAAAATTTATATATAATTAAGACTTGGAAATATCTTACTAAATACTAAAGGTAACCCTTTGTAAACATGAAGTACGTTAAACTGGTCAAACATTACAAAGTATGACAACTCATAACAAAGCCATAAAACAAAAGCGAAGATGTTCGGCTCGTTTCTATCAAAGTGAGTAGAAATTTTTGTATGCCAGATAATTTTACTAACAGCAAGTTCCAAATGAGGTTTATGCTACATACATTAGTTCAAAATATGTGGGATATATACTATTTAAATTTTATAACATTTAATTGGCCGCCCTTATGGTTATATTTTTGATCATTGAATTTCAAATGAAAAGCTGACGTTCTTTAAAAATTATAATAAAGTAAATGCGGTCATTTGCATATTGACTGCTACGTGTTTCCAGTATGCTTCACAAGTAAAGGTTAATCTATTTCTACATAGCCTGCATATATTTGATCAGTTTTGGTTTGTCGCTGTCATTTTTGTCCCACAAAATCTAATTAGACAGGGACATAAGGCTTAAATTGACCATTTCAGGTTATAGTCAGAAAATATCAACAAAATGCAAATCACATGGTAGTATGGTAGTTATTTATTTAGAGTATGATTGGCACAAGGACCACACAAGAAGTCATACTGCGCCGGTACGACAGATTGATAAACATACATATCGAAATTCCAATGAACAAATTTGAGTCAAAATCTCAAAATAAGTTTTCCAGCGTTAAGAAATTATCTATTTATCCTAAATTTTGATTGAACAATACTAAAAATAAACCATAAAAGATTTATGTAAGACACATAAGATACATCGGTTAAAAATTAACATGGCAGTTGAATGAGGAAGTTGTAAAACTCCATATTAAGATTTCCATTTAATTCTTTTCAGTCTTCAGAATTATAATTTACCGTGGATGTTTAAGCGCAGATATTTGGTTGGTTTTTGGTTTTATCGCGCAAGGGCCATATTTGGCCAAGCTGCACCAAACACAACACCAAAAAATCGTAAATACATTAAGAAGAGTTGATACATTTTATTCTCTTTGAATTAACTTCCTGTTATGAAAGTACATAAAAGTGTAAAATTTACATGCAGTAGCAAAGTTCGCATATTTTGTATCTTTATCACATTTTAAGTAATCATTGTTTTCTTTAACTAAACGAAAACAAACTAGAAGGTCAAATAAAGAGTTCTCCCATTTATTACAATGAAATAAGGAAACTTACCGTGGATAAAACTCTCCCTAAAGCTGCTCATTTGTACAATGCGATTGCACTTCCTATTTCCATTCAAATTGAATTGAGTAGTTTAGCAATCACAACGCATCACAATCTCCAATGCATTAGTGACAAAACTTTCGGCTCACAAAAAATGAACTACAAATCCAAAGAAATTGCGTTCGAGTCCTTTTTAAACACATTCTAAAGTGCTAAAATAATCCAAAAGAACAAGAAACTACAAACTTCTCAATCGTCGTTCCACAGACGCGAATGTAGGTTCAATCACTTCACAAACACAATGATAAAGTAGAAAACAAGGCCAATCGTGCATCAACATCTACGTGTTCGAGTGTCAAATCCAAAGAAACACAAACTCAGTAGAAAAACAAGAAACCAAACTTCTCAATAGTCGTTCCAGACACGAATGTAGGTTTAGTCACATCCACAAACGTAATGAGTAGAAAACAAGACCAATCCTGCAGACTGGTAAGCTAATACCACATATCTACCTGTTCGAGTGTCGAATCCAAAGGAACACCGCGTTCCAGTCCTTTTTTAAATACATTCTAAAGTTCTAAAATAATCCAGAAGAACAAGAAACTAGAAACTTCTCAATCGTCGTTCCACAGATGCGAATGTAGGTTCAATCACATTCACATACGTAATGAGTAGACAACAAGACCAACCCTGCAGACTGGTAAACAAATACCGCACATCTAGAGTTCGTGTCTCGGACCGTACAAATCCCAAGTTGACGCAAATAAAGAATCTAAACAGGGATACCTTTATGCATTTCTAGAGGGAAACTGAGGGGCAACCTATGGGAAGTTGAGACGCATAGAATATCCGCCCACAACACGCGAGCAAGGGTGAAGGCCCAACAAGAAAAATATAGAGGCAGGTTCTATTTTTAAGACGAATTGCACTCTTTCGTTCATGAGGGGTCGCGGGAGGATGGATGGTATGGGCATGACATTATAGACAAGCAGCTTACAGCATGGAGGAGGAAACGGAGACGATTCAAATATGAATCTCACTCATGCTTCGGTTTTGATACCATGCGGTAAGCTTAAAGCGCGTTGGAGTTTTCATACTGACATTGAAAGAAAACACAAGCAATCAATTATATCAAAAAACAGCAATATTTATAGAGCTTTTAAAGTGATGAATACTAAAGCTAAGCAGGAAGAGCAATGAGGATTATGCTCAAAGTAGTCTACATATCTTAGCAAAAAATGTTTTCGTAGAAGACAGCGGGTTAAATCCTTAAAGTGGGAATCGTTCATTCCACATGATACTGCGGCTTGTAAATTGGAATCAAAATCGCCTAACTGGTATGAGGCATTTTCTATCAAAGATAGGTATTTATTTAAGGTCGCACTGGAGCAACACAGCAGGCTATTGGCAACGGCCAGGATCAACATCGAAGGGAAAGATCCAAGGACAACACCTCGTCATTTTGAATCACGGTCAGATGACGAGGTCGCACTTGAGTTGACACCCCACTCTCCAAACGGCCACACCACGCCAACGTGAGGACATTTGAGGCCACGAGATTTAACGTGTACCACCCCCGTATACGACGGTTGGTTGGATCGAGTTTCGAACTCGCAACCCTCTGGTTGCTAATCTGCTACTCCTCCAATAGGACAACGCCACCCCCAATTGATGTGACAGTCGATTCGTCAATGCCAATTAGATTAAACGCAAAAAGTTGTCAAAACAGCGCAAAACAGAAATAAATTAGTATTTGGTATTTTGGTATTTTCAATTAACGTCACACTGGAGCAACACAACGGGCTATTGAAATAAATTAAATTCTAAGGTAACTCCAATATGTATCATGAAATAGCATATGGGTAGCGGAAGTAAAATCTTCACTTTCCGTTGTTTGTTTACACAGAAAATCACTTTCATATAGTTCGGCTTCAGGGAGTTGGCGGGACTGTCTAGCTCAGTGGGTTATGCACACTTCGCTAACAACCTGCGAGTTGAGGCGGCGCAAGTTATACATTCACGAACCCTGAGTGCATTTCTCTCTACTGTGTTAGTAAAAACTTTCCTTGTGTGTATGTTCATTACTTGATGTGGTCTATCTTGTATTTAGCGCAGCATGGCCAAATGGCTCTTGCGCTATAAAAACCAAAACAACGGTTTTGAACGAATTTATTAGTTAAATTAGGGAACTGGTGGAAGCATTAACAAATCGCTACCACAATTCGCGTCTTTAGCGTGGATTTTAGTTCTAAGTTCGGTGCGAAAGCGACAGCAGTGATAACGGGTTGTCGGGTTGGTTAGTTGATTTTGGGGTTTTATGGCGCAAGGGCCATTTTTAACCATGTTGCGCCAGACAAAACATACAATATCAAGTAATAGACACACAAACGGATTGTCGGGAGGAAAACCAGTCACAACGATTGCAATCGATGTTTATGCTTATAGCAGGCTTCTAACAAGGTTTCCTTTTTCAAAATCGACAGATCCAAGGCCGGTCTTTGAAAGTGAAGATAAATGTTCAAGATTCCTGTCAGAAACATTTAAACTCACAAGGGGTATTATTTTGAATTTCACATTCCGTGTGAAAATGAGACGAAGTAGAATCGCACATTTTCACAAAAGGAATTCTTTAAATATAGTGAGATTTACTAATGATCAAGGGCCTAAATGTTTGAGCTAAAAATTAATTTGTATACAGTCCTTCAATTAAAAATGTCAATTCGATAAATCTGTTTCTCTTAATTACAGCAAAAGAAATTACTTGGTAGATTGTAATGAAAAATTCGCTGCGATATTTCAATTAATAAGAGTAATAACATTCTATTAGCAATAATTGAAATAACGATTTTTCATCAAAATATGAGAGGCATTTCTGCCAAGCTAAACATAGGTGATGGTAGGGTTTCTGCGGTGATGTGTTTCGTGTAGAAATAATGAAAGTGATGTCAGTTGACTTATTTTTCGAATGAGATTTCACCACTTAGTAAAAATTTCAAAGAATTTATTCTTCGGAGTTGATTGGTCAACTTCAATAAGATAAACGCCAAAAGTCGCTAAAACAGCAATAAACTACATTTTAAGGGAACTCCAATATGCATCATGAAAGAGCATTTGGATAGAGGAAATAAAATCTTCATTTTCCATCTGGTTTGTGAAAAGAATATTAAACTGAAAATTCCTCTCAAGTCTGAAATTAATTTGTGTCACTACTCATAAGTTGTATTAGAATTAAAATTCTGCTAAAGTAATATTTGAAAAAATGTTTTTCAATCAATTCTGATAAATCAATCTGTCTGCAACTTCATATGCAACAATGCTCAATGTTATTCCTTGAAGATTTCGTACATCTTTCGAATCCTCTGCACACCCAGGAAAGATCGAACGGGATTAATATATAGCCTCTATTTTCCGCAGGGTTCTAAAAAATAAGAGCAGCAAATTTGGTGCGAATCGGTCAAAAGGGTAATATTTGCAGAGTATTCACACCAACTCTGCTTTATATAGATAAAATTATAAATAACGAATTTAACTTCAAATTGACAAAGAAAATTATTCCTTACAAGAAAAATATTGTTTAGTTCCATTGCCAGTTTTCGAAGGCAAGATTTGGTAGATTGGCACTAGGGTGACCAATTTATCCTACTTTCAAGTTGACACTTAAAACCAGACTTGCCTGATGTGACAAAAGTAAAAAAATATATAAAAGTAGCTAATTGGAACTAGGAATTGGGGAACAGAGTAGTAGGATGGAAGCAAAAAAGATCGCTTGGATATTCCGGGAACGCGACCCGTGTTTACTAAAGAGAGTAAACCCCAAAGGAAAAGAAAAGATCACTAGAACACCTCGGTCCTTGAAGCTCGACACACCTAAAGTACATGTGCCTCAGAGCGGTTCTAATACGAGAATTCTGGGGAAATGCGAGATGATCACTCTAGTTGGCACTTAGGCATCTTATAAATTGTATTTTCAACTCGAAGATAATATTTTCCAGCAGAGATGCACCCCCAATTCTAGTTAGAACCAGAAACTGTAATCAATTCTGCCGGGTAGCAAGAGTTTTAGTAGGACCGCTCTAGTGGCATGGAGCTGCCCCGTACCGGCCTCAGAAAGTCGCTCCCTCTTTTCAAAAACATTTGATTTCCAAAAAGAATGCAGTTCATCAAGCTCGTATTAAAAACATAATTCGAAGGCCCAGTGGCCCAGTTTTCTTTCTTTTGGTTCCTTAAATGACTTTTCGACGTTTTCAGACAACTGATAATTCATACGTATATTTTACCTGACGTATACCTTACCGAAATTTGGAAATCATTTTGGGAAGGATTCGAGCCCAGTGGGCTCTTCAAAATAGTGACCAACTACCGAATTAGAGTTGGGCAGCGTTAGCCTGGTTGGAAGATTAACGGATTAGGAACAGGAGGGTTGCGAGTTCGAATTCAACCAGACCATCGTGTACAAAGGGAGCTGGTGAACGTTAAATCTGCCGTGGCCTCAAATGTCCTCACGTTGACGTGGTGTGGAAGTTTGGAGAGTGGAGTGCAAGCTCAGGTGGGCCCTCGTTATCTGACCGTGGTTCAAAATTACGTGGTGTTGTCATCGATAATGGTAATGAATTAAAGTCGCACTAGAGCAACACAATGGGCTATTGACGACGGTCCGGGATCAATCCCGAAGGGAAAGGTCCGAGGACAACACCACGTAATTTTGAATCACGGTCAGATGACGAGGCAACACCTGAGCTGGCACCCCACTCTCCAAACTTCCACACCACACCAAAGTGAGGACATTTGAGGCCACGACAGATTTAACGTGCACCAAACCCCTTTGTACACGACGGTCTTTTGGTTGGATTCGAACTCGCAACCCTCCGGTTGCTAGTCCTTTACTTTTCCAACCGGGCCACAGCGGCCCTCGGTGTTGTCCTTTGGGTTTGATCTCGGACCGTTGCAAATAGCACGTTGTGTTGCTCCAGTGCGACGTTAAACACCAACCTACCCGTATTAGTTAATTTTTTTGTTGGTTGGTTGTCTTTTGTTTTTATGGCGCAAGGGCTATATTCGGCCAAGCTGCACCAAACACAGGACAACGTCAATGTGATAGGGAGAAAAGAGGGATTTGGGAAGACTAGTGGGGTTGGTTGATTTGGGTTTAATGGCGCAAGGTCCAAAAGTGGACAAGCTACGCCAAACACAAGACAAAATATAGCCCAATAAAAGCGCAGAACATTTATAAAATGAAGTCCAAGACAAAGATAAAAGGTAAATTTAAAACATGTAAAATGTGTAGATGAGAATAAAAATATTTAAATAGTCAGACAATAAAAACAAGATCATCATCTGAGGCATAACTAATGAGACTGAAGAATTTAATTTACATATGTACAAAATAAAAATGCATACATTTTTGAAAGTATGAAATTTAAACAGCCGAAGATGGACAATCCAGACAAGTCAGACATGGACAATCCAGAAGCGCTACACCACTAGCATGATTGTTTTTTAAATTATCGCTTCTTGCGATATATCTTCCAATTTTTGCGCATACTGCTGGTGTCAAAAACAGTTTCCTGCAGACCAAGACGAACAGGATGGCAACAATCAGTCTCCACATTCTCAACATGGTTACGGCAGTCTTTGCAATTTCAAAATATTATTTTAACCATTGATATTCTTTCAGATTTTTTGCGTTTGTGCCTACTCTTTTTATTTTTGTCTATTTCCATTTTCTCACCAGATGAGTCAGATGAAGAATAGGTCTCCCAATATTTTTCATCGATTCTATTAGATTTTGTAGCATCTAATTTCATTTGTGATTTTGTTTTAGAAGTGTGTTTAAGATAAAGATCAGATGGTTTGGGAATGTTTGTTTTTGTTGAATTTTTAATGGTTGCATCTTTTTCTTGGACGATTGTTTCTTTGTTTCGTACAATTGTTTAGTTTCTTCATTGGGAATGGTATCTGTTTGGATAGCAACGGATTTCATCGTTTTAATTACAGATGCGTATGAAATATTTGCCCTTGGTGTCTAACTTTCTACTAGTTTTTTTGCTTCGAGATATGAAATCTTTTGTTTTATCTTTATACTTTGGATTTCTTTTTCTTTTTTCCATTGAGGACAAGACCTGGAGTAAGTAGGATGATTTCCCTTACAGTTGAAGCATACAGGTTCATCAGTGCAGTTTTCGCCATGTTCGGGGTTTGAGCATCTGGCACAAATTGCAGGTGATCGACATGAAGCCTGGGAATGTCCAAACCTCTGACACTTGAAGCATCTTTGGGGGTTTGGAATGAATGGTCTAACGCTGCAATTTAAGTATCCTGCTTTAATGGATGTCGGCATGCCTGGTGTGTTGAATGTTAATATTACATGTTTTGTGCTAATACTTTAATCATCTCGTCTGATGCAGATGCGTTTGGCTGAACAAACATGCTGAGATTTCAATTCTTCGATAAACTCTTGTTCAGATACATTAAAAAGATCAGATTCAGATATAACTCCATGACTAGAATTTAGAGTTCTGTGTGGAGTTACATTAACTTTTAGTTCGCCAATTTGGTTTCATTTCACGAGTTGCTCAGATTGATATGCAGATAGTTTCTATGAAAAGATCACCAGACAGCAATTTGTTTATTGCTTTTGGTTCGCCAGCAGCAGACTGAATATATTTTTGTACAGTAAATGGTGAAAAGGTTGCAAGTTTCCTTTCAGGGTTATTGATAATTAAAAATTTAGGTATTAAGAAATTAACATTATTAGAGGGATTTAGGCCTCCTCTAGGGCACAAAGAAACTTTTGGATTCATAGATTAAATATTTAACTTCTTAAATACTTAACTTCTTCATGGTGGACCCATACCCACCATGGAGTCCAACAAGGGGAAGTGGTTACTGGCTCTGGAACATTCCACCCTCAGCACACACTTCAAGATACCACCATGATATAGTGCTACAGTATCGGGATGTGTATCCGCCGGTTCACCCAGGGCATCCCTAGCTGCAGCACTAACCTAAAAAAACTTAAGACAGTGAAGTTCAGCACGACAGAGGGGCTAAGCACTCTGAAGTGGTGAAACCCAGAGAACTTAAGTGAGCCGTTTGACCAGAGCGGGCTCAGCCAAAGGGCACGATGCTTCAGGTACCCCAGGATTCCATTTTCCCCGATACGGGACGCCGCACAAGGCAAACATGCGGGTCAGAAAAAGTACTGACATGTCATAAAGTAAAAATGAAATAACTCATAGTGATGGAAATTTTTTTAAAAAAGCAAATCAAATTGGGAAAACTCAAAATGGAATCTTGATATGATGGATGATTGATGACGATATATAATTGGATTTCAAAGCAAAATTGTTCATAATTACAATGCTGTTCACAAGATATATGAAAGGGAAAAACAAGAGGGGGCGGGAGACAGAACAGTAGGAGGAAAAGAGTAAAGATCGCTTGTGTACCCCGGGAGTGCGATTCCCGTGTTTACCAAAGACAGTAAACCCCATGGGAGAAGGGCAGTTCACTTGGGTACCTCGGATTCGTGAAGCCCGTACACACCTAAAGATGTGCCCCCGAAATAGATAGCTTAGGTATCTCGGGAGCGCGACCCCCGTGTTTACTAGATTAAACCCCACGCAAAAGAAAATATCACTGGAGTACCTCGGGTTCGTAAAGCCCGAGGTACATTTAAAGGAGATGTGCCCCTGAGGTCGCTAATTTTTTTGGATCCTCCTGGTCCCCGTATTAACCCTATATTTCTCCCGCATATATCATTGACAACCAAGATGACAAAATTTAAATTATTATTTCCTCCATATATATTCCGATATAAACTGTTATTATCGACAGTTTAGACTAAGTAACCATCCATAAATATCGAAAAGTTACCTATAGAAAGTTTAACATATATTAATCAACAACGGATTAGCCGTTTCCGGGTTGTAAAAGTTGCCGCCGTGGCTCAGTGAGTTTTCCACTGTGCTAGCAAAATGTGAGTTGTAGGCGGGTCAGGTTCGATTCCTCCCTGAATGTCAGTAAAAACTTACTTGTGCGTGTGTTTGTCCATTACTTGACGTTGTTTGTCTTGTCATTGGTGCAGCTTGGCCAATTATGGCCCTTGCGCCATACAACTCAATGCAACCACCAACAAACCGGGTTGTAAACAGGAAGTTATGACAAAATTGGTTAATTTTTTCATTGATTTAATTTAAGAAATAAATTGACATGCCAAACTTTAATAAGATCCTAGGCTTTGTTTAAAGCATCCCAGACTCAAATGCTTATGGGTTTTTTCACTGATGAGATGGGCTCATCAGAGAAATCAAAGAACTAATTATAGATAAGCTGAGGTAGAGCAATTAATTGACTATAGTTGTAAGTTTTTGATATTTGATAAAAAAAATTAAATAAAAATAAAAATACTTGGTTCTGCAATATCCATGTGGACAAATACATTTTGGTTATGACTATGAAACATCCAAATTTGTATATTTTGATAATATATTGTGATCTGTATATTATATACAATGTAAATTAATTGTTTTGTTTAATATTAACTTTTCCAAGAACATTTGTAGGAATGATGCAACACTGCTAAAAGTGATCAAACTTGTGTGACTAAACCTCCCTTAAATTCATGCTTGAAAGTTGTCACCAAACGTCAAAACATCTGTCTCATTGAGTGTTTTCTGAATATACTAATGTAAATTAAGAACAAAATATGCAGATTTAAACACACATATTGCAATCAAGCATATTTTCTAAAACAGATCAAATAATTATAAAATTAATAATATTGGGAAGTTTATTGTTGGGCATGTTTGCCCAACGGTGGCACTCAACATGTCTTTCGACTGTCCCCTTTTTCTAACTTAGGGCTCGTGCATACCCAGCACACCACTCAGGAACGACCCTGGGTTTTAGAATGTTAACAATGGTACAAGATAAGCTCTTAATTCTTTTGTTAATAACTTCCAGTCATTTTCAAAAGTAGACTGAAAATTCTTTCCCCAATCTGGATTACATTAAAACTATAGGAATAAAGGTCCCAGAATCAGCTACTTTTGAAGAATTTTCACTTTTGTCATCTGGCAACCCTGGTTTTAAGTATGTCAGCTTTAAAGTAGTATTCCAATAAATGTTCAGTTTTGATTAAAAAATTATGGCAAATGCGAAGAATGTCTTAAAACAAAATAAGATGTGGTATGGGAGAATAAAAATGCACCAAACCTCAAAAATTTCACCAAAACTAAATTAGAAAAAGGTCCCAAATGCAAAACAGCAGATGTCACTAATGTCATAGCCCACTATCATGACATGACTTTTCATGTCAAATAAACAATATACGAAACTCATTTTTCTTACACTCGAGAAATGTGACTGTTTGGGGAAGGCAAAGTTGTTTAAAATGGAGGTCAACTAAGCAGTTTATGATTAAAATGTGCGTTCAAAGAAAACCTTAAGGAAAGTAGTCACATAATATCAAGTGTCAAACACTCACATGTCAACCCAACTCTAACAATTCCATCTATTAAATATTTTGTAATTATCTTGCTGTACATTTTCAAGCATCATATTTTAAGATGAAATATTATTTCATATCTAGTTTTTAAAATGCACACACAAAATAGATCTCTGGACTACAAAAGATAATTAGGTGAATAAAGGAGCCGGTATGGTTTTCGGTAGTTCAATGCTTGTAGCAATTGCACAGCATTTTGGGGCATGAAGCAAATATGCATCAATCAATCATGCTCTAACTAGGTGAATTCTCTTTTTCTGTGACTTTGGATCCCCTTTTAAAATGCAATCAAACTTCATGTCTTGAACATCAGTGCAATTCAGGCTTCTTGGTTTACGAATTAAAATCAAGACGAAAAGGTACAAGATACTTATTTTATGTGAAGCATTCCATAAGATATGCATATCCTAAATAAGCATCAATGACAAGCATGAAAAAAATAGAAATTGCAAATATTAAAACTTAAACTAAATAAAATTTTAAATTAACATTTGCTCCAAAGAATTATTTCTTTTCAGTGTCAAATTCAAAGTTTGATGCATTTTTGAATATCAATGGCAAGATGAAAAAATACCAAATTTGCAATATTTTTTAGTTAATTTTCTCTCAAGGGCTATATGCTGCAGGCAAAGTGAAAAACCAGTTTTGTAGCTTGCTGCAATTTTATCTCAACTATTTTTTAAGTTTTTCAATAATGGAACTAAATGTGTTTTTGTTTACAGTATTGTAGTTCTTGTATTCTGTTGCTACATCAGAAATGTGTGCAACTTTTTTAATCACTACAGCAAACAATGCTATCAGTCATCCAAGCTAAATTGAATTCTATGTGAAGAGCAATTAAAATTCCATGTGCAGGTATTGTATTACAATAAAATCCATTATATTATGGTTTCTAAAGAGAAAAGATTGTAAAACAAATCAGGAAAATTATTTCATTATGCACATTTGCCTTGTCAATTATTTCAGTTTAATACTGTTAAAAATTATAATTTTAGGGAAAATATATTTGTAGTTTCAAAATATTAAAACTCTGGATGTACTCTTATGGTACAATGAAATTGTCTCTTCCAAAAACTTTTTGTATTCACACTGATTACAGCATGGTCACCAATAAAAATATATTTCCTGTCAGATTTTAATGATGGCTCGACTAAAATATTTTATTTGGTTTCATCTTTCCATTCATGCACTTGTCTCCAAACACAGGCAGCTCAGATTATAACTATTTTCCTAAAGAACACAGAGCTAGATCACCCCTGGCAATGAAACAGGAATTTTGTTTCCCCTCAGTGGTCTAGACCCTATCAACTACCCTACTATGCAAAATGACTAAAGCAGGTACTTTTAAGTTAACTATATAATTCCATCAAGATTAAAGTTAAAGAGCTAAAGAAAATGTTTAACAAAATTAAAAATACTTTTCTATCCAGGGAGCTGTTATATTCCCTCTGTGAGTGCACTACAGGTATCTCAAAGCTGACAGGAGCCTTGATGTCAATTGATATGCTATTAAGAAATACTTCTGAATTTTGCATTGGCTCGACTTTTAGAATTATTAAAGTCCAAAGTCCACACAAAAATAAAGAGTACTTTTGTTAATGCATTTCAAAAGAAAAAATATTTTGTCTGAAATGTTTACCTTAATGGAATAAGTATAATAGTGAACACAACAGAAAAAGTTAATGTAATAAAACTGAAAAGATAAACAAAAGAATTGCAAACAAGAAATTGTGCAGAAAAGAAAAACATTTTTTTCTGTTTCTAATTTGAGTGAATGTGGAATGCAAAAAATTGATGATCACAACTCACCAACTTTTTTAAAGGATCCGAAGCACGCAGTGCTCCAGCCGGGCATGTTTACTTTAATACCGAGACAGTAATGAAACTATTTTGGTGCACAAGCTAAGAATTTTAAACTTGTAAAACCACAGGTTTAATGTCATTTCTTTCACAACTTAACAAAATCCATTTCATACACAGAAATCTAGTTGGATGAACATGCACTTCAACCAGAAATGACCTCAAATCAAATCAAACTTAGAGCCGAATTTTAGACAGGACGCAAAACAAATATCAATAATCAACAACTGAGCACAGGAATAGCACATTTACTGCACTTGCGCAAAAAGTAAAAAATAGCTGTAACTTTAGTGTATCCAATGAGACCGTTAGAATTCATAAAATCTTTCGCAGATTGGTGAAAAGTTTGTAAGAGAAAAAGTAGGAGGGTCTAACAACTCAAAATATCAATATCATGAAAGGATTTTAATCAAGTTAAAAATTGAGGTTTTAAGAGCTTCAACTTTTCCTGATTCTAAAAATGATTGTAAAACACAACAGAAAGCACTAAATTGTTCTTCTTTAGATCATTTCTTACAATTTTTTACGAAAATCATTCTGAATAGTGCGAGTATGTAGTTCTTGTTTCGTAACATGTGACATATCTTGCCATATCACTCAAATACAATTTTAGCGAATTGCTTATACAAGAAATCGTACAAATTGACGGCTCGTTGGATGGTTATGGGTATTAAGGCGCAAGGGCCATATTTGCCCATGCTGCGCCAGACACAAGACATGCAATATCAAGTAATAGAAAGACACACGATGTAAGTTTTACTGACAGGAATCGAACATGCGACGCCTACAGCTCAAAGGTTGCTAGCGCAGTGGGCGTACCCACTAAACCACGACTACAAATTGACAGCAACCATCATCAAACGGCGTAAAATCAAATTATTTCTTTCCAATAAGAACTTTTCTTTTAATCGAGTTTGTGTTTACACTGATAAAATTATGACTTTCGTGTATTCTTGTCCAGCGAGACAGTCGCCAGGAGAAAGAGCTGCCATACGCAAAATTACAAATGGATCTTCATTGATGATTATCTCCTCTCATTGTGGGGGCTGTCGTGACTCAGTGGGTATGACCACTGCGCTAGCAACCTTCAAGTTGTAGGGGCGAAAGTTCGATTCCTGCCAGGTGCATTCCTCCCTGGGTGTATTTCTATCTTCTGTATTAGTAAAACTTTCATTGTGTGTCTGTCTATTACTTGATATTGTATGTCTTATGTCTGGCGTAGCATGCCCAGATATGTCTCTTGCGCCCATTAAATCCCAATAAACCAATCAACCATCCTCTCATTCCGGAGCCGCGGTGTCCCGGTTGGAAGAGTAACGGATTAGCAACCGGAGGGTTGCGAGTTCGAATCCAACCAAATACCGTCGTGTACAAAGGGGGCTGGTGCACGTTAAATCCACCATGGCCTTAAATGTTTTCACTTTGGCGTGGTGTGGAAGTTGAGTGGGGTGTCAGCTCAGGTGTTGCCTCGTCATCTGACCGTGGTTCAAAATTGAGTGGTGTTCTCCCCGGGTCTTTCCCTTGGGATTGATCCCGGACCGTCGCCAATTGCCCGTTGTGTTGCTTCAGCGCGACATTAATTAAAAATACCAAAATACCAAATACCATCCTCTCATTGGGTCTTACACCAAACAATATAAATAACCCTTTGTGTTACTCCAGTGTGACGTTTATTAACTACCTACCAAACAACATGAGGGTCCGCAGTAGCCCAGTTGTAGTCACAGAATAGCAACCGGAAGATTGCGAGTTCGAAACTTGATCCAATAAAAGACCGTCATGTACGTGGAGCTGGTACACGTTAAATCTTATGTGGCCTGAATGTCCTCATGTTGCCGTGATGTGGAAGATGCGTGTGGTGTACCAGCTCAGAATATTGACCTTGTCATCAACCAATCAAGGTGTCATCAAGGTTGAAAATTACAAGGTGTTCTCCGAACATTCCCTTTGAGAATGATCCGAGACCGTAGCAAATTACCCGCTGTGTTGCGCCCAGTGCGACGTAAATTCAACTATCTACCTACCAACTACAAAACGATATAAATTTAGGGGTAGTTGAATTACTTTCTCACTGGCGCAATACCTCTGGTTATTGGTGAAGGTCCGGGATCAATACCGAAAGGAAAGATACTAGGACAGCAACACGTAATTTTAACCATGGTCAGATGACGATATATATATTTTTTGATGATAGTGAATAAAGTTGAGTCGATAATTTAGGAAAAAAGATGAAAAAGGTACGGTGCTATCAAATTTTTAATGGATTTATCGAAGAACTGGGGTTAGGAGAGTGGGTTTCCAGCTCAGGTTTGACCTCGTCATCTGACCGGTGGTTCAAGACTACATGGTGTTGTCCTCGAATCTTTCCCTTCGGGTTCGATCCCGGACCGTCGCGATTCGCCCATTGTGCTGCTCCAGTGTAATGTTAATTGAAATAACTACCTATCGAAGAACTGGGAAATTTTGCTTATGCAAACTTTTAGGTTTGTAATTATGTTAAAGTTGTCACACGTTGACTCTTTGTGAGATGTCAGTCCACAATATTTAACATCCGAAAATTTGTTTACGAGTTCTCTCCGTGTCAAGAGTCAGTTGTAGTTTGTTGTGAATAATTAAAATATTGTCTGAAACCACCTTTCCTGGGTTTTGGAAATAGTTTTGTTTTCATAAAACTGAATGTGTATGTTGGTTTCTCGAAAGCATTTTGGCTTCTTGGTTTGATTATTGATATACTTTAAACGAAAATTATCTGTATTTGGTTGGTCTTTGTTTATCAAAAGGTAATTACGAAATATATTTGCTGTCAAACCTGAAATATTTATTAGGCGTTTTTAGTGTTCGTTTATTTTTGGTAAATTGTTCAAGATAACTTTTATTTAATAATTCAAATGTTTCAATTTGTGTTCGTTTACCATATGTAAATCGAATACCATTTTTCGAACTGATATCTGCGTAAGGTTCCGAATATAGATAACAGATTTCAATTTTTAGAACTCGTAGAACCTATTTATTTAGTTGTGACTAAGTATATAAATAACTTAGAAAATAAATAACAACCATAAAGATTATATCATTAAGCTTTTTGACTTCAAAAGCCAGTCTATCAGGTTTTTCTGAACTCTTATCGTCTTTTCTCAGTTTATGGCCTAATCTAGATGTTAGCTATTTTTAAATTTTGACTGCATAAACTTATAATTTAGAAACTTCATGTTTCAACAGAATTAATACCATATTCTGATTCTAAAGCACTGTCCTGACTTTATGTCTGGTACGATTCCTCCTGGTTGTATTTCTCCCTTATGTGTCAGTAAAACTTTCTATGTTTGTATGTCCATTACTTGATGTTGTCTTGTGTCTGGCGCAGCATGATCAAATATAGCTCTTGCACAAAAACCCAAACCCCTGTCTTGACTAGTGGAGATAATCATTGTTCACATCTGAAAACCCATTTGAAACCTCCAATGCCATTGTAAATTGGTAGTTCTTATTTGATCTTCCTTAGCTTGTGGTGAAATACTAATTATCATAAACTAATATTGTTTTACTATGTTTTCTCTATTATGAATTTATTAAAAGTAAAAGTCGTTTTATAATTTTTTATTCATAATTTTACATAAAATTAGGATTGGAAAAAGCAAATTTCCTGCAAGTAGCACAATTCATTAATTTTTCTGTTGACAAGTTTGAAAAATAACTTGAAAATAAAGATAAAAATTTCAGGGCTTTTATTTAAAAGTTTTGATAAAAATTCTTTCTTTGGTTAGCCTGTTATGTATTGCAAAAAATAGTTTGGGAAACTAGGAATGATCAAAAACTTCATGTGCTTAGATTGGTGATATCTAGCTGATTGCAAAAATTAATTTAAAACGTGTATGTGACAAACAGGGTATGAAAAAATCACGATTTAAAAAAATCATAAAAATCTGATTTATTTGATTTAAATCAGATTTTTTTTAAAATCGGATTTTAGTGACTTTAATTCATTCGTTACCTCTACATGTTTAAACTTGTTAGATATGAGACATACAAATCACAGTATAGATCCTAGATAGTATTTATGTTATAGATTTAAAAAATTTAGCAGGGCAAATTTTTGAGACTGAAACAATAAAAGTTATCATTGGGTCTTGTTACTTTTATTCTTGCATTTGAATTGTATTTCACGATACAAATCCGTTATTCTTAAAGTTCTAAATAAAAATAATAATCATTTAAATAAGGGGGAGAAAATTTTAATATATTTTTATAAATCATAAAAGGTTAAACATATTTTAATTTTCTTGCCTGTTTGTTACCCAATTAGTTTCTTATGAACATATTTCTTGTCTGCTATGCACAAAAATCTAAATTTAAACTCATTTAAATTCTCAGAAACCAAATTGTTTCCCATTCAAAAGGTGATTCCATATTATGAAGTGCAATGCTTTCACAAAGAGAAAACCAAGGAACTTGTCTGCTTCCTCTTAAACTTAGATTTGAGACATGCAAATCACAGTATAGATCCTAGATAGCATTGATTTATGTTAGCGTGTGAAAAAAAATCATTAAAATCAGATTTTTATCATTTTAATTAATTTGTTCCTATATTTTTAAACGTGTCAGACATCAGATGGAAATCATAGTGTACAATCTAGTTAATATTATGTTATATAGGCTTTCCAGTCTTCTACATAAATATTAAAATCCAAATGAGTTTCCCCAATTCCAAAGGAGAACTGAGACAGTGAAAAAAATCATGATTCTTTAAAAAATTGGGTTTTTTATTCAAATCAGACGTTTTGTCAGATTTTTATGATTTTAATTTTCCCCCTATGTATTTAAACTTGTTAGGCATGAGACATGCAAATCAGTGTAGTTACTAGATAACATCAATTTATGTTAAACATGTCTGAGGGTTTAGGAATTCTAAATTCCCTTACCAGAAATAATAAATTCCATCTTTAAAGGGCATCAGTTTAAGTCTAACTAACCTTTCCATTGGAAGAGTATGTCAAGATTATCTGAAAACATTTTGTACAATGTATGGACTGATCTCATTCTTCAAAACTCAGCATCTGCTGATAACAGATTTATGTGACACTTATTTTAAGTGAGCGAAGAGAAAAATATTTGTTGGACAGTTGTCATCCCAATATGAGCAGTTAACTCCTAGGGACCCGAATTCCTTTTGTCCCCAACAAGAGTGGTAAATATTTCCAATGAGAAACTAAACTTGTTAAAAAATCCACTTACACCAAGCATGTCCGACCCCTTGAAATCCTTTAAAATTTTTATGGTTGGGCCCAGGACCCGAAACAGGGATAAATATGCAAATGATGAGTAATCAAACATGCAGAGTGGTTTTATCTGTCTTAGGTTGTTTATCAGAAGGGTTGCAAAGTTCTAGAGACCCGGAACTCTTTGGGTCCTAAAATTTTTAGTTGGAGCCAAGTCTCCCTCCAATGTGAGATAATATTAAAAATGTAGTGATAATATTGGTAATAATTTATGTAAACAAAATAAAGGTTTCCAAAGTATTGATAATGAAGCAAATTATATCTCCAAGTTGGAACCCAATGCATCCCAATCAATTCAATTATCTTTAGTGTTCTCAAAGTAGGAAGGCCAGTAATTATCAGTTTTATAAAGGATCAATCCCAGTGTTACTGAGTAGAAGCAACTTTTAAATTGATTTGTATTGTTCCATTTTGTCCTAGATTATTTCATTTTCAATATTTAACTTAAGAAAAAAGAAAATTAGTGATTTAATCAATGATTTTTTAAATTAAAATTACTTGATTTAAATCGGCATACCCTGGTGACAAATAAGAATGTCAAAATGTTTTGTAAAGAAATTGTCCTTAAAATTTGAGTTTTAGTTCTTAATTGCATATAAATGTTATTATCTAGATCTGAAATGGGCAGAATATTTTTGGAACATATTGGAGGTGCCAGAATGTTTTCTTGTGCTGGATGTGACACAGTTCTAACTAATAGAAATGAATTGATCAGTACAAGATTTACTGGTGCTACAGGCCGTGCTTTTCTTTTCAATAAAGTGGTGAACTTGACTTACAGGTAAATGATGCAAATGAATTTCTCAAATTATTAACCAATCAATGAATGCTAATTGATCATATCTTATTAAATTTGATGTTGGTTATCTTTAATGCTATGTATTGAACCCTCCTGGTGGTTGTTTTGACAA
Source organism: Meta bourneti (assembly GCA_933210815.1). Classification (NCBI taxonomy): domain Eukaryota; kingdom Metazoa; phylum Arthropoda; class Arachnida; order Araneae; family Tetragnathidae; genus Meta; species Meta bourneti. The sequence goes on from OW119934.1 coordinate 34,203,767, forward strand.
GGTATTTCGTCATTAGAAGAAAACTGACCAAATTTTGACTGATGATTTGTTTTGTCTTGGAAAAATCTGATCAGATCTTGTCATTAAAAGTCGGCAATATCTTGATGACGAGACGTCTTGTCATGAGTAAAATTGGCAAGATCTTCATGGACTTGCATGGTTAATTAATCATCAATTTATTTTTAAATGTATCAAACTCACTTGAAAATTTTGATATCTTGTGTTCTTATTTTAATTAACTCCAACAAAAGCAAACAAGGTTTATGTATTTTGAAAGGTTATAGATATATTTTGTATAGCCTTTGATTTCAAAAGTTTTATATGCAAAATTCTTAAATGTCTATTTTCTTTTGTCTTTGAAGGATGTCTTCTAGGGGCTAAGTATTTCGTTACTCTTGAAATACAGTAGTTCAAGCTTTAATTTAATATAGCTGTCCAAAGTAAGTGCTCATCCACTTGCAGTCTTTGGTAGGCAATAAGTTGAATGAATACGTTTGATGCACAGGGCTCAGTGGGTTTGCCCTCTGCACTTGCAACCTACAAGTTGTAAGCAGCACAGGTTCAATTCTTCCTTAGGTGTATTTCTCTTTTGTGTCAATAAAACTTTCCGTGTGTGTGTATGTCCATTACTTGATGTCTGTCTTGTATTTGGTGCAACATGGTCAAATATGGCCCTTGCGCCTGAAATCCTTCCAACCTTTGATATACTGGAGTGCGAAACTTAAGGAACACCCTTATTTTGAGAAGTTACAACCCCAAAATTGAATGAAACAGCCTATGGTGATTTGCATAACTAAAGATATTCAGTATAAAGCTGGTGCATATTTTATTTTTGTAATGGTGACATCAGAGGTAACAGCATTTAAATGATAAAAGAAAATTCAGGAATTCTCACCAAATTTCCAAATGTTGAGTATATCAGATGTTCAGTGAATTTTGTTCTGTATTTCAGACAACAAAATGGCAATTAGGAAACATTTAAATGATTTTACACAGGAAAGAATCATTGGGAAGCTGGAGGAAGAGGGAAGTGTGAGGATTGTGGCTGGAGAGTTCTGTTGACCTTAGCATGGCCTCACGGTCTTGGATGGTGCTCCGAACGACAGATAAAGTTGGGCAAAGGGCTGGAGATGGTCACACAGCTGTGAAAAGCAATGATCAGTGATGACCACTTTATCGACGTACAGGCTAAGATAACTGACTGATAGCAGCAGCCATTGCAAAAAGAAGCTGCAGAGAAGTACCAGATGCTAGGTTTCACTTTTTGTAGAATCTAGATGACAGGGTGGACTGCCTGCCTGCCCAGTTGACACCCGGCCATCAACACAACCATCCACAGTTGTGCCAAGAGTACACAAACTGGACATCAGCACTATGAGGAACATCCTCTTTACTGATGAGAGTCACTTCAGCCTCAGCGATGATTCCAGCAGGCATCTTATCTGTCAAAAAGTTGGAGCATGTTATAAACACTGCAAATGTGAGAATGAAATCAATCTATATGGCAGCGTAGATGCTTGGGGTAATGCTACAATGGACTGCCATACAGAGCTTCAGGTACTGAACTGCAATACTGTAACCAGTGCATAGTACTGTAGTGACAAACTGCCTCATGTGCATTTGTTCGATGATTGCGGCTTTATCTTTATGGATGATACCACCATGCCACATTGCACAGCGGTTGTTTTGGAACTGCTAGAAAGTGAGAATATTATGTGCATGGATTGGCCTGACCGTTACTTCAATCTGAATCTTATTGAACACGTGGGATTCTCTAGGAATACTGCTGGTGAAGCGGCAACGTACATGGTCAATTATCCAGCAGTTTAAAAAGTATGAGACAAAAATGGGTTCTGTTGTTACTCTAGGAACTCATCTGTGACCTCATTCTGTTTTCAAACATGGATAAAGCTTTCTCCAGTGTTTGAGATGATCATACAACTTACTAAAGACTGCCTTCTCTCTATCTGAATTTTCAACTACCCTTCTGCCTCATGGCATCCTGTGCAGTGTCATCACTTGAGTTCAAAGACTTTTTATTGTTTGCTTCTATTCCCCTTATTATTTTGTTTTTAGTCTGATTTGATAATGTCTGTGACATACCTTTCATATCATTTTCCCACATCCAGGTCACTTCAAAGTAAACCTTAGCGTTCCTTGAGTTTGCACGTCAATGTAACACAGTAGGAACTAGAGGCTCAAACCCTTTTATATTTGTATGTCTAACCCCATGTAGAAAAAAGAACCATAGAGTGACAAGCCAACTATTTTGCTTGTTTGGTTTTGCCAACAGACTAATTATCTATGTAAATAAAAATGGAGTGTTTGTACATCAAATATTTTCGACCCATTTCAAGTTTTCTATCCATTTTGGGCCCTTCTAATGCAAAATCAGTCTCTTGCGCGTTTGGTGTCTGTCTATCTGTATTTGTGTGCCCTTACTACATCCAAATGGTTGAATATATTGTCATGAAACTTTGCATACTGTTAATACTTGCATTCATTTAGTGACTGAACTTGGTTGTGTTAGTCTGTCTTCCAGTTCTGACAGATTTTGTGTCTGTGCAAGTATCACATAAAATTTATTCACCATGTTTTAATGCAATGTTCTATATATGATAAACTATATTTTAGTTTAGTGAATACGTTATTTGAAATTTCTTTGCTTTTTAGTTATAGGAAGTTTCATGCTAAAACATCTAAGTAACTACTTAAATCAACCATAATTTGGTACTTTTGGAGTAGCTGGAAGGCATATGAGAATTGCAATACTTGGATTGTTTTACCAGTACTGCTGAAAAATCAATTTTTTTTTCAAAAACTATTTTTACGGAATTTAAATTCAAATACTTTTTTATTTTCAGCCTTATTTATTTTCTTTGTGGAATATAAACTATTTCCAAAAATTTGAGACATGATATTGTGCAACGAAATGGAAACTTGTGTTTGTTTACCATGTGCAGTGATATTTTCTGTTTTTTCGCTCGAAAGTAATTTCGTATTTTTAAATTTTGTCTAATTTTCAGTTGTAAGTTGTGGCAACTGTGAGATCAAAATATAAAAAGAATCATTAATATCTTTAGAACTTATTAACTGGCATGAACCTGGTTTTTATTATATACTTGATTTGGTTCAACAGTAATTTCTTTAAAATGTTTTATACTTTTTACAGTGAGGTCTTGGATCGAGTTATGCTTACTGGAAGACACATGGTTCGTGATGTTTCATGCAAAAATTGTGAAGCTAAACTTGGATGGATCTATGAATTTGCTACCGAAGAAAATCAGCGCTATAAAGAAGGACGAGTTATTTTGGAAAGGGCTTTGGTCACTGAAAGTGATGGAGTTGATGAATTTGTTAACAATTCATAAAAAGGGAAAACAATTCCTTTGTTTTATAATGTATATATTTCAAAGTAATTTCTTTCATTGATGAGAGAACTAACTGGCTAGGTGTTACTTTAAGCAATTTTGTATGGAGATTTTAAAAGGACATATAAATTGAAGCTTTCTTTTAATTGTGTTTGATAAAGTTTTATGTTTGTAATACATCATTTGATACTTGTCAACTTAATTTTCAAAAACTATACTTTTTTTGGTAAAATAAAAATACTCTGCAAACTAAATAGTAAATATTTCTTGGTAATGTTTAAAAATCCCATGCGTAAAAAGTTGGCTTCCACTTCCAGATTAAACAGATCAAATCTTTCAGAAATATTGAAGTTGAATTAGCATAGAATTAAATTTCTGAGAAAGTTTTGTATGGAGATTTGGGGGTAGTTTGTAATAGTAAGTCTTTTAAAAATGAAACTGAATTTTTGTAATGATTTTGCAAAAAAATAAGTGAAATGTTTTCCCTTTGTTTATGTAACTCTTACAAACTGTTTATGTAAATTTAAATTTTAAAACAAGAAACTTGAGTATTTGATTATACTTATTAAAATGTCTATTTGATTTTGAAAAGCAATAAGACAGTATTTATAATTTATGGTAAGTTTCAAGTATAATATAAAACAAGCTAAAGAAAAACTCCTTTGATAACACTTAACATTGTTTCTTATTTGGTGTAATAAATTGCTTGGAAGCTTATAAAGTAGGTTATCTATATAAAATACAAATTGGGATACATGTTTTTCGAATTTCAGTGTATTTCATTTTTTTCTGCGATGCTTTTCTAAATATTACTTATAATTTAGCTTATACAGTGACCTTAGTTCTTTGAATTGCTGTGTGCCAATATGCAAATTTCATTGCAAATGAGCTTTATTAAAACTAGCTGAAACAAATTACAAAATAAGTTTTGAATCTACAGAGCTGATGGCATTAACAAATTGTAAAGTAACATCACAATTTCATTATTTTATGTTTTCTTAATCTGTTAGTATTAACATCTTGAACTTACTACAAAATGCAGAATTTCAAATTAATATATTTTTTTACCGGATTGAGCTTCATTTAATCAAAATTACTTTGCATTGGGATTACTTATTCACATTATTATAGCACTGTTAAGTGCTTGTAACATTTTTCTAAAGTGATTTGAGTTGCAACTTTTGATGAATGTATTGAATCAGTAAAGAGACTAATTAGTCTTCTTTCGGTAAATTTAAATTAATGTTATACTTTACTCAAAATTATCTTGGAATTTAGAAGAAAATATTTACTATTTTTCATTTTATGTCTTGAAAAATCTCATTTTTCATCAGGTGGTTGAGTTAATAATTTCTTTAAAAAGACAGGGTAGTCATTGAAATCCTTGAGTCATTTTAGAATTTAAAAAGTTATTAATGTTATTTCATGTTTTTAAGGTTAAAACTGAGTTACATATGTATAGATAAACTTGGTCTCTCTTGTTTCATTTCTTGGACTAGTATTAAGATACTAGTATTTTTAGTAAAATTATATTCAGTTACAATTTTCAATTTATTTTAAAACTACTGTTACATCACCCAGACCTGTAGTTTGTGCATAGCGTTTGAAGCAGTATCAGGTTAGCATATTTTTAAAATCTTTGTGTACAACATATTATTGTTATACCTACAATTATATATACATTATTCATTTTAATTCTTAATTTATTTTAAAATATTTTGTGTTCAACTATTTGTGAAAAGCGTGTAATATAAAAGAAACGCACAAACATTTGGATCATAGTGTTGTATACTTTGAAAAGATTTTGATTTAAGTTATTTTTAGGAGTCTAGTTTTATAGGTTTAGTACCAATAATGATTTATCTCAAGCTCTATGCTTTGGCCTACAAAAACAATTGCACTAGTGAAATCTAAAATCTTAAAATATCAGTATATGAAGTTAATATCATCAATGATATATTTTAAGTCCTTGACAAGCTGGTTTTTATTACAGAGGTATGCAACATACTTCCTATCTCTATTTAGTGTTCCTCTAATTGAAATAAATTTGTATTTAATTTTACGGTTTTCTTACATATAATGTTGATTAGATGGAATTCTGGAAATATAATTCTGTTTTATTTTGTGTAATGTGAAATGTAAATTCTTGATGCATAGACATTCTAGGTGATTAACTGGTGTAAGTTATTGAAGAGTCAAAGAAAGAGAACATAGGATAAAATCAAAGCAGTTGTCTCTCTTCAAATAAAGTTTTGAATGGAGTTTTGCTTTAAAAATTCATATTGTTCCAGCAAAAACAATATTTTAACTAGTCTAAATTGTGTAAAGACAAAATTGGTTTGCATAAAGTAGATTAAAACCCGTTTAGAAGAATATTGTACTAGTGTATTCATCCAAGAAGGATAAATCATTTAAAAGATGTTTATTTAAAACATATTTCTGAAATGCTTTATATAATTTCAATTCAGAAGGACAAATTTTCTTCTCAAGCATTATTTGGAAAATTTAATATATCACAGGAATAATAACTCTTAATAATTAAAGCTGAATTACCTCATTAAAATGCACAAGTCTTGAAGCAAAACTGAGTATAAAATTGATTTTAATTTGTAGGAACTTTAATCTTTCTAAGCAGGATGTACTTTTTATAGTTGATATATATGTGGGAGAAAAGTTTTGACTTTTAACTAGACAACAGTTGAAACTAAAAGCAAAATAGTTTTGCATGTTGGATGAGATGAAATAGTGTTGAATGTATGTAGAGAAAGAACAGTTCTAAATGTCATTTTCAGTAATTTTTTTTCAAATCTAAATTTAAATGCATTCTATTTAAAAAATTTTATAGCTAGATTAATGTTTGTCATTTTCACAATTAAGTGTTCATTTGTGTATCATTTTTTAAATTAGAGTGGTAGTAAAACTTCTCAAGAATTTGATCATAAAAGTGAAAACATTTTGAATTATTTTGATCTCTTAAAAATTAAATTTTAAATCTTTGTAGCCATTAAAAGACAGATTGAAATATATTTCAGTTTTATGTTTCCTTAAACCGTAATATATTTTTTTATTTTTGATACATTAAATGTTTCAGCATTTATGAAACATAATGATGTGATTTGTAAATAACTCGTAAAGTGTTTTGAGTGAAAACTACAAAATCATTGTAATACTTAGTTATGAAATGTAATTTACAGTCTAATGTTAGTACTAGAAAATGTTTTATGTATTAATACTTAAACTTCCACTTATAAAACTGAAAATGTTGCTATGTGTATACAAATCTATTGAAATTACAGTTAAAAAATAATTGCATAATTTTATACATTATGTATTCATTTTCAAGACTGGATTCCAAAAGATTAAAGTATTTGTTATAATACATGTGTGAAACTCAAAAATGATTCTTATTAATTTTTTCAAAAAGTTCCAAATCTTTAATGTTGTAAAGAACTCGTCTTTCACTGTAGTCACTTTTATTTACAAAATAATGTGAAAAATGTTGTAGAAAAGCAGGTTGTATAATTATTCTAGTTTGGTTCATTGCTAAACAAGAAAACTGGAAGTTTAACATTGACAGATTTTAAAAATAAAAATTAGACTCTAAAACATTCCTTGTCTGAACTTTTTTAAGTTCTGGTAAATCTTGCCAAGTTGCACTGACTAAAAAATTGAATTTTAAATATGAAATAAAAAGTGTTGACTATTTTTGATAGAAACAATGTTCTACTCTATGACCACCAAAAAGTTCTGCAGAATATGTTATTACACAAATTAAATAATATAGTTAGATGATTTTACCTGCATAAAGATAAATTTCTGATTAAAATACTTAAATAATTATTTTGTAAATTAAAAACGTGTTTTAAGTATATATTTTAAAAGTGCTATTTAAGATCAAGTTTTACTTTTAAAATTTTCAATTTTAAATAGTTGGTGTAGTTGCACCAAGAATTTATAAATGTTTTTTAGTTTCACGTAGAATTTTTTTTTTTAAATCTAAATATTGAGAGTATTGAAGATTCTAAATATGTTAAACAGGTATTTTTGACTTCCAAATTTATATGGGATAAGTATTGGAAAATATGTTCTCATTTTTTAGTTTGTTTATAATTGTAATAGTTTTTCTACTTTAGATATGGTTTGTACCGATTTGTATCAAAGTTTATTCTTGCTAAAATGTATGTGAATTAAAGTGTTTTCAAATAGAGATGAGCTTACTTTAATCTTTCAGTATAAGGGGAATTATTTAAATAAACATTTTTAAAATTTTAAATTATATTTAAAATATATAATACTAGTTGAGTGGCAAATATATTGAGCAAGGTTTCACTTTTAAATTCTGAATTACAGATGTTGGATTAATTATGTTGAGTTAGTCTGAATATTTTTTTTAGAAAGAATCACAATAACAACTTAAACAAGTATTTCTTAAACTAACTAATTTTAGTACCCATACTTGCCACAGTGAAGAGGGGTACAATGGATTACTTTACAAGTTGTTTATAGTTATTGGTTATGGATGCCTCCTACATGTGGAGCTCAGTGGACAAAAAAATTGTTCTGATTTGTAATATCTTGGAGCATGTCTGTAATAAAATGATGGAAATAAAAATAGTACTTGATAAAAAATGCGTTTATTTTGAGAAAACAAAATTTTTTACAAAAGCATTATCTTAAAGATGTAAAACCTAATTATTATATTAAATAAGAAGTTTAAAATGTGAAATATTGCAATGAATCCTCATTTTATAGAACTACATACAAGATGAAACAAAATCAGTTGTCCCAAATTAAATAAATATTAAGTGTAATGTTATATGATCAACTTTGAAGGCTAAAATATTTTAGTTATTTTTTATTTATTTTTGCTATGAATTGAATCTTCATAGATAAGTTATTGAGATTAATTATGACAGAGCGGGAATAATTTATTTGCATTGGTTGTATTAAGGAACTGCAGCCTCTAGGGCATCTGGTGTTACATGATGACATTTTTACCCTACGTATAAATTTATTCTCTGAAAATTTTTTTACTTTCGTAAAACTTTAGCAGATTTATATAGAACTTATTTGTTGGTAAAGGGATGAGAGCAGACATTCTTTACTAATAATATATTTAATTATAATAGATAGGGAAAAAAACTATTTACAGGGATCATCGTTCCATCACATGTTAATAGTGCGTAGCTCTATGCCACCTTAGGGATCGGCTACATCTCCTTGTTTGACTGTCTCGTCATCCTGGCACTTGATCATTTCCTGTATAACAGGAAATGGGGCAGTTCTGATATTTTCTATCTAGATACTCACATTTATACAATTTTTTGTATTTATCATTTATTTTAAAATTCTGATCTCAATCTATTCCTATGAACCCACTTTCTTGTCATTTTTGTAACTGATAAAAATGAGTTGAAAAAATACTTTATAATGTTTAGTATCATTAATTATAGCATTACAGTTTTTAGATTTTTTAACAAATTGAGTTAGTAAATAGAGAGATGCAGTATTAAAGTTATTCAGCCATGTTAGGAAATTTGATACATTGCAAAAGATATAACTCCTTAATTTCAAAATATTTAAATGTGAAAAATTACAAGTTAGTATGATTAAATTTACAAAATCCATATTGTAAAAATAAGTATTGAAATTGTTAGTTAGAAATCTTTTTTATGAAGACTGCAGCTTGAAATGAGTAAAAAAATTATTCTAAAACTGCAGTATTTATAATTTAATACCTATAAAAGGGGAGTGTAAAGAACATGTGCAGTACTTAATTTCAAGTAGGTATTTTTAAAAATCTAAAGTATTTTCTGTTAATTCTAAAGTTATATTCATTTTTGATTGGAATGTTTGTTAGGTAATTCATGGTTCTCTGATGAAAGAATTAGAGCAAAGAGAAAATATCAAAAAATTGAACAATGACAATCAAAAATCTGAATTCATCCTAAATTTCTATTCTGCATTTTAGAAGTATGTTTGAACTTCAATTTTAATTCTTTCATCCAGATTTTTTAAGGCTCACAAACCATTCATAATTAAGTCTAACATTTGATTAGATCACCTTTTCTTTTCAGTCCTTGTTTTTATATCTTTGCAACAGGAATGCAAGAGTTAATAGTTGTCCAAGTCTTATTTAAGTACAAGGAGGGATTTAACTATTTTAAGAGAAAAAAATTCCTTTATATAGTAGTAACTAGCATCATTTTAAATACATTTTGAAATTAAATTGATTAAAATATTTGATATAATTAGAAAACTTTAGAACTTTTTTATTGGACCATGAAAAAGCAATGAACTTACAATTCACTATGCATTCTTAAAATTTTAGACTTCACAATTAATTAATTTACTTGTATATGCACACATTGATATTACTAAATCTTTAATGAAATCTATTGAGTGTGTGCAGTGTAACTCAAATCATTTAATAAACGTCATCTGACCGTGATTCAAAATTACCAGGTGTCCTCGGTCTCCGTTTGGGGTCGATCCCCGATTGTTGCCGATAGCCTGTTATGTCGCTCGATTTCAGGGCGACATTTGGCAGGTTTGATTCCTACTAGAGTATTTCTTCTGTGTCAGTAAAACTTTGTATGTATATGTCCATTACTCGACGTTTTCTGTCTTGTGTCGCGCAGCATGGCGAAATATGGCCCTTGCGCCATAAAACCCCAAACCAACCAGGGCAACGTTAATTCAACTACCTACCTAATTGACAAAGTCTAAAATACAAACAAAAATAAGAATTTTTTTTATCCAGAACAAGAAATGGAAAGAAAACTAATAGATAGGTTCTTAAATTAAAGTCGCACTGGAGTAACAATGGGTTATTGGCGATGGTCCTGGATCAACCTCGTAATTTTGAATCACGGTAAGATGACGGTCAACACCTGAGCTGGCACCCCACTCTCCAGACTTCCACACCACTCAAAATAAAACTAAAATATTTATAAATTTGCAATCAATAGAGTACGTTTTTGGGGTGTGGTTTTGATGGCGAAAGAGCGTCTAATTTTGTATCATTAATATACTTTGGATCTCTTAATAAGTAAAGCTTATAACGTATGTATGGATTTGCCTTTGAATTTTTATTGTCAGGATATAATTTTTTGACTTCATAAGGATTTTTCATTTCAAATGTAAACGAGTTACTTGAATAATTTAAATATAGCTTAAGAGAAAGCCATGAGCATTATTTAAAGAAATTTTAAATTATCTAGATATACACAGCAGCTAGCAAAAGTATGATCACATTTGTTTTAAATCGAAGACTTTATACTCCATAAATTCTTTAAATTTGTTATATCCTAATATTTCTAGGTTCATTTAAAAAATACTAAAATTTCGAACAAATTTTATAGTTTTTAGTTATACTTGAAAAACTTGTTCGTGCACTTTTCTCGCTGTGTAATTTTCAAAACTTAATTGCCATCTCTTCGGTTTCTGTGCATATATCCGTTTTGAGTACTTGAAAATTTTACCATTGCAAATGGTTTACACAGTTAAGTTACAAAAATCATGTAATATGTTAATTACTTGTAACATGGGAAACAAATAAAACTTGACGATATTTTTGAGCAACAAACCCATATAGCAGCTAATCACGTTCTAGCAGAATTCTTCAATTTTAAGAAAGAATTAAAGGATGCTTTATCTACACGGTTCTAACTTGGAAAGTCTAGTCATAAGAATGCAGCAACTCAACATAAAGCCAAACTAATAATGTGATGGTTAAACTACTACAAACTACCCTATGACTTTTGAACCATTAAAAGCAGCTTGGAATGCTAGAATGCCTAAGTATCAAGCTTTGGACTAGTTAAAATCTTCTCTTGGTCGAAGAAAACATTGAAACTTGGATCAAACTTTCAAAGACAATGTAGCCTTTGTGCTTAAACGCTTGACAAAATTTTCAATTAAAAATTCAATGCCAGTTAGTTCGATACTGATGGAATATAGTAACCCGTCGTAGAACATCCGACGAAACTTTTAGTCGCCAATTGATTGGATGGGCAAGAACGTGTTTTTGCGCTTTACTAATTTTGTTATTGTTGCTTTGAGACTCAAAATACAATCCTGAATTTTTTTACAAGTAATAGACATTAAACTATATTCTTCCAAAATATAGTTTAAGTCAGAGCTGTCCTTCATTTCATTTTATGTGCCTATTTTAAGTGGTAAACCGTCATTTTATAATTTTCCTTTGCTGTTTGGAAGATGAAGGAAATAAAAGCCGACTTCCAAACTTCAGCAGTAGTTTTATCATACCTAACACTATCTGGCATGAATTTCAACGATGCATTTAATTTCCTTTAGCCCATAGAAACCTTTTTAATTCTATCAAAATCGACTATTTTCTATTTTTCGCTACTAATTTCTAGCTTAAATATGATGTTTAAAATTGTTGTTTCCAAATAGATAAACAATAGCCCATTGTGTTGCTCCAGTGTGACGTTAATTGAAATACCCAAATACCCCCCCCCCCCCAAATAGATAAAAAGAAAATTCTTCATAGATTACAAAAATATGAAATATTGTTGTCTACGTTAAGTAGTTTTTGAGAAATATCTTCGAACATGCAACATCAAGCGATTTCACAACTGCCCTTCCAAGTTGCAAATCCTTAAAATGCCTGAAACTTCCAAAATATTTCTTTTCTTTAGCCGAAATATTTTGGATATCGTTATTTATGCATAAACTTAACCCCTGTATCAAATTTCCTGAAATTCCATCACCCTACGGCCACAGAGATTTTTTCTGATTTTTGTTCATTTCACATGGAATGACCCAGGTGCCATCCATCGTTTTACTCGTACTTATTGACTATCTTTGATAGCGTAAATAGTAATGCAGTCACAGTTACAAACCATCTGGTGGTTTCACAAAGTTATTGCCTACACCATTTAGAAACACTGTTCTGTTTATACCCGAGTCAAGTCTACATGTTCTTCATTCTGTAGTAGAATAAGCTCTAGTTCTGTTTTATAAAAAGATAAATGGACTTAACAAACAAAACACGAAAGTTGCTGTTGCACATTGCTCAAGAAAATTGTTTAAAATGTAATTTGAAATCGTGGTGCCTGTCCAAAAGGAAACCAACATTTGGGACATTGGGCATGGGAAAACTGGGATATCAGACCTGACAAAACAACTCATGTAAATAAGATGATATTTTTTGTGGGACTTGTGCGTTTGGAAGGAAAGGAATACAGAGCAAGTTATAAATCATACGGCCGAAAAGCATTTCAAGAAGCGAGATTGTTCACCTTTATTCATGTGGGTCCTATGCAGTGGCGAAGTTAGACTTTTTTGGAGATCGGATCAAATGCTGCTGATGCCGCCCTTCGTCCGAAACAAAATTATTGTATGGAAAAAGTAAGAAAAAGAAATATACTATTAGAATACCACAGATAAATTATCCTAATTAGTACCTTTTTATTTTCACTAACCAATCATTATTCACTACATTAATTATCGATTACAGATGATTATACTTAGTTTCTCTAAATATAATTTCTATTTACCGATACATTACGATTGCTGAAAAGAATTTACTGTCACGAGTCTAAAATATCTGGACACTAAGAATTTCGACTAGTGTTTTAAAATTCTTGCCTGTATTCTAAATTAAAAAAGAGAAATTTATACAGCATAGTAACTATTTGACATGTAATCGGCAGATCTTATTTATTATACTGAAAGACACATCCCTTCTATGGTGGAGCTCATTTCTAAACGAAAACATTTAAATGAATTTTTGCAAGAACAATATAATTCTAATAATTTTGATGTTTAGTGGAAACTGGTTTTACGCTCTCAGTTTTTATTTAAAAATCTCGCGACTTACAATTTGCGCGCGGTACATATAGAGAAATATAAAAATTATGCAGAATTTATCATTGAGCTTGACGGATTTGCTAGCAAATCAATTGTACTCGACTAGTTACTTTTTTAAAACGAACAATTTATAGCAGAGCATAATGTAAAAAACTGACCTTAAATGAACTTTCCTTATGCAATAATCTTTTTTTTGCAGTTCCTGTTTAATAGGAAACGTCTAGTGCAATTATTTAATTAGCATTGCGGCAATAGCAAAATTTACCTGTTCAAGCATGTGACACATCACGAGCAAAGAGATGAAAAATACAAATTTTATCGCACTTTTATGATAAGAACTGAATTTATTTATTTGTTTTAAATTACGCTGATATCATTTATGCCAACAGAAATGATGTTATACGACTTTCTCTCTCAATAAACTCAGAAAAATTCGGATAATTCGGACACAAATTATGGTAGAACTTATTTTTGGGAAAAATCAAGTACAAATAAAATTGCAAATGAAATGCTACAAATAACAATAAAATACTGCTTATACTAATAATGAATGTTAAATAAAACTACCAATCAGGAACAGAATAAAAAAATCAAAATCCCATTCTTTTGCTAAGTCCTTAAATTCAAAACTATTGAATAGATTATTGTCACTAACTATTCAAGGGACGCCCTGCCAAGAAAAGCAAACTCTTGATCCGATTAATTTATATATAGATTTGCTATTTTATCTCTATCCACTTTGAATTATAACTCATAACTAAATATATGTAACCGATATTTCTATACTCCGTAGTGTCAATACCCAATTTTTGAAATGGTTCTATGCGGAATTGTATGTGATTGAAGAGGCTCTTTAACACTAGCTCTTTGAAACTTTTGACTTACTTCATATTTCTAAATCATAGATTCTATACTTTTAGACATGTCTGACCAACATATTATCTCTCTTGCCGTTTTTACCCTTTTCAACACCCAAATGTCCTTTATGTATTAAAACTAACATTTCATTTCTAAGGGGAGAATGTACTACAATTTTGGAATCTTTGAGCAATAAGCCAAATTCTATATACAAATCATTTTTGAATTTAAATAATTGTTTTATGTTAGCAGTAACATTGTGTATAATGGTCAGGTCAACCTTTCTCACTATACTCGTACACTATTTTTAGCTCAAGATCACATTGAATGGAATTTTTAAATTGAGTTAACCTTCGTTAACTTATTGGCAGCTGTCTAACAGTATGAACAACATTCAACATCTTAGGGTCATCAGTGACTTCGTCTTAAAGATATACTCCAGAAAGTGTATCTGCATGAAACATGTCTCTTTTACATACACAATTTAAAATTGATGTTTCAACAATTTTAACAACATTCTAATCTTGATATATTACAGATTAGTTTAACAATAGTAGTGAGTATTTTATGATAATTTTGAACAATAAATTTTCCATGCACAAAATTATGATTAGTCTTGATGATATGTTACATATTGGCTTATTTACAATAGTAGTGAGTGGCTTATAATCATTTTGAATTTTTTTCCATATACAAAATTGGTGATACTTTTGTACAGCAAATACAATAGATAGCATTTCTGTTTCAATTTTAGCATAATTTTGCTGCCTCTGTGAGACTTCTGAACACACATGATATAGGATGACCTTCCTGAATAAGGCAAGCTCCTAATCCATCTTTAGAGCTGTCACATTGCATAATAATTTGTTTAGAACTATCAAACATTTTAAAAACAGTTGAGAAGCTGAATAGGATTTTATAATTCTGAACTTAAGAAACCCAGAAAAATAACAATTTATCAACAGACAAAAATGGTTTAAATTTTGCTTCAAATGTAGTAATCATTATCCTTTTAGGTCGAAATTCTCCTGTGTAACGTATTTTTTACTGAGTACTATACCATGTGGGTTTAAATTACTGCGCCGCTAACAATAGGAATCTGAATGATTGGAAAAAGAAATGACTATATCTCCTATCTCAGATTGAAAAAATTAAGATCTTCCGTGCTAGCACGCCCCTTTCTATCACTATTAGGCCTTGAAAAGGAGCCCTTGGAAAGTTAGACAGATGAAACTTAATGAAGGGTTGTCCTTGTGGATATTTCGCCCTACTAAATTTCTTTCTCCATTCCTGCTCTTCATTTTGCTATATAAACTTATAATTATAATGAAAACGGGAGGTTACTTTATAGAGCTTATAGAAAAACGAGCCATAATTCTATAGGATTCTACAGACCACATTGTATAGAAATTTTTATAGAATTCTACAGAAATTTTTAGTAAGGGAGATTAATGGGAAAATATTGAGTGAGGAAACGCCAAGTTCAGAGTTCTCTGAATAGACGGTTTCAGGTTTTACTTTGAGAAATTACCTGAAGGTCGGAAAGCTAGTGACTGTCCGTCGACTTACCAAATGATATTACTCGTGAAAAATAAAATTTTCAAGTGTAAAAACTGATAATAGAAAGGAAGATTAAAATGAAAATAAGTATTTAAGAGGGAATGTTCGAATACTAATTTCGTGTGTTTCATAAAATTTTAAAGTAAGAATTCCATGAAAAGGTTTGAAGGAATTCATAAAGTACATTAAATTTATTTCAATTGGCAAAGTAAAACTAAAAAAATTTGTAGCTGACACAGTACTTTAGGGTTTCGGTTGTGCCTGTGATCAGCGTTGAGTTACCCAGTGACGTCAAGCCGCGGTGAAAACGGTGACAGGTTTTAACCCTCCGAGTGGTTTCGACGAGATATCTCGTCCACCAAGACTGACCAATTTCGTTAATGGCGAGATATCTTGTCGTCAAGATATTGCCGTTCTTTGGTGATGACGAGATCAAGATGTGACTAGTTTTCTTCTAATGACGAGATATCTCGTCCATCAAGATCTGGTCAGGTTTGCAAATGACGAGATACCTCGTCGAGACAACTACCAGGGGGGTTAAGCGGAAGTACTACAATCTTCTACTTCATTCTATAAATCTTGGGTTGTTAAAGGGTTTTATCAGAGAGAAGGGCAAACTTTCTTGAAAAGGCCTGCACCTTTGGCGAGTTTGATACGATTCGTGCTCAACTAAGTTAGAAACAGAAAATCTAGTCTCAATTTGACGTCAAAACTACTTTCATTCGGAGATCTATACGAATTGTACAAGAAGCATCCTTGTGATTAAATCGGACGAGTTTTTCATTTACAAAATATCTTCTAATTATGAAAAAGAATTTAATAATGACTCAGATGATCCATACTTATTTACAGGAAAAGGAATCAAGAATATTCTTATTACCTCTAAGTGATGATCTCATGGCAGTTCGTGGTCAGGAAGACCTTCAAATCTCTTTGGAAAACCTCCAATCTAAATTTAAAATAGCTAAAAAAGATGCTAATTACATGCTGTGAATACAGCATATTCAGAAAGGATGATGATTCCATTTTCAAAAACCAAAAGTCTAACGCAAGGAACAATTTTGTGTTTTAAGAAGCTGGATGAGACTGGTTTGCATTGAAGTATGTTGTAGTACATGTTTTGCTTAAGGGGAAGTGTTGGAGTTATAAAAAGAATATGAGCGTAGTTGGATGTCACGATACGCAGCATCAAGATGTAAGATGCGCTATATTCGTGATATTCATTTCCATTAGTTTGAATTTGACTTTCAACTTTGCCGTCAACTTATGGTGTTTGCCTTTTAATGATTATGTCCTAAATTACTTTTCCTATTGTGCATTTCAGGGGCGCATCTAAGGAGTGGCTATGGGGACTTTAAGCCCCTCCCAGGCCATATAAAAGCAAAAAGAGAAGAAACGGAATCATTATTTAATTCATTGATAGCTTCTTTAAAAATCGTGTATAAATGCGTTTTGATAATTTCTCCTTAGTCTAATGTTTATTCATTGCTTTCAGAGCTCATTAACAAAACTGTTTCATTTCTTATTTACTAAGGTTGGATAAAATAATTAAAAATTTTAATATTACTCATTAAAACGTTGGCACCTTTTCCCTTCAATGTTGCTTCTATTCCTCTTGGAGTAGTCACTCTTAAAACTAGTCTCTAAGTAACATACTAAAGTTAGTCTCTATGTAACGCGCACCAAAACTAGTCTCTAGGTACCATACTCTAAAACTAGTCTCTACGTAACACACTCGGAAACTAGTCTCTTGGGAGAACACTCTAAAGCTAGTCTCTTGGTAACATACTCCAAAACTAGACTCTAGGTAACACTCCGAAACTATTCTCTTGGGTTCCTTCTCAATCTAAAACTAGTCTAACACACTCAATAACTAGTCTCCAGGTAATATACTCCAAAATTAGTCTCAAAGTAACACACTCTAGATCTAGTCTCTTGGGAGCACACTCCAAAGCTAGTCTCTGAAACATCCTCTAAAACTACACTATGTTTCAAATACATTTTTAAATTTTAAAATCACCCCTAAATAAAGAGCTAATGATAAAAATGTAGCCCCTCTAGATTGATATCCTGGGTGCGCCCTGGTGCCATTTATATTAAAGCTTTCCTTTTCATAGCAAAAAAGTCTATTCATTTTAGACTCGAACCACTGAACATCAACAAGGGGAAAGCGCGCGATTCAGGGATTTTAAGCGCGCGTCCTTGAATGTGGACACACACCACATTCAAGGACGCTGCACGAGAAAATGTCATAATCTGGAGCAAGCACATTTCAAAAACACGTCACTTTCTGGAGCAAAATGTATATTTCAATCATCAAAACAGGCTATATTTTGATCTTTTCGAGGTCGGCAATCAGAGGAGCAATATTTAGCGTATTACGTCCGTTTCTTTTCTTGTGATATAAAAAAAACACGAGATGGTCAGATATTCATCCCCTCCCTTATAACTTACAGAAACAGGGATCTCCTATCATGGACTTTTTTCTAGAATCAATATTAGCATCCCTTAGAATCGAGAGTTCTTTTGTTTGAGTCGACCTCCATCAGGCAGTGTGCTGAAACTTTTGAATCGCACATCTGGAGCATGCGCAAACTTATTCAAACTTAGCGGAACTAACACGCCATCATGTTCCTGTTGCTTTAGCTGTTTGGTATTGTCTCGTGAAAATGTATCTAGTTGTTAATTAAAATAATTCGATGGTAGATATTATGTTGGTACAGACAAGGTCCACAGGTTCATATACTTGTTTCAAGCAGTTGTCCTAATCTGGGAATTGGTATAAAACATTTGGGTGCCTCAAAAGAGTGAAGAAGTAATTTATTTCAAAAATATCCTACCCTATTTAGTTCTATTTTGAAGCGTTCTAACATCGATTTTATTGTTGAGTGGGCATTACCTCTAAAGTAAAAAATTTTAATAAAATTTGAGATGATTTATTTAAAATAATTGTAAAATAACAAACTGACAGATCAAACAAAGCAGTCAGGAAGCAGCCTCTACATCCCAATCTACTTTATTGGTTAATGGAAGGTAACAAAAATTAACTTAATGGTGGTAGCCATACGGTATCTTACAAACGCTAAAAAAGCTTACCAAACGACACAAAATTTGAAGCAAAGTGAACAAAATTACCTTCAGAATCCAATAAGCATTCACTGGATACCTTACCTTTAAATTCGAACAATTTTCCAAGAATGCATTAGTCAAATGGTATAATTAGAAAAACACTTCCTGTAAATTATCTTTTCTGTTGTTCATTTTCAGTGCTGTAAGTGGTAAACAATTTCTTTAACGTTTGTAGGTTAGTTGTTTTCGGGTTTATGGCGCAAGGATATAGTATTTGCTCACGTTTACGTAACTTACATTAGCTAACGTTTGTAGGAAAGGTTATTTCATTTCAACGTTCTTAATCCTCCAGGTGGTTATCTCGAAGGGGCATCTCATCATTAACACAACTGACCAGATCTTGAGCGAGGTATCTCCTCATGAGAAGGAAACTGAATCCTCTTAAAAAATCAGCAATATCTTGATGACGAGATATCTCGTCTTTAGCAAAATTGGCCAGCTCTTGATGGACGAGACAACCCGTCAAAACCACGTGGAAGGTTAATACACATTGATTTACGTTAACTAGCTATAAAAAGTGAAAATAGCCTTGAGAAAGCCTTGATGCTTTGATATTAATTTTGCTGGAATCAAATTTGCGGATATCAAGTCTACAGTTCTTTTTACAAAAGAACTGTAGTTCTTTGTAACATACAGTTCTTTTGTAAAAATACAGTTCTTTTGTAAAAAGAACTACGTAGCCCATTTAGTACTTTTCATCGTTTATGCTCCGAGCTACTTAAGATGTACATAAAAGAAATTATAAGCCTGCAGTCGTGATAAGGCAACCCGAGAGAATAATCTATTGGTACTGAGTGTAATGTTGATTCCACAAATGGAGAGGCAGAAAGTTATATAACAATTCTTTTTTCAACTAACAAGTGGTGACATAATGCGTGGAGGTGTTGGTTGTTGGGTGTTTCGGACGGCTCTGAGAGCTCCTTAGCCCAAGGGACTCCAGAAAAGAATGAGTAGTTTACAGTGAACTCGTTAGGGGATAAGGATTAAGAGAAAGATTATTGGACCAAGGTATCTATCAAGAAAGTTCATTAGTAGAAGACGGTGGTTTAACGAAGGAGTAATTTGATCTTACATAGGTGATTTGAAGGAGGATAGTCCGTGGGAGGTCAAAGTTAATGAGATGGTTTGAGTTCAAAGCATAACCACTTGGACAGGAAGACAAAGACTAGGAGAAAAGGGGAACGTTAAGGGACCTATCTGTAGTGAGAATTGTACTAAAGGAGTTTTAGGTATCGTTTCATATATACACTAGAAATCACGAAGCTCGACCAAAATATCGATATTTTTTTATTGCTTCAAAATATTTTCCAACTCCTTTGCTTTTAAATACTAAGATCTTGTAAATATTCAAAGTATTTTTCTAGTTACAAGGGTTTTCGTTAGATAACTATCAGCATGAACACATTTCCAAAACTTTGAACACGATTTCTGAATAACTGTTTTTGCAATATGATGCTTTGTTCAAACGGTGATAACTCAATGAATTGATCTATTATAATTATATTTATGTCATTGTAATCTATATAATACAGTGATGTTTTGATCTTCAATCAGAGTTATTAGTTAAGAAATGAATTTTTATTTATTTTTAGATGTTAAAATTCCTCAAAAATATTGACTTTTATGCTTTATTATAGGTGAGAAAATTGAACAAAAAACATGTTCACTCTAGCAACTTGATGGAGGGTCAAAACATAAAAAATAATAATAGGAATAATTTCCAACAGGAATTGTTTTTCTGAACAAATTAGAATTTGATAAATCACTGTTAAAAACAGGCTAATTAGCTAATTATATCCAAATTAAATAATTCATTATTAGTGTAATCTGATTTTTTTCACATAGAAATGATTTTAAGAAAAAACCAATGACCTATTGTAAAAAATCTGGATTTTTAAAGTCAAAATTAAAACAAAACTATTGTGTATACGTACACCTTAATACACTGCTGGCCACCGTAAATGCAACACCCTGAAGGAAGCATGCAAATAATATGAAATTTACAACATGCATTAGTGGAGGTGAGATATGCAAATGATTAGAATTTCAGCGCAGACGCACATCACGCGCGCCTGTGGCGCCACTTCAAAGCGCTATTTAAGGCTTGGAGATTTCGACGATTTCAAGTACGGCAATTGTGTTTTTCTTGTGTTTTTTTTTAAAAAAAAACGATCAATTATGCCTCGTAGAAAACAGCGATCATCTTTTGATCAAGTATCCGAGTTCGACAGAGGAAGGATAGTGGCCTACCGAGATTGTGGATTATCTTTCAGGGAAATCGGTAGTCGTGTTGGACGAAACAAAACAACTGTAATGCGGATATGTGATCGTTGGATGCAGGAGGGTACGACGGACCGACGTGTTCGATCGCATCCACCTCAGTGCACCACTTCACGTGATGACAGGCATATTGTGCGTATGGCAGTGACGGATCGCTCAGCCACATCACGAACCATAGCACAGCACATTCAGTCTGTACCGCATCATCCAGTGTCTGCGCGTACCATTCGACGCCGTTTACAGCAGAGTGGTCTGTCCGCAAGACGTCCATTGCTTCGTCTACCCTTGACGCAGAACCACAGACGTTTCCGCCGCCAATGGTGCGATGAAAGAAGGACGTGGACGGCAGAATGGAATGAAATTGTCTTTACTGACGAGTCACGCTTCTGTCTGCAACACCACGATGGTCGGATTCGAGTCTGGAGACACCGTGGAGAGAGGATGCTGAACAGCTGCGTTATGCACCGCCATACTGGTCCTGCACCGGGTATTATGGTATGGGGCGGTATTGGATATCACTCTCGCACTCCTCTAGTACGCATTGCCGGTACTTTAAACAGCCAGCGCTACATCTCCGAGGTGTTGGAGCCAGTTGTCCTTCCTTACCTTCAGGGCTTGCCCACAGCCATATTTCAACAGGATAATGCGCGACCACACGTGGCACGCATTGTCCAAGGGTTCTTCGTCAATCGCCAGATTGAATTGCTTTCCTGGCCAGCTCGCTCTCCGGATCTTTCGCCGATAGAAAACATGTGGTCCATGGTTGCTCAACGATTGACCCAGAATACATCCCCAGCTGCCACACCAGATCAACTTTGGCAACGTGTGGAAGCTGCTTGGTCTGCTGTACCCCAAGAACACATCCAAAGTCTCTTTGAATCAATGCCGAGGCGTGTGGCAGCGGTGATCTCCAACAATGGCGGCTACTCTGGCTACTGATTTTGGCAGGAACCACACTTCGCAGAAGTCTATAAATTTAATCATTTGATACTTGATCAACATGTTATCTACAAAATAAATTTTGTTGTGATATCTCTTGTCTTTCTTGGTGTTGCAATTTGGGTGGCCAGCAGTGTACTATAAAAACCATTAAAGCTGAAATATTTTAGCTGTAAATGAATGCATATTTTAGGTCTATGAATGGAAAACTTTTATATCTGGGTTGTAAAAACAGGTGAAGAAATATTACTGTTTGTTACTTGACTAGTCAAATGAGATAGTTAGAAATATAGAATAACGTGTACAAGTTACAAAATGTTTAATATCTATAAGTTTATTTAATTTTTATTTTTCTTTCTAGAAAAGGATGTTACCTTCCTGCCCCGCGTCTGACAGCTGCGGATACCTTGCAAGAAAAAGCTAAATCTTTTATAGGTACTCATCTTGGAAAGCATCTTGGGGATCAGAACGATTCTCAATGATTAACATCCATCGAAATATAATTCGTTTTAATATAGTTGTGCAGCTTATGGCTTCCCCCATCATTTAATAAATTGTTTTTTTTATATTGTGTCCGTTATCTTTCTTTCTACTCAAATGTATCGACTGCCTGTGTTTGTCTGAATTAAAACTTCTCCGAAAAAGGAACTGCTCATTTAAGAGCATTCATAAATCTTGCAACCTTTTGAGAAAATCGAATTTAAAGTACAAAATTCAATTTTCATCCCTCCAACTAAATATCCAAACCCTTAGAATTTTCGTTTCTTACTGATTTTTGAGTAGCAAATTACAGTGAATTTATTGAGATACATTTTTCCTAATCCTTTTCACGGCCGCAGTAGCCCGGTTGGAAGAGTAACGGACTAGTAACCGGAGGGTTGCGAGTTCGAATCCAACCCAAAACCACCGTGTACAAAGGGGGCTGATGTACGTTAAATCCGTCGTGGCCTCAAATGTTCTCACATTGGTGTGGTGTGGAAGTTTGGAGAGTGGGGTGCCAGCTCAGGTGTTGCCTCGTCATCTGACCGTGGTTCAAAGTTACGTGGTATTGTTCTAGGATCTTTCCCTTTGGGACTGATCCCGGACCGTCGCCAATAACCCGTTGTGATGCTACAGTGCGACGCTCAAATACCTACCTAATCCTTTTTAAAGTGCTTTAAAGAATAAAAACCTATAACATACTAATGCACCTTACCGTACATGGATGGAAAAATGATTTATTTTCAGGAATTGTTTTTTCTGTGTTATTTCAGACTTATATTTTTATTAGAATTGTAATTGGTAAATATAAATAATTCATTTTATGCCCGCAACACATAATTTAATGTCGGGATTTGTAATGGTTGAGAGATAGCAGATAAATCATCCATAAGGGGCCTTTAGAGGAAAATTTTTATACAAGTCCCTTTCTGGCTGAGAAGAGAGATAGAGCCCATGGGACAAAGGGTGGGGTTGACCACCTGCCAGATGGGTATAGAACAACTTGACTGAAAAACAGAAGGGGCTGCTCCCTCTTTGCAGTCGAGGCACCAGTCAGTGGCGTAGCTAAGGGTAGGCGTCAGGGGCGGCCGCTTCGAGCGCCAATGTCTAAGGGGGCGGCATTTCAAAATATTTATTTAACCCTACACGTGGTTTCGACGAGATATCTCGTCCATCGAGAACTGATCAATTTCGCTAATGACGAGATATCCCGCCATCAAGATATTGATCGGATCTTTCCCTTTGGGATTGATCCCGGACCGTCACCAATAGCCCGTTGTGTTGCTCCAGTGTGACGTTAATTGAAAATACCAAATACCATCAAGATATTGACGATTTTTTGATGATGACGAGATAAAGATCTGGTCAGTTTTATTCTAATGATGAGATACCTCGTCGAGATAACCATTAGGTGGGTTAAACGTTTTGTAGTCTCTTAAAAAATCATTTTATAATTTTAAGCACAATTTTGTCCTTGTCACAGAAGTATATTCCAATGAAGTGAATGTTTTCATGCACCCCATCTAAAGATATTGTGTTTGGAGCAGCTTGGTCCTTGCGCCATCGAAATCCAATGACGAGATGTCTCGTCCATCAAGATCTGATCAATTTTCTTCTATTGGCGAGATGCCCATCAAGATTTGATCAGTTTTCTTATGACAAGATAACTCGTCCATCAAGATACAATCAGTTTTTTCGAATAACGAGACATTTCGTCGAAATTACCACCCAGAAGGGTTAATGGTATTGAGAATTTTAATAGTCTTTTATAATTTTACAATGAATAAATAAAAATTAACCTCTTTAACTCTTTACAACTCCTGTACAGCGATAGATCCAGATGATCTTGTAATCCCTTTAGACCTGGTCAGTTTTCGTCTAATGATGAAGTATCTCGTCCCATAAAAATAGCCCATTGATTTGCTCCAGTGCGACATTAATTAACTGCTCTTACTGCCCTCGTCCCATAAAGATCTAGTCACTTTTGCAAATGATCAAGTACCTAGTAAAAACAACCATCAGGGAGGGTTAAATAGCGAATTTTGTTTAGGATAAAAGACGGCATTAGGCTTAAATGCCCCAGGTCCCCAAAACTCTAGCTGCGCCTCTGGTAGCAGGGGAGGACATATCTTTCCTCATGGCAACCACATCAGTGATGCGAAAAGGAAACACTTAACACATCTTCAATAGCTATTGTTCAGCGATTGGGCTGTTACATTTAGCCACAAACAATGCAAATATGAAACAAAAGAACAAATGGGAGAGTTTGAGGTGATCTTCAATTAATATTTGAATCCTTTCGGGATAACTTGCGATGTCCACCTGATTGTCGTCAGAGCCTCAAATAATTTTTCTACTTAGTTTGCATCTCCCGAATGAACATAAATTTTAGATTTTCCCTCGGTTACATGTACTTCTGGGGAGCAGCTCGAATACACGACACAGTTCAGACGGCAAGTGTCATAAAGTTCTGTACTACGTTCCCGTTATGTCAAGATTCCGCTTGCTGCGAAAGTTAAAGAATTAATTTTTCAGGTGTCATGGTATACAATACTTTAAAACCTCAGGAAAAATGAATGAAACCTCCCTTTTAAATTTTTGAAACATCATAAAATTCGTCGAAATGTCTAGTCTAATGTCTTTACAAGTAGTTTCAAATGCCATCTAATCCAGGAAACACTAAAAAAACGATTTTTTATTGAAACTCATCTTAAGATTTGATCATTTCTACAATTAAGTCTGATAAACTATTCCATTTAAAACTGCCTTAATCTAGTAAATTTGGTTATTTTACAACCTAACGGAGCAACTAGTCAAAATCGCAGGTGGGGTATAAAGATTTGAAATAAGGGGTTTCGTTTGTATTTAGTTTTGATTGTACTACATACACAGGGCTATGCCGAGTAGAATTTTCATTACACTTAGATGTTAATTTTTGTGGTAAAAGACCTCAGTCGGTGTAAAAATTTGAACAGGTAATGGAACTCGACTGCAAACAGAAGCGCATCCAGGATTTAGTGATTTGGGGGAGGGGCTTGATACCTAGGTATTGTAAGCTGTTTTAGGGGTTCTGTTTTAAATACTAGAAACTCGAACCGAGAAATACAAATGACAAAGTGGGGCTGTGATTTTCAAATTTCTTTGAAGCATATTACGGTTTTAAGAGTGATAAGTCAATGAAACTAAATTTCTATTGAATAGCATGCCAATCCTAGCTTGTGAGTAACCAAAGAAGCTAGACCTTTTTAGAGTGGAGCAAATGATGCTAATACGTTGTTCTCCTTTCGCGAAACAAAATTTAAGTATTTTAAAATGTAGCATTAAGGTAGGTAGTTAGAAACTCTTAAAAATAACAGACACATACAAAGGGAATTATTTTAAGGGACGAGTTTCTGCAAGATCAGAATTTTGCTTGAGTGCCAACTGGGAAACGTCCTCGCTTTAATTATACGTTGGTTGAATGGTTACGGTTTTATGGACGCAATGACCATATTTAGACAAACTTCAAGGTAGGTAGGTGTTTTAATTAAGGCCGCACTGGAGCAACGAAATTGGCTATAGGCGACGGTCCGGGATCAATTCCGAAGGGAAAGATCCGAGGACAACGCCACGTAATTTTGAACCACGGTCAGATGACGAGGTCAACACATGAGCTGGCACACCTCTCCAAACTTCCACACCACGCCAACGTAGGGACATTTGAGGCCACGACAGATTTAACGTGCACCGGCCCCCATATACACCACGCTCTTTGGCTGGACCGAGTTTTGAACTGGCAACCCTCCGGTTGCTAATCCGTTGCTCTTTCAACAGGGCTACCCGACCCCGCAAAAGCATTAAAGCACATACACAATGTGTTGTTATCCTAATTAGTAATTTAATTTAGGGCCGCGGTGGCCCGGTTGGAAGAGTAACGGACTAGCAACCGAAGGGTTGCGAGTTCGAATCCAGCCAAACACCGTCGTGTACAAAGGGGGCTGGTGCACGTTAAATCTGTCGTGGCCTCAAATGTCCTCACGTTGGCGTGGTGTGGAAGTTTGGAGAGTGGGGTGCCAGCTCAGGTGTTGCCTCGTCATCTGACCGTGGTTCAAAATTACGTGGTGTTGTCCTCGGATCTTTCCCTTTGGGATTGATCCCGGACCGTCACCAATAGCCCGTTGTGTTGCTCCAGTGTGACGTTAATTGAAATAACAATAACAATAATTAGTAATTTATTAAACTTCATTAATAGATTATTTACAACATTAATAATTGATTGCAAGTAATTATTGGTTAGACCATAAACACAATATTTAATATAATTTCAAACACATAAAAATGCTCAAGTTTAACTTCACACTTCTATAAACATGGTTGGACTCGAGACAATTCTGATGATGAATGTCATTAAAATGACTTAATTGAAAGATCGTTCCCACGGTCCTACTAGGGTTGTTTTTTAGGACGTAAGAACCCTATTTGGCAAAGCTGTGCCAAACACAAGACAACGTCAAGTAACGGACATACACATACAAGGAAAAGTTTGCTGACACAGGAGAAATAGACCCATAGGATGTGTGAACCATTAGGTTGGTAGGTATTTAATTAACGTCGCACGGGAGCAACAGAACGGGCTATTGGCGACGGTCCGAGATCAAACCCAAGGTGAACCATTAGGTATTGGTATTTTTCAATTAACGACACACTGGAGCAACACAACGGGCTATTTGTGAACCATTAGGAATCAATGTAAACAGTTGTTTTATACGAGTCCTTCACTGATTGAGTACACATAATACGACTTGCGTGCTTGATCTCAAGGATCCGTTTATAAACAGACGTGAAGTATTAGATATGTACATAAGGAAGGTTTTACTGATTCAGAAGAAAAATACGCCCATTAAGGAAATGAACATGCGCCTCTTTCAACTAGCCCTGGCGTTTTTTTCCTTGGATGCAATTCAAAACCTAAATATTAATCGCAAAAGAGTTGAGTTGATTTATTTATCAATTTCGTCATCGTTTGGTTTCGTGAATAGAATGGGGCCGCGGTAGCCCGGTTGGAAGAGTAACGGATTAGCAACCGGAAGGTTGCGAGCTCGAATCCAAAGACCGTCGAATACAAAGGGGCTGGTGCACGTTAAATTTTCCGGGGCTTCAAATGTCCTTACGTTGGCATAGGAGTTCGGAGAGTGGGGTGCCAGCTCATCTGACCGTCGTTCAAAATTACGTGGTGTTGATCCCGGACCGTCACCAATAGCCCGTTGTGTTCTACAGTGTGACGTTAATTGAAATTATCTTACCTACCTGCAGTGAATGAGCCTAAATTGATGTCATAAATTAGGGTAGGTATTTTAATTAACGTCCCACTGGAGCAACACAATGGGCTATTGGTGACGGTCCGGAATCAATCCCCGAAGGGAAAGATCCGAAGACAACACTTAATTTTGAACCATGGTCAGATGAGAACGTCACACCCGAGGTGGCACCCACTCTAAACTTCCACACCACGCCAACGTGGACATATGAGGCCACGACATATTTAACTTGCACCAGCCCCCATGTACACGGTCTTCGGTTGGATCGAGTGTCGAACTCGCAACCCTCCGGTTGCTAATCCGTTACTCTTCCACCTCGGCTACCTTCGCCGCATAAGTTAGGGACGCCATCAGTTTAGATTTCTCAAACGCCTGACAATTCTGTTTTGTTTCATTGCCTGCAACCAAGGTTGTTGAAATGCCAGGTTGGTTGCTTGGGTTATGGCTCAAGAACCATATTTAGCCCCGCTGCCCAATATAAGACACGTCAAGTAAGAACACAAGGAAAATTTTACTGGCACAGAAGAGTTGTTTGGGTTAGGTTTTTGGCGAGACCATATTCGGCCAAGCTCCGTAAAACGTTATGCAGACATACGCACAAGTCTTATCGACACAGGAAATACACCCAGGGAGGAATCGAACCACTCCGCATACTACTCGCAGGTTGCTAGAAAAGAGGAAATATAAAAGTTGAGTGAGCAATGGTAACCTTCGATGTGCCCAAGATCAAGCGACTAAAGCTAGTAATAGTTACCGACTTTCATCTGACGAGTGGAAAAGAACATTTAACATCTGATTGATTCACAGGACGAAGACGCCCATTCATTGATACATCGTGATTGGTCCTCGCGACATAGCAGTAGACAGGTGATTTCACCATCTTTGTCGCCATTAGATACCATCGCCGCTCTCTCTATAGATATCTACTTCAAACATCCACTAGTTTACAGATCGCCGATGTAGCATCTTATCGCCAAACGAGGTGATAAGACGCCAAATCGGCCAACCATTTTTCAGTCACGTGACTACTAGTCGACCTGTTGGTCACTTTTTGAAGCTAGTCTGAATAGCAATGCCGTCTATTTCACGTCTATGGTTGCTAGCGCAGTGGGAAAACCCAGAGTAACAGGATAGAAACACATAAGAGAAACCAGGGAGGAATCGAACCCAAAGTTTGAGGGTGTTACACTCGTCTTTAAGAACTGAAATTAGACTTTTCATGAGGCTTTTCTATCAAGTTATTCCGTCTCCAATTGACCACATGTTCGCGAAACGCTAGATCAAATTACACCACCAGAGTAAAAGGTATCTGCAGCAGGCTTTCCACACGATTTCGTTACGAAACATTTTCATTCACTCATCTATTAGGGCCCAGTTGGAAGGTATTTAATTAACGTCGCACTGGTTCAACACAACGGGCAACGCGACGGTCCGGGATCACCCCAAAGGGTGATACCAATCCAGATTTAAAGTGCACCAGGTTCAGTTGGAAGACCAACGGATTAGCAACGGAGGGTTGCGAGTTCAAAACTAGATCCAACCAGACTCGTGTATACGGAGGCCGGTGCACGTTAAATCTCTCGAGGCTTCAAATGTCCTCACGTTGGCCTGTGGAAGTTTAGAAAGTGGGGTGCCAGCTCAGGTGTTACCTCGTCAACTGACCGTGGTCCTCGATCTTTCACTTCGGGATAGATCCCAGACCGTCACCAATAGCCCGTTGTGCCGTGCTCCAGTGCAACGTTAATTAAAAAACCTACCTTAGTCATATCGAGTCAATTCTCTCAAAAAAATTGAGTTTACACCTGGTTTTCAACTGACCATTAGGGATGTTTAATGTGCAATTTAGACATACATTTTTCCCAAATGCGTTTGAAATTCAAGGAAGAAATAAACATCTATATGTGAGGCAAGAGAAACGAAAGCCTTTTCCCCATTCTTATTAGAACCCTCAATCCTATTCGCATTCCGAGAGCGATCTAATTGGTTGGAGTTCCCTGTGTTCTGATTGGTTGGAATTCCGTGCGTTTTGGTCACGATTGAAACGCACAAAGCAGAGCGGGAAAATAATTATTCTAACTTAAGAACATCGGAATTTTGGCATGAAGTAGGCTGTTGGTTATCAATCTTGTACATATTCCATCTAATATATTTCATCTCATCGTTAATAGTTTTTTGAAATGAGAATACTCGATTTAACTAAATTATACGACTGCATTGGTCACGTCTTACTTCAAAACCAAATCCATTAGGATCACTGATTTTGAAAAGCTCGGCTTAGCTTAAATGTTTTTACCCTTTTTAAAAAGTCACTTTTTAACATTAATGCTGTGCAATTTACCGTAATATAAAGAGCACCATTTCCTTGAAATTGATTGATTTGCTTATATAGTGCAAGGTCCAGAACATGGACAAACAGCGCCAGACACAAGACAGTATCAAGTTAATGAAAATAATGAAACAAAGACGTGACTTAAAATACCGAAACTCAATAAATTTCTTTTAACGTCGCACTGAGAGCAACAGAACAGGCTATTGGCGATGGTCCGGGATCAAACCCGAAGGGAAAGATCCGAGGACACGTAATTTTGAACTAGTCAGATGACGACAATACCCGAGCTGGCACTCCACTCCAAACTTGCACACCCCGCCAACATGAGGACATTGAGGCCCCGACAGATTTAACGTTCACCAACCCACTTTGCACACGACGGTCTATGGTTGGATTCGAACTCGCAACCCCGGTTGCTAATCCGTTACTCTTCCAACCGGGCTACCGAGGCACCTATTGAGTTTTGAAGACGTTATTCTGAATAAAAATTGCAGACATCGATATTGATACTGTTGTCTATTGCGTTGTAAATTAACGGCGTTTCATCCTACAGGACCCAATAATATCCAACATATTTAGGTTTTGCTGCTGGTTCGGGTCCAAAAATTCTTCTTATAAATTATTTCAAACGAATTTCGCAAATTTTCAGTTCATTTTTGTGCAAAAATCATTCAGGAAGCAACTTGAGAAGAGTCAGATGAAACTTTATTTATAACTGTGATAAACAATAAATAAACACAACAGGTTCAGACAAATACTAATCAATCCTTGGAAAATTTTTAAGTGCGGGTGGTAAAATTTCATCTCAGATGATTTCATCTTTTGGCAATGATTGGTAGACAAATCATTGCTAATGATTTTGAAATAAGCTTAAGTGACCATTGAATTCCAGTTTTTACCACCGGAACTCGCTTGTATACATTCATCAGGATAATTCCAACAGCAGTTAAATTCAATACGTTGTGAAAACGTTGAAGTCTGAAAAACACAAAATTAACACAAAATAACAAAGTGAGGCTAAATCTCAAATTTTACATACATCCAAGTCATACCTCCAATTGTCCATTTCAGCCATCCAATCCTACCTATTCACGATTTGTAAAGTATTAACATTTTCGTAATATCTGCTAAACTATCATTTCATTCGAGGTAGTTTGATTGGTTTTGGGGATTTTTATGGTTGATTGAGTTCATATGGAGCAAGGGGGCTTATGGAGCAAGGGGGCTTATGGAGCAAGGGGGCTTATGGCCATGCTGCGCCAGACAAAAGATACACACTCAATGAAAATTTTACTGACACAGAAGGGAGGAACGCACCCAGGAGGAATCGAAACTGCGCCGTCTAATTCGCAGGTTGCTAACGCAGTGGGCATACCCACCGACGCTGCACACGTATATTTTGCCGTTTTAATTACACGTATATTTTATTGTGTGTGACGGGTCATTTGACCGGTTTAATATTGTGATTTTACAGCATTGTCAACTCAAACAATTCCATATAACATTGCTGTACAAAATTATAAGCACTCGCACCACTGTAAAGAGTTCTATGGTTCATTGCATACTAACGACAATAGAACATCTCACAAGTTCGACCTTTTTCTCTTGTGAATTTAAGTAACGTATCAGATCAAATCGAGATTGGAGTCAAAATATCTTGCATAATTCGTATGTGCATTATGCTAAAACAGTGGTGCTGACTTATCTTGCATATTAATGAATTTAATACAATTGTAAACAATAGCAAATTATTGAAAGATAATTGTTTATTTCAAGCACCAATTCCTCTGCAATTTGCATCCAAATGGTTCATTTAACATGTTTTGGTAAAAATAGGCATTTACAAAAGGTTGGTAAATTTAATGTTAATTGTATCCATACTTGCAAGTTTTCAAAAATTTTAAATCTTTTTATTATAAATTGTAGCTTTGGTTTTTGGTTTTATAGCGCAAGGTCCGTTAGCTGTAGCTTTGGAAATTTATTCATGTGCAAGTTATTCTTTCGAACGTCACACGATTTTCGAAAAGTGTACCAATTCTTTTTTACTCTACACACTTAATAACGAATTAGTCGCATCTAGTAGTCGCAAGTTTTGTATATTGGTCGAAAAACCTCACTGGTTAGAAGCTAGGAAGTGCAGTTTGCATGGTGCAGATAAATGTGCATGACCCTCAGAGGGTTAAGAATTGAGTTATTTGGAATACATATTTGTAATTAAAAAGGGGTTCGTCAACGAATCATTTCATTTCGTACGTGAATCTTCTTGCAACGTATCCTCAACCCTCCTGGTGATTGCCTCGATAATATATCTGGTCGTTGGCAAAATTGGTCCGATCTCGATGGACGAGATATCTGGTTGTTGGTAAAATTGGTCAGATTTTGATGGTAGGTAGGTATTTTAATTAACGTCGCAGTGGAACACAGCGGGCTATTGGCGGCGGTCAGGGATGAAACCCGAAGCAGATCTTAATGGAAGAGATATTTCAAAACCACTTGGAGGGTTTACCATTGACTTTCTAATGGAGAAAGTCGGTGGATTGGTTGGTTTTTCATACGGTTTTTTCATAAAGGTTTTTTGCGATACGTCGTTGGACTCTTCTCAGAATTGACGGATCAGCATTTCGTGACTTGTCCAATTTGAAAACTAATGCCGAAAGCTAACCAAATCTACAAACGGTCAGAACTTCATTTTATCTATTGCTTTGTTTACAGTAAAAACATTGAAGTTTCAAAAAGTGGCCCTTACCTAATAACTTTCGCACGGGCTGCAGGAAGACTTTCTTCACTTTCTCTCAGGTAAAATCTTCTCACTCCGTGAATATAGTCCTCCAAGTACTCAAGCCAGATCAGATAATTTAGGTCAATGGGAAAAACCTGAACAAAATTGAGTATGTATGTTACAGGGAAAATGTGAATTTTCTTCAATTGACTATTTTAATCAAAGGTCACTAAGAAATATACATATACTGCATAAAATAAAGCGTACATTAATTTTAAGTATCTCCTGAAATCATTAGCCTAATTTATTTAAAAAGCTAAAAATCTGTTTACATTGCCAAAACACGTAGACTATTTTCAGATTTCTTTATTTTCAGTAAACCATTCCGTACAAGTGAGTCATACTATATAAGCAGTGTTGATGTTTGTCCTACAAATGTACACCGTTTGACCAATCAAAACCAAATTAGGTATACTTATTCTTTAGAATCATGCGGGTAACGTAGGCTACATATTATATTAATTCCCGTTCTATTTGGCTTCGGTCTACAGATGTTAAAACAATTCGAAATTCCTATATATAGGAATAAGGCTATTTTTACGATCACTGTATGACCAATTCACACCAAATTTGGAACATTCATTCTTTAGAATCCTGCGAGAAACAAGCTATATATTACCCAGTTCGATTTTTCCTGGGTTTCCAGAAGGGTTAAAAACAATTCGGAATTTCTATAGGAATAATATTGAGTATTTTTGCGATTACTGTATGACTAATTCACACAAAATTTGGTCGGATGATTTGAGCTTTATGGTGCAAGATCCGTAATGGATAAGCCGCGCCAAGCCAAACACAAGACTATAAAACACCAAGTTTGGAACATTCATTCTTTAGAATTCTGCCAGAAACATAGGTTATATATTACCGTTTGATTTGTCCTTGATCTGTAGAGGGTGCTAAAAATAATTTGAATTACCCATAGGAATAACATTGAGTAATTACTATGAATTACAAACAATTCAACCCGAGCAACACAGGTAATTCAGCTAGTTTTATATATACTCTAAGAAAAAAAGTTGTACCTGGAAGGAGTAGACCGGCATAAATGAAATTTGGAGGAGTGGTACATCTGCGTTGGAGATGCAAATGATCACATTTTTAGAATCGTTGGAGCATGCGACACGCGCAGGGCAGCTCTCAAACATAATAGGACATCCATAGAGGCATTGAATACACTGGCGTGAAAAACTTAAGCAACGACGTAATTTTTAAGCACAGCCATGAAATTGTAGAAAAGGGCTTGTTACAATCGGTACAATGAATACCCAATTCAGTAGAAAGGTTATTCATATGCAAATATCAGGAACAGGACGTTACAGGTGACGTGAGGGCACTCAAAACGCGTGCAGTCAGCGCGCGCAGTGCAAGACTACAATAAAAAGCAGGACGAAAGGCGCTATTAAAGGCATTCGCTGCAAGTTCAAGTGATTTCGTACGTGCAATATGGCTAGAAGAAACCATCTGGACGACTTTACACGTGGTAGAATGATCGGCAAGCTTGAGGAGCGTAGTGTGATGAGTGTAGCCCAAGAGTTAGGAATCAACAAGTGTCGTTTCACGATCTTGGAAAGCCTTCCAAACCACAGGTACAGCTGTAAGAAAGGTTGGTGGTGGTCGGCCAAGAAAAACAACGCCAATGGATGACCGATATATCGTCCTGAGGCGAAAAGAGATCGATACCAGTCAGTGGGCAACCTGGCTTAGCAGCTGCGTACGGCAACGGGACGACAAGTGTCGCGGTTTACTGTGGCCAGACGTCTTCATAAAGGTGGCCTATTCGCCCGCCGTCCTAAACGCTGCATCCCATTGACAGCTCTCCATCGGCGTCGTCGTTTGGATTGGTGTAAGGAACACAAAGACTGGACATCTCATCAATGGAGTCACGTCCTCTTAACAGATGATAGTCGTTTCAGTGTCACAAGCGATTCTCAGCGCCAGTTGATATGGAGAGGTAGGGACACGGTTTTATCCCACTAACATCAGGGAAAGAGACCGTTACGGTGGTCCTGGCGTGCTCGTCTGGGGAGGCATCATGATGAACGGGCGGAACTGAGCTCCAAATTTTCGACAGAGGTACTGTTACTGGAGATAGCTATTGTCAGCAAGTGATCCTCCCCACGTACGTCTGTTTCGAGGTGCCATTGGTGCAGACTTCGTTTTTATGGACGATAACGCCAGGCCACATCGGACTCTTGCTGTTGAGGAGCTACTAGAGTGAAGATATCACTAGAATGGATTGGCCAGCGTACTCCCGATTTAAATCCCATAGAACATGTGTGGGATGCTTTGGGGAGAAGCCTTTCGGCACGATTATATCCGCCAGGAGAACACCCAACAACTGAAACAGGTGCTCATTGAGGAATGGGCCCTCTTACCTCAACTGTTGGATAATCTGGTGTAGAGTATGGAGAGACGGTGCCAAGCAACCATTACAGTTAATGGAGGTCATATCCCTTACTAAGGGGCATCTGTTTGTTGTAGAGTTTGAGAGGCCGAGTAATTGGCCTTCGAGAAGGTTGATGGTCTAATCGATGGATTGCGCAACATATTGGTTGTAGTGATGTTACTGTTGCACGCTGTTTGCAGCGGTGGATGCAACAAGGCACGTGCCAGCGTCAACCAGGCTCAGGAAGGCCTAGAGAAATCGGACCGAGAGAGGATCGACGTGTTGTAAGACATGCGCGTACTGATCCAACAGCCACTGTTGCAGACATCCAACGGGAACCACTCTCGATCATCCAATAAGTGATCGCACCATTTATCGACGGCTTCACGACGTGGGACTAAACTCACGTAGACCGTTACGACGACTGCCTTTAACAGCATTGCATCGCCGTCAAAGACTGGAATGGTGTGCCAGACGGACATGGAAGCATCGAGTGGTCTTCACTGACGAATCCCGCTTGTCTGGGTTGAGACGACAATCGAATCCGTGTGGAGGCAACAAGTGTGATCAGCGCCAAGATTCACGATTTGTTGTGCAGCGTCACATGTCCAGAATACCTGGTGTCATGGTGTGGGGTGCAATTGCGTATGATGCCAAATCACCTTTGGTATTCGTTACGGGCTCTTTGCAGGTCAGCGTTACGTACAAGAAATTCTATAGCCAGTTACGGTCCCATTCCTGAACTCCCAGGTTCACCCGCTTTTTCAACAAAACAAGACAATATTCGACCACATATTGCTGCCGTCTCTAGAGCTTGTCTACGACACAAACATATGTTACCATGGCCGGCATACTTACCGGACCTGTCCCCGATCGAGAATGTATGGGATGCCATTGGACGAGATGTCACCACTCCACCCGTACCGCGTAATCTGCTGGAACTACGTGACAGGCTTCAAGCAGCATGGCATGGACTGTCGTAGGACTTCATAAAGAACCTGACTCACTACCAAGGCGCTTGGCATGTTGCATTAGGAATAATGGCGGTCATACGCCATACTGAATACCACTTTTTTGAATTTTTCCCTCAATAAAGTTTGCATATTTCAATCTCAAATTTTAATCATTTACTCCTTCATAAGCACTTTACCAACCTTGTAGATTTCATTGCATTCTGACAATTCCTTCTAGGTGCAACTTTTTTTGTCTTAGAATGCATGTTACCGTTAAAACTCGAAAGTCGCTAATGTGCACATTACCTTGGTAATCTGCAGATTAGCTGATTTGTTCCGT
The DNA here is from genome assembly GCA_933210815.1 of Meta bourneti. NCBI lineage: Eukaryota > Metazoa > Arthropoda > Arachnida > Araneae > Tetragnathidae > Meta > Meta bourneti. The sequence goes on from OW119934.1 coordinate 34,240,308, forward strand.
TAAAGTGCGGAATCTACAAAATAAGAGTTTTCTGCACTTTACCTAGGTAATGTGCACATTAACGGCTTTCTAATCGTTAAAGTGCAAAAGTTTGTTTCCATCAACTATTCCGTTGATAGATTCTATCAACTTGATTCTTTAAATATCGAAAAATAAATAAACATTATGTTTCAACAATTGTTAATATATTTTATTTACATCTGCTGAAATTACTTATAACTTTAGTGGATAAAAGTATAGCGTGTTTTTCAATTAGTACCTAGTATTACTGAGTTGTTTGAGTATTAATTTAAGCGTAGAAAAACGTTGCTGTTCGAGCCAAGATCTTATTTTCACTTTAACGGGTGCCTAGTAGGTAATGTGTAGATTATCTAGGTGATCTTCAGATTACCTAGGTAATTAGAGAAATGAAACAATTTTCCGCGCTTTAACGGTTCGGCGTAGTTAATCTGCACATTACCTAGGTAATCTGCAGATTAAATGATTTCCGTACTTTAGCGTTAACATATATAGCCCGAGTTAATAAACCCATAAAATAGAATTCTCTCATAATTTACACTGAAAACGTAATGTGTATCGCTTCCAACTTGTTACTAAACCTTGGTTAACAAGTCTATGAAAAGACGAGATTTAAAAATTCCAAGCATTTTTAAAAATCTTCAAGATTTATAAAATTTGTTTAGCATTTTGCAAATACATTAATGAAAAGTACCAAGCATAGTTCAAGAATTCATAAACAAAGTTTATTCATTGTTTGACTCGATAAATTTTTATCTTAATCACTTACGTTGCGGTCTTCATAACTCATATTTTCTACCATACTCTTCATGTTATCGGAAGTGAAGTGATACGAATGAGTTGTATAATGCTGTAAACAATCCATGACTCTGTGTATTCGTCGATAACTCCGAACGAAACTAAGAAGTACGCCAAAGATTATTTTAGCTTGGGGATATGAAAGCACGATTATACATTACACAATGCACATAAGAATACTTGTTATTTAAATGAGGGATACGGAAAATATTTAGGTATAATACTTTCAACTAACACATGAATGAGTTCTAATCATCGAGCAAATTACCTAGCACGCTAAGCAAAACTTAACTAATGCCAACTGTTAAAGTTGCGAAACGCCACGATTAAGATATTTCGCTAAACAAAATACGTTTAAATCCAGCTCCGTTAATGTACCAGCCCCTTGTACACGATCTTAGGCTGGATTCGAAATAGCAACCCTCCGGTTGGTAATCCGTTGCTCTGCCAACTGGGCTACCAGCGGCCATTTCAATTTTAAGCATTTCATTGCTTACAAATGGATTTATTTTAATAAAAAGTTTAACTTACCGCATTTTCCGGTAGTATGGAAACATAGCGACATCCAGAATAACAGCCGGTAGGTAGTGAACAAGGTATTTACATATTGTATGTAAAGAATGTGAGGAAGTAACGACCCCTCTACCTGGTACTCGGTAAAAATGTTGACTTGGGTAATATGAAAGAAGTGGAATACATATCTGTATAATGTCCGACCAGGAGATAACATTACTTGGTGGACTGACGCAATTGATGACAGGAATTCCTGAAGGCTGCGCACGGGAGAGGACGGTTGCTCCGGTTTGTCTAAGGAAAAATATTTGAAATGAGCAGATTTAAGTTTTTTGTACCTAAAATTCAATATTTATACACCTAATTGCACCATTTAAGTTATATTCTCAGTTCTGAAGCGAAATAGCCAATAGCTAATCATTCGCCTTTCCAATGATACAATTTCCTATTGAGTCGAGCATCATTTACACTTCTATATTAATATGGGATTGGATGTTAGGGTTTTATGGCGCAAGGTCCAAACACAAAACAGAATATGACCCCCAATAAAAGTATAATATATATATTTTAAAATTAATACTCCAAGATAAAAATAAAAGGCGATTTAAAACATGTAAAATGTATAGATGAGAATAAAAACATTCAAATAGTCAGATGATAAAACAAGATCATCGTCTGCAGCATAACTAATGAAACTGAAGAACTTAATCTATATGTATAAGATTTTGAGTGAAATTTAAAAGATGGAAAAAAATTAGATGAGGATTAAAAACCAACTGAACTTAAAAAACACGAAACTGTTTGAATGGGGATTTTCTCCGATCAAATTTCGCAGATTTAAAATTGCGCTTTAAAAAATTTGACACGTTGATGATTAAAAACAGGACAGCCAATTAAAATGTGATGAGCAGAGCATGAGTTGCAAATGCGTGCGCTCTGAAATGGCGAGAGCCTGAGTTGTCTCTAAGATGTAAGTGAGACGTGAATTTACCATCTTTTCAAAAGCTTACACATGCAGCTGGTGAGTGCGATTGGCCTATAGTTATATGGATTAGTTGGATCTTTCCAGGTTTTTGAAAAGGTATAACAATGGCCTGTCTCCAAGCCAAAGAGAAGGCATGTTCCTCCCATATGCGATTATAGATGCAATGTTATAAAGGGAGTGACGGGAGAGATGTATCATTAGATACGAAATGCCATCAGGACCAGGTGCAGTCATTCTGGTCCTTTTAAGGTATCGTGTCAACTCCTTTTCTGTGAATCGACAGTTATAAGAGAGCTTGGATCGAGAATGGAAATTAATACGATAGGATTCAGCAAGATGTTTAGTGCGTTGGAATGCCTCTAGATAGGTGTTAGAAGAGGAAGCTACAAAGAAAGTGCGTGCAATGGCATTTGCTATCTCGACAGCCTCCGAGACATGTTGACCATTCTCTTCAACGAACGAAATCGAATGTTCGGAATATAATCCCATCGTTTTCCGAACTGTCCCATAACTGTTTTGAGGGAGTTGCAGATGTTATGCCAGAAACATTTTTGCCACGATTCCTTTTGGCTTTGGCGTCGCACTCTTCGAGCATTGGCTTTTGCTCGTTTGAAGGTTATAAGATTTCGATCTGTGGGGTATCGGTGGAAAATACCCCACGCCTTCTGTTCGATCTTAATCGCTGCAGTGCATTCTGAAGTCCACCAAGGTTTGTAGTGTTTGTGAAAAGATGGAGATTTCTTAGGTATTGCCGTATCAGCAACTTTAATCATGACATCAGTGATTGTTCGACCTGATTCATTTATATTACTCTCTACCGTGTGCTCTGAAAGGGTGGCCAGAGATGTAAAATATAATCAGTCGGCTGCCGCATAAATGTAGCGGGATGGTAGATAAGCAGGATCATTGCCACCAATATGGGTGACGAATATCGGGAAATGATCACTGCTGCGCAGGTCACTACCGACAAAAAAGAGATAGGGTAGTATAGATGGGGAGCAAATTGCAAGGTCTATAGCATGAAATCTGCGTGATGGTTCGTGGAAGTAGGTAAACTCGCCGTTATTGAGCAGACAGACAGCAATCAGCTGTTTGATCTGTTGCCCGCGGGAATTGGTATGCCTACTTCCCAAAACACACTATGACCATTAAAGTCACCGAGTATGATGAATGCAGTTGATTCACTAAGTTCTCAAGGCTGTTGCTGGATAGGAGCAGTTGGTGGTAAATACAGATAGTAGGCATTTTTGCAGGGAATGCGTGAAAGACAAGCTTAATTAGCATTATCCAATCAAAAGTGATCAAACGGTTTCTGATATACAAATCAAGGCGTTATGTCATCCGACGGTGAATCAAGCGCTTTGCGCAAAGTGAATATCTGAGGAAATTTCTGAAATACAGCGTCGGTTTGTTATGGCTCCGAAGTATCATTTGGAAGAATGTGAAGTGGCGAATTATCGGCCGTTAAGAAGCAGTGCTGACAATCATGGAAGCAGCGAGATGTGTGAATATTTCAAGAGTCTCTACGCTATGGAAACAATTTCAGAACTCTAGAACTGTTGTAAAGAGGCCTGGACAAGGTCGTAAACGAATAACAACTGCTTCTCAAGATCGATATCTGGCAATAACTGCCCGTCGTAACAGGAAGTCTACTGCTCGGCAATTAAGTTCAGAGGTTACAGCCGCCACTGGAACTGTTGTATCGCGGCAAATTGTATGCAGAAGGCTTAATGAAAAAGGCCTTTATGCCAGAAAGCCAAGGGTATGCGTTTCACTGTCTTCACAACAAAAGAGGAATAGCTTTAATTGCTGCAAAGAACACCAATGGACCCATGTTCTCTTTACTGATGAGTCGAGGTTTAGTTTAACATCTGATTCTAAACGTTTACATCTGGAAGGAGTCAGGAATGCAAAATCGTCCTTCGAACATTATGGAACGTGACCGTTTCGGTAGTGCAGGTGTGGTATGGGGAGGAATAATGATCGATGGGCGTACGCCCCTACACGTTTTCAACAGCGGATCTGTGACCGGCCAGGTATTGGGATGAGGTCTTAGAAGCTTATGTAAGACTTTTCAGAGGTGCATATGGATCTGACTTTTTATTTATGGGCGATAATGCTCGTCCACATCGAGCAAACCTCGTTGACGAATTCCTTAAAAGTAAGGCCATTGAGCGAATACCGTGGCCAACAAAATCTCCTGATCTGAACCTGATAAAGAACTTATGGGACTACCTTGGAAAAGCAGTTGCACGGAGACATCCTCCTAGATATAAATGCTCTGAAGACCGCATTGCTGGAGGAGTGGAACTTAATTCACCAAACTGTGGTTAACTACATTAGTGCCAGCATTAAAACACGTTGTAATATGTGTGTACATGTCAGGAGAGATCACATTCCATATTAAATTCATAAGCCTTAATTTTTTTCTGAGTTATTCTTTTTTCTGAACTCTCCTTGTCACATATTGCCATTTTCATTGCTTCATGCTAGTTTTATATCATGCAGTGCTTTTAAATTTTTTCCTTTGTATTTATGTGTTATGTATTTCAAATTCATAGTTATAGTTCAGTTTCTGAGAAATCCGTGATTTTATGCATGTAAAGATAATTTTGGACATGAGTGTAATAGTCACTGCCTGTAAAGGCGTGCTTAGTGACACAGTAAGGGAGGGGTATGCATGGGAAGTGAAGAGCGCAACACCTCCCGATACTCGTCCGTCATTACTGATATTATCACATTGAATACACAAGTATAACGACTTATCTTCGCCTGGTCAGTCGACTTCAGGTATGTCTCTTGAAGTGCGACACAGCGGGTTGGTACTCTGCAATCAGGGTTTTTGTCATCCAACTTGTTTCGGTAGCCACGACAGTTCCAAGAAATAAAAGTTATTATTTAGAAGAATGTGGAGGAGCAACTTTAGACCGCTCTCGGGGGTTTGGGATCGACTTCTATGTCGTCCTCTGAAAGTCCCTAGGGGTGTACGTTAAGTTTCGGTTTCTCAGCAATCTGCCAAGGAATTTTACGTTCTTTTGAGTGAGGAGCTTTCGTCTCTTGTTGGAATTCCAACTTTAGTTGCTTTTGCTTTTAAATGTAGGACGTGAGGATAGTTTTGGAATATTGGAGGTACGGGCCTCGAGACATTCAAAAGAGTTAGAAGTGGATGCGGTAGTATCTTTCCTCAGAAAAATTACTAAAGTAGGTTTAGGTAGTGGTGGTAACGAAAAATCCGGAATCGGAATATTAATTCAGAAAGGGATCTGTTTGGGTGGATATAGTTCGTACATTTTAGAAGCAGCTGCTACGTATGAAACACCAACTTTTGGAGTTCGGGATTAAACCAGCTTGCGGGCTTCTGGGTAAGACAATTTCTTATTGATTTTAACAGACTATTTCCTTTTCCACTATCCATTTGGGACAAGATCTAGAGCATGCAGGGTGCTCTCCTTTGCAATTAACGCAGCAGTTTGAGGCAATACAGCTATCAGTCGTGGCCGACTTGACGGCAATTAGCGCAAGTTTCGGTTCCACGACAGGAGGCTTTCCCATGTCCAAACTATTGGCACTTTAAGCACCTTAATCAGGTTTGGAACATAGGGGCGAACTTGACAGCTCAAGTACGCTACTTTTAGACGAGGTGGAGTATTGAAGGTCAAGACAAGATGTTTGGTGGGTTGGTTGATTTGGGTTTAATGGCGCAAGGTCCAAAAGTGGACAAGCGATGTTTGGTGGGAATGACCTTCCCCTCTCGACGTAGTTATTCTATATACTTCGCAAACGTTTTGTTCTTAGATTTTCGAGAATCTCTTCCTCCGACGTATATAAGTCGGGTTCAGACATTACTCCTCGTGAGTGGTTTGATGTTCGGTTATAGAAACTGCAAAGGCTCCCAAAGTAGTAGACTTGGAAAGGATGACAGCCTGTTTTGAAGTTGAAACTTCGATCAAAAGGTCTCCTGAACGAAGGTTTTGTAGTAATTTTTATTTCATCGAGAACAGAGTGTAGAGTTTGTTAATCAGGAATGGAGATACTTTTTGAAATGAGATATTTCCGGATGCACCAAGAAATTTAATTATGAAAAAGCGTGCATTTGAATTCAGAGTTTCGAAACTTTGTTGTGCTCCCCACTAGGGGAGAAAAATTAATTTCCATAAGGAAGGAAAAGAAAATTCGGTCACCGACCCAGTGTAGGACTGGGATGCAGACATCTGCACAGGCACTTGTCGGTAACTACGCGAACGGCTCACTCCTAAAACAGCCTCCACCCTTTACGAGATGTCCAGTAAGTGGCCGATGGCTTAGCCCTAGCCGACGACAAAGTCCAATCGACCAGCCGATTGATACACACGGGACCAATGTACACCTCCCGTTTACCTGAAGCTGGAGCCAAAGCAGTGTGCTGGGTTAGTATATCGCCCGTCAACTGTCAGGATCCCCTTTTCCAGGGACATGAGACCACGCACAGTAAACACGTGGGTGATATAATCCCCAAGAGGAGCTGAAGGCAATACTGGCGAAAAGCTCCTCAAGGGGAGCCCTCACCTCCGAAGAGGCAACCACAACGATGGAGGAAGAAAATAGTCAAAAAGCAGAAGGGAGGGAAGATCACTCAGGTACCCCGGAGTTGTGAAGCCCGTACAAACCTAAAGGTATGCCCTTGAGGGTCGTCTGACAAAGTCATATTTGATTAAAAGCTTTAGTTTCATTCCTAAACTTTAAAATAAGCTCTTATTCATAGGTTGTTTGGGTTTTGTGGTAGTCGGACTTGAGCTTGGACATACGTGGCCAAGCTGCATCAAACACAAGAGAGATAATGTTAAACAGAGGACAAAAATACAATGAAATTTTTACTGACAAAGAGAAACACCCAGGGTTGATTTGGGGTTTTATGGCGCAAGGGCCATATTTGGCCATGCTGCGCCAGACACAAGACATACAACCTCAAGTAATACACACACGATGAAAGTTTTACTGACACAGAAGAGAGAAATACACGTGACGGGAATCGAACCTGCGCCGCGTATAACTCACAGGTTGCTAGTGCAGTGGACAAAACCACTGAGCTACGTGGGCCCTCTATTCATAGGAACTGGTCTCTTGCGACCATTTTCCAATTTATAGCCCATATGGTAGTCTGAACCCCTCTTATTCGAGTATATATACACTAAGATATTTAAACTCATTTGCCAACTAAATAACTCGAAAGCAATCAGGAACTTTTAAAACGAATTCCTATTTTTTCGGATGTTAGAATACTTTTTGCGTGCTCTAAAAATACTTCGCTTGTACTTCAAACAAATTCTGTGAACTTTCAAACATTTCATCGTGTCATGGTTTTTTCAGACATTAAGCCTACTTGCTTTCAGAAACCACTGCTGAACGAATACTTTTTTGTACTCGCTGTAGGTTAGCTTAGAAATCGAATACACCTCACTTGAAGATAAAAGTTTCCATATTTGAATAGTCCAAGATCAAAGGGATTGAAAATACATTTGCGTTAGTACGTCGCATTCCATTTATTCTTGAAAACCATCAATCTCTTGATGGTTGGTTGTTTTGGGTTTCATGGCGCAAGGTCCAGAAATGGATAAGCTGCGCCAAATGTGTAGGATAAAAATAGATTTCAAGATATAATTATCACCAGACCAACATTAAAAGCATGATGAATAAGTAATAATTTGTATTAAATATGTATTAAATGAAATGATAGTTTAAAAACACGTTGTCCAACAACACGATGTACAATATATAAATGATGCAGTGAATGTTTACATGATGTATTTTATGTTGTAAGTAATATGATAAAGTAAAATCTATATATAGTTTAAAAGATCAATAGCATGTAAAAATTTTAAAATGTTTGAATGGGGTTCCCCTATCAAGTCCCGCCAACGTTAAATTAGTACTAAAAACGGTTCCACGATGATTAAAAACAGGACATTCTATTAAAATATGATGGATGGTATAAGGAATCACACGAGCCACAGGTGCATTATCTCCTAACAAAAGTTTGCGTGAAACATGTAATTTCAACAAAATTTCGCATGGGATACGTCTATTCGACGGGATGGTTGAGAAGGTCGAAGGGAAATAATGGGCTGGATTCCGTGCAGTTTATTTTCAGAATTCCAGTCATGCTGCCATTCATTCCATACGATGTCTAGGATAACTCGTCGGGGATCATCCTTGGATTGGATTTTGGGGTTTTATGGCGCAAGGTCCAAAAGCAGACATGCTGCGCCAGATCATCCTTGAATTTCTTGAAATGGCTACGAAAGACAAAATATGTTTAGTTTAAAATGCAACATAAACTAAATACCTTTCTTCAGCTATTAAATGAGCAGCTGTTATTAATGTATTAGCCACAATATCAACGGGAACCCAATCGGCAGTTACATCCTCTTCCACCAGTAGGGTTTTGATAATACCTTTGCTACTCTAAAGAAATGGAATTCAAGATTAGATGGCATTTACAGAATTACAAGTTATATAAAGTGAGTTTTCTATAATGAATCGAATATATAAGCATTGGGAATTTCTTTGGCCTATTTCATTACTTCATTTAAAATTTTTACTTTTGACTAGTGCATCTACTAGTGTCCGTACACGGAAGTTGGTTTGGGTTTTATGACGCAAGAACCAGAAAAGGATAAGCTGCGCCAAACGCAAGATAGAATGCTACCCAATAAAAAAGTTAATATACTATTTATAGTAGTCAGACCAATAAGTAAAAGTAGATATGAAATATTAACCGAGATTAAAATACAATGAAAGCAACTAAGAGTAAAGTACAATGAAAACAAAAGATTAAAATATAAATTTAAAAAAGATAAAATTGAATTTTATATCGATAGTAATATTGACAAATGATGAAAAGTAGTGTACTATATAAAAGGTAGACAAAAACATTTATATGAAGTTTAAAAATCCAATGAGGTAAATATTTAAATAGATTTGGGTGGGGAATTTCTCCCACCAAATTTTGCAAGTTTAAAATTGGATTGTTAAATAAATTTCGACGATGATGATTAAAAACTGGAAAATTGATTAAAATATGATGAACGGTAAAAGGGACCACACGCGTTGCACAGGATAAGGAAGATGGATGTTGGGGTTTTATGCGCAAGGTCCAAAAGCGGACAAGCTGCGCCATGCGTACACGGGAGTTCGAGTCCAAGCAAGCAAACGAAAGTTCTCGTACGTAAGCTCTTCAGATTTTAAAAAACAACGGAACTAAAATATTTAAGCTGCAGAAAGTTAGAAAGTCGGAAAGTTAGAAAGTCGGAAAGTTAGAAAGTCGGAAAGTTAGAAAGTCGGAAAGTTAGAAAGTCGGAAAGTTAGAAAGTCGGAAAGTTAGAAAGTCGGAAAGTTAGAAAGTCGGAAAGTTAGAAAGTCGGAAAGTTAGAAAGTCGGAAAGTTAGAAAGTCGGAAAGTTAAAAATTAATTTAAAATAATTCTTATTAAATGCATACGGATGCTTAAAAACGGACTTTCATGTTAGTGTATGATCATAACTCAAGGTTGATGCTTTATTACATTTTTTAATATTTACAAGCCCGCATTATTTAATATTTTAATAAAACTCTACAGAAAAAGCTACTTGTTATAGTTAAAACCTATTGAAGCGAATAAACGATTTCCCAATTATTTTTGCGTGTCGAACAGTTTTCGAAGTAAAAAAGTAATGACCGCATTCGTTATATTATCCAAGGAAAATATTGCTTGATAACAATTATGAAGATTTTATTAAAGTATGTAGAATAGAAAATTACATTGACATTACAAAATGAGAGAACTTGAGTGCGAAATAAAATTAAAACCAAATGCTGCAATTACAATTGACCCCATTTGGAAGTACAAAATATACTTAATACCTAGCGATTTAATTTTAGAAGCTTTGAGACAATATTCGTAACGTATGTTTGAATTTAGAAGGGCCACTTTCAGTCCACCGCCGTCAATCATTTGTTTTTTTAAGTGATTGGAGAAATTTGTTGAATATACAAAAAATACGTTATTCAATCGAGTGTATTAGATTTTAAAAATCGATATTTACCAGTTGAACATTCCAGTTTTAGGTACATCTGAACGAAGGTATTAAAATTTCATTTCCTCAAGATCATCTGCTATTGCTATCATTTATATATATCAATGATTTAAATTCAATATTAAGTTTCTTAGTAACCCCCTTAATGGTTTTGGTATTAAGTTCTTTGAACTATTTGTAAAGTTTTATTTTAACTCGCGAACGCTAGTTTAAAGTTTTGAAACTTTAGATATTGAAATATTCCTTTGCGTCGAGAATAAAAAAAGGGTACAAATATTTAACTTTAAAAAGATCTTTAATACTACGCGTGCAGTTATACTTATTAAAACACGCACGATTAGTTTGCATTAAGTCTGCTCTTTTTAAATTCGATTCACAAAATATTCAAGTTACCAGTGCAATAAATCCACTTGGTCCATTATGGTTATCAATCCATCCCTGAAAAAGAAATTTTGTAAGTGAAAATCATTGTTCAACAGACTACTACTATATGTTACGGTTCGTGTAATAAATCCAGTTAGTATTAATAGCCTGCTAATACTAATAACCACGTCTTTATATTAATAACCGATTAATACGGTTCGTGTGATTAATCTGTAATAACCGATTAATCACATGGACCGTAACATATATTTACAATTGATATAATTATGATAAAAAAATTCTATATTAATTATATAATATATTAAAACTGCTTTTTTCCCCCAAATAGTTTTGGTCCATTGCTACTTTTATCCAAGCTTGAATAGCAGAGGCTAGTTTGAATGAAATGCATTTTTTATGTTCTAATTAGTTTAACCCTCCAAGTGGTTTTGACGAGATATCTAGTTCATCAAGATGGTACCGACTTTTTGAGGACATGACGAGATCTGGTTAGTTTTCTTCCAATGACAAAATATCTCGTCCATCAAGATCTGGTCAGCTTTGCAAATGACGAGGTATCTCATCGAGACAAGGACCACCAGAAGGGTCAAGCATTAAATTAAGTGCCACTTTAATTATAAAATCTAACTTCGATTTCAATTCAGATTACTGTGCGTGTTACCCCAATATTTTTCTTCGGATGTGTACCATCTGTCAAACCCGAGAAATGCTCTAGACACAAAGTCTGCCCTTACCTGTTGCCGTAGAAACGGGTCTTACCCTATTTTCCATAGGTATGCTTGAAGAAATTTGCCACATTGGCGAATTTAATGACAAACTGGAAATTAAGTTTTTTCATTCGTCACCGAGATGTATATTTGTAAACTACCAACACTAGTTGAGAAACAATAAATTTACAGCATCCCCGAGTCATTCCTACTCAAGACGTTTCTAAAGTGGGTACAAATACAGCCACCCGCCAGACTTGGTACCGGTAGGTAGTTAATTAACGTCGCACTGGAGCAACACAACGGGCGGTGACGGTCCGAGATCAATCCCTGAGGGAAACATTGCAAGGACAATACCTCATAATTTTAAACCACGGTCAGATGAGAACGCTTGCGCTGACACCCTCTCACCAAACTTCCACACCATGCCAAAGTGAGGCAAAGACAGATTTAACGTGTATCAGACCGCATGTATCCAATGGTCTTTGACTACATCGAGTTTCGAACTCGCAACCCTACGATTGCTAATCCGGACCTCGGGGCCCGGTTGGAAGAGTAACGGGTTAAAAACCGGAGGGTTGCGAGTTCGAATCCAACCAAACACCGTCGTATAAAGGTGGCTGGTGCACGTTAAATCTGTCGTGACCTAAAATGTCCTCACGTTGGGGTGGTGTGGAGGTTTGGAGGGGTGCCAGCTCAGGTGGTGTTCTCGTCATCAGTGTGATTCAAAATTACGTGGTGTCCTCGGTTTGGTTTGGGTTTTATGGCACAAGGTCCGTTAGCAGACAAGCTGCGCCAAACAAGATTAAATGTACCCAATAAAAACAGGTGAAACAGCCAAAGTAGTAAAACAGTAGTTTAAAAATTTTAGTTTTCGAATATTATAAAAAGCCTAGTTAAAAACATTGAAATTTTAAAATAAATACAGGACGATTTTGTTTTCAATACAAAGAATAGTAGATAAACGTTAGAAGCCTCGAGATGAGGTGTTGTCCTCGGATTGATCCCGGACCGTCACCAATAGCTCGTTGTGTTGTTCCAGTGTGACGTTAATTAAAATATTTACCTACCGGTTGCTAATCCGTTACTCTTCGAATTGGGCTACCGCTGCCCTAATTGGTGTCGGAAGCAGATTTCATGGCACAGTGCTTAGCATATAGTAGTTTTCGTGGTAGACAGTAAGACAGCTTTATGGCATATAATCCCATGACCCATACCTACCGCAAGTAAAATTTGAAGACCTGGATCTTTTTATTTCTGGAATGATAATTCTTAAGCATTCTACTTAGTGAATCAAAAATTTATTACGGCATCAAATATTTAACCCTCCATAGTTTGAACGAGACATCTCGTTCATCAAGATCATAGCAATTTTGCTACAATGACGAGATATTTCGTCAAGATATTGCCGATTTTTTTATATCTTCAGTTTTCGATGACGAGATCAAGGGTCAGTTTTATGACAATGACGAGATATCTCGTCCATCAAGATCTGGTCAGTTTTGCTAATGAGATTCCTCGTCGAGACAACCAGGTTGGTTGTTTTGGGTTTTATGGCGCAAGATCCAAAATTGGATAAGCTGCGCCAAACGCAGGATAAAAATAAATTTCAAAATAATTATTCATCGTACTTTTAGTGAAGGTCTGTTGATGACTAATTCGTATTGAGCATGCATTCAATGCTATGGAAGTTTAAAATACGTTGTCCAGTGCGATGTACAACATATGATGCAGTGAATATTTACTTATTAATATTTTGTATTTTTTTATTAATTTTTGTATAGTAATGATAAAAATGCGGATGACTCATCCGAAATTTCCGAATTGTGTAGGCACCGGATGTGTTGACGTTATACATTAAACTGTTTTTTATTCCCCTAATCCAAGTTTCTATCTTTGCGATGGTTTAAGAGCGTGAAAATTTCAATAGATTTCAAATCTGCCTAAAATTTTACGTCAGATCGATAACCGAAACATGATTCTCTTTAAAAAAATTATCTGTTTTGCAGACTCCTTTTCTTCTAAACAAAAACGAAAGTATTGCCTCCAAGGGAATGTCGACGTAGTCGACATTTTCCCGACGGTTTCCAAGTGAAATGCCGATACTCCGAATGCAGTGTGCGCAATACACTAAATTAATCCGATCCGTGTCGTCCGATGCGGAATAGCGTGGGCTTACCTTTACAGTGAAATTTACTCACCCGAAAAGGTTCGCTGGATGAAGCAGTTATAATCGAAGGACGCACAATGATAAGTGGTAGTTTGGCACGGTTTTCTGCCAGATATATCTCCGCCATGGCCTTAGAATAGTGATACAGAGAAGGTCTACCCTTCACAAGATACTCGCACATCACCCGTAGTTTCTCGTCGTCCATCCATCTGCAAAGCAGTATTTTTAGTTTATGTAGCAGCTAGCAAGTTCGTAGATCATCGGAACGAAACTTACTTTAGACAGCTTAAAATCTTCTGGGGACCAACACTCTCCTTGAATATTTCTTCAGATATGATAGCTTGATTGCAGAAGCTATACGCAGTGGACACATGGACGAGAGCCTAAGATCAGAGCATAACTGATTCATTAATAAGTTGGATCAATCAACAAAAGTATAACAAAGATATGTTTGGATCAATCAACAAAAACTATTGCACTTGACGAGTCGTGCACAGAAAGTTTGGCATCGGGAATAAAGCTTATTCATAAAGGCAACGTTGAAACGTTTCTCATTAAAAAATTCACCTTACAGCACGATTTTATCCGACAACTTCTGCAACAGCCAACGAATTTAGTTTTTTTGAAAAGCAAATTGAACTACAAGGCAAGATTCGTGCATCTCCCAATACATCAACCTTCTGATGAAATTGACTGAGCATGAGAACCGAACTTTACATTGTTTCTTCTGATCACGCGGTTTGAAGATCTCGGGGTGAAGGCCATCCGAGCCAATTCCCAAGCCCACGTGACTTAAGGTCCCGAGATCTTAGGACAGCGACTCTGCCCATGTGCTCCATGTACTTCATTAGAAGGTCGATGTCTCGATCGTCCTTTCGTCTTCAGTGATCTTTATCAAAACAACTCTAATACATGAGCGAAAATTAAACTCTAACACTGACACTACCTCAAAAATTCAGAACAATCTTACAGTTAAACTTAATTCTGCGATATATAAATACGCCTGACTGCATTTTATCATTCGGAATCTAGTGTCCCTTTGATTCTCTTGACCCAAATATTTTCGAGTTATTCAAACTCGAGCGTTTGATCCAGTTCTGAGGAGTTTGAAAACCAAGACAGGATTATAGTACACTGGTGCTCAAAATTAAGATAATTTTCACTTTTGGGTGATAATCTCTAGAACTACTAGACATATTTTAATGAAATTAGTTATGTACATAGGTTGAAATAATACAAAAAACCCGAACATTTATGGAACACACGCATGATCGTGCGTAAGATCCATCAGCCCAGAAAGGTCTAAAACAGGTTACAATATCGACACAAAAAAATGGGTTAATAGGAGGTTGGTCCCCTCTTAGCTATACTGCTTTCACAACGTGAATTCATAATGGAAATCAGGAGGTTTACGAGTCCCTGTGGCAGTCGGACCCACTCCTCCAGCAACGCTGTTTCATGTCCTGGGAGGGGAAGGCGAGTTGCAATTGCCCTCCCAAGAGCGTCCCAGATATGTTCTATAGGGTTTAGGTCTGGAGATCTGGCTGGCCAATCCATCCGGCGAATATCCTCACTTTCCAGATATTCATCAACCAGATGAGTCTTATGTAGACGATCGTTGTCGCCATAAAAATGAAATCAGGACCAACTGCACCCCTGAAAAGGCGAACATAGGGCTCCAAGATCTCATCCTTTTACCTCACAGCAGTCAGAGCCTGTCAAAAACAAGGAGGTTTGCGCCCATCCAACATGCCTGTCCACACCATCAAACCTCCGCAGCCATAGTGGTCTTTGTTGGTTTAGGTTTCATGGCACAAGGTCCAGAAATTGACAAGCAGATGTTGGAGGACAGGTATCGGGTCACTGGTTCTCCAGATGAACGTACGTCGAGAATAAGTGGTTAGGCTTAACCGGGACTTAGTGAATAGAACGTTCCCTAGATCCCTGGTCCAAAGTCGATGTTTTCTGCACCATGCTAAATGGGCTCTCCTGTGCGCAGAAGAGATCGGGACGCAAACAGCAGGTCTTCTTGCAAACCAAACAGACCTCTCATGTAGCCTTCTGGAAACAGTAACCCTTGAAACTGCTTCCTGAGGCCGCATGAAAGTCACGAGAGCTGAGCTGTTGCACTCCTGTTACGCCTCGCTGTAATGGAAAAATTTCGATCTTCATCAGCCGACGTGGCTCTTGGACGACCTTGACCAGGCTTTCTCTCTACGGATCCGGTGTCCTTAAACTGTTTCCATAAGTTGGACACGACGCTGAGAGTTACATTCAAGCCTCTAGCAATCTGCACTTGAGAATGCCCTGCTTCCAGTCTTCCGACGATTCGCCACCTCATTTTATCATCCAAACATTGGTGGTTACTCATTTTAACTGCTTTTGAATTTCACCGAATATTGCAAAAAAAAAATCCACGAAATTTGCCGGGGTGTGCGCTTAGAAAGCCTGTTCCTCTAAATGCACCGCCTACACGCACGTGTACGCTTACATATTCGACATAAAAGATTTGCACCTTTGTTTGGAAGCATTAGTTTTACCTTTAATTCAGTACTTTTCGAGAAATTCGACAATATGCAAATTCTCTTGATTTTGAACACTAGTGTGAGTACATCAAGGAAACATTCACGAGTTCATGATTCGTTCATTTGAAAATATATCTAAGGTAGTTGGATCAGAAGAATCCATTGACCTTATATTAGATCCCGAATGGTAAAATGCAGTCAGCAGGATTAGTATGCGGATTAGTTTATTAATTTATACTTGCATACAATTTATTTTCGCCGAAAGAATGCAAGTATAAATCAATTGATATCCGCATATTAAAGGTAGGTGTTGCATTTTTTCCTTCCAGTGTTCATATTTTTACAACTTTTCTAAATTTTCACACCACGCCAACGTGAGGACATTTGAGGCCACGACCGTGTACACGACTGTTTTCGGCTGGACCGAGTTTCGAACTATCAACCCTCCGGTTGCTAATCCGTTGCACTTTTCCAACTGGGCTACCGCAGCCTCAGCATATTACAGGGAGAGTATTCCAAATTTGATGGAACAACTTTAATTCTGCAATACGTCCAACTCCATTTTGACTGGACCATTTGGCTGGACAATAATTTTAATTTTATTATTAGCACAGTTCAGGTCCCTAGGACTTGTGCTCATGATGGTACGTATTTACCATTATAGTCACTTTATTATCCCTAAGTATATAAGTCCTAGGGGAACTGAACTGTGCTGGTGCTCTTTCATAAAATTATTGACTAGCCAAAATAGTTATCCACTAGAACTTGTGTTCATGATGGTACGTATTTACCATTATAGTCACTTTATTATCCCTAAGTATATAAGTCCTAGGGGAACTGAACTGTGCTGGTGCTCTTTCATAAAATTATTGACTAGCCAAAATAGTTATCCACTAGAACTTGTGTTCATGATGGTACGTATTTACCATTATAGTCACTTTATTATCCCTAAGTATATAAGTCCTAGGGGAACTGAACTGTGCTGGTGCTCTTTCATAAAATTATTGACTAGCCAAAATAGTTATCCACTAGAACTTGTGTTCATGATGGTACGTATTTACCATTATAGTCACTTTATTATCCCTAAGTATATAAGTCCTAGGGGAACTGAACTGTGCTGGTGCTCTTTCATAAAATTATTGACTAGCCAAAATAGTTATCCACTAGAACTTGTGTTCATGATGGTACGTATTTAACATTCTAAATATGAATATTTAGGGATAATAATGACTGCTACTTTGGTGTTTAGATTTCGATATAAAACATTTGCACATTTATACAGGGCATTCCTTCTTTTAATTTCTGTTTACTCACTAGTTGTTAGCTCTGTAGTTACCCATGTGGATGTGTACTCTGAAATTGAAAATTTAAATTTATAGTCAGACCCCAAAATAAATGCCATGTTTGGTTTTTACTGGAGATATCCAGTGACTTGTCAGTACAGTACCTATATTTGGGCTTTAACTGGTTATTTTTCTCATTGCAGTACAATTCAAAACTAGCAACCTTTTCCGATACCAAGGGAATATAAAGTCAGTTTGGAATAATAAAGTTCAGATTTATTGTTCTTTTTAAATACATTCCATAAATCGCCTTTGACCTGTCATTAATTTGACATTTAAGTTTAATTCAAACATCGACAATCACATCGAAAACTAACAAATAAAATTTATACATGAGAATAAAAAACATTTTACTTTCCAATTTGAAATTCCCAACTTGATTTATTTTCTTATTTACAACTTGCGAATTAAAGTTAAACATTCGTTTATATATCAGAAATCTAACCTCTAGTTTTTTCATAGAAAAACATACGTCCAGGAGATTCTTTACTCCAAGAAGATTAATACTGAACGTTATCCTAGAATAAAAAAAACTTGTTTAAAATGTTTAGTAAATTTTTTAAACAATAACATGTCATTTTGACAGTTTTTAGAGAAATAACTAGTACAACCTAATGGATATAATAAAGAACATACGTGGGTTCCTCTTCAAATCTGACGCTCGCTGCGCAATGGAAAATAAAGGAAACTTCGTTGATAACTTTTTTAAGATTTAATTCATCAAGGCCCAAATTATCAGATATTACATCGCCTGATACATAACGCATTTTCTCTAACGCATCCGGACACTTGATACTAATTAGGTCAAATACCTGAAATTATAAGATACATTAAAGCGTTGAAACATTGAAAAAATGGTACAGCTGTATGTAGAGTCTCGTCCGGTGGCAACTGCCCTTGGCGCGTTTTTTGGTGTACTTTTAGTAGCGAGTTATGGCAATGTGAAGGTAACCCATCTTTATTAGATTCCCCTTTTTATGGCAACCTCGGGAAGTGGAAAGTTTAAATTTTCATTTTGAATATTCTAGAATGTTCTTTTATTTCCGTTAAATTGTCCTTTAATTTCATTAGTTCTTTAATTCTTTTCCGTTTAATGTACGGAATTCAAACGTTCAGTTTGATTTTAGTCTCGGTCCAGTGCGGTCGCATCAGGTTATATTGTTTCTTGCTATTTTATTTTAAAAATCGTTACCTTTTCTATTTGAACATGCCTTCTGTATTTAGTGTAGTAGATAAGTTTTCAGGGTATTCCGTTAAAAAAATATTTTTTCTTTGGTTTCTTTCCTTGGCGACATAGAAAGAGCGCCAAAACGATCCAAGGGCCGTTGCCACCGGGCGAGGCTCTATATACCAGCTGTACCGAGAAAATTATTACATAAATTTCTTTGAGGCATTTTCTGTCAAGCTAAGTATTGGTGGCGATAGTGCTTCTGCGGCGATACGAGTTTCTGGTACGTATTCTAAATGTGACGGTCAGTTGGCTTGTTTTTCTCGAGGTAGGTATTTAACATCGCACAGGAGCAACATACGGACTAATGGCGACGGTGCAGAATCAATTCCGAAAGGAAAGATCCAAGGACAATTCCTCGTAATTTTGAATCACGGTGAAATGACGAGACCACCTCTGAACTGCACCCCACTCTTCAAACTTTCACACCATGCCAACGCGAGGACATTTAAGGCCACGACGAATTTAACGAGCACCAGCCCCCGGATACACGGTCTTTGACTGGACCGAGTTTCGAACTCGCAATCCTGCTCTTGCTAATCCGTTGCTCTTCCAAGTGGGCTGTTTTCCTCGATTTCAGCACTTCAATAAATTAAGAATTGGTACACGATAGTTGATTGGTCAACACCAATTAGATTAAAACCACTGTCTGGGTTTGCACTGAAAATATCTCGGAGTAAGAAGCTAATGGTAAGTGTAAACTAGATTTGGATGGCGGGCGAGAACATTTAATCTGGGGCAGTGGATTCTCAGAATGAGAAGTACTTTGGACATAAATGTCTACATTGAGGATTTGAACCTAAAACTTGTGGTATCTGAACCCTGTGAATAATCAAATTTTACCATACTTGTAAAAATTTAAAAGGACTGAAAATTAATTGGGAAAAGTATTCACTCAAACTATTCTTTTCTGATATGAAAAATTTTAACACTCAGGACACTACTAAGTTTTTGAAAAACTTTATGAACGAATAGCTATCCTCCACATAAAAACTTGGTCATCTTTAGATTTTAGGGCGAAAGATTCAGAGCACTTAAGTTTTTAAAGAGTATAGGATCCTTAGGTCAAATGCAGATCTCGATGGACGAGTACCTCGACATTAGCAAGTCGGCCAGATCTCGATGGACGAGATATTTCTTTGAAACCATTTGGAGGGTTAACAGTTTCAAAGAGGTGGGGCACCTGACTTGATTGAAAGGGTTAAGCTACCATGGTAAAGATAATAAACTACTCAATACTCGATAGTGCTTTTTATCAGTCCGATTAATCTTGCAACTTTCTTGAAAATGAGTGTCAAAACAGAATCACTGATAAGAAATCTTTAAGTTAATCTTACAGTTAAAGGGAATCATTACGTCACATGGGAAACGGATGCTGCGCAATATATTGTAAATAATGAATATCAAATTGCACGAAATAAAAGCATTTTAAAATCCTGGATTTGGATGGCCCTTTCTATGGGAAACTAAAATCTCAAGGTCACAGAATGCTTGAATGGAACAAAGATGGGAAACTCACAGCATTAGTCTTAAATTCGGCGAACCTTTTCTCGCATCCCTTTTCAGTAGGTCTAAGGAGTAGTATAACTTCAGAGATACCGGGACATGATCGAAGTAATTTTTCCAACAGAACCTGCAATTCAAAAATTTGAAGTAAAAATACTTGAAGGATTTGGACATAGGTTTATGGTAAAAGAGTCAGCTAGTACATTAAGGTTATACGATTATTTTCTAGTAATTCATGGGAAAATTCTCAGGCTTCAGAAGATTCTGTATGCCCATTTCAATACTTCTTTACTCCTCCTTTTAAAATTTACAATGGCGGGTGACAAATGCAAAAGATTGAAGCCAAACAGAACAAATAAGAGCAAGTGGCAACAGAAGAAAAATTCTATGAATCCCTGTTTGGTCCCCTCACTTCGCAGCATCTATCCCACGTTGAAGTAGAAGAGAGAGGGCCAGGACATCAATCAGGTAGGTATTTTAATTAACTTCGAACTGGAACTACACAACGGGTTATTGTCAAAGATCCGAGGACAAAACCACGTAATTTTGAATCACTGTCAAATGACGAGGTCACACCCGCTGGCACCCCACTCTCCAAACTTCCACACCACGCCAACGTGAGGACATTTGAGGCCACGACAGATTCAACGTGCACCAGCCTCCTTTGTACATGGCGGTCTTTGATTAGATTCGAACTTGCAACCCTGCGGTTGCTAATCCTGTTATTCTCCGAACAAGGACTACTGCGGCCCGACATCCACAGGAGAAACAAAAGTAGAGAAAGCAATGGTAACCTTTTCATGGACCCAAGATCCATGTGACCAAGGCAACCAAATAGTAACGTGACCCTTATACATTCATCATCTGATTGGTCCCTCTGAAGACGCCCATCATCCGATTGGTCCGTGAGACATAGCACTGGCGATTTTACTATTTTTGTTACCCATTCTATAGAAATGCACATTCACACATATAGCCTGTCGTAAGACGTGCATCGCCAAATGAGGCGATAAGATGCCAAATCGGCCAACCAAGTCAATTTTTCAGAGCAGTCACGTGACTACTAGTTGACATGTTGGTCACTTTTAGAAGCTTCTCTCCATAGCACTCAGTCTACTTATATTTCACGTCTGAGGACATCGAAGCAGGTGTGTTCGGTCCATATCCCCCTGAAGATCACAGAGCTTGCAAAAAGGATTATTTAGTATAAATATGAGATGCATACCTTTGGCAAAAAGGGATGCGTGACCAGGAGCTACTATTTTCCTTTTCAAACCGGGAAGGTCCGAGATGTTCCAAGTTTTCATGGAATTCCGCTCCAAAAGTTTTTTTGCAAGGATATTCTTGAAAGTTGTTTTAACTCTCCTGGTGGTTTTATCAACGGAAGAAAACTGACCAGATCTTGATATCGTCATCAAAAATTGGCAATATCTTGATAACGAGATATATCTCGTCATTAGCAAAATTAGTCAGATCTTGAGATATCTCGTAGAAACCACTTGGTTGGGTAATTGATTTGAAAGCATGATAGGAAAATCCGCCCCTTTTTGCTAGATCAGCTATCTCTACGTCCGCGATACCGCATTGACTAGGTATCCACTTCAGACCTCTTTATTATGGTTAGATAGAATTGTTAGACTTGACATATTTCAATGGCTGCTGTGAAAGGTGCTTTGGAAGAATTAATTGACTGCAATAGAAACCACTACAGGGGACAGCCGCATTACATACATCATACCTAAAATCACTAGTTTTATTGTGCTCTCTTGAAAGCAAACATGATAACCGCTTAAAATTTTCTTTAGAAAGCAGGTGGAATTGACTGTTTCACAAGCAGACAAGAGCCATATTGATTTTCATAACATTACGCTTGCATACTAAAATAATACAGACGCACTGTTTAGATACTACGTCATACTACGTCATACGGCTGGTAGTTTTCCAATCAGTTTTTGAGGTACCCAATTTGATATTTAAGTAATGGAAATTTCAAGGCAAGAGTATATGCAAATTATTAAATTTATTAATTTGTATCAAACCACGAGGTCGAATTGTAAATGGTGTGTTCTATGCAGCTTAAAAAACAATTAGTTTTCATAAAGGATAGGGTTACAGATTAGGAAATACCAATACCATCAACTGGGTAGGTAGGCATTTTAATTGACTCACACTGATGCAACACAACGGGCTATTGGCGACGGTCCGGGATCAGACCCGAAGGGAATGATCCGAGGATAACACCACGTAACTTTGAACCACGGTCAGATGACGAGGACACACCTGAGCTGCCACCCCACCTCTTCAAACTTCCACACCACGCCAATCTATTCAACTAGGACATTTTAAGTATGAAATTTCAAGAAACTTACCTTGCCTACGAACCCAGTTGCTCCAGTTATTAAGACAACTTTTCCTTTGAAAGTATTTGGAATTTGTGCGTCGAAATCCATTGTGAAGATAACCTGAAAGTAAAGTCATTGCAATTTAATAAGTTGCTTTTAGGAATATATATCCAAACTGAAAAACGCATCTAGTTTGAAGAGTTCAGTCATGATATAGCTTGTTCTATGCAAGGAAAGTATCAGAACCTAATGCTTAAAGGATGATTGGTTGGGCTTTATTACGCAAGGGCCATATTTGGCCAAGCTGCGTCAAACACAAAGTCAAATAATAGACATATACACAAGAAACATTTTACTAACAGAGAAACACATTGAGACATGTACTTAAAATCATTTTGGAGTTGTGCCAATATTGCCGCCCATGAGCAACGTATCCACGTGGCAATTACGACTGCAATTCTTCACTTATGATTCGCCTAAAGACTTTCAATTTATGGAGAATTTATGGGCTTTGAGTAACAAGTCACAGAATGGTTGACTTGGTTGGGCTTCATGACGCAAGGGCTATTTTTGGTCAAGCTGCGCAAAACAAGACAGCGTCAAGTAAAAAAATGTGAGAAAAAGGATTGGTGGCAGAGGACGAAATTAGAAAAAGATAGCTTGGGTATCCCGGGAATACATACACGCAGGGAAAGCTTTACTGACAGAAACACCCAAGGTGGAATCGAACACGCGCCGCCTACAGTTTTCAAGTTGCTAGCGCAGTGGATAAACCCAAGTAGACACCGCGAATTCGATAAGCCACAAAATGAAAATTCCGCAATGAAAAAAAATTAAAAACTGAACATTTAAGAGGATCTAAAGGATTTCTGGTTGTTTGAATGAGTAGTATTTGCAAGTTTAAGATAACATGACTACTTGAATAGAGAATAGAAAGATTATAATTTTGGAATTTTTTAAAACTTGAAATTTGTTAGTCTAAAAATTTGAAAATTTCTGAACTGTCTCGATCCCTTCAATTGTAATATCCCTTGCCTTAACACAAATCTAAGAAATTAGTATTACACAAGTGTGTAGCGAAAAGATTCCATCTCCGGTTAGTGCTAATGTTAACCCTCCAAGTGGTTTCGATGAGATATCTAGTCCATGAAGATCTGGTTTGTTCGAGTTGTGGCGCAAGATCCAGAAAAGGATAAGCTGTGCCAAACACAAGACAATGAAACGAGGAAATAGAATAATCAGACCAACATTAAAAGGAGGAATACAAAGAATAAAAACAAATGAGCCGCATAAATTTTAAACATAAAGGAAAAATTTTAATTGAGAAGTGCGCAAAAAAAATCCATCAAGATCTGACAATTTTTGCTGATGACAAGTCATCTCGTCATCAAGGCATTGATGATATTTTTTATGATCTCCAGAGCTGGTCAGTTTTCTTCGAATGAGATATCTCGTTCATTAACATGTGGACAGTTACTAATGATAATTCGTCGAGACAGCCACCAGGCTGGTTGGTTAATTTGGGTTTTATGGCGCAAGGGAGACAACCACCAGGAGGGTTAAGTTCCATCTTAGTTTGCATTTTTGCTGCATGTGGATTATTTAAATACATGTGAAGAGTTGTCGATATTTCAGTGGATATAAATGTCGGAATGTCTAGGCGCCAACCTGCCCACGTTCCAAAAAGCGCGGGAAACATTTCCCAAAGACCAATCGGAGCACTTCCCGCCAGAAGGCGCGAACCCCGCAGACTGACTCCGAGCGATTTGATGTTAAGACGTGGCTTTGCACGGACGTGCCACCAGGATGTTAATCCCACTATGATTTGATGTTTAATCTGATATTTGTACATAATTGACCCCTGTAATTAACCCCCTTTTCCCCTAGATTTTATTAAAACAATATTTAATAGTAATGATGCTCTCCTCAATTCACTTCTAACATATTAATCCACAACATGGGGGCTCAGGCCTCCCGTTGCCTCTCAATCGTAAGCTAAGTAGCTGCAAGCTGTAAAGCTAAGTAGTGCAACGCCAAGTGTTAAGAAGATACGACGATCCGAATGGATAACGACGATGCCACTTTGCGATGCCTACAAATGGATACATTCTGTCTATGGTGCCTACAAGTGAACGAGATTTGACGAGCCAAAAACGACGGAGATTCTAACCAGGACTATATGTGAGTGTTTTCTGTTCACATTTTTTCGATTTCATTGCATTTACATTGAAAATGACGACTCTTGGAACAATTCCACATGTTGCTTCATCCATAAAAACGTCGAGCACGAAAAACGTGCAAATGCTGCATAAAATTCTATTTCCGAATACAGAACTTGACAGAAAATGTCGACAAAATCTTCGTAATTTTTCTGGTTTTTCTGATGATAGACTTTGACTCTATCAAGAGTAAAATTCTGGAAGATTTCTCACTTCCACAACTGATTACAATTTGCAATATTTTGCACATTGAAATTTTAGAAGACAAATCCCTTTGCTGCGACGCGATAATTACTTCTTTAAAAGATTTTTCGCTTCTAACTTCGAATGATGATTCAGGCGGCGAAAGCGAAACGGAACAAGAAAATCAAAGTTCTTTTTCCCAGCGTGAAAGTTCTGCATTCACGAATTTAAATGTGTCAGCAATTGGTCAAGGCCACGAACAAACGCAGCGCTCATCGAAAGATACAAAACACATTTCCGAAACCGCTTTTGATTTTGAACCAATGCGGAATCCTTTTTCCAACGATTCGCGGTCTCGCAAAAAAGAAGAAACTGTTTATCCTTTTGCGTCTGAAAATAAACAGAGTTTCAGCATTAATTTTTCTCTGAAGGATTTAGTTGAAACAATTCGACCTTTTTCATCCGAAGATAATTACCCCATTGAATTGTTTATCCAAGAACTCGAAGAACTGTTTTTATTTCATAATTTATCTAATGACATGCAAAAAATTGTTTTTACTAAGCATTGTCTATTGCACTCTGCAAAATTATATGCACAAACATTAAGAGGTATTGATACATTTGAAGCATTAAAACATTCTTTATTAGATGAATTTAAAGCATGTATTTCAAGTGTTGACTTACATAATCTTTTGCGTTCCCGTAAATTAAAACCCGGAGAAAATTTATTTGCATATCTAATAGCTATTCGAGAAATTGCAAGTCGTGGTAATATTGATTGTGCTTCAACCCTTGAATATTTTATAAATGGTATACCTGATAATTCACATAACAAAATTATTTTATATGGTTGTAAGTCTTTTGGTGAATTTAAAGAGAAATTAAAAGTGAAGAAGTTGTTTAATGTAAGCAACCATAAAAAAGATTTTATTGATCACTCTTATCGCCCAAAGTATGATTCTAATAAAAGTCAAAATTATCAAAGATCCAAGCAATCTTCTAATGTTGCAAAGTCCACTAATCACTGTTATATATGTGGTAGTAAATTTCATATTTCTAATGAGTGTACACATAAAAGTAAAGGTTACAAATGTTTCTCCTGTAATGTATTTGGTCACCGTTCTGCAGAATGTCCCAAAAAAGCTGCTCAAACGCCAAAATTTACAAACTATTCCAGTGAACCAAAAGCTCAAGTTCATTCACTTGCTATTGAAGAACATTATCCCATAAGTCCCATGGAAATTGAAGTTACCCTTGGAACTGTCACATTTCGTAGTCTAATTGACACTGGAGCACAAGCTAGTTTAATAAACACTGATGTACACAAAGAAATTGGATCCCCACCACTTGAAAAATCCCAAATCACATTTTCTGGAATTGATAACACCAAAGTTCACCCTCTTGGTTTTTTTCATGGTGATATCAAAATTGAAAACAGCAATTTTCCTTGCAAAATTCACGTTATTCCAACTCATTCAATTCCCTACAAGGCAATCTTAGGAACTGACTGTATCCAACAAGCTGAATTTAAAGTGGGTAAAAATGGTATTTCTCTTATCAACGATGAACCAAATTTCCTTCTTAATGTTGTTAATGTAGTAGAAGATGTCAACTCCTTAGATCTTCAACATGTAAAAAACAAAACAATCCGACAGAAGGTTGAACACTTAGTTTCAAATTACAAACCAAACAAAACCGAAAGTACCGACTTACAAATGAAAATCAGTTTGACGGATGAAACACCCATTGCACAGCGTCCACGAAGGTTGTCTATCGCTGAAAAACAAGAGGTAGACAAACAAATCGAACAATGGTTGAAGGACCAGATAATTTCTGAAAGTACATCCGACTTTAGTGCACCTATGGTTTTATGCAAAACACCTGATGGATCAACGCGTATTTGCATTGATTACAGACTTTTGAATTCCAAAATAATCCGAGACAGACAGCCCTTACCGTTGATAGAAGACATCTTTGACAGCTTACAAAATGCTCAAATTGTTTCTACATTAGATCTCCGGAATGCTTTCCATCATGTTGACATACATCCAGATAGCCGCAAGTACACTAGTTTTGTAACTCACTCCAATCAATACGAGTTCAACAAGGTCCCATTTGGATTAAACAAAAGCCCTTTAATTTTCCAGCGATATATCCAAATTGTATTTCGTGAACTGTTAAAACAAGGAACTGTCATAATATACCTGGATGATATTGTTATTCCTGCTTCTGATGAAGAGGATGGTCTTCGTAAACTCAAACAAGTTTTCAATACCGCCTCAAAGTTTGGTCTTGAATTTAACTTCAAAAAGTGTAGTTTTCTCCAAAGAAAAATTGAATTCCTAGGTCATGTAATAGAAGATGGTACCATTCGACCCTCTGTAAACAAAACACGTGCAGTTCAAAATTTCCCTACCCGAAAACTCAGAAACAAGTTCAAAGCTTTCTTGGTTTATCGGGATATTTCCGAAAATTTATTAAAGATTATTCACTAATTGCTAGACCCTTAAGTGACTTGTTAAGAAATTCTACTCCATTTCATTTTGGCCCCGAACAACGAAAAGCTTTTTTAATGTTGAAACAAGCTTTATCCTCCGATCCTGTATTACACCTATATCAACAAGGCTCACCTCTCCAACTGCATTGTGATGCAAGCAAACTAGGTTTTGGATCAATCCTACTACAAAAAGATTCTGATGAACACTTCCACCCCATTCAATATATGAGTATGAAAACATCGCCTCAACAGGAAAAATACTCCAGTTATGAACTCGAAGTATTAGCAATTATAGAATCCCTTAAGAAGTTTCGACACTATTTAACGGGCACTAAATTCCAAATATTCACAGATTGTCAAGCGTTTCAGAAAACAATGACCAAGAAAGATTTAACCCCCAAAATTGCACGATGGGCTTTATTCCTTCAAGGATTTGATTACGAACTATTACACAGATCAGGACAACAAATGCAACATGTAGATGCGTTAAGTCGCTACCCCGTTCTTGTGATTACACCTGGCGAACTAACCCAAAAAATTAAAGAAACACAAGATAATGATGAGTTTATATCAGAAATTAAGAAAATGATAACAACAACCCCTTCAACTGAATTTTTCTTAAAAAATGGTATTTTGTTCAAAATGAACAAAGATGATGAACTCTTAGTTGTGCCACAAAGCATGCAAAAAGAAATAATTCAAAATGCACATTTAAAAGGACATTTCGCCTCACGCAAAACTGAATCAATTGTTTCACAAGACTTTTACATCCCAAATCTTACACATCAAGTGCAAGAAGTAATTTCGAATTGCATCCCTTGCATTCTATCCTCACGCAAAACCGGTAAACCGGAAGGACTGCTCAATCCCATTCCGAAAGGCGACGAACCCTTAAGCTGTTACCACTGTGATTTTCTAGGTCCCTTATCATCAACAAATAAAAATTACAAATACATTTTTGCAGTTATTGATGCATTTACAAAGTTTTTATGGCTTTATCCAACTAAATCTACTTCTGCTCAAGATGCACTTCAAAAGCTAACTCTTCAACAAACAACTTTTGGCAAACCCTCAAGAATCATAACAGATAAAGGTAGTGCTTTTAAGTCAACCGACTTTAAGAATTATTGCAACGAACAATCAATCGAACATATACAAATTACAACAGGAGTGCCACGTGGTAATGGTCAAATAGAACGAATGTTCGGTACATTAATCCCGATTTTCACAGAACTATCACTTAACGAACCCGAAAAATGGTTCAAATTTGCCCCACATATCCAGCGTATAATGAACAGTACAGCTCCCAGAAGCACAAAATTCACACCCTTTAAACTTTTGATCGGAATAAAAATGAAACAAAAAGACCTACACATGAAACAAATTTTGGACGAAGAACACTTATGCTCCACAATAACAGAAAAACAAATTCTCAGAAATGAAGCTAAAACAAACATCTTCAAAATGCAAGAAGAAAGCCGACGACAGTACAATAAACACAGAAAAAAGGCCCACATTTACAAAGTTGGTGACCGTGTCGCCATAAAACGTACTCAGTTTGGAACACTCCTTAAGTTACGACTCAAATTTTTCGGACCCTACGAAATTACAGCAACACACCCTCATGATCGTTATGATGTTAAAAAAATTGGTCAACACGAAGGACCAAATGTAACTTCCACGTCAGCTGATAACATGAAACTGTGGTCAAGAAACTGATTTTGAACTTTAACTTTATTATCTTTGTCATTTTATTTGTATTATTTTTTATTTTTGTGTTTACTTTTGAAAATGAAAAACTTTTTCTGAAAATTGTCAGCAAATCTATTGTGAATCTGTCAACAAGCCAACGAACTGTCACGTGAACATGTTTGCAAACAATGAGCATTTCCTGTGTAAATATTGACTGATGTCCACGACTGTAAACGCCATCTACGATGTCCCATGGCAACGATGTATAGCTACATTAGCTATTAACCATGACCAATGGTTACGATGTTATTACGATGAACACACGATGTTAACACGATGTCTACGATGAAAAGCACACACGATGAGCAGACCACGATGTTCTCTTTGCTGCACCAGTGCATTTCTCAGTTCAATGAAGATTTCCCACAACGGAAAGCCGAAGCATCCCAAACATGCTCACTGTTGACAACCTACGAATGCTGACATTGACAGATATTTTTTTTCGAACTATTCCTCTTTTGTTTTTGCTTCTCGTTTCAGGTTTCTTCACTGCCCAGCGTGTCAGGAGGACCTGACATGTCAAGATGGACGAGTGTCGGAATGTCTAGGCGCCAACCTGCCCACGTTCCAAAAAGCGCGGGAAACATTTCCCAAAGACCAATCGGAGCACTTCCCGCCAGAAGGCGCGAACCCCGCAGACTGACTCCGAGCGATTTGATGTTAAGACGTGGCTTTGCACGGACGTGCCACCAGGATGTTAATCCCACTATGATTTGATGTTTAATCTGATATTTGTACATAATTGACCCCTGTAATTAACCCCCTTTTCCCCTAGATTTTATTAAAACAATATTTAATAGTAATGATGCTCTCCTCAATTCACTTCTAACATATTAATCCACAACATAAATGGCCTTCATGTACCTTTTATAACCCGAAACCATTAGTTAAGATTAAAATCGCCTCATAAATGATCAAAATACATTTCTGATCTTAAATCAAGACTACACTGAACTGACTTATATTTGAAGGCTATATTGGGATGGGTGGATTTATGAGGTTCTATGGCACAAGGGCCATATTTGGGCATGCTGCGCCAGACACAAGACATACAATATACACAAACACACAATGAAAGTTTAGTGACACAGAAGAGAGAAATACACCCAGGGAGGAATGGCAGGAATAGAACCTGCGCAGCCTACAACTTGAAGATTGCTAGCTGAGCTACGACAGCCTATATATGGGCTCCCAATATGGCTATATTGGGAGCCCAGCGGCAGGAGCTTCATTTGGTTGGTGGAGTTGGATTTTATGGTGCAAGTGCCATATTTGGCCAAATTGCGCCAAACAGAAGACAGCTTCAAGCAAAAAAAGGTAATGAAATTGAGGGATTGGGAATAGAATAGGATGAAAGCAGAAAAAGACCGCCTGGTTATCCCTGGTTGATTGATTGTTGGGTTTTATGGCGCAAGGTCCAAAAAAGGACAAGCTGCGCCAAGCGCAAGATGAAATCATAAAATCATTGTATTATATATAAAAATATTAAAAAGTAGTGTTTAAGAGAAACGAGCGCAAGAAATTTGTCATAGAATAAAATTTAAAATTCATGAATAATAAAAACACATTCACATATAAAATAGCATTTAAAAAAAGGGAAAAGATTCGGTGTGGGTTTTCCCCTATCAAATCCTGCATAGTTAAAATAGAGCTATTACAATATCTACGATGATTAAAATCAGGGCAAACTATTAAAATGGGATGAACGGTAAAAGGAGTAAAGCAAGTGTGGTACGAAGGAGCACTTTCTCCAAGTAATAAATGACGATGAGTAAATCTGGTATGTCCAATGCAGAGGCGAGTCATGGGTATCGCTGGAGCATGGCCCCCGTGTTTTCTAAAGACAGTAAACCCCATGGAAAAAGATAACTAGAGTAACTCGGGTCCGTGAAGGCCGTACATACCTCAAGATGAGCCCCTGAAGGCACAAAGTAATGGAAAAGCATCAAATACAGGAGAAATACACCCAGGATAAAATACTGGAATCGAAATTGCGACGCATACAACTAAGGTTGTTAGCGCAACGGGCAAACTCACCGAGCCACGGCGACCCCGCCAGCATCTTAAATCACGTCTTCCTGTCGAGTCATTTAATTAAGGGCATAACAAACATTTTGTCGATTTAAAATGGCTATGCTCTCTGGACATTACATTTTTGAAGATCATATCAGAAACATTTTAAAAGGATTGGACTGGATGTTGAGGTTTAATGGCGCAAGATCCAAAAGTGGACAAGCTGCGCCAAACACAAGACAGAATATAACTCAATAAAAGTAGAATATATTTAAAAATCTTGTCCAAGACAAAGAGGCAAACTAATGAGACTGAAGAATCTAATTTACATATGTACAAAAAAAATGCATAAAATTTTGAAAGTGAAATTTGAACAGCCGATGATTATTTTGAAAGGATAGGTAGGTATTTAATTAACGTCGCACTAGAACACTATTGGCGACGGTCCGGGATCAAACCGGAAGTGAAAGACATGAGGACAACACCACGTAATTTTCAACCAGTCAGATGAGGAGGTCACACCTGAGCTGTCACCTCACTTTCCAAACTTCCACGCTACGCCAACATAAGAACATTTGAGGCCACGACTTATTTAACGTGCACCAGCCCCCTTGTACAAGGTGGTCTTTGGTTGGATTCGAACTCACAACCCTCCGGTTGCTAATCCGTTATTTTTCCAACATGGCTACCACGGCCCATTTAACACGAACACGAGGCACACGATTCTAAAAAAAAAACCAAGTTGCACAGAATTGTTTATTCATTCAGCTTCAAAATTAGTATAAAACAAATAACATGTTCTTTTATTATAATAAATACGATTTATTCACTCATAATTTTTTACGAAAAAACATTTACCGTTATGAAAGACAATAATTTACTGCATCACACAATTCGCCAACCTTAATCACAACAGTGTCAACTTACTAATGCGGTTTGACATGCGTAAATTTTTATTTTGTTATTTACACATTTAGCGTTAGCATTGGCAACTCAACGAAAAACTTTAAATGAAATATTAAACTGTATGACTGAGTAATTTCAACTTTTTGAGGTGGGTTAAAAATATCCCACCATGCATAAAAAGCTTAGCAAAAGGTGGGACAGTTTTTAACCCACTTAACCTCAAAGAGTTAAAAAGGAAATTGAGGGATATCGACTGGACTATATTTCCCAAAATGTTGTCATTGAACTCACCGAGTTACGAGTTCTGCCAATGATAGTAAAAATAATTGGAACGGATGTGATGTTCAACCTTCACCCATGTT
Source organism: Meta bourneti (assembly GCA_933210815.1). NCBI lineage: Eukaryota > Metazoa > Arthropoda > Arachnida > Araneae > Tetragnathidae > Meta > Meta bourneti. The sequence continues at coordinate 34,272,809 of OW119934.1, forward strand.
CCACTGAACTTCCAAAATTACTAATAAGAAACATCGGCCAGTGTAATCATAGGGAAGTGATATGACTAACAGATTTTGCCAGAAAAATCATCTAGGAGTCATTACCCACCTCTATTAAGGAGTTTATTTTTCAGGGAAGTATCAGACAACAGAGTACTGAAAACAAACTATTGTATGGATTTACGGCTGTGCTGAAGGAACAAATTCTCAAGACATTGCTTACGCAAGACAACTTCATTCTATTTCTAAATGATCTATGTATAATATATATTGATTTGTTTTTTGGTGCAAGGTCCAATAGCGGACAAGCTGCTCCAAGCGCAAGATTAAGCTCTACCCAATATAAACAGTTAAAATCCAAAAAAGTCAATGAGATGAACAGTGCTCTCGTATATTTAGTATGAATTGTACATTTAATATAATATAATTTTAAAAGTTGAAAACTAAATATAAGATTAAGATGTTTCCAACGCAAATAATGATGTTTTATTGTTAAAAAATAGTTTTAAAGAGTCATTCGTGAAATGTGAAAGCCGAAATATTTCCTCTAAAAGCAATAACCAAGTGAGGTATTCCCATCTTAGTTCATTACTGAAATTAATATGAAATGCAATCGAAAGATGAGTTATAGAAGTGATAAGAGAAACATTTTATTACGAAAGGTTAGTTGGGTTTTCAGGGTGTAAGGCCACATTTGGTAAACTCTCAGGTAGATTGTTCAATTAACGTAACACTGGAGCAACACAACGGGATATTGGCGACAGTCCGGGATGAATCCCCAAGGGAAAAAATCCAAGGACAACTCCTCGTAATTTTGAACCATGCTTAGATGACGAGGTCAACATCTGAGCAGGCACCCCTCTCCACGCCAACGTGAGGACATTTGAGGCCACGACAAATTTAACTTGCACCAACCCCGTGTACACAACGATCTTTCGTTGGATCGAATTTCGAACAAGCAACCCTCCAGTTGCTAATCCTCTACTCTTCCAAACTGGTTACTGTGGCTCCTACAACTCTCAGGTAGCTAGCGCAGTGGACGAATCCAATAAGCCACGGCAATCCCTCTAAATCGAAAGGTTGGTTGGTTTTGGGGGTTTTATGGCGCAAGGGCCATATTTGGCCATGCTGCGCCAGACACAAGACATACAATATCAAGTAATAGACATACAGAATGAAAGGTACTGACACACGATACACCCAGAGGGGAATGCGCCCGACAGGAATCTAACCTGCGCCGCCTATAACTCGAAGGGTGCTAGCGCAGTAGACATACCCACTGAGCCACGACCTATTTCGATGGGAAAATAACTTCTATTCCAAAGCCCCGGAAAGATTCGTATAAATGGAATTTTATTTTACAAGTTAGATTTTTCGGAATGCGCTGTCAGTATAGTCCCATTCTCAACTGTCAACATATATTATAGCATTACACAACTTTATAAAAAACTCTTGAGATGGAAATGGGTAAACATTATCTCAACATCTATGCGCACTTAGTTTATCAACTTTCACTCATAGATTGTGAGAATGTAAGGAACCTGTAATACCAGACTAACTTTAAAATAGACAATTGACATAAATTAATACCGAATCAATTTTTCTGTATTTGTATAACACAATGATTTATTATAAATAGTTACATTGATGGTAGATTTCTTCCTTCCCAGTTAGCAAAGAAATCTGTTCAAACGGATGTTTCATCCTGGAATTGCCCGTCAGTTGAAATTAAGATTTTGTCGAAATTAAGATGGTCATGCTTGGCCAAGCTACGCCAAACAACGTCAAGTAAATAGACATACAAAAAGGGAAGCTTTACTGACAGAAATACACCCAGGCGATAAATCTGCGTATCTTACAATTTGCAGGTTCGTTGTTTTTTGGGTTTTATGGCGCAAGGGCCATATTTGGCCATGCTGCGCCAAAGACAGACAACATCAAATGGCATTTTTTTATATTTTTCAAAACGTCGCACTGGAGCAACACAACGGGCCATTGGCGACGGTCCTGGATCAAACCCGAAGGGAAAGATCCGAGAACCCCACGTAATTTTGAACCACGGTCAGATGACGAGGTCGCACCTGAGCTGGCACCCCACCCTCCAAACTTCCCATCAAGAAATGGACATACACTAGGAAAGTTTTACTAACATAGGAGATACACCCAGGGAGGAATCGAACCTGCACCGCTTAAACTCGCAGGCTGCTAGCGCATTGCGCAAAACGCACTAAGCCACGGAAATCGCGAAACTAAAATGCATTTAAAGTTAGTACGTACATATTAGTGTACACCTCAAAGCTTCAAATATATTTGTCCATGAAATGCATAGACGCAAATAGTTAAGCGACAAAAGATAGACTGAACCGCGATTTGATCATATTCACTGATCACCGATAAGTCACCGATCCTTTGCTTGTAATAACGAACCGTTTACAAAATAAATTTCGTTACCAAACCTTTTCCCAATCAAGTTTCTAATTTACTTGCTCGTTTACACTATTATTACTTAATCTATTATACACACACTTGCTATTTACTAGTTTGATTTGATGCTATTATAAAAATATATGCTATTATAATATATATGGTGCTATTATAAAATTTGACAATAACTGACGGAAAATTTAAATACATACGAAATAAAGAAACTTACCTAGCGTCTGCGGCTGTCCCGATCCAGTGTGGTAACTAATACATTCTCCATCAGCTGAGCTGTTGGGATAGTTGCCATTCATTCCCAAAGAGAAAGTATTATGAACTCCCTTTCGGCACAGCAAGTTCTAGTAAACAGGTGTTTATTTTTGTAGCAGGTGGATGCAAGCCATAATGGAAGCGCATCCTTTATCTGCTATTCCATACAAACTATTGCGAAGTACACTTGAAAAAAGAAAATAAATTATGCTTACTGGATAACATGTATGAATCTTAATTTTTTCTTTTCTATGGATTAATTCAATACAGATAAATTGTATTTATAACTAGTGTCAGAAAAGTATTGAGGCACAATATATTCTTGACCATTTAATTAAAAATGAGCCAACTATTATATACTAAAACGAAAAGTTTTTCATTCCATTCACGGGGCCGCGGTAGCCCGGTTGGAAAAGTAACGGATTAGCAACCGGAAGGTTGCGAGTTCGAATCCAACCTTAGACCGTCGTATACAAAGGGGGCTGGTGTACGTTAAATCCGTCGTGGCTTCAAATATCCTCACGTTGGCGTGGTGTGGAAGTTTAGAGTGAGGTGCCAGCTCAGATGTTGACCTCGTCATCTGACCGTGGTTAAAAATTGAGTTTTGTTTCCCTTCGGGTGGGTTTGTTGACTGTGGTCCTTCGTGTTGCCTCGTCATCTGACCGTGGTTCAAAATTACGAGGTGTTGTCCTCGGACATTCCCTTCGGTATTGATCCCGGACCCTCGCCAATAGCCCGCTGCGTTGCTCCAGTACGACGTTAATTAATTACCACTGCCATTACTATTACCCTTCGGGTTTGATTTCGGACACTCGCCAATTGCCCGTTGTGTTGCTCCAGTGCGACGTTTTGGCGCAGATTGTCCGCTTTTGGACCTTGCTATAAAACCCCAACATCCAATCCAATCCAGTGCGACGTTAGTTAAAATACCGACCTACCTTATATTTGTTATATTAACTTATCATGCTTTAGGGGGGCCTCAACTATAAAAATTTGGGGCTGAAAGGTGTTGCCCCTGAATAATCTACTTTTAAGGTTACTCTGTCAAACTGTGAATTTATGCGGAGCAGGTTCGATTCCTGTAACTTATCCTGGTTGCATTTCTTTCTTCTGCACCAGCAAAACTTTCCTTGTGACTACGTTCATTACTGGAAGTTGTCTGTATTGTGTTTGGTGCAGCTTGGACAAACATGACCCTTGCTCCACAAAAACAATCAACCAATTAATATCTCTCTCTTAGATTAGTAGGGCCGCGGTGGCCCGGTTGGAAGAGTAACGGACTAGCAACCGAAGGGTTGCGAGTTCGAATCCAGCCAAACACCGTCGTGTACAAAGGGGGCTGGTGCACGTTAAATCTGTCGTGGCCTCAAATGTCCTCACGTTGGCGTGGTGTGGAAGTTTGGAGAGTGGGGTGCCAGCTCAGGTGTTGCCTCGTCATCTGACCGTGGTTCAAAATTGCGTGGTGTTGTCCTCGGTTCTTTCCCTTTGGGATTGATCCCGGACCGTCACCAATAGCCTTAGATTAGAATATTATCTATAAGACATGGGTATTGGTATTTGGTATTTTCAATTAACGTCACACTGGAGCAACACAACGGGCTATTATAGACATGGGAATAGCCCGTTGTGTTGCTCCAGTGCGCGTTAATTAAAATACCTACCTACCTATTACATGTTCGCGTCGCACATAAAACTTATAAAATTTTTATTTAACAAATTCTAAAATAAATATACAGAATTAAGTAAATTTAATCCTTTTGGTATTTGGTATTTCAATTAACGTCACACTGGAGCAACACAATGGGCTATTGGTGACGGTCCGGGATCAATCCCAAAGGGAAAGATCCGAGGACAACACCACGTAATTTTGAACCACGGTCAGATGACGAGGCAACACCTGAGCTGGCACCCCACTCTCCAAACTTCCACACCACGCCAATTAATCCTTTTAAAACTGTATATGGAATAAGCTTTGCTGCACGTTTAGCAGGACACAATGGACTATAAGGGACTTACAGTCCCTAAGTAAGGAATCACTGGTGTTCTTTAATTATGAGAGCCTCCATTTGTATTCACTATATGGAAGCGTTATCAAAAAATTCAAAATATTAGAAAGCGCAGAAAAATCGTTTAGTTCTGGCATTTCATTCCCTTTCTATTGAAAACAAACCTAAAAACACGAACCCAACTGGGGTAAGGAGAAATGAAATCTTTTGAATTTCTTGGATTGTGATTTTACCAGACGCCAACTCGCAGGGTCATCATCTGACCGTGGTTCAAAATTACCTGGTGTTGTCCTCGGTTATTTCCCTTCGGGTGTGATCCCGGATAGTCGCCAATAGCCCGTTGCGTTGCTCTAGTGCGACGTTAATTAAAATACCTACCTACCAACTCGTAGGACCCAATAAGTAGGTCCTTTAATGTCTTCTGTTGGAAATGCACTGTCACTTAAAAAAGAAGGTGTAAATGCAGTTACTCCTTGGTATATCGCACACTTGGGGATAGAGAACCGCGATGTACCTAGGAAAACTTATAGAAATAGAAAGGCATAAATTATGCATTGAATTACGTCTATTTCAATTTAAAATTACGTTTTCCTAAAATTTAAACTCAAAGTCTGTAAAAAATTAAAACAGTACTGAAGGAGATAGAATATATTTGAAAACAAATTGTCATCCCCCTTTAAGAGACATCCAAATCTTTTTACCAATTCAGATGAATATAGTTCTTGGAACAAATGACATTTGAGCTCTAGTTTTTAAAGAAACCGACTGAAATTTCCCCTGCTGTTTACCAATTGAAAATTCACCGGAGACAACTAAAAAAGAACATGGCAGAATATGCGATATAACGGGGTTACTGTATCACAAAAATACCGATAACATTGGTCGTTAAATGATAAACAAAATAGTTTGAACGAAAAGAACATCCTCTATAGTATATAAATGACAATCCCCATAAAATAATTTGGGACTTAATTGGGCCTTCCCTAAAGAGTTACCAAGTTAGCATTAAGGCATTCTTCTAAAAGCAAACTAAAAAATTAAGCACAAATGAAATCAGCGAAAACTGCATTTCTTAACATTAATAATGTAGATTTATAAAAAAGAATGAATAACATAGTTTGAATTAACAACCACTCAGTTTCTCTCGCACATACATACACACCGAAGTGCCAGAAAACTGGTACAGCGGTCTAATACTTGGTAGGCTTCTCACAGGAGATGTTCCATAGATGCTTCCACAGATGCGAATCGCTTAATATAAGCCCTGGCAGATCCAACAAATGATGTACAGGGGTGGAGTTGCTAAGTATTTTTTTGCATAGGCTTGTGCCTGTTCCAGTTTTTCTGGCACTTTAGTGTATATAGTGTACCATATGGCGATTCCTATAAAATATTATGCGACTCATTGGCGGCTTCTCCAATAATTTCCCAAGTTAGTACACTGTATTATTTAAAAAACACATTGGAAAATTACTCAATACAAAAAAAATCAGCGAAAAGTTCGTTTCTTAACATTAATAATGTAGATTTATAAATGAATGAATTTTACAGTTTCAATAAAAAACCGCCCAGTTTCTCTCTCACACACATGCACACCGAAGTGCCAGAAAACTGGTACACCAATCTAATACTTAGTAGGCTTCCCACCGGAGATATTCCATGTTTCCATAGATGCTTCCACAGATGTATATCGCTTGATATAAGCCCTGGCAGATCCAACCAATGACGTACAGGGGTGGCGTTGCTAAGTATTTTAAACAGCCTGTACCAGTTTTCTGGCACTTCAGTGTATATGGCAATTGCTATAAATTACTCTGTGACTTATTTGCGCCTTATCCAATAATTCCTCAAATTAGTACACTATTATTTTAAAAACACACTTAGAAATTATTCAATACAAAGAAAATCACTGAAAACTGCATTTCTTTACATTAATAATGTAGATTTATAATTGAATGAATAATTAATTATGTAATAAAAATAATAATCCGTTAATAATGTAAATTTACAAATAATTAATAAAACAGTTTTAATAAACAACGTCCTCACATGCACAAATTATGTATAATGTGTGTCTAGCAATACCCATAAAATAATTTTATATGTGCCTTCCCAAATACTTTACCAAGGTAGCAAACAGCGTTATTGTAAAAACGCACTGAAAAATTATTCAATACTAAGACCAAAGCAAGGTAAGCCACCTTCCTGGTGGTTTTCCGAGAAGCAGGTTATTCATTACTAGCTGGTTCCATTCAGCAAACCATATTTCACAGTTTTCCTTCTTTTGTTCCTGAGACTTGTGTATTAAAAACGAATTAGATGGACTACCAATGTAAAAGGTTGTGTAAGGCAGTTCTTTTTCAAATTGTCTGCCTCGTATAAATAGACTTCGCGTTTTTATTGTGCAAGTTGTGCGGTTTGGGATTAATGTTATTCTGTCTCCGATTCATTTTATTGATACTCTCTCAAGTGGTTAAGATCTCTCGTAAGTTAACTATATCTGCATTTCAAATTCACTGATTTCCTTTACTGATAATTTGAATGAATTGGAATAATTTTTCAATTCTTTATATTTTTGCCATGATCTTAAATTTAAATAAGGATCCTTAGATGGAAATGAGTGATTATACATATATGCAAGTTTTTAATAGTGCTTTAATAGGTTTTACAGCGCAATTTGAAACATAACTAACTATGTAACTATATAAAATTGTATTTTTATCTCTAAGCATCAGCGCATAGGTGGATTTTTATTTACTTGTTTTAAATTTGCGTTTCTTTGATCATATCTGTCAATTTAATTCATGCGGAAGTCAGGAATGCTCCTTTACAATTTGCGCCTAAGGAAAGAACAATACTTAAGCAAGATATTTATTTAAAATATGAAGAGTAGGTACCGCATGCTATTTTATGTTTTAGTGACAGTGAGACAAGAAACATTAGATGCAGCAAAGATTATATGTATTTGAATTTGAGTGCATTGATATTGTGTGACCTGCTATATTTTTTATTCGTTTAAAGTAGTTGATTATGATAAATACTAGGCAGAATTACCCGGCGTTGCTCGAGTTGAAATGGTTGTAATAGATCGTAATATTACTCCTATGGGATATATTATTCCTATGGGATTTCGAATTGTTTTTAGCCCCCGCTGCAGACCCAGAAAAAATCCTGAACGGGGTTAATATATAGACTATGTTTCCCACATGATTTTAAAGCATAAGTGCACCAAATTTGGTGTGAATTGGTCAAACAGTGATCGCAATGATACTCAATGTTATTCCTACGGGATTTCAAATTGTTTTTAGCCCCTCTGTAGATCCAGGACAAATCGAACAGGGGTTAATATATTATCTTATGTTTTCTTCAGGATTCTAAAGAATGAGTGTATAAAATTTGGTGTGAATTGGTCAAATAGTGATCGTAATGATACTCAATGTTATTCCTATGGGGCTTTTGAATTGTTTTTAGCCCCTATGCAAACCCAGGACAAATTGAACGGGGGTTAATATGTAGCCTACGTTACCCTCAAGGTTCCAAAGAATAAGTGTAACAAATGTGGTGTGGATTGGCCGAGGGATGTAGATTTTTATTGAGTACAGATAGACAGACAGACGCCAACTCTGCTTTATAAAAACTTGATAACCCGACCTTTTATATAAAACGTGTACAAATGCCAATTGCATATTCTTAATGCAATGTCATTTTATTTTGCGAATATTTTAAATATCTTTATGCATAGAAAGACTCAATTAATAAGCTCCTGGTCTTAAGTATCATGTTATGAATTTTGTATAGAGAAAAGAGGTGTGGAGATAATGAATGTATGACTCAGCAAATGAGCGTAAAATTATAAACTGAAAACTTAAGAGAAGTTCTGATTTTTACGCAAAACACACATACACATACAAAGTTGCATGCCTTTTATTGCCATAATCTTGTTATGTATCTGGTTGTGAGCCAAATAAAATAGATGGAGCAATTTTAGAGAATATATAAGTATATATTCATGCATTCATTTAGTATGATTAAGTCAGTTAAAAGGCTAGATACGACTAGGTTTTTGTTAAAACGTCTTGTATTAAATTATATGGGGCTTGTTTGATTCAAACTTTTTGGCTCGTCGCACTACAATATTTTTGTTACACACGGCTAATTAGACCGGACCTATGACTTAAATGGGGTTAAGAACCACCAAAATCATCCTTTCCAGTGCCGGGATTCGAACCCCTAGCCTGTTGAACGAGGGCTAGAGCACTATCGTCTACCATGCCAGCAAAATTTTACTTCTCATTAAATAACATACTAGAAAAGATAAAGTAATTTCTTACCGATCAAATACTCAATTCATTATTGAGATTTTATTTAAACAGAAAAATTAATGACTATCGTACATTAAAATTGCCATAACAATATAAAATTCTTTATAACAATTAGCGTAGTCATATTCACACCCATAAATTTTAGTCATAGTTGTGCATCAAAATTTTTTTCTGTAAAGCTTTTGTTAGATACTCGACCATGAAAGTAGCCATTTTCCTAAAATATTTCTCTGCTTTAGTGTTAGTGGTCTTTCTAAACATTTGTTGGGCTTCAAAAGTCAATTTAACTTCACTAGTTTTAGGGATACACTTAATATTTCATGTTCAGTGAAACATGATGGACGTCCAGTTAGTGGTTTGTTTTTAATTCTGTGTCTTTAAATGAAAATTATACTGTGAATATTAGTTTTTTTATCTATACAACTTAAATTTTCAGGTTTTCATCATTCCCGTGATAAACGAAGTTTTCTAACATACAAAGAATTTTAAAATTTTTTTGCACCCATACTTTCACATTTTTTATGAATACGTGACTGAACAATATTGGACTTTTTTAAGTATAGTTTAAGAATAGTTATTAGAAATTTGTCAATTTTTCGCACTTTTCTAGCATGTACCAGTACTTTTTCACCACTATTATAATTTTGAATACAAAAAATGTGCGATATCCTATTTGTCGAATATTTTAATTTAATCTTAAGCTTTATTGTTAATTTAGTAAAATGCTAAGATACTGAATGAAATAAAAATAGTTTTGGTATAAGTTATTTAATTGTAATGGAATGCTTAGATATTCGCTGTGCAATACTTTTTTGATTTACTGTATATGCTATTCTTTTTGAAAAGCTGCTGTATTTTCAAAGTGGAATATGTTTTACTTATAAAATATAAAGGGGAAGTGTTGAAACTGAGTTCTGGGCGTTCTTTTTAAAATATTACTGTACATTATTTCATAGTGAAATTTTTAAAATATCAAACAATAGTAAAGCTGTAAGGCTGGTCTCCTAAAGGTTGATCCATTGTCTCCTTTGTATTTGTCCTACCGGTTACAATTTTATTATAAGAAGACACAACACTATGAAAGCCAATGCTGAATATCTAAAGAACTTACCAAAACACAAACAATATATACCAATATCATTATAATAAATTTAACTCAATATTCATAGCCACCAATGAGTGTAATTTCTTTCATTCCGTGCTTTTTTGTGTATATTATTTCACTGTAAAAACATAATTTTCTAGTATAAATATAAGGATACAGGGTGTCTGTTTAAGGTACAATTTCAATAGCAAAGGCTAAAAACACATGAACAGAATTGACTTTTACAAGCAAAATTTATTATTTTGTGCCCACCAAAAGTTTTTAGATGGCATGCTATCCATAAGTCTATTCTTAATGAAAATTTCAAACATCCTGAGTATGTAAACTTTATTGTCGAAATATTCAAGTTTTTAGATGTGCTATCTGTGAGCCTATTCTCTGTGAAAATTTCAAACATTCGAGTATGTAAACTTAATTAATTTCATATTCAAGTTTTTAGATACCATGACAGTCTATTCTCAATGAAATTTCAAACATCCAAGAATGAACTTCATATTCAAGTTTTTAGATGCCATGTTATCTATGAACCCATTCTGAATGAAAATGTTAAACATTCGAGTATGTTAACTTAATTGACTTCATATTCAAGCTTTTAGATGCCATGACAGCCTATTGTCACCGTTTCAAAGATCCAAATATATAAACTTACTTGACTTCATAGCCATTGAAATTCCTTCATTCAGAAAGTAAATATTGATCTTTATTTAGTTAATGATGTCTGGAAAAAAAACACATTATACAAGCAGCATTTAAAAACTGCGCCATTTCAACTTCCTGATAGTCATGACAATGAATAACAATTCATGCGACTACACTTGAATGTCATTCGGCTTTGTTTCTTTCCTCTCGCATGCAATATGCTTTTTTCTTCCTCACTGACACTTGCTTAGCTTGCGTTGTTGAATAGCATATCGTTATAACAAGAGTGATGTTTCGTAAACTCATAATGCGTAAGTAAATATTTATGTGGAAAAACTAACGTGGCATAAGTAGTTCTTTGAAAAATTAGAAAAACATTAATTTATTGAGGAAAAGTTATGATTAGAGCTACACCTTAAAGATGATATGATAGCCCGCGTTGTATGTTGCTCCAGGGCTACGTTAATGAACCTACCTTACCTTTAAGAATATACCACAGATTACAATAAATATAAAATCTGTAATAAATTCAAAAATCATAAAACTATCCCTAACTCTGCGGTCAACTGTCACTCTTGAGACTTGAATTTGGGAAGAAATGTGGAAGAATATAAATAAAATTGGCAGACTACAATTGAATAAAGCAAAAATATGTTGGTATCGTATTTATTCACTTAACCTGTTAATTTTTTATTAAAGTCATAAATTTATTAAAACAAAGATAGTCTCAGCCAGCCAAATGGTACATCAAATTACGATTAATAAATTATGTCAGTTTAAAAAGGTCTATGATCATTTCAGTAGTGCAACATGTTCACCATCGTTCAAGACGAATAAAGAGTAAAAAGTTTAAGTAATTTTATTCAACACCTTAGACAAAATTGCAGAGGTGTTGCAAATATTATAAAATATAGTATCCTCTGATAACTGTTTAAAATCCCAAGCTATGATCTCTTCTCTTTTATGATTTTGGTGATAATCATGAATTTGCTTTATTTTCCACAGCGTTAAGGATTTTAACTCTGAACAGAATAAGATGTTAATAAATAGGATTGGTATCTTAGGCGTCATTTTTAATTTAACAATCCTATATTATGTAGTTATTGACAGTGTCCATTAAGAAAATTTTTTATTAAAAACTATGAAATAAAAAATAAAAAATTTAAAACTTGAAACACCATACTTTATAATCGAAATATATTCCTTCATTAGGTAATTGTCAAGTGTCTAACAGAGGGGAAATTATTTACAACTTAACAAAATCACGAATGGCTGTTGCATAAGGTTTAATAGAAAGAAAAATTACCTTGAACGGAAATTCATGTATCTAAGAGAAGAGAAATCTAAAATTTACATCTTTCATGCCTCCCACAGAAATCTTTGTATGCAGATCAATAATTCTATCATAAAGCTCTATAGTTGAAAAACACTAGTAATTCATCTTTTAGGGATTCAAAGATGAGCACCTTACTTCTTAAGGGATCCAGAAGAATTATTAGAGCCCCTTTTCCACCGTTAGATCTAAAATCTATCCTTATTTTCGGTCCATCACATCAATGTATAACTCGCCACGTTTTCGGGACAGGTGGTCTACGTGACTAAATCACTTACAGTTGTTGTCTTTTGCTTGTACTATACATAATAGGAGTATACAATTTGTAATTTTAGTACATTTTAAAATATATTTATATATTATAAAATATATAAAATAATATGTAAAAGGTTTTTATTTTTCATGACAAAATATTCCAAAATTTGCCGCTCTAGCTTGTAGCCTACTCAGCTAGTTAACCCACCTGGTGGTTTATCTTCGCGTCGAAAACTGCCCTGTAGTGACCAGCCTCTGGTGTAAAAACCTGTTCCAAACTGTCAACAGTTCTAGGCAAAAAATTTATTTGGATCTTCATTCCCTTGGAGTAATAGGGCAGTTTTGTCTCGACGGATATCTCATCCTTAGCAAAATTGATCAGATCTTGGACGAGATATCTCGTCATAACACTTGGAAGGTTAAGAAATGTAGCTCTACTAATCCCAAAACAAAAGGAAAAGTCACATGAAGAGAGGCAGACTGCCTTCAAAAACTGCCAAACTTCTTACAATGCCTTCCAAAAGTTAAGCAGGAAATGCAAATTCTCCAAATGGGGAACACATGCTTGAATTTATTAGTCAAACTTTCTATGGTTTTAAGTGGCATACGCATATCCAAATTACAATTGGCTCCACTCAAATGTACAAATTAGGCATACGATATGAATAATGTATTCGTAATCAAAAGTTGTTATGCTTATTGAAAACTTTAGGCTTGGTTTGGACTAGATATTCTTTATTATGACTGATAAAGTATGGGAAATTTTTCAGGCAGGACATCTCATTAATAAGAATTAACTTTTGGAAGGCGATGTATAGTGGATGTTGCAACGACTCCAAGAAGAATTTTGTTTGGAAGGTTTGATTTATCACTCTAAGGTCAATTTTTGTAACAGGAAAGCTTATAAGGCTGGAACCTATGGATATAGAGAGAAGAAGGATGTCATGCTGTGAGAGAAAGTCTGAGTGATTTGACTTTATTCATTTCTCGAGTCTTGCCAATGAGTCGCTGAAAAATTGATTTTTATGAGGTGGGCAAAAAGTAGATCAGTAGAGGTCTGTGATTGCATGAAAAAACAGTCAATATTGTTTTCTAGGTACTAGGTTCCTTTTCTAGGCTCTTGAACTCGTCTCTGGTCAGGTGTCTGATGGTTAGGGTTGGTTTGGTTTATCTCTCTACGGTCAATTTTTTGCCACAGGAGGGCAAAAAAATTAACAGTAGAGCGATAAACCAAATCAAGGGGACGATTTTCTGTGAGAGAAGGTCTGAATAATTTGACTTTCATTTGTCGAGCCTTGCAAATGAGTGGCATTCTCGTGAAAAGCGGATTTTTATTTTGGTTGGACAGATAATCAATCAACAGTGGTCTGCTATTGTAGAAAAACAATCAATATCGTTTTCTTGATACTAGGTCTAAGGACTCGTTTCAGGTTCAGATACTGTTGATTCAGAGACATACAACTTTATTTGATTCTCAAAGGCGTTTCAGCATCCGTTGTGTACCTACTTGAGTGAAGTTTAGATGCTTTTAGATGGTGTTCACTTGCATCATCCTTTTGCTCAGATTTATTGCTATGCAAATCACACGGTTCTGATTTTATTGTTATTTCTTACAATTATTATACGTTCCCCAGTAGAAGGAATGTATGCTTATCAACAACAAATCTTGCATTGCAACAAATCTTGCAAATTTAAAGGAGAAAAATTCAATCCACTATTGTGCAAAAGCTCAATTTGATCCTGACAGCAATAGGAACGATCGATAACAACTCTATATGAATAGTTAGCGTCTTGTCATTATTTTAAATTTCCATTAAGCAATGTTAAAATTATTAGTGTGGTTAAATATGAAAATAATTACCGTGTTTTAAAATGTTTTCCGTCATAATTTGAAAAATCAATTTATCTTTCTATTTTTTCAACACTTCCTGAATTCTCAATATGTTTCATGAAAGACTAACTTAAAGTTGGATAGAGCAGACAAATACAAACGCAACCCGTACATTGCTGTTAGGATACGCCCCATACATCCCCAGATATTTTGGATGAATAAAAATAAATTTTGATTCTACATTACTTCCAAATGCATCTTTATCTACGGTCTAATAAAACATTGTTTAGGATTTATGATGAATCTTTATACGTTTAGTATTTTTATATTTAAATATATTGGGTAGAATTCCTGCAAAGCAGAATACACAAATTACTCACTTTAATGGGGGTGGAAAGTAAAGTATTTATTTATTTATTCACAAAACTTATAAAAATTAATCGTAAGTTCATTTTTCATATTGCTTGAAAAACTGCTCCAAACCTATTTCTATCATTGAAAGTTCTCTGCAGAAGTTATTGCTGAACCTTGCGCCTGTATAGAACCCTTCCCAACCATCTGTGTGGGAGCTCCATTCTTAGCAATAAAAAATAATGTAGATCTTCGAGGGCAGATGGCATGTATTGTAAACAACACCTAAACACGTTACTTGAGGATTTGTTTCATTCCCCTGAAGCTCTACGAATGATTAAAAAAGATAACGACTTTCCTGACAAAGAGCTAATTTCTACAATATTAATAGTTTCCTGTATTTCGAGCGTCTTGACTTTTCCCTGTTTGAAGGTATCACTGTATAGTTCGTTGAACGTCGCTTTTAATTCTACTTGAATGTCATTTACGTAGATGGTTTGTCTTGAAGAGGAGGTGATGGCGAAACAGACAAAGCTTATTTCCTCAAAGAACTTTGGCCTCACCCGCGTGTCTTCGCCTCGCTGAGACTATAGCAAATCGTTTTTGACAGGGAGAGACACAGTGAATGGTGGCCGAAACTGACAGAGAAAGGTGAGCTCTTTTCTTTTTGACCGCTTATCCGCTATTGTATTTCGGTGTTAGCCCGGAGTACTCATCCCAGTTAAGTCAATAGAAATCAGGATGTCTTTCACTTTTCTGAATTAGTAAAACTTCCCTTGTACACTGCTGGCCACCGTAAATGCAACACCCTGAAGGAAGCATGCAAATAATATGAAATTTACAACATGCATTAGCGGAGGTGAGATATGCAAATGATTAGAATTTCAGCGCAGACGCACATCACGCGCGCCTGTGGCGCCACTTCAAAGCGCTATTTAAGGCTTGGAGATTTCGACGATTTCAAGTACGGCAATTGTGTTTTTCTTGTGGTTTTTTCAAAAAAACGATCAATTATGCCTCGTAGAAAACAGCGATCATCTTTTGATCAAGTATCCGAGTTCGACAGAGGAAGGATAGTGGCCTATCGAGATTGTGGATTATCTTTCAGGGAAATCGGTAGTCGTGTTGGACGAAACCAAACAACTGTAATGCGGATATGTGATCGTTGGATGCAGGAGGGTACGACGGACCGACGTGTTCGATCGCATCCACCTCAGTGCACCACTTCACGTGATGACAGGCATATTGTGCGTATGGCAGTGACGGATCGCTCAGCCACATCACGAACCATAGCACAGCACATTCAGTCTGTACCGCATCATCCAGTGTCTGCGCGTACCATTCGACGCCGTTTACAGCAGAGTGGTCTGTCCGCAAGACGTCCATTGATTCGTCTACCCTTGACGCAGAACCACAGACGTTTCCGCCGCCAATGGTGCGATGAAAGAAGGATGTGGACGGCAGAATGGAATGAAATTGTCTTTACTGACGAGTCACGCTTCTGTCTGCAACACCACGATGGTCGGATTCGAGTCTGGAGACACCGTGGAGAGAGGATGCTGAACAGCTGCGTTATGCACCGCCACACTGGTCCTGCACCGGGTATTATGGTATGGGGCGATATTGGATATCACTCTCGCACTCCTCTAGTACGCATTGCCGGTACTTTAAACAGCCAGCGCTACATCTCCGAGGTGTTGGAGCCAGTTGTCCTTCCTTACCTTCAGGGCTTGCCCACAGCCATATTTCAACAGGATAATGCGCGACCACACGTGGCACGCATTGTCCAAGGGTTCTTCGTCAATCGCCAGATTGAATTGCTTCCCTGGCCAGCTCGCTCTCCGGATCTTTCGCCGATAGAAAACATGTGGTCCATGGTTGCTCAACGATTGACCCAGAATACATCCCCAGCTGCCACACCAGATCAACTTTGGCAACGTGTGGAAGCTGCTTGGTCTGCTGTACCCCAAGAACACATCCAAAGTCTCTTTGAATCAATGCCGAGGCGTGTGGCAGCGGTGATCTCCAACAATGGCGGCTACTCTGGCTACTGATTTTGGCAGGAACCACACTTCACAGAAGTCTATAAATTTAATCATTTGATACTTGGTCAACATGTTATCTACAAAATAAATTTTGTTGTGATATCTCTTGTCTTTCTTGGTGTTGCAATTTGGGTGGCCAGCAGTGTATTTGTATGTCTGTTACAGAGGCGGACAAGGCGTTGTAAATTTAGATATTAATTTATTTAATCATTTGCAAATATGCATACACATACAATGTACTGAAAAAGTCACCGGACATCTGGAATAGAAATAAAACAGCATTTATTTTGGAGTCTGACTATAAATTTAAATTTTCAATTTTAGAGCAATTCAATTCAGAGAGGGTAACAACAGAGCTAACTGCTAGTGAGTATAGACAGAAAATTAAGGTAGGAATGTCCTGTATAAATGTTCAAACGTTTTACAAAATATAAATATTGAAGTAGCAGTAGGGACCTGAACTGTGCTAATAATAAAATCAAAATTATTAACTAGCCAAAATGGTTCAGTCCGCTAGGACTTGTGCTCATGATGGTACGTATTTAATATTATAAATATGGATATTTAGAGATAATAAAGTGACTGCTACTTCAGTGCTTGGATTTTGATATAAAACATTTACACATTTCTATAGGACATTCCTTCCTTAAATTTCAGTCTATACTCACTAGTAGTTAGCTCTATGGACCTATGGGGATGTGGACTCTGAAATTGAAAATTTAAATTTATAGTCCGACCCCAAAATAAATGCTGTTTTGTGTCTACTCCAGGTGTCCTGTGGCTTTTGTCAGTACAGTGTATATGTACAGAAGATTGTCATTGCATCGAATAAAGATGCCATATGCAAATCTGTGTGATTATAGTTCCACTCTGATCATACAAGCACTAAGTTCGTGAATATTTCATGCAATATGCAGTATTGGTCCAGAGGTAGCATCATGGTTATAGACAGGTAAGGTGAGGGGTCAAATATGTGTGTGGATGGGAAGTTCAAGAGGGTGGTACTCACCGACTGGTCTTAGGAATTGGGCGCTGGGATGTCGCTGATTCAGGGCATACTGAGATGAAGACGAAGCTACGGGGCCAGGAATCACTTTCTAAGGTTTCACTTTGGTTAGTCCAGGAGCTCGTTCTTTCTCCTTCATCCCCTCAGAGCATTTTTTAGATCTCTAGTGCTCCCCCATGAGATTACCAGTTTTGTCCTCTGTCCCAGTTTTGTCTCCGGTTGCTCTACCCCCAACAAAATCTAGCTTCATATCCAATTCTCTGACCAATGCCTGCAAGTTCACTCATCCCATATTAAATCACTGAGGCTTGCTTGACCCCTCCCAATTCATTATGCTGTAAATCGTTCCGTTTCGTGGTGTTTGTTGCTTTTTATCTTGTCACACTATGGTGACAATGTCCATTACTTGACGATATCTGTCTTGTATGGCGCTGCTTTTCCAAGTATAGCCCTAGCGCCATAAAACCAAACCAATCAACCAATAAAAATCGAACTTTACTTTTTTGAGCTTTAGTTTTAAATTTAAATGATTCGTTTGTTTGACATTTATTCTCATAACATTATATATTGAATTTTTCGTCATGTAATTTTTTGTTTTGTAATTCATTTATTTAAATAGTAGGTAAGTAGGTAGTTGAAAATTTATGTCGGCACTGGAGCAACACAATTTATTAAATTGTAAAATGGACTCTGGATTTACTGATGAATCTTTAATGCGTACTTCCGCAAAAATTTGAAGCAAAGAACACAAAATGATTAGTTAATTGAGGAAAAGTTGACTGAAATCAAATTGTCAGCAAAAAATAATGCGATTTGAAAAACTGCACATCAGGTGAACTAAAATGTCGATTAGTCTGACTGAAATTCATAAACTATTTGAAATTTAGGCTGTCATGGGCAAAATTAAGACATAATTCTATAGTTCTATCAGAGTACTAATTAATTTAATGACGATGGAAAGTCATTGCGAAATCAGCAGCTTATTCTTCTTAACGAATCCAATGTAAACATGTTGGATACAGAATCAAATATAATGAGTTCTAGTAAAAATAATATTGCTTTGCAATATTTAATCTCCGGTATATTCGTAAATAACCTACTCGGTTAAGTGAATATCTACACCAAATGATACCTACACTATATGTAGATTGTGTATTTATTAGGACCATAAATATTGGTCTTCAAAGACTTCAATAACCAAAATATAGTATATCTAGCGATGCTTACAATGCTATGAATTTATATCCTGAATTAATAGATAAAGCAATCCAAGCGTACACAATCACTGTCAATATCTGTGAGATTTAAGAATCGGACATGGGGACTTCCGGTTAATTTATTTTTAAACTAATGTAAAATATATGCTGGAAAACCTTTTTCACATCTTTAGAGCATACATTCTGAATATAGACCTAAATATTTTCCTATCATATGGTTGGATCTAATATTTATATAAGTTTTTGTATAACAATATTTTTGAAAATAAATACCCAAATAGTGATGCTTAAAATAAAAATAAAATATGCATACCTAAAAACGGCAAGTCAAACTATAGAGGAAAAATAGATATATAATGATTTATTGAATTATTTTAAAGGCTTTTAAGCTTGTTTTGATTGATTATTCAATAATCTCGGCTACTTAACCCTTCTGGTGGTTGTCTCGACGAGGTATCTCGTCTTATCGAAATCATTAGCAGATCTTGATGGACGAGTTATCTCGTCATTAGAAAAACTGACCAGATACATTGATATCGTCATCTTTAAAAAAGCGACATCATCTTGATGACGATATATATCGTCATTAGCAAAATTAGTCAGATATTGATGGCCGAGTTATCTCGTCGAAACCACTATGAGGGTTAATATTAAATTTGCACAAATGCTTAAATTTTTCTTTTATACTATAGACTGTATAAAGTCGTTGGATTCTAGTTTAAGAAAAGTCGTCTGGTCGTGGGTTTGTGGAACTACAACTACATTGTGATTTTGTTTTCATTCTCGTTTTTCGCAAAATTGCAAAATTAAATTTTGCATTGTTATTTTCATTTACCTGATTTTACTGTAGATAGGATTTTTTTCTGTTTCGATTTCCTTAATGCCAGCCAAGGTCCTGACATATCGATTAACTTTTAAAAATTTCAAAGCATGTTGTTGAAGGATATCGTTTTGTAAGCAACTACATATTTGTTGGTCTCTCGCCAATGAACTATTGCGTAAAGGAATCGCTAACTTGATGTTGATATCATCGCTATATCATTGTTGCACACCCTTATTTAAAACACGAAGAAAATTTGTATAACTTTGAACTTACAAAACACATCACAGTACAAGAACTTTCAACATTTCCAGGTCCGTCTCTTAAATCTTGGGACCCTGCTCGTTGCCATTTCCCAAGGGGCACGAGAAATGAGATATTGTACGTTTGGGCAGTTCGTTTTTATGTTTAAGTTATAATACACACATCCAAAAAGAAGGATAATGCAATTTGAAATTAATCCCTTGCCATGTGCACAAAGTATTTCGAATGAATATATCTTAAGCTATGTGGCATAAAGTAAGAACATCCACATTGGCCTCTTACTAGGGGAACTAAAGAAATAAAAATTAAGATGCTTAGGTCAACCCATTTTATGCTTCAAATATTAAGAAAAAACATTTTTTGCCCTGTTAAAAGCAATCTAATAGGGAATATGCTGGCCTCTGACCCTAATGAAGGCGTCATAACGTGCACATATGCTTTCCACAAGGCTGTCCACAAGGCTGTTCACGAGTTCCTGTGGCAATGACTCCTATTCTCGCACTGAGCAAGCACGAGAGCATCCCAAGTATGCTATATTGGGTTACGATCAGGTGACCTTGCTTGATACGAATTCAGTTTTTTCCTTAATTTTTGGACACAGGTGTATTAGAATATTATAACTGTCAGTAGTAGAATGCACACATTTGTGCATGTTAACCCTCCTGGTGGTTGTCTGGACGAAGTATCTCACCATTAGCAAAATTGACCAGATATTAATTGACAATATATCTCATCGAAACCACTTGAAGGGTTAAATATTGAGAACTTGGATATTTTTATTTCGTATAGGGTGGCTATTTAATCTAGTAATGTGGCGGTAGTGAAGCCATGTATGGCCACTCACTATAAATTGATAATTTCCTGACGTATGGCTAGTACGCAATCCACAACGATTGCATTGTGTATTAGAATAGCTATTTGTGTGAGGTCCCACGGGTCCCAGGTAGGTAGTTAATTAACGTCGCACTGGAGCAATACAACAGGTTATTGGCGACGATCCGGGATCAATCCCCAACGGAAAGATCCGAGGACAACACCACGTAATTCCGAACCACCAACGTGTCACAGGAACCATTCAACTGCAATTAGGATGTTGTATGAGTGACGAAGGATCTAATATTTTTTATACATCGCATTGATAATCTTTTTTCATTTCTCAATCGAGTTCTAGGGCATAGACCAATCACTAACTCAGCGTCATTACATTCGCCTGGTCTCCACGAGACCACCAGGGCGTACAGCTTTAACATTCTCAAAGTACATTCTGAATCCTTTCACTCGATTGCGTCATCCGGAAGCGTGCACTGTCGCCCAACCAGGTGGTTCCAAACAAAACAGATGCCTTACGAAAGCAAGATTAAAATTGTGGGGCACAGAATGAAACTTGCGTATTGAAAAGAAATTAAAAACAAAACATTAAAAACAAAAAAAGAGTACCAAAGGAGTTTCTGATTGCTTGAAAGAGCGCTCAATACTTGAAAGTTTAATACAACGTGACTTCTTTAACAGTGGATAAACCATTGTAACTGGATTTTTTTAAACTTAAAAATCGCTTTCGAAAAATTTGAGAAGTGGTCATCACCATGTTGCCCGGAGTCCTTCAATTAAAAAATGAAAATGAAAAATAGATTTTTTACCACCTTTAGGGGAAGAATCACCTTTTAGGGAAGATAGGTTACAACGAAAGACATCAAGAAAATTTATTCCTTTCATTAAGATAGGTTTTTAAGGTTTTTAGAGGTTTCATGAAAGGAACAAATTTTCTTGAAGTCTTTGGTTGTAATAAAGGAACAAATTTTCTTGAAGTCTTTCGTTGTAATAAAGGAACAAATTTTCTTGAAGTCTTTCGTTGTAACCTATTATAATATATTTATAATGCAACAGTTGTTACAAAATAATTTTCTCTTGCAATTAAAGCGGGGTCGTTGTGGCTTAATGGGTTTGCCCACTTCGCTAACGGGCCACGAAGGAAGGGTAACGGGTTAGCTCGACCATCGTGTACCTGGGGCTTGGTGCAAGTTAAATCTGGAGTGGTCTGAAATGTCTTCACCTTGGCGTAGTGTGGAAGTTTGGAGAATGGGGTGCCAGCAGGTGTTGACATCGTCATCTGACCGTAGTTCCAAATTACGAGGTATTGTCCTCGGATCTCTCCCTCGATCGATCCCGGACCTTCGCCAATAGCCCGTTGTGTTGCTCCAGTGCGACATTAATTAAAACACCTACCTACCTTGAAGTTTGGCTAAATATGGTCATTGCGTCCATAAAACCTTAACCATCCAACCAACATATAATTAAAGCGAGAACGTTTCCGAGTTGGCACTCAAGCAAAATTCTGATCTTGCAGAAACTCATCCCTTAAAATAATTCCCTTTGTATTTGTTTGTTATTTTTAAGAGTTTCTAAATCTGAAGGCCGGTTCAAGGTAAAAAGGTTAACTAGAAATTTCCCGGTTAAACGAGGCATTACCTGTTTAATTTAGGAGTATAGCGTCATTTCCCAAACCTTGAAGGCAGCTTGTCTGCTTTTGGACCTTGTGACATAAAACCCAAACTTCCCAGACCTTGAAGGAAGAAGGAAATTGAGGTTACACGCTTCGTATTTTCGACTTACCTTACCGTTTTACTTTTTGAAAAGTGATTATTTTGAAAAATTCTTTTGCTTTTTGAAGGTTTGGAAAAGGTAAAAATATGAGAAATAGTTTTTGTTTAGTTTGAATAGTTTAATGTATGGCATTCCTTGGAAATTTTGTCATAAGACTACAATAGTTTTCAATTTCACTCAAAAATCTTAAATATCAATTCAATATACTTTTCAATTTTTTTCAAATTACACTCCATCTTTAATTTTAGTCTAAAAAGGGATAAAAATAATATACATCGTTTATTTCCAGCAACTGAAGGTATCCTTCAGTTGCTGGATTTGTATTGATATTATATATACCCTGTGCCACACAAGAATGTCAAAACACCCCGAAGCCAGTGTTCAATCAGAATTAAAGTTAGTAGGTAGGTAGTTAAATTAACGTCGCACTGAAGCATCACAAAGAGCTATTGGCGACGGCCGGGAATCAATCTCGAGGTGAAAGATCCGAGAACTAGATACGAAATTTTCTAGATATTTTCTAGATGATCTAGATATGAAATTTCATGAATTTATATCCGGAGATATTCAATGTTAAAGCCGTTGTCTATTTCAGGAATCATCTCTACGTCTAAAATCGCTATTTGTAGATCAAGATTATTTATAGTTAACTGGGAACTGTTCATTTGATGCTCGACTGAAAAACATTAAACAGAACCTTAAAAGAAGGGTTCGTTCTTGACATAATATTCGTTTTCAAATAGAAAAATTCAGAAATTTTTCCGACAGCAGTTTCAATAACAGTGTTATTAGAAAATAACAGTTAGCGACTGTTGAAAATATTAACAATTTTCAACAAACATTATTGGGATACAATAATACAATAAAAATTGAATCAATTATTTAAAAATTGAAATTTATAAAGAATATTCGACAAGTACGAATTTGAAACTAGCAGTTAGAAACTAAATTAAATTCAGTTAATAGTTGATTTAAACAATAAATAATTGTTAAAATTAACTGGGCGCCTCTTTTCGCTGACCTAAGGCGAACCTCTATCAGCCCTCAGTGTGGTCAGAAGAGTTCAACTAAACTGGATCAAACACTAAAAAACTAATTTGACAGAAGCTTTAAACTTTCTATACTCATACCTCCGAAACGGCTGAACCGAATAACATAAAATTTGGCATCTGAAGTTAAATTTTGAGATTCGAAATTTTATGTAAAAAGTAAGGAGTTTTACGAAGTTAGTGCTCAATTTAATAGGAAGACGGCCCCTTACGCAAATTTTATGGCTATGAATTTATAGATGATGCCATTCCCTGTCGAATGTCATCTTTGAATTTGCTCTTCTGTTAAAATTGTTCAAATGAAGAGGGTTGGTTCGTTTTTTCCCCGACTGTACATGAATAAAGAAATGATCACAATACCAAATCTAAAAGGGGGCCGTCGTGGCCCTTTGGGTATGCCACTGCTCTAGCAACCTTCGAGTTGTAGGTGGCGCAGGTTCGATTCCTGTCAGGTGCATTCCTCCATGGATGTATTTCTCTCTTCCGTGTCATTAAAATTTTATTGTGTGTCTATTACTCGATATATGAATGCTTCACTTTCCAAATCGATTAACTCCACTTTCTGAATTTTATTAAATTTTAATGTCAAAGCACTTGATTGACTCCTAACTGTATATATTCAAAACAAATTTCTCTAATAATAAGTATTAACACCACTAAATGACAAAATTGTTTTAGCCATTGAATAACAAATAATTTATTTCAGAAGCCAATCTGATTAACTCCATACTCTAATGTAAATCGTAATAAAAATTTAGTCAAAACACTTTTTAACAAAGCAATTGACTACTTCTTATATACAGTGAGTCAAAGTAAAAACCGAACATCAAAGAAAATGAAAGGAATTTGTACGTACAGTCCGAACAAACACAAAAATGATGGGAGCTCAAATACAGCTAACGAAGAAGACATCATTTATATTGCTGATGAATCAATTTGAACAAAGTAATAATACTCGTAATATATGTAACAGTAACAGAACAGTTATTATTCATTTTTGCTAAAATCTTTAATAAAAAATGTATATAATGAAGTTTTTCTGTAATAAAAAAAATAATTTGAAGACTGAATTTGAATTAATAATTTTCTTTCACTTGCCAAATCGATTAACTCTCTTAATTAAGCAAAAATTGTAGTAATAATAACGATTACTCCAAGGATATTCTATCTTATACTTTCTATATGTCGTTAGATAAAAGATACATCTGGCAGTAATACAGTCTACATCGTTTATTTGAATTTATAATTTAAAAGGAATTTTAAAAATCAATGTATACTATTTTATCATTTTTCTCAACTTTTTGTTTTATGGAATTAATCGATTTGGCAAGTGAGGCATTCATATGTCGTGTCAGGCGCAGCATGGCCAAATATGGCCCTTGCGCCATAAAACCCCAAAACCAGCCAATCAACCAAATCTAAAAGATAACTCTTTATTATTGTAGAATTACGCAAAAAGTCAGAAATAGTAAGTTGTAAATACCCCTCTGGTGGTGATACACACTTTTTATACGCCTTGGCATGGAGTCAAATGGAGTCCTTATGTTGTCCTGTGGTCAATTATAGAGCATTATGCAGCTGCTGCTCCAGATCAATTATATTCTGGGGAGGTGCAATTGACGACCTATCGTATCCCAGACATACTTATTGGGAGACAGATCTGGGGATCTCTCTAGTCAAGGAAGGGTTTCAACACCACGGATGCACCGTAGAGGAAAGTCATGTGTTGCCGTACGCTATCCTGTTGGTAAATAATCCCTTGGACGTGCTCTGTTTCTATCACCCAGATTTTCATTGCCTTCTGTAATCAGATTTATAAAGATTTTTATTAGTTCTTCCATGTAGTTTTAGCGACAATATGCATCTCCATAGCTCAAATCAAGCAAATTTAATTAAGCTGTAAAATTGACGAACGAATCCGTTCAGTTGATTTCATATTGCTTACATCCGTGTGTATTCGCCAATACTATCGATTTCTATGCCACCTATGTTAGTGAAGTATTATATCTATATCTATACCTATATCTGTATCTATCTATCTTTTGATAGGTTATCAAGAATTATTTATCAAATGCGATTTATTTGAAACACTAACTCTTCAAGTGTTTTGGCGATATATCTCGTCCAAGATCAGATCAATTCTGCCAATGACGAGATACCTCGTCGAGACAAAACTGCCTAATTACTCCAAGGGGAACGAAGATCCAAGTATTAAAAGTAAATTGTCCCTTGCCCAGAACTGGTGAGAGTTAGGAAGAGGTTTTTGCACCAGAGGCTGGCCACTACAGGGCAGTTTTCGACCCGAAGATAAACCACTAGGAGGGTTAATGGTTTTGAGAAGGGCAGTTTGTTGATGTTTGTATACGGTCAGCCAATACCTCAAGAACGGTTCCGATAGACTGTATTGGAGACCAATTGACATATGCATTTGAAACTAACAAACCAAGGGAAATGTTACTCAAAAGAACGCGTCATTAGAGTTACCTTAGTAACGAACGACGAGTAAAAGGAAGTAGTTGAGAGTGGCAATTGCATAAGTGATGTCGAAACATAAAATTGTGTAGCACTATTTATACATTTTTCCTTGTCTGGCACTGCGATTGCACAAATAATAGCACTTTCAATTGTGTCTATAATAGATATTGGAACTTCTGAGAACTTCTAAACTGGTTATTTGTTGGTTCTCCTTAAGCCTCCAAGTGGTTTCTACGAAATATCTCGTTCATCAAGAACTGATCGATTTTGCTAATGACAGAATATCTTGTCATCAAGAAATTGCAGATTTTTGGACGATGACGAGATCCATATCTGATTACTAAACTTCTGTTACTTCTAACTAAACTAAACTTCAATTCGAATTACTAAAACTTCAATTCGAATTACTAAAACTTCAATTCGAATTCGACTTAATTCAATTCGAAATCTACAGCAATAACATTAAGCCTTTAATGACTAAACTCGAAATAATTTCAATTTACAATTAAAAACGAGAATTTGAACACTATTTTCTTTCTAGCAAACACGGGATATATCGTGAATGAAAGTTGAACAATTAGCAGAAAACAATGCAGACCGAAATGGAAAATGAAGCGTACTCCGAACTCACACCCATTCAGCGTTTCTACTTCGGACGCTCAATCTTTATAACAGGTGCTACTGGCTTCGTCGGAAAGGTAAGTAATGAAGCTTTGAGCGTTTTGATATGTTATTAAAGTATTTTCCATTAAAGAAGCATTGTATCACGCAAGCATGGAAAGTTTTGATTTGAAAATGAAGGGAACATTTTTCCATTCAGCTAGAATTACCACAAAGAAGGCTAGAAATTAAAAAAGTGTAAAATAAAGGTAAGATGGACTATTTATAGGTACAGGGTTGCAGTTTCTTTACTAGTCTACTTTTGTGGTCAGTTGATGAGGTAAGTCTTGTTTCGTCATCACATCACACCCATTTGTTCAAGTGCATGGTGTTCTCTAAACTATATTCTTATTATGAACAAAACTACATTCAAATAGGAAGAGCAAGGCGCAAAGCGACTCGCAGACCAATTAGAGCGTTTTCACCTCTCGCGCCGGCACCTCTTATTGGTTTGGGAGAGTCGTTTTGCGCCTTGCGCTTCCTATTCTTTTGAAATCAGATTTATCGTGCTCTTTGATGAGATTTTTCAAAGCAGGAAATGGAAATTGGTTTATAGGTTATGGAGAGAATATTCTTATAACATACCACTTAGAAAAGATATTTATAACTGGAATGGCAACACATTGTAACAGCTTGATGAGCTTCCAGATTCCTTTGGGGTCAGGAATCAACACCGGCAGGTCTTCAACTGACCACCGGTCAAAATATGTCAGCATATCCATCTGGGAATTTCGTTCCCGTTCAGATGGTTTTAACCCTCCTGGTGGTTGTCTCGACGAGATATCTCATCATTAGAAGAAACCTGATCAGATCTTGATCTCGTCATCAAAAAAAGTTGTCCATATCGTGATGAGAGACATCTCGTCATTATCAAAATTGGTCAGATCTTGATGGACGAGATATCTCGTCGAAGCCACTTGGAGGTCAAAGGCTGCTTTATGACCCCTTTTTAGGAATTGTCCCTCAGTGTCAACGAGCAAAGATAGTCTGTTATTCCAATAGTAGTTAACGCAGCAATGTTATTACAAATTAACAGTTTGCAGCTGTTACCAAAAAATATCTTTTTTAAATTACTTTTAGACTTAACCTTCTCAGAAATTAAAAAATTAAATTAAAATTTACTGAAAAATTTGATTCAAATAATAGTTGAAATCACTGATAATTTATTCAAATACTAACTGTTTCAAACACCGTTAACGTGTACACCTAATTCTGTTTTTACACGAGAGATACGTTCCTGAAGAATTCGTGTAAAAAAATTTCGTGTAAAAAAAGACATTGTATCTATGGAAGAAAAGATTGGTTCCGGATCTAAAAAATCAGTAAAAATAATTTTAAAAACCATATGAAAATATTCGTTTTAAGCTTATTATTTTATTTCAACAAAATACACATGCAATAATATGTAATAAAAATGAAAAAAATTCTTCATGAACAAAAAATCTGTTTTACACAATTTTTTTTATTCATTTTCACTTTATGACAATAAACGGCGCATACGTTTGCATACGACTGGAATATCACTGCTATCACTAGAAATGTTGTGGACATCGTCTTCTTCCTCTATTAATGAAATTCTTTCTGTGATCTCTTGAGCAAAGTCAGCACGAGTTTCCTCTGGTGCTGATGTTTCACCGCTTTTACGAACGAATTCAGTAATTAACCATTGTGTTCGTGTTTTGGTTAGGCCGTTATATAATTCTCTGTAAGACGCTGTCAACAACTTCAGT
This sequence comes from Meta bourneti, assembly GCA_933210815.1. Lineage (NCBI taxonomy): Eukaryota > Metazoa > Arthropoda > Arachnida > Araneae > Tetragnathidae > Meta > Meta bourneti. The sequence goes on from OW119934.1 coordinate 34,301,209, forward strand.
TCACGTTGAAACTTCTCAGCTCGTTCCTCATTAGGGTCATGTTTAACAAAATGATTACCCAATTTTTTGGCCAGTTCCAGACCTTCTTTTATTAAATCTGCATTTAGAACAGGATCATTTTCTTCATTATCACTACGTTCTGTGGGATTAGAAGTTTCAAGGACAACCTCTAATATTTCATCTTCACTTAAGGCTTTATCGACTAATAATTCATCAATATCTTCAAACGATAGATCATCGAATCCTTCTCCACCAATTGTGTGTGCCATTGTAATGATGTTGGGAAATTCGGTCGTATTAGGGATGATGGGATCTTTGATTTTTACACATTGTGGCCAAACCGCTTTCCAACACGCATTCAAAGTTGCTGGTTTTAATTCAGTTAATGCTAATCAAACTTGATTGATACAATCCATAATTGAGAATTTCTTCCACACATCAATGACTGTTAGTGTTTCATCATTCAGTTTGTCCAAAACGTGTTGGAATGTTCGTTTTACGTAGTATGTTTTAAATGTCGCAATTATACCTTGGTCTAGCGGTTGTATCAAAGATGTAGTATTAGGTGGCAGAAATAAAATTTGTGCGTTTGGGTGTTCCAAGATAGGATGGCCGGGTGAATTGTCAAGAATCAGAAGAACTTTAAATTTTAGACCTTTCACATTCATGTAACGTCTGACTTCTGGGACGAAACATTTGTTAAACCATTCTGTAAAAATAGCAGTGGCCACCCAGGCCTTCTTGTTTGCCATCCAGTGAACAGACAGTTTATTGATATCTACACATTTCATCAAACGTGGTTTAGGACTCGATTTACCAGCAGTGGTTTCAACATACGATCTCCTGAAGCGTTGGAGCAAAATAATGTCACACGATCCTTAGCTACCTTAAAACCACCAGCAGTTTTCTGCGATTTGGCCGCGTACGTTCTGTTCGGTATTCGTTTCCAGAAGAGACCACTTTCATCTGCATTCCACACTTGATCAGGAGTGTATCCTCCATCTTTAATAATTTTAGCAAGTTCCTGCGGGAATACTTTAGCAGCCGATTCATCTGCAGATGCAGTTTCACCTTTAATTTTTATATTGTGAAGAGCATGCCTTTTAAGAAACCCTGTCATCCAACCTGTACTTGCAGAAAATTCGTACTTTCTGTTTAACTGAGATGAAGTGCTTGGCTCCTTTTCCTTAATCTGTCTATAAATTCTTAGTGCTGTTTGTTTGATGGCATTTCCATCTACTGGTACTCTTTTTTGACTTATCTTCTATCCATATTACCAGAGCCTTTTTCATCTTTCCTTGACAATATCTGTTGTATATGATGATGAATTAACACTTACTTTTGTTCCAGAACTTACCGACTTCCTAATTGCAGCTTCATTTTTCTTAATTGTTCTTATGATAGCTTCATGTACACCAAAATGTTTTCCTACAGACGTAGCACCTTATCCAGTTGTAAGACGATCTAAAATTTGAATTTTAAGTTCCAAAGAAATCGCTTTCTTTTTCGTTTTGGTAATGGGTGAATTATGTGATATTATATAAGGGGCTGCCGAAAAATATCTCAAATTAAAATTAAAAAATAAAGGTATGAAAAATTTGTAAAAACTTACAATTTATTGACTTTCGGCAAAATTTATAAATTTATATGTGCACAAATTTCACTATAGTTTCTTTCACTTTGAAAGAGAGCTACATACTAAATGTCTTCCGAAGATACAATGCACGAATACGGTAAATGTGCACCAAATTCAATAATAAAAATGTAATGTATCTAGAGGAAAGCACGCGCTTCAAAACACACACTAGCTGTTATACATATAGAAAATAGAAATGATCTACTACGCCACAAATAAAATTTTGTTTTCTTAGAATTTAGGCAAAAAAAATTGTTAGATATTGGATTGGACCTCTCGTGTTAAATGAAAATGACTCGCGTAAAAAGAGAATGAAATATTTATTTTGAATTCGTATTAAATCAAATTCGTGTAAAAAAGATTCGTGCAAAAACAGAATTAGGTGTTTTTCTAAGTAAATTACTTTCTTTTTGTTCACGAACTTTTAATGTTAGTGTCACCGATGCTGTCAATATTAGCAGTTAGTAATAACTTTTATCGTAAGTTATCAATCACAGCTAAGATTTGTAAAATAGCAGTTTTGCCCTCTGTAACGAGGAAGTAACAAGAGAAGACATGGCTTTTAACGGACGGAAGAGTTTTTTAATGCAGTCGCCTGCTCGTACCATCAGTAATCTCTTTTACAGCGCCCACAGCCGAGGAACCCAAGTCCTTATAATCCATATATCTTAATTTAAAGATCCATCCATAATAGCAGAGTTCTTTTACCCTAAATATGATAAACATTATAAAGATGATACTAGATACATTGAAGAACAAGTTACTAATGATAGGGAGCATCTTTTTTCGTGAAACTCAAGATGGAGGGTCTTTGGATAACTTAGTAGATAAGTGTAAGATAGACAAAGGTCGGTATCATAATGTATCCTTCAGCAGAAGGATGATATATTGTCTCTTGAGAATTGTCAGTGATTGAGTTCTGGTTCTGGCTTTCATGGTCGTCAGCATCAAGAAGTATAGATAGTCCGTCTTCAATTTGTATATCAATACTCTCAGGGGAACTGTGGATGTCAAAGACGAGGATTACCAGTAATGTGTGAGAAGTAGATATCCCTAGATAGTCATATAACGTCACTTGGTCAAAGCTTTAACCCATGAGTTGCGGGAAATCAATGCAGTAATTAACGTCGATTTCCAGTTTAAATATACTGGTACAATAAAATCAAAGAGCAATATTTAGAGCAAAAATAGAGCGTAGTACAGATATCAGCAAACGAGCTCGGTTCAAACGTAGTCTATAAAATTTGAAATACTGGTAACACATACACCTCGTTGATTCCCTAGGTATTGTCTTTACCCCACATTTTTTAACCAATACGCCATTTCTCTTAAATCTATAAATAATGTATAAATTTTGAAAAATAAATAATTTCCCTAACTATATTTTGACTCTGACTTTCGTCCCAAACTACTCGGCCCAGTACATCACGTTAGCTTATTTTATCAATTAAGTTCATAAATATTAATTTCTATTCAGCAATTTGCCAAAAATGAAAAAAATAATAACTCACATCAAATATTTAATGATGAAAACTCCCGTTTAATATCGGGCCGCGGTAGCCCAGTTGGAAGAGCAACGGGTTAGCAACCGGAGGGTTACGAGTTGGAAACTAGGTCCAGCCAAAGACCGTCGTGTACACGGGGTCTGGTGGACTTTAAATCTGTCGTGGCCTCAAATGTCCTCACGTTCGCGTGGTGTGGAAGTTTGGAGAGGGGTGGCAGCTCAGCTGTTTTTCTCGTCATCTGGCCGTTGTTGAAAATTACGAGGCGTTGTCCTTGAATCTTTCCCTTTGGTATTGATCCCGGACCGTCATCAATAGTCAGTTGTGTTGTTCTGCGACGTTAATTAACTACCTACCTATCTACCCGTTCAATATCTCTTCAGCTATTCTGTTTGTGTTGTATAGAATCAAAGTGCCTTAGAATCAAAATGTCTTCGTATAGATTCAAAATGTCTTGTAGAATCAAAATGTCTTGTAGAATCAAGATGTCTTGTAGAATCAAGATGTCTTCTTGTAGAATCAAAATGTCTTCTTTTTGATTCAAAATGTCTTATAGAAACAAAATATCTTATACAATCAAAATGCGTAGAATCGAAAGGTTTTAGCCTTGAATTCTTTCGATATTGTATTACTGTAACAACTGACCTATGTGCTTATTTTAGGTTCTTGTGGAGAGGCTGCTTCGATGTTGCCCCGGATTGGGAATAGTGTATTTACTGATGAGGCCAAAGAGAGGCAAGACAGCCGAGGAGAGAATGGATAAGCTATTCAACAATGAAGTGAGTTTGTGATTTGTCGTGTGAATTTACGTTATTTGTTTCAATTAACTTTCAAAACAACTTGTTTACACATTAAAAAATTTTAAATCTAATACTAATACATTACAATATGAATTTTAACCCTCCAAGTGGTTTCGACGAGATTTCTCGTTCATCAAAATCTGATCAATTTTGCTTGACGAGATATCTCGTCATCAAGATATTGCCAATTTTTTGACGAGAGCAAGATCTTCGAGTCAGTTTTTTTCTAATGGCTAGATATCAGGTCCATCAAGATCTGGTCGTCATCTCATCGTGGTTCAAAATTAAGTGGTGTTGTCCTAGGATCTTTCAATAGCCCGTTTTGTTGCTCCAGTGTGATTTTAATTAATGTACCTTCCTACCATCAAGATCTGGTCAGTTTTCTTATAATGACGAGATACCTCATCGAGACAGCCACCCAAGAGGGTTAAAGAATATTTACAACATGAGAAGCATTTTCTGTCGAGTTAAATATAGGTGGCGCTTCTGCAGCGATACGTGTTTCCTCTACGTATTCTGAAAGTGACGTCATTTGGCTTGTTTTTGGAATACGAATTCAACACTTCGCCAATAAAAGATTCCGAAGATAAATTCCGAATAGATAGATGATAATTGATAGGTCAACACCAATTAGATTAAACTACAAACGTCACCAGAACGGCGATAAACTACACCTGTTTTAAGTAACCCCGATATGTAAAATGCGAAAGCATTTGAACAGCAGAAGTAAAATCTTAGTAGACCTGGTTTGTTTTACACAGAAAGTCTCTCGCATACTGGGTAATCAAAATAAAATACCCTCCAAAACCCTTTTTAGAGCTCTAAATTCCTATCGGAATGCCAGTAAATTTAAATATGGCGCTGTACATCAGAAAACACACTGCAAGTCGGTAGTAGTTGAATTAACGTCTAACTGGAGCAACAAAAGGGCTATTAGTGACGGTCTGGGATCAATCCCGAAGGGAAAGGTCCACAAGGATAACGACTCGTAATTTTGAATCACGATCAGATGACAGGAACTAGAGGGGCATTTTGGGAAGGTAGGTAGGTATTTCAATTAGCGTCCCACTGGAGAACACAACGGGCTATTGGCGACGGTCCGGGATCAACCCCCGAAGGAAAATATCCGAGGATAACACCACGTAATTTTGAATCCCGGTCAGATCTCGGGGTCACACCTGAGCTGGCACCCCCTCTCCAAACTCAATTAATTGTTACCATTAAATCTGACTTAGTTCTAAGCTGCTTTGATTTCTCTGTCCAGTCCATTTATTATTTATCAGTGAGGGCCACTGTAGCCCGGTTGGAAGAGTAGCGGATTAGCAACCGGAGGGTTGTGGATTCGATTCCAACCAAAGACCGTCGTGTACAAAGTGGGTTGGTGCACGTTAAATCTGTCGTGGCCTCAAATGGCCTCCCGTTGGCGTGGTGTGGAAGCTTGGAGAGTGGGGTGCCAGGCTCAGTTGTGACCTCGTCATCTGACCGTGGTTCAAAATTACGTGATATTGTCCTCGAATTCTTTCCCTTCGGGGGTTGATCCCGGACCATCGCCAATAGCCCTCTGTGTTGTGCTCGAGTGCGACGTCAATTAAATACCTACCTAATAAAGCAAATGTTTGCTCATAAGAAATTGGTAATTGATCGACAGGGTAATTGCAGTACTGGCACAGGATAAATTAGTTATGGTACTTATGGCAATTAAACATGGTGAATCTAATTATCTAAGAAAGTTCTGAAGAAAAAGTAGATGTCTGGTGTCTACGATTGTATCATCAACTTGGCGACAAAAAGGGATTTCAAGCGTCAATGAATAGTTTTATGATTACTTTTGTCTTTACATAACATGACAATGTATTTCGCTAGTCATGAAAATAGGCATTTAGTGCGCATAGACTTGTTAAGACGAAAGACCACATAGATTCCCTGACTTATGGGAAGGCCGCCAAAAACACATGAAAGTTATCTATCATATTATTTATTTTACTTATATTTATCACATGTTATTAAAAAGAAAGATAATAAAAGTAAATGAAGAATTTAATTTGAAGCGTGACAATGAATCGATGTAACAATTGTTTCAATATTTGGTTATTTAAGTGGACTCCTTATTTCTAATAGGGCCGCGGTAGCCCGGTTGGATGAGTAACGGACCTGCAACCGGAGGGTTGCGAGTTCGAATCCGCCCAAAAGACAAAGGATGACTGTGCACGTTAAATCTGTCGTGGCCTGAGTGGCGTACCAGCTCAGGTGTTGCCTAGTCATCAGACCGTGGTCTTGTCTTCCGACCTTTCCTTTCGAGATTGATCCCGGGCCGTCGTCAATAACCCTTTATGTTGCTATAGTGCGACGTTAATTAATTATCATTACCGTCATAATTAATCCAAACATTAATTCGTCATCTGACCTTGATTCAGAATTACGTGGTGTTGTCCTCGGATATTTCCCTTCGGGATCTTTCCCACGGTCAGATGACGAGGCCAACACCTGAGCTGGCACTCCACTCTCCAAACCTCCACGCAACGCCAACGTGAGGACATTTGAGGCCACGACAGGTTTAACGTGCACCCCATGTACACGACGGTCTTTGATTGGATCGAGTTTCGATCTTGCAAGTTGTCTATTTAACCGGGCTACACCGGCCCATATATCTCTGAGAAAGTTATAAAGAAAAAGTACATATATTTGGTTGTCTACGATTGTGTCATCAACTTCGCGACAAACAGCAATTTCTTGCCCAGTAAATAGTTTTATTGCTTGTTTCCAGTGAGTATGACAGTGAATCTATTAAAAACTTTAATTTTTGTAGATTTTTTGTAGAAATTGTATATTTGATAAATAAGAACCAGGGATCAAAACCTTCCTTAACGCTATGAGGGATTCACACGTACACTGCTGGCCACCGTAAATGCAACACCCTGAAGGAAGCGTGCAAATAATATGAAATTTACAACATGCATTAGCGGAGGTGAGATATGCAAATGATTAGAATTTCAGCGCAGACGCACATCACGCGCGCCTGTGGCGCCACTTCAAAGCGCTATTTAAGGCTTGGAGATTTCGACGATTTCAAGTACGGCAATTGTGTTTTTCTTGTGGTTTTTTCAAAAAAACGATCAATTATGCCTCGTAGAAAACAGCGATCATCTTTTGATCAAGTATCCGAGTTCGACAGAGGAAGGATAGTGGCCTACCGAGATTGTGGATTATCTTTCAGGGAAATCGGTAGTCGTGTTGGACGAAACCAAACAACTGTAATGTGGATATGTGATCGTTGGATGCAGGAGGGTACGACGGACCGACGTGTTCGATCGCATCCACCTCAGTGCACCACTTCACGTGATGACAGGCATATTGTGCGTATGGCAGTGACGGATCGCTCAGCCACATCACGAACCATAGCACAGCACATTCAGTCTGTACCGCATCATCCAGTGTCTGCGCGTACCATTCGACGCCGTTTACAGCAGAGTGGTCTGTCCGCTAGACATCCATTGCTTCGTCTACCCTTGACGCAGAACCACAGACGTTTCCGCCGCCAATGGTGCGATGAAAGAAGGATGTGGACGGCAGAATGGAATGAAATTGTCTTTACTGACGAGTCACGCTTCTGTCTGCAACACCACGATGGTCGGATTCTAGTCTGGAGACACCGTGGAGAGAGGATGCTGAACAGCTGCGTTATGCACCGCGACACTGGTCCTGCACCGGGTATTATGGTATGGGGCGGTATTGGATATCACTCTCGCACTCCTCTAGTACGCATTGCTGGTACTTTAAACAGCCAGCGCTACATCTCCGAGGTGTTGGAGCCAGTTGTCCTTCCTTACCTTCAGGGCTTGCCCACAGCCATATTTCAACAGGATAATGCGCGACCACACGTGGCACGCATTGTCCAAGGGTTCTTCGTCAATCGCCAGATTGAATTGCTTCCCTGGCCAGCTCGCTCTCCGGATCTTTCGCCGATAGAAAACATGTGGTCCATGGTTGCTCAACGATTGACCCAGAATACATCCCCAGCTGCCACATCAGATCAACTTTGGCAACGTGTGGAAGCTGCTTGGTCTGCTGTACCCCAAGAACACATCCAAAGTCTCTTTGAATCAATGCCGAGGCGTGTGGCAGCGGTGATCTCCAACAATGGCGGCTACTCTGGCTACTGATTTTGGCAGGAACCACACTTCACAGAAGTCTATAAATTTAATCATTTGATACTTGGTCAATATGTTATCTACAAAATAAATTTTGTTGTGATATCTCTTGTCTTTCTTGGTGTTGCAATTTGGGTGGCCAGCAGTGTATATATCTGTATTGCAATCTGCAGTCTTCCTTGCATTACTTCCAACCAATTTTGCCCTTGTAGAGCAATATAATGTTTGTAGGATTTTTTCACACAACCAATTCATGCTGTTATTACGTCGTGAGGTAAAAAGTAATATACTACACTACATGGAAATCTCGTGACGTTCAGAGTTTAAGTTTAGATACTTAATTTCTATTGTCGCCTAGTCGAATCCCCAATAGTCTAGTCTGGGTGCTCTAGATTACCTCATATAATCTGAGTGAATCTAGGGCACCCAGAACTCACCTAGATTAATCCTTTGATCCTCAGTAATTTCCCCCTTTTATTGTACCTTGCGCCATTAAACCTCAACATCCAATCCAATCCCTATTTTACTAATCTTGATGATAAATACGAATTGTTAAGTATTTTTATTACCTTCCGGCTTATAGTTTTTTAAACTCAAAATTCGATAACTAGTGAAATGTTCTTCTGTAATAAAATTACCTTATTTTATGTTTTTTTTTGTTTTTTTTTTCACATTAGTTTTAAAAACCTACTTGATCAATCCTACTACCAACCCTAACCAAAACCAAACAAATTTATTAACGGACAATTGTGTTCATGAAATCTTGAGCAGACAGGTACTGACCCTATACGTGAAATATAACTAGACTCTAGAGAGGAGCTTCAAAAAGTGTGACCAACATGTCGACTAGTAGTCACGTGACTGTTTTGTGAAAAATTGACTTTATTTGCCAATTTGGTATTTTATCACCTTGTTTGGCACTATAACATCTGATGACAGGGTAGATGTGTGAATGCTCATTTCTATAGTGACGACAAAAGGTTTGAAATTGCCAAAGTCTACTATCAGATGATCAATAAATGGACCAATCAGATGATCAATCAATGGATGGAAGTCTTCTCTCATTCCGTGGACGAATCAGATGATGAATGTTAGGCAGAATCCCAGCAGACGAAAATAGTCTAAGGGTCACTTTACAAATAGTTTTTGTCACACGATCCTAGGCGCATTAAAAGTTACCATTGCTCACGCTACTTTGACATTTCCTCTATGGTACTGACTTTCTGTCTGGAGTAGCGCTCGTGGTAGACAGACAGTAATTTAAAAAGATTTAATGTGTAACCATTTGTTATGAATTTTAACCATTTAAACCAAACAAGTTGAGAGAAGGGACGATTTTCTTGTCAAAAATGCTCTTATCTTCATAATCTCTTTCAGCTGTTTCAGAAGGTGAATGAATTGTATCCTCATTTTCGGAGAAAAATTCGACTTATAGATGGAGATATCATGAAACCCAGACTGGGAATTTCTGATGAAGACTTCACCATGCTGAAAGAAAACGTGAATGTTGTTTTCCACTCAGCGGCTCGGGTCCAATTCAATGATCCTATTAGGTAAGTCACACAGATTCTAAAATAGTTTTGCATTCCCGTTTACTTTCATAAATGTGCTTAAAAATAATTTTTTGTCATCAATTTGGGATATCAGTTTGAAGCATCTTCAAACTTGCTTTCCTCCTTTCAAGCAAAATATTTTTGAAAACTCGTTTAACTTCTTTTTCCCACACGCTAATTCGCATGGGCCCGAACCCGTTGAACCCCCTTAACCCACCTGGTGGTTATTCGACGAGGTGTAATTACCAAAAGTGACCAGATCAATATGTACGGTATATCTTCCCATTAAAAGAAAACTGACCAAATCCCGATCCCGTCGTAATAAAAAAATCGGCAATAATATATCTTGATGACGAGATTTCTCGTCATTAACAAAATTGGAGAGATCTTGATAGACGAGATATGTCGTCGAAATCACTTGGAGGGTTAATGATTTTATGGAGAGGCATACCTAAATGGGAAAGGTAATATTAAAATATGCCGATGACTAGCCAAATAAATTGTTTTAACAAAATACCCACATCAGGAATGCCAAGTACTAGGAGCCCTACTCCCCTTGGGTCCCAATATTCCATGGTTGATGTCAGGTAACTCTAAATATGGGTGATAAATATTACAAATATGTATAGATAAGATGGTAACATAATATGCAAGGTGGATCGACCTCATACATTAGATGGTTTGAAGCCTATGTCACGAGATAGAGGTAACCACTCATAGAGGCCCGAAGATCTTGTTCCCCTTAATTATTTTATGGAGGGGTACCCGTCAAACTGGAAAGGAAAATATTAAAATATGCCAATGACTAGTCAGATAAATTTTTTTAACAAAATACCCACAGCGGGAATACCAAGTACAAGGAGCCCTATTCCCTTCGGTCCCAATATTTTCAGGGGCCGTGGTAGCCCAGTTGGCACAGCAACGGATTAGCAACCGCAGGGTTGCGTGTTCGAAACTCGGTCCAGCCAAAGACCGTCGTGTACACGAAGGTTGGAGAACGTTAAATCTGTCGTGGCCTCAAATGCCCTCGCGTTAGCGTGGTGTGAAAGTTTGGAGAGTGGGGTGCCAGCTCAGGTGATGTTCTCGTCATCAGACCGTGATTCAAAATTACGAGGCGTTGCCCTTGATCTTTCCCTTCGGGATTGATCCTGGACCGTCGCCAATAGCCCATTGTGTTGCTCCAGTGCGACGTTAATTAACTACCTATTAATCCAAACACTAGCGCTTTAGTTGTAGATGTAGTTAGCATTACAGAAAAACTCTCTCATAGATAGGTAATGGTAATGGTAATTAATTAACGTCGCGCTGAAGCAGCAGAACGGGCTATTGGTGACGGTCTACGATTAATCCCCAAGGGAAAGATCCGAGAATTCTCTCATAGAGGTAAGGATAATTCAAAAACCTCAAGATGGGCTTTATTGATGGAAAGAAACGATAGCAATGCTTTATAAAAACAGGATAATCCTAAAATTTTGAAGTTGGCATGATGTGGAAATTTGAAGAGTGGGGGTGCCCCTCTGAGTCAATTGAACAATGGTTCACAATTACGAGGTATTATATCCATGGATTTTTCCATTCGGGATCGATCCCAGACCGTCGCCAAAACCCCCTTGTGTTGCTCCAGTGTGTCGTAAATTCAACTACCTATCTACCTAAAATTCTAAAAACGATAACAATAGAAAGTTTTAACGATGCACTTCTATAAAAATTTAAAAAACTGTGTTTTGGACCGTTTTTTCCTGATATGTTTATCGTACCATTGTTTTCTTTAACAGGATAATTCCTACCTGTGAAGACATATCTAGATATTCATTTTATGATAAATTTGTGATTTCTCAATGAGTAATTTTACAATTCTGATCTTGAATATAAATTTTCCTTGTAAGTTTTAAACACATTCTGTCTTTAAAACATTCTTAGTATATTTTTTGAATTAAAAACATGTTCAGACTTTTGTACTACTTAAAAAAGTTGATTTTATGCAGAATTTGTCATTGAAACGTATAAGTTTTACTTACAGACGTAATTTAAAAATTCAGCTTTAGTACTATAGAAATTTTAACGAGACCACCCTTTTTAACCCTCCTGATGGTTGTCTCGACGAGGTATCTCGTCATTAGCAAAACTGACCAGATCTTGTACTCGTCAGCATAAAAATATCGGCAATATCTTGATGAGATATCTCGTCATTAGCAAAATTGAAAAGATATTGATGAACGAAATACTTCGTCGGAACTTTTGGAAGGGTTAATGGTTTTAAATGTCACTATAATTTACGTGAATATCTGGATACATATTGAATTTTTAAAATCTACTCTCTTGTTTCAGGGTAGCTGTCCAACATAACCTTATGGCAACGAAGACATTTGTAGAACTGTGTCATGAATTACCAAATATTGTGGTGAGTTCTAAGCATTTTTATCAAAGCATTTGGATAAGATATTTTTCTTATGTTCTTACCGTTATAAACAAATCAAAACGAAAGTAAAACTTAATTTATTTACTCTCTAAGTAATCTTTTACTTCAATTTAATTAACAACTTTATTTTTCAATTTGTATTTAACAGCTATTGTCCGGGGTAATTTGCTACCGTATGATTAAGACTTCAATTCAATGAGTTTTAACCTGTATAATCTCGTCTTTTGCAGTGTTTGGAAGTAATGCGATTTTATTTCTTTACAATTGCTTAATAAACTTTAATACATAGCTTCAGGGGAAAAACCAAACCCAATTTGGATGTCATATTTTCAATATAAACCAAAATTTGACCTAAAATAACCAGTTTCAAGTCATTTGGTCCAGACGCTTATGGAATGTGAATATGAAAAATTTGTAATACCTAATGTAAATTTGCTTCCTAGACATTTATTAATGTCTTCCGAAATCATCTTATCACGCTGATTTTTTCATTACATTCTATCAAAGAATCAAACAAAATGTTTCTTTTTAAATATCTGTCCGTAATTAATATAGTATGCAATATTATTTAAGAAATTAATATTATAAATATTATGAATAACCACTTTCATATAATTTGGTGAAAATTGATTCAGAGCTTAAGGTTGAAGTCGTTGAATTGACGTCACACTGTCCATTGGCGGCAGTCCGGGATCCTTCGCGAAGAGAAAGATCCAAGGACAACGCCTCGTAATTTTGAACCACGATCAGATGACGAGGTCAACACTTGAGTTGGCACTCCACTCTTCAATCTTCAACCTCACGCCAACGTGAAGATATTTGAGGTCACGGTAGATTTAACGTGCACCAGCCCCATGTGCACGACGGTGTTTGATTAGATCGAGTTTCAAACTCGAAACCCTCAGATTGCTAATCCGTTGCTCTTCCAACTCTGGGCTACCACGGCTCTTGAAACATTGTAGAATCATTGCATCCATGTCTTTGTGAGGCATTTTCTGTCAAAATTTGAAAAATTCCTCTTGGGAGTTTTCACTTTTATAAGGGGCCGCGGTAGCCCAGTTAGATGAGCAACGAAACTTGGTTCAGTCAAAGACCGTCGTGTACATGGGCACTAGTACACCTTAAATCTGTCGTGGTCTCAAATGTCCCTACGTTAGCGTGGTGTGAAAGTTTGGAGAATGGGGTGCCAGCTCAGGTGTTGTTCTCGTCATCTGACCGTGTTTCAAAATTACGAGGCGGTTTCCTTGTATCTTTCCCTTCGGGATTGATCCTGGACAGTCGTCAATAGCCCGTTGTGTTGCTCTAGTGCTATGTTAATTAACTACCTACCTACACTTTTATAAATTTGATCTAATATTTTTTGTAACAAAAATGCTCGTTTATATCACTTTCTAAAGAAAGTAGTTTACTTCTCAGTCATATTGAATGATAAACAAAAACGTTTTTAATCCATATTTCTTTTAGGCTGTAGTACATGTGTCCACATCATACGTAAAGAGAGAAACTGATGGTTTCGTGCTCGAACAAATACCTATCACTAAAATCACCCCAAAGCAACTTCTAGATGCTCTGGAGTAAGAAATACTTTAGCTAGTTAAATTTCGTAATACATATTTTGCATGTTGTATTATAGCATTTTAAAATTTATTCTGTAATACCTCGATAACTTAGAATTTTGCATAGCACAATAAAAGAACCACTGCAGGATTGATTTGTTTTATAATCTTAAAAAGCGTGTGTTCTTTTCTGGATCTTTTTGCATTTGATTGATGCAAGTTTAAACTCAATTTTTCTGTATATATTTAAATTCAACAGTAATTAAATTTGTTTCATAACAATCTGTTACTACCAGGATCTTTCAAATATTTGTTTATTCAATTTCTCTTCAAAGCATGCAACATTCAGTTTTTAAAAATGCGGTGTGCATCTTAAATTTAGTAAAACAATTATTATTCTTAACACATCATTTAATAAATTATGTACTATCATGGTCGGCGTAAATCGATAAATCTATCATCCATTTGACATTGAATAAATTAGACGCAAAACGTTTAACATTTTATCATGGGGTTTGCAAATTAACAGTATATAATTTATGTAATTAAGGTTATACTAGCGGCAATAATACTGAACACAACTTCAAAAGGCAACTTAAAATTTTTCTAAATATCGCATCCCATTTTTCAACCATCGAGCAGGTACTCAAATAAGTGTTTTTCTTTTCACTCCTTTTGGTTATAGAAAGTGCTCCTCTTGTGATTTCTAGAGTTAAACTTAAATTAGGAGAGTCTTGAATTAAGTGAACCTTAACCTGGTGATTTTCTCTACGAGGTATCTCGTCATTAACAAAACTGACCAGACCTTGATGGAACAGATGTCTCGTCATTAGAAGAAAACTGGAAAACTTATGGACGAGATATCTATCTCGTACTTGGAAAAAATTGACCAGATCTTGATGGACGAGATAACTGGTCCTTGGAAAAACTGACCATACCTTGATCTCGTGATCATAAAAAATCGGCAATATTCTCTTGACGAGATATCTCGTCCTAAGCAAACTTGATCAGATCTTTACTGACGAGATATCTCGTCGAAACCACTTGGAGGCTTAAGGATCGGAAAACGAGCGGTAACCTGAGTGCAAGTACAGTTACCTCTCGATATATCGAGTGAAGCGGTACAGCGATGGTCGGGGAAAATTTAATTATTAGAGAAAAAAATGTAAATTGTACACATTTAATTCGAGTTTTCTACTTAAGATCATGTAAAAGTACAACGTGGCAGAGTATTTTTGTAAATACGGTAGATCATTACGATCACCAATGAAGAACCCTAATTCCGTAACTTGACGATGTCTTTTGCAGATGCTCCTACGAAATTTCACATTGTGACAGGACTACGATAACTGATTGGAACAATTGACCTTTGAACTCCCAAATCTAACAAAACGGATTAAGAATTCCCATGCTATTCTCAAACTTAACCCTTCAAGTAGTTAGGACGAGATATCTCGTCCACCAAGATCTGCTAATTTTGCTAATGGCGAGATATCTCGTCAATAGCAAAGCTGTCAGGAGATATCTCGTCATCCAGATTTGCCAATTTTTTATGATGACGAGATGAAGATCTGGTCAGTTTTCTTCTAATGGCTAGATATATCGTCCATCAAGATCTAATCAGTTTTGCTAACGACGAGATACCTCATCGAGACATCCACCAGGAGTGTTAAAATTCATCGAGATGAAGTAAAATGAGTGATATAGCCGAATGAGAGACATATCGAGGCTCGATATAACGAGGGGTTAATGTACCTGAAATATGTATCCCAAAGTAAAAAATACTGTTAAAGTATTGTTTTTCTTATATTCTTAGTACTTATAACTTGAAATTATCTTATAGATGGATGAACATTGAAGCCGAGGAAGCTGTTGAAAAATATTTATTAGAAGGCAAACTAACTACTTATTTGGTTACTAAAGCCCTTGGAGAAGTGGTAGTTGATAAAGAACGGGGGGATTTACCTACTGCGATCGTAAGGCCTTGTAACATCAGTCCCACTTGGAAGGATCCTTTCCCTGTAAGTTTCAAACTCACCAAATTCTTTCATTAATATGAAAAACTCGTGAAATAGATAATTTACAAGCTTTTCACAGATTCTATAAATTTGGGGTATGATTTAAAATGCAATTAGTTCTGAAACTGAATTACGATTTTGCATACTTTCACTTTTCTCATTCTAACATATATAATACACTAATTCAAAACTGGTTAAATTTATAAATTGTTTTATGAAAATGTTTCGTATTTTTGCTTCAAATTTACTTGCGTACTAAAATTAATGAAGTCAAAAGGGACGCAGCTCTTGTTTGGAATTAAAATAATGCATTTCAATTTTTCTAAAATATGATACTACTATGAGAGTAAAAAAAGCGAAAAACGTAGTTAAACGTAAAATTAAATTATTGAAACACGATTAGATTAAAAATTACAAGTACATATTAATTTCAAATTATATTTTAAAAATTAATCGCGTTAGGGTGTGGTGGGGAAAGTGCGAACTCAAATCTTCAAAGTCATATTGAACCAATATTACTCTGTTCCAGCAATTTTTAAAAGTTTCATACTTTTATCACACACTCCCAGACCATTAATATGTTTACACTCTTATATGTTTGACCTTCTGAGGGGTTAACAAGCACATATTCGTTTTGCAACCTGCAGTCTTCCCTGCAAGACTTGTAATCAGCTTCGCGCGCGACCTTCTTGACCAATAGTCTTCGCTAGGATTCTTTCAACAAATAGATGTGCCTATTTAGTCATTATGGCTGTTTTGGGGTAATACCACATAACTCGGAAATCTTGTGAAGTGTGTGCTCAGAGAGTTAAACATACCACATTGATACAATGTTAAAAAATACTTTCCTATGCTATTACTTGGGGTCGCACTTGCCCCAAATGTTGGGGAAAGTGCGTGCAAAAGAAAATGTCCATGGTATGCACTTTCCCCAAATGTTGGGGAAAGTGCATACCATGGACTGTTTTCTTTTGGCAATTTCATAATATTGTTGATTGAACAAGAGTATAAAATTAACACCCTTCTCAATCTTATTGGCTTGATAAGTCCCTTTAAAAGGACAAGCTCGGGGCTCTCCTTGTGGTTATCTGGTTATCTTTCTTTGGCCTGTGCAACTTCCCTGCCAAAATTCAAAATTCTCAGAGGGGAAACTAATCTATGGGACTCCTTCAAGCATTTCCAACAAGTGGCAGCCCGTATTTTAATAACAGATACATTTTACATTCAGTGGACTCACTGACCTCTCGAACGCATTTACCCCACCTGATCCTATATCCATTTTTGAAGTTTATATTATATGAATACCATCCGACCCATATTGGAGATATAAAGGTAGTGAGTGAGCAATGATAATATTTCTATGTGCCCAGGATCGTGTGACCAAAACTAGTAGTAACTTGACCCTTAGACTACTTTCGTCTTCAGGGTGGAAACGAATAACCATCATCTGATTGGTCCGCGGGCGGGGGAAGACACGCATCCATTAATCCATCATCTGATTGTGTTCACACAATATAGTAATAGATTGGCGATTTCACCATTTTTGTCGCCACTCAATAGAAATGTGCATTTACCCACTACCCTGTCATAAAATGTATCTCCAAACGAGGCGACAAGATGCCAAATCGGCCAACCAAGTAAATTTTACAGAGCAGTCAATGTGACTAGTCGACATGTTGGTCACACTTTTTGAAGCTCCTCTCAATGACAATGCTCAGTCTTTCACGTGTATGATCCAACCACCTGGTTCATTGTAATAGCATGACACTAGCAAAATCTCGCAAGAGTTTGATGGATTGAAGGGTGTATTGTTTCAATCGATTTGTTTACAGTTCTATTGCCAGTTTTTGCTACGCGAGGGCTAATTTTCTGGAACTTAAGGGTTAAAGAGGATTCTAGCCACTACGAACATCCATCATAGACCGGGATTCGAGGCTCGAGCCTGTTGAATCGAGAGCCAGAACTCTAACCACTTGGCTACCAGTCCGGTTTTGTTGCAGAAGTGTGATGTGGTGATAGTGTAATATATGATAGAGTTTCTCGCCCCTTCATTTCAGTTATATGTGACTTCCAGATCTACACAAGTTCTGCCCTTGTATTGCCTGTCTACTAAGAGAACTGCTCCAGACACAAATTCATCCCGTCTGTTGCTGTAGAAACGGACCTTATCCCATTTTCCATAGAATATCTCGAAGAAATGTACTCCAGTTTGTTGCATTGGCGCACTAGGTGACGAATTGGAAATATATTTCTGACTGGTCGACGAGAAGAACCTCCTTCCGCCGATGACATTCGCGAAAAACAAAATAAAATTAAGTCACCCCTACTCAAAATGAACGAGCCCTGTTTCTACAGCGACCCCCATCACCCAGACATGGTGTCGGGTGCAATTCTCGTGGTACAGACCGTATTCAGAGAGCTCTGAAGTTCTAATCAATAAGCAGATTGAGCTGTTCTCAGGATAGACAAAAAGTACTCAGCATAATAAATGTTTCGATTGTTGTGTCCCCCTAAAAAAGAGAATGAAGACATAAAAGGTAAATCCTGCATTGATATTTAACATTTATTGATTAAATTGTCTTTTATAGGGCTGGGTGGATTCTATTCAAGGGATATCCGGTCTATTGCTGGCTGTAAGTGTTTTAATTTTTTCAGTCTTATCCAATAGAAATGACGGTGAAACAAATAAAGCAGTTGTTTCTTCTAGGGTGCCAAAGGTGTTTTGCGAACTCTACTCTCAGTTAAAGACTTAAAATTATCTGTCATTCCAGTCGACATTGTAGTCAGTTGCATAGTCGTAAGTGCTTGGCATGTAGCAGAAACGAGGTAATTATATTAATGAAACAAGTTATCAGTATTGGGAAGTTTATTCTGACTAAAAAATTGATCATGACTAATGAGTAACTATTGATTAGTTTTTGTCCTATGATAACTAATGATTGATTAAGCTTTAATTTTGATCAAGTAATCATGACTAAAAATTATGATTGAAATTGTGCTTCCATTCAACATTCTGAATCCGATAAAAATAGTATGCGTCTGAAAATTTTTGCTACAAAATACCAACTTAACATGTTGAAGTGGAAAATTTTAATTAAATGAAAGAGAGGATGATATGAGGAAATTGTTTTATTGATTAATATTTTACTACATAACATAACAAAAAATCAAATTCAAAAAATGAATCAAATCAAGGATTACGTTGTGCAAATTAGCTTGTTTCAGAGGAATGAAATTCTTGAATCGATTTGCGATTCGAGAAAATCAAACAAATTGGGAGTAAAAAACATTACCAAAGTAATTTTTTATACCTCTATTATAGGAATTTAGTTAACGTATTCATCACTAAAACTAATGATTGAATTATTTTGACTAAGTTTTCAATCATGATTATCTTTAGTCATGATTAAAATTTTAGTTAACTGATCAATTGATTGAAAAAATTAGTTGATTACACCCAACACTGTAAGTTATAGTTAGAATTAAAGATTAAAAATTAGAATTAAATCCAATTGATTAACTTTAATAGTCTTATTACATTAGTTAACTAATCAATCGATTGAAACAATTAGTTGATTACGCCCAACACTGTAAGTCATAATTAGGATTAGAGATTAAAAATTATAATTAAATCCAAATGATAAATTTTAATCATCGTATTGGGCATTAATTGATTTTTATCGTCATCGTTTTTAGAAATTTCTATAAAATGTAAAATATTTTCAGACCACCCCGTACATTTGTCGTGAACAGTGTTATGGACGACGATAAACTGCCATACGCAAACGAAGAGATCCTGAAGAAAGTACTAGAAAAAAGAACCGCTTATCCTTTGAGTAGTATGTACCGTTATCCTGACTTCAAAGTATACTACCATTGGCTTCCATATAAATTGCATTCAATCATAGATGAGTGGATTCCGGCTTATACCCTCGACTTTTTCCTTTACATCTTTACTGGTCAAACAGTGTAAGTTCATCAGTAGATACTTAAAATAGCTGTAATACGCAAAAAATTGTTTAGTTTAGGACCCATTATTCAATAAATATTTATGAGATTTCAATGCTTCCTCTTTTTTGGTTCATTTTATATAGATTTTGTTACCCTTGTTTCTTAATAATTCAAATAAGATAGAAATACAATTTGATTTTGATTCGTTCTGCCAAAAGATAACTAAAAATCAACAAAAATACAAATAAACGTTGCCCTTCAGTTTCAATAAAACTCACTTTCTGAAGCGCAATCTATTAAATTATTTAAATTTCCAGTTCCAAATTGTAGGCCACGAGGGTTCTATTCCTGTAACTTACCGTGAGAGCATTTCTCTCTACAGTATCGGTAAAGCTTTCCTTGTATTATATATCCATTACTTGACGTTGTCTGTCTTGTGTTTGGGCGCAGCTTGGCCAAATATGGTCCTTGAACCATAAAAACTCAACCAGTTATAGGTCCAAACTTTGTTTTATCACAGGTAATCTATAATTTAAAGGAGTTATTTTAACAGAATAGTTATCAGACTTCAATAGCCTGTATCTGACTATTGAAAAGTCAGATACAGGCTAGGGGTTAGGATGTTACGGCCTTCCAACAAAACTTATCAAATATTGGTCACTAACTCATGGAACGCAGCAAGGTGAAAATAGTCTGGATTCGTGAGTGGTTGAAACATTTCCTTATCGTATCGACTGAGGAGTCTGCCGAGCAATGAGGTTTCGCCAGTCCATAGATTGCCAACCTTGAATCACCAAAACAGAGCCATTTTGTAAGTTGTAATGTGGATGTTATTTTGAATTTTTTTTCATTGCATCACGTGATATAAGGGAGGGGCTGTCATGTGCCTGTGTCTCCTGAATTTAAGGAGAAACAGAGGATTAATGTAATTGGTATCTGCTTTGCCATTTGAACTCACTAAAGTGCAAAATTTCCAATTTCTTATTATAAAATTCGAGTTTTTGCTCCCAAAATTGCCATTGTGATAGAAGCTTCACATTGTGACTATGGTTAAGACTGAACCTACCGTCTTCGACCTATTGTGAAGAGTACTATTTGGTGTAATTGTCAATTAATCTAGCATTGTTACACATTAAGTTCAAATAAATTCCGTTGATACCTAATTTAGTAAAACGAATGGATAGTTTTTGTCACTGGTTATTTATTGCTCTAAGGCTAATTAGACGTAACAAAGAACTTCTATCTACAAAAATATTATTAATGGGTACTAGTGCTCTTTTAAACAGCATTGTATTTTAACCCTCCTGGTGGTTTCTCTTCACGTCAAAAACTGGCTTTTAGTGGTCAGATTCTGATGTAAAAACCTGGTCCAAACTGTCACCAATTCTGGACAAGGGACAATTTGTTTTCCTCCTTGGATATTCATTCCCTTGGAGTATTAGGGCAGTTTTGTCTCGAAGAGATATCTCGTCCTTAACAAAATTAACCAGATTTTGGACGAGATATCTCGTTGAAACACTTGGAGGGTTAACGCAAATTTTTACATTGGTAAATGTCTTCAAAGTATCGTTCTAAAAAATTCTGTAAACTTATCTTTTTTTCTAAAGGGATATTTTTGTTAAAACCTAAAATAACCTAAAACATATTTTTAAAAACCTAATTTAAGATTTTTAGCACCTAAAATCCGGGACCTAGACATTGCATATCGCATTTAATTTTCATGTGAGTGATTATACCTTCTATTTTTTACAGATTGGTTCGAGTTTATAAAAAAATTAATTTCGTCTACAATGTGTTCATCAGACTTGGTACGCAACCTTGGATTTTCAAATTGGAGAATTACAACACTTTAAAAAAGAGTCTTTCCGAAGAAGACGCAGAGGTATGTCTTTCACTAAACTTTATAAAATCTATAGAATTTTTACGATGGGGTTACCTTTCATGTTTCTTCAAAAAAGCTTTTCAAATTCATCTTACAGTATCAATTATGTTCTGAACTGAGTCTCTCAAACAGTTTTCTGTTAGGTGTATTTACTTATTTTATCAAAAAACACACTGGTAATGAATGACAGGTTTCGGAGATTGGTGCGAGTTACCGTTACCGAAACATCATTACCGAACGGTTTTCTTGATTATGATACTTTATTATTTTAGCTTCATTTACGATCATATGTCAGGGATCAATTTATACTATGGCTGTACTGCAAAATGCCATCAGTATGTGCAAAAGGCCTGCAGAAATCTAATCTGAACTGTAATATTTGCCGGGAGGTCTAAGGTTAACTAAACACAAGTAAGGAAATACCACAACCACATAAAGCTATTATCCTATATTTTAATTGTTCTTATGATTTATATTAAAAAAGTATAACATAATCGGAGTTTAAAATAATTTGTTTTCTTTTTGCGATTTATGCATATAACTTCAGGAAAAAAAGTCCTTAACTGCATGTCGCCGACAGATAATATTATCGTGTTCCTGTCTGAGTATAGGTCCACTAAATACTTTCAATATTCAAATGTGACCTCCACTCAACAAGCCTCCCGGTTTCGAACCTTACCCTAGTTCCCTAGTTTTTACTTCATTAAAAGAAGTAGGCCTCGACTGTATGTCTCTGTTAAAGAATATTGTCGTGTTCCTGTCTGAGTATAGGCCCGCTAAATATTTTCATTATCCAAATGGGACCTACCTACCTACCCTAATTCATCCTTTTGGTATCTTCTGTTTGAAGTAAACACTAATTGCCTCGCCATCTTAAAAGGAATTTTTGTATGGAATAAATTAAACAGAAGAAAATGCAAATATTCGCATACTATTGCCTTCTGCACACAGCAATTTGTTGTCATTTCGGAAACCTACTTAAAAACCACTTCCGCTAAGGAAAAATTGGAACTAGAAACCAGCATTGAGAATTTCCTTTGAGAATTTGCAAATTGGAATGTAAACTGGAACTAGTGATTGCATAACCGGTTAACCGGGAAGCCGACCCAAATTTCGAAACTGAAAAACCGGTTTTATGAAAGAAAAAAAACGGGTTTTCGGTTTTACGCATTGGCAACGAAAAAGAGAAACCCACACAACAAGCTAAACCATACTACGCACACTGATGCAAACAACTAAATGTTTAGTGTTTACTACCCTATCAGAATAAAAATTCAACATTATTTCATGTTTATGGTATTAATGCCACATGAGTCACACATCACTTTCCTGTGACACAACATGACCTACTTCTCCGCTGACCAATCATAATAACATGTAGACGGATTCTCAGCATCAGTACCAATGAGCCAGACAGTGGATCCTCATTGGTACCAATAAAATGCAAAAATATAAATAGAGAAGAAATTTATGTCACATGTCATTTAGGGAGCAGCTCAACTTGGCTCTACTACTGCCGCAAACAATAAACAATCATACTATCAAAACTTTCTACTCCACTGAGACCAAAGTAGAAGACTTTCTACACCTCGGATATCTCCCTGCGCGTGACGCCACATTGTCATTGTCAATTACTGCTCTTCATTAGGTAATTCTAATTTGAAAAATTATTCGTTTTGGTTGCTCAACCTTTTGTAGTTTATAATGAACATATTTATTCAGAAATAAGAGGTAGGTGTACTTCACAAACTTGATTTCGCAATCGTACACAGGCTAGAAATAAAATTAAATAATAAAATTTTTTATTTCAGCCCATAATAGAGCATGGCGAGTCATATTTTCGAGGAGTTTGAACGTAGAAGCGGTGATGATTATTCCATTTGGTGTCATCTTTGTGAAAGAAATGGTCAACTAGCCAAATGCAAAAAATGTTCTAAAGAAATAAAATGTGTTGGCGGGGCTCAACAGGTGCATTACATACACATCTAAAGAAGATGCATAGTATTTCCATTTTGAAAAGAAAAGAAGGACCTATTTCGGAAGAAAGTCCAGCAATATCATCTTCGACAAAAATAACAAAATATTTTTATAATCTAGTTGATGACACGTTGCCAGCAGTTTTATCAAGAATGACCGCGTTGGATGGACTTCCTTTTTCCGTATTTTGCACTTCGACTGATCTTCGTAAATCTCTTATTGCAAGGGGATTTCAAAATATTCCAAAATACTCAAATACCATTCAGAAATTAGGGGTCGCCTATTCACACAAAGTGCGGGCAGCTGTTGTCAGTGAATTTAATGGGCTAAAGTTAAAAGGATATAGAGCGAGTCTAACTCTTGATAAATGGATATCAGTAAGGAATCGACGATTTTTGAACATCAATGTACATTGTCAAAAACAATTTTGGAGTCTAGGTCTGGTTCATGTACATGGAAGTTTACCAGCTGAGAGATGCGTCAAAGTAATTAGAAGAAAATTGGAAATTTTTGGTCTGTGCCTTGATAAAGATATAGTATATATAGTATGTATCACTACAGACGGAGCGTCGGTCATGAACAAAGTAGGCAAATTGATTAAAGCTGAGCACCAGCTCTATCTAGCGCATGCCATTCAGCTTGGTGTAATCAAAGTGCTATACAAAAAAGTACCTGTCGAAGTTGAAAAAAATAACTCACAATCGGATAATGAACCTGAATTGGAATGTGACTGTCTCAGAATCTGAAGGAGAGAATATTGTATTGAATTGGATATTGACAATGATGACGATTCTGAATTGGAAGATGAAAATTCATTTGAAAGTGGGTTCAGTATTGCTTACTCAGATGATGTAGATGGAAATTCGGCTTCAGATGCTAAACATGAAACCATATTACCACTTATTACAAAAATTAGAGTGGTGGTACGATTGTTACCCAAATCCCCCCAAAAAACGATGACATACTGTAAAAATATGTGAAATTGGAATTTGGTAGAGAGTACTCCTTGATTTAAGATTCAAAAACACGATGGAATAGTTTACTCACCATGTTGGATTGGTTCAACAAATTAAATTCATGTGTTCAGAAAGCCCTAATTAATTTGTCATCGAAAATTTCATTCTCTGAACAGGACTTTAATTTATTAGTGGATACTATTTCTGCCTTATTGACAGTAAAACTTAGAGTAGAAGCATTATGTAGAGCAGATAAAAATCTATTGACTGCTGACGCTGCTTTAAATTTAATGTTGAGGTCTTTAAATGATTTTCATACTACACTCGGTAATGAACGGAAAGAATCCCTAGAATTAAGAATTCCAGAAAGACGCACTAACACGTCAGCAGTACTTCAATTTCTACATAATGGGTATCGAACCGGTGATAAAGGATCGGAATATGTGTTTAAAAAGTTGGGGAAACCGGCTATCTGTCGGTTTATAAATAACCTTATAAAACGTTTATCGCCGTCTTTAACACCAGTACAATCCGATCAAGGGATTTCAACTTCGATGACAAAGACGACGATGTGGAAAAATCTTCTGTTTATACATGGGACAATTGCTGCAGAGGGCATTGTCCGGCGCAAGGCATTGACAAGGAGCTTGCTGGTTCGGCATCACTGGATAATTGTACAAGAAGTAGTGATTTCGAAACGGAAATTGAAATAGATGTTGCAGTATTGGAAGGAGGGGAGCCAAAAGCACAATTATGGAGCTGTGCTACAAATACTTGCTCACTATTCCACCGACAAGCGTGGAGTTTGAACGGGCATTCTCATCGTCAGGTCAATTCATAACCAAAATAAGATCGAGGTTGAATGATGTCTCCATAAATTCACTATGTTTTCTGCGAGCACACTTTAATGCCGAAAAAAAATGCTAACTGTACTGGCAGGTGATTTTATAACTCTTAATGTTAGATAATAATCGTTTTATGTATGTATATAAGTTACATACTTAAGAAATAAATTTATTTAATGGTTGTTACACAAATATAGCGTTTTTCGTATTTTTTACAAAACCGGTTTTCGAGTTTTGGAAAAAAATGAAAACCGAAAAACCGGTTTTGCATTTTATTAAAACCATGTAATCACTAACTGGAACTACTCATATAGTGTTGTTAGATTTAGTAGTATTCGATAAAATTCGATGTAAGATCCTTTTCGGAAATGAAAATTTTCCAATTATGCTTAATAAAACTATCATTATAAAAAAGTAGTGATCATTCAATTAAAAAATAAAAATTAGGTTTATGTTAAGTTATTTTTAGTGGCCGAAATAAAATTACATTGGAGAATTATGTAATTTTTTTTAATTCGAGGCACAAAAACACCAGTTCCCCATGAAAGAAAAGTGATATTACATTACCAAAACTTTCGCTCTGTTTTATTTAATTAAAAAAAATTTTCTTAGCTTATCAAAAAAATTAGATCATTAGGATCAGAAAAATAAATGATTTTAAAAAATTCATTAAAAATGTTATATTTCAAAATGAATTACTTTTAGGAAATTCACGATCTCCTTTAGGAAATTCTTAGTAAAAGTCAATATGAATTTTTCAATTGCTTGATATCTATCTACGCAGGACAAATGAAAATCGTTTTCGATGTAACTTTCTTATTCAAAAGCTTGTTTACGAATGTAAAAGTGAAGTCATACGTATTAAAAAACAATTCTAAGAATTCAAATTAGGTTTAAGTCGAATGTTAAAAAATCAAGTTACATACATATACAAATACTTGATGTATTAAACAAATTAAGTTAACAGGGTAAGTATAAATGTTTGTCGAGTGTTTTGCAAAGTAAAAATCTATTGAACGTTTATTCTGAAGAAAATATACTGGGAATATTTATGAAGTAAGATGTTGCAGTTACCTCGAGCAAGTTTGACTTCACTAATCACTAAAACATGACTAAGATTAAAACATTTTAAATGAATTGTTACAGGTATCAATATTTTAAATTCTACTTTAAAGAATACAATTATAAAATTATGGTTAAAATTTTCTTTCTTGATACAATAACAAATAACTTTTCTATAATCCTTCGGGAATATTGAAAATAGCAAATGGAAAAGAATTACATTTCAATGGCTCTCTAATGAGTCAAGTTGATCTAATTAGCCGTAGAGACCAAACCACACATAAACTAATCAATCTTAACTAAGATCAATAATCAAGTTAAGGGGTTATACCTAGTTGCAACTTTCAAAAAGTCAACTTTTCAAAAGTAAAATTTTTCGGTTGTACATTATCTTGAAAATGTTCAGTTAAAAATTTAAGTTGATCCGATCAATATTCTCGAAGTTACACGCATTTTTGTGGAGATGTCTCAGAACACTTGACAGCTACAGCTGCGTTCTACGAATATCTTTCATTCTCTATCGGCTATCGTATACAGGTTTCTATTGCATTCAGGTTGGCTATACGTTTGTGCTGGAAGGTCTGTGTATACCTGAGTTATGGGTTTAACAGATTTTTCGTTCTCTGCCAACGAAAATCAGAAAATAGTCAGTTCGAAATTTGAAGTCAAGCAGTGTAGTTTTCCATTCGTGTGTGAATTTTTTCGTGATTCTTGAGTGATCATGAATCTTAAAAGGTATCGAGAAGGTCAAATAAAGTTTATAAATCAAGAGCGAAGGGGAAAAAAAATTTAAATCCAAAAACAGAAACAAATGAAGCTAGTTTCAGCGCTTCTGCGAAAAAATTCAAGCAGCAAGAAGAGTTCCACGAGATACATCGATTGAGTATCGAATTTAAACTTTAGCAACTGATTTGGAAAATCAGTCCTAAGATCATTCCTAGTGGATCAAAAATCGTCGAAATATAAACATACATCGCAGCTTGCAATGTTTAATGAAGGTACGACATCCCTCCTTTACATTATGAATGCAATGGGAGTCTGTTGGCCCTAATCCCATTTGTATGCTGAGACAACGGATGAAGCACGCGTCGTGATCGCTAACAGAAGATCGCAAGAGGAAAGAATGCTTCGTAGACAATGTCAAATCGAAGTTTTGGAGGCTTCAGCTGGAAGACTTATTATATGGACCTGGAATGGATGATTCAATGTTAGTAGAAAAATTCTATTTTAATCATCTATAAACTGTTTTTAAAAATTTAAACGCGTTTTTCTAAAAACCATGTTTCCTAAGTCGGTGATCAAAATATCTTGAGAACCGCTGAACAAACTTATATTTTTTATTTCAGATAATCCAGTTCGGAGATATCTTGATCACCGCAAAAAAACCCTTTTTAAAAGACCTTCTCGGAAATCTATTGTAACTAGTGCAAAAGTTGATATTTTTTAATAGAAATTTTTGATAACATCTTTAATATATGCTGTTTCAAATGTAATAAATTTCACTTAAATATATACATATGCATCTTCACAAAAAATTCGTGAAAAATCGTGTTTTTTTGCCTTTCAACTAGATATAACCCCTTAAGTTATATGGTTGTGAGTGTTCCGTCACCCTGAATGCTATTCATCATTGTTGATAACAATAGTTTTTCAAATATTCAATAAATTATATGGAATATTCTGGTTTACTAACACAGAAAATACTGTTTCTTAAAAATTAATAGGTCTGATCTCAAAAATATCAGTATCGTAGTTTCACAAGAGGCCATGTTTGACTTGGCTATGGTCAACTCATGAAGAAAATAATGTCTGAATTGAGTTAAGAGCCTTTCTCTTGGTGTACATGCCAACTTCATCCAAAAGATATGATTTTTATGACTAATATATATTTTTTTGTTTCCAGCTCTTTTATTTGGATACGGATAACTTTGATTGGGATTTATACATGGATCACTGTCTGTTAGGGGGACGCAAGTTTCTTGCTCACGAGGATCCTAGCAATATACCTTACGCCAAAAAGAAAGCACAAATGTAAGTTCCTCTATCAAATTTTCTAATAGAAATAAGTTAAAAAATCAAGCAATGGCGTAGCGTTGATTGAAGTCCTGGTGATAAAAAATCTAAATCATCGACAGATACAAGAAAACATGATAAGAACAAAGTTTATTTTTGACATAAATTATAGCAGATATCAGTTTCGATTTCAAATGTGCACTTTCTCCTGCACTCTATCGTTGCGGCTTATCCGATGAATAATTTATGTTTGCCTTCAAATTCGAAATTATCAACGTCTTGTTCAGCTGATATGCAAACGCAGATTGGATTTTGGAATTTTATGGCGCAAGGTCCAAAAGCGGACAAGCTGCGCCAATGCAAATGCAGAAAATGGATATTTTTATATTTGAACTGCTTTATTTCGAAATTATCTATCTTTTGGGACAGCATGTAAAAGTTCGGAAATACTTTAAAGTCTGCCTCTATTTTCTAATTTAGATTAGTTTCGTTATTCAGATGTCTAACATAGGAAAGGTATACTGTTCGCACCGTTCGTATCTCCGTGACAGATCTTGGCGCTGGTATTTAATTGGCCTAATGTTTCATGTACTTACTTGGCAAGCGAAAAGAACGTTGCCAACTTCTCAGTGCGATATCGCCAGTGTTCCGTTCCAGGAACCATTCTTTGTGTACTTGGTTGGTTAGTTTTGAGGTTTAATGGCGCAAGGGCCATATTTGGCCATGCTGCAGCAGACACAAGTTATACAATATGAAGTAATATACATACACACAATGAAAGTTTTACTGACACAGAAGAGAGAAATACATCCAGGGAGGAATGCACCTGACAGGAATCGAACCTGCGCCGCTTACAACTTGAAGCTTTGCGTACTAGGATAGTATAAATTCGAAGCAATGTAAATATAGTTAGTCCACTAAAGTTTGTATTTTTGTGTGAGTCCCGACACATATTATGCTTTAAAAATGTTTACACAGTGTAATGGTTAAAAGTACACTCATGTCCAAAAGTTAAGTATAATTCGTAAAATGCGAAAAGTCGGAGGAAATATGGATACAATGGTTCCAAATCACTCGTGGAGAATCGTGGGACGAAGGTAAAACATTGTGCATATGCAAAACGGTTCAGTCGACATGCTCAAAGCACCGGCGCACGTTGGAACGAGTATAAAACGGCCTCGAGCGGCATGGCCAGTTTAGACAGAAATTTCGCAATTACTGTGGTACGGTCAACAAACAATAAGGACGAAAGATGTCACAAAGATGCCAACTGTACATGTTTGTGAAGGGACAAATTATTGGAATGCTGGAATCCGGTCGATCCCAAATCGAAGTTTCTCGAATTCTGAATGTGCCTCAGTGTGTGATCTCCAGACTATGGCAGAGGTTTCAAACCGCTGGAGATGTTGCCCGACGAACAGTACCAGGTCGGCCAAGGGTAACAACCGCTCGGCAAGACCGATATTTGGCGATGACTGCGCGACGTCAGAGGAACCATTCTGCTAGACAACTGGGTTCAGCAGGGGCCATCGTGAAGGAACGGGCCAGAACCTGCGGCGCTGCGGTCGCTTTTTACGTCACGAAAGGGGGGCTATCTTTTGTTCTAGCAGACATGCATGCTTTATAAGACGCTCGAAACCTGCAAATATTTATCTTTCTTCGGATTTTAAAGTGATAATTGATTCAAGTCGTTCATGAAATGTATGATAGGTGTACTTAGTAAAAAAGAAAAAAAGGGGAGGCATCTTCTCTTCTAACTTCACGGTATATGAGTGATAGTTAGTACTTTTATGGGGATTCATTAGGCGCTTTTCATTGTTAATGTAGTAAGTATAAATGATATGGAAAAGATCACATGCCATCTCGATAAGATCTTGAATAGAAAGAACATTTTCAAGAGGAAATGTCCCCAAGCCCATCCCTCCGAGCAGTGGTTAGGGGCGCGCAAGTACCAGTTTATCTTAATTATTTCCATGTAAATTGTAAGGTATAAGATCGTTTCGTTTTTCAGTCCTAAAGATTCCTACTGTGTTAATGGCCGCATGAATTTACTACCACATAGGTGAAAAGATGTTACTCATTAGTAACAAATAGATTGTAAAGGAAAATTCGATCTAAAAGCTGTACTAATAATTATTACATTTGAAGACCAAGTACAAACCATTATAGTCATTGATTTAGTCTAGCCTGAACTAAGTCGAGCTTTATCAGCACCAAAAAACATACTCGGAACCTCAAATGATCTATCCTCATTCATACGTTGTAATTATCCCGTTGATTATCCAAACCTGCCCCCCATTACTTTAAGTACATGTTTATCCCCCTATATTAACCCTTATTTGTACTATAGCTGGAGTCTGTTCTCATCTAGTTCAGTTTCACTGACAATTGTGCGTTTATTTTTTAACAGTTGAATTTTTTAGTTCTCGATTATTTCTCGCGGGTTAAAAGTTAAGCTTTACTTACTTTAATATATTTCATACTACCATTTAAATAGTCTGTTTGTAAGACCAGACCGATGGCTTAGAAGCTCGCTTCGGACAATATTGTCAAATGATTGCGTCAATTACAATGTTTCCATACGCCAAGTGCTATAATCAGAAAGTAAACTGAAAATTTTAAGTCTGATAAAGCTACAATCAAAAAGCAGTGGTAGCTTCCAAATAAAAGACTGATTTTATGGATTCAGCTGTAGAAACTTTAACTGATATACCAGATCTATTTGAGGAAATCATTTACAGCTGTAATAATGTTAATGTTTCAGATGATATTCTGCCTGTTCTAGTGTATATATCTGGTTATGTTGCCAAAAAAGTGCAACATGAACTGAATTGTGAGATGTGCTGTTCGATCTTGTCAATTGAAAAATAACTAACTTATGAATGTTCGCGCGCGCGGAAGAGTTTATTCACCAATATTTAAAATTAAGTGATGGGGTGGCCTTAAATGGCCTAAGGAATTTACGGTACCACTGATTGTTTGTATGTATCAGGTTTTTAATGAATTAATTAATGACAGTATGAAGACTTTCTGTCACACAAAAATTTTAGAAGATTGTTGGTTGAACTAACTCTACTTAATAATATGTACCTTCGATGAAATATCTGTAGAGTACCACATCTGTAAAATGCCACAAAAATTTATCATCAGAAAATGTCTGTGTATAATGACAAACATTTTACTTAACAATTATTGTAAAGCAAAAAATAACCTACTGAAAAAGACACCAAAATAGAAAAATTATTTTTAAAAATATTTAAAATTACCAAAAAAATAATAATTACTAAAAAAATATTTAAAAATTAAAAACATTGCGTGGGTTGTAACCTATAACTAAAGAAAAATAAAAGTTTGACTTTTAGAGGTCATGATAACCTGACAACGTTTTTGCTTATAATTTAAGTTACTGTATTACATTATCACCACCAATATGTATAACCATTATTTAAAAAAGATTGTTATCAGCTTAAAATTTAACTTCAAAAAATTGGTTTTGAGCTATTTAAAATTCCTACTAATTTTTAAATTTCAATAAGGATTCTTTTTCTTCACCTTTAGAATCTTTTACTGAAAATTGTTTGCAATTTGATTTTCTACAAATTTTGGATTTACGTATTTCAACGATTCACATGCATTCATTAGCTATTGAAAAATTTATAATTTTTTTATTTCCTTACATTTATAAATCATATACGCTATAATAAATATATTGATTTCTTATCGTAAAAACTGTTATATTGAAATGTTACTTTACGCACTTCAGAGAGGAAATTAAACAAAGGGAGATGTTAATTGTTGAGAAAGAAAATTTAAAAGTTGCTTATGAGTAAAAATAGAATTTGTAGGTATATTTTCTTAAGTTAAAATATTTTCATTGAAAAAAGAATTATATTTTGTGACAGGCTACCACCTTTATATACTGAAAATTCCTTAAAATGTAATTCTTAAATTTCATTCGCCTCAGACAAACACAATTTTGTTAAACACGTCTTTAGTCTGAAAGAAATTTCAGAGCCCTATTTGATTTACAAAGAAAGACCCTAGGGCTTAATAAGTGAACAGTCAAATCAATAATTATCAATAAAAAGTGAACAATCAGAAATGCAAGTTTTAACTATTGTAAAAGATTACTTACAAATCATATAAGAATGGATTTGTTTCATTCTTTATATAAATAGAACTACAGAGAGAGTTTATTACTATTTTTTAAGCTGTAAAGTTTTCCAAAAATTTATTTGTTTAATTTCGTAATTTATCCTAAAAATAAGTATTAAATCAAGACAATGAATACTATTAAATAGGAAAGGGATCGAAAATATTTTTGGCTACATTTACTTCAATTTGAATTTTACAAGAGGAAAAATACTTCCACTTGTCACATAAGCATGACCATTGAAGTCTTTTAAATTGCTCTATAATTACTGAATGACTTCTTTAAAACTGCTTCTATTCGTTCCAAAATTCAACACACTTATTTCTAAAAGTCAAAACTCTATGTAAGACAAGTATCCAGCACTCAGGCCCGTTCCTTCACTATGGCCCCGGTTCAGCCCTGACAGCCGCCACAGGAGTCAGTTTCGAGACAAACTGTTTACAGGAGACTTAGACACTTTGATTTCTATGCCAGACGACCAGCAGTTTGCATCCCCCTGACGTCTGCACAGAAACGCGCGCGTTTACAGTGGAGTTTGGAACATCGGCAGTGGAGTCGACAACAGTGGGCAATGTCATGTTCAGTCACGAGTCCAGATTTAATCTACAAACTGATTCTCTTCGTACCACTATCTTGAGAGGAGTGGAACGCGTTTTCACCCGGGAAACATCACGGAAAGACATCGTTTTCCTTGAGGGGGAGTCATGGTCTGGGCAGGCATCATGCTGGACGGCCGCACAGACCTCCACATCTTTGACACGGGGTCTGTTATCGATCAAAGATACAGAGACGAAGTCCTTGAGCCTACTGTTAGCCTGTTTCGAGGTGCTGTCGGTCCTGGTTTCATATTCATGGATGATAACGCGCCTCACCATGCAGCCCTGGTCGACGCCTTCCTTCAAAGTTACGATATCCACCGCATGCAATGGCCTGCCAACTCTCTTGATCTGAATCCTATAGAGCATGTGTGAGATAGGCTCGGGAGACATATTGCAGCCCTGCACCTCCCACCAAGCTCCGTTCCGGAATTGAAAACTGCTCTCCGTGAGGCTTGGAACTCTTTGAGCACACAACTCATCCATACCCTCATCGAAAGTATGGGAAATCGTTGTGCAGCATGCGTGGCTATCAGAGGTTCCCACACACCGTATTAAAATTCAGCATCACATTGTTTTAATCGTTGTTTCACTAAAGTTGACACTCGTAATGTGAACCTTTTTTTCTTTTAACCCTTTTCTTTAACAATGCAAAACAATAATAATGATAGTCATTATTATTGTTTTGCATTTTTCTTCTATAACCCTATTACACCCGCATACCGCGTTTTCTTCTATTCCGATGTAGATTTTCTGAAATATTCTCATAAACAGCAATTATGCTTAACTTTTGGACATGAGTGTATTTGCTATTATCTGTTATTTTGGAACTGTCAACTTTTTAAAAACGTCGTCACTCTAAAATAGCATACAACGGGCATTAATCCATAAACTACTGATTTTATGAATTTTGGATGCACTAATTTAGTTTTTAAATTTTAAATTAAAGAATTTAGAATGTGATTATTACTTTTTATAAAACTAATTATTACAAATTATATTTTTTGTTTTAGATGGTGGATAGTGACTACTATTTTGAAATGGTGCCTCATACTTTTTGCTTTATACTATTTTTTGCCACAGTCACTCTTCAGTTCGTTCAGAAGCGACGACCGAGTACAAGAAATTTATTCTTGAAATCTCGTCCCAAGTGAACTATAGTATTCCTTATAAAACTATTTCGATACACCATTCTTTATTTTTTATTTAGTTTTAGTATCATAAATTATATTGAAGTGCATTGCTTATACGGACTCATTTTTATTTCTATTTCAAAGTGGAACAGATCATGTAATTATGATATCACTATGATTAGTGATTAAATGTGAAATGTATTTTTATTAATAAAATATTTTGGTAAAATAAAATAGTTTGAATACTTAGGAAATGGTTTTAAAGTATTCGAAAGGTTCTGGTAAAGCAGTCCTTTTTTTCAATCCTTTCATGGTAAAAGTTTTCACTTCACCATGGTGTCTATAAAGTGATTAGAATAATTCACATGACTAGTGTCAACTAAAATAAACAATATACCATGAGTGAGAGAGCAATAAGAAAAAGAAAATAGCATACAATGTAAAAAATATATCATTCGACACTTTTTGACTTTTTTTTTAATTTCAATAAAACCTTTTTTAGTTTTAATAGTTTACTCAAGAATTTATTTGAATGTCTATAAAATCAGAAAATAAGTGTTTGTATGAAAAAAGTGCTTTCTTTTTAAATAATAAAGGGATGCCAATTTTTAACAATTTTTAAAACTTATCTCCCACAAAACATATTAGCAAAATTTGTTTTAATACTATACTCATATGGCCCTGTCTAAAACACCCAGTTTCTAATTTTGGATAACTTAATTACCTTTTAAATAAAAAAATTAAATGTACATTAGTAGTATTACATTGATGGCACCTGTATAAAAATTGAAAATTCTTGATGGCACCTGTATAAAAATTGAAAATTCTTGATGGCACCTGTATAAAAATTGAAAATTCTTGATGGCACCTGTATAAACACTGAAATCGTAAGCTGTAATTTAAAACCCATGATGGAGCTGTATACAATCGAGTCGAAATGGTTATTTTCAAAGGGAAAAACACAGATTTGGGAAAGAGCTTGAAACCCCTACTCGTGGATGTTAGCTGTATACACGTGTAAGATTGTTATTCTGGACATATTTTTCATAAGTATATTATTTATGAATGTTGCAAAAAAAACAACATATGCCAGAATAGCAGATTATTTCCTTCGTGGTGAAATATTCGTGTTTTCATTGAAGGAGTGATCAATCATGGAATGGTTTGAATGGAATTCACAGTACTTCGGTAGACAATAGGAATGATTATATATTAGAGATGTCTAAGAGTATTCGGGAATAACATATTAAGTTGGATAATTGCCTAGTAAACAATGAAAGGAGCAAAGATTCGAATAAGATTGAAGCAATTGTACTTTCAGAAATCGTAGTAATATAATACAAGGAAATTATGTGTTTTATACCATCTGTTATTATCGCATCTGTTAGTAATGAATGAGGGAAATAAGTTTAAGGAAAAATAAGACAATCGGAGGAAAAATAAGACAATTGGAACTTAACACGATGGGACATAGCACAATGGGTTAAGAAAATCTCTCATACAAGTGACACGTGTATTAACATTGATCAAAAATCGATGTATAAATACATGTGTTATTTTATCATTACTCAGTCACATATTTTCACCGCCCTGTGTCTCACGACGTGTTGATCTTGGGAGCTCACGATGTCCGTCTTCAAAGAAGGTAAGAGCATTGCTATTCATTCATTTATTTGCGCATGTTCTGTGTAGCGGATAGATTGTGTTTCTAAAGTTCAAAAAACTTGTTTAAGCTTTCGCGTAATTTCCCTATAGTAATACAATGTTCAGGATTTCTAAAATCAATCGGAGATTCATTTTGATGAGATTATCTTTGACCCTTGGGATTCTCATTATTTGAATGCAATTGTTAATCAGTGAACTTTCAGTAAAATTTCAAAAGATATTTTTGTTTTATGTCTCAGATAAAAAGAACGATGGGAAAAGACATCACCGTGTTGTTACATTTAGCGACGATGATGACTTCGATGATACCTGTCCCTTAGAACTACCCGTCAAAAAAAAAACCAAGAAGCAAGCTCCCGTGGAATCGCAAGAGTACGATCTGGATCTGGCACCGACGAAAGGATCCAAAAACCCACTCCCCCCTTATCATATACATATTGGCAAAGGGATCTCATTGGAGATCAAAGAGTTCCGACGTCAGATGTATATAGGCCTGACCAGGTGTCACGATGGTGATACCAAAAATAGATTTAACCTACCACTGGAGCTATTCCCTATGTTAAAAGCAGGTGTGATAGCTATCGAAAAATACCTCGAGCTTAAAAAATATAATATTTAAGTATGAGGCGTTGAGCTCTCTCTGTGTGTGTAAATACAGATCATCGATACACTAATCATGAACTTTGTCGAAGTGAATAGTTCTTTTAGAGGGTTTATAAGAACCTTGCGAGCAAGAGTGGATTATACAGATCCGCTCTTGCTTTTCTCCGATGCTCGAAATGAAATATTCAATGTTATTTCCACTGCTTTAGTGTTAAGGATTAGATTAATGATCTGTATCCATGCAGTGTTTTCAAAATTTGTAGAATTGGATGAAATTTCTTGTACATTTTATTTCTGTTCGAATCCTGTACGTATTCTATCACCATTTACAATTAACATAGCTATTGAAAAAGCTATGCAAAAAATCTTGGATTCTATTGATACTTTTATTCGCAATGGTTCTGGTTGGAGGATCAAAGTTATCCGAGTGATAGATTTACACATCGGGAACTATCATGATCTGCGAGGAGGATGTGGAAATGTAAATCTCCCCCTAGCTATTAAAAATAAGAAAGCAATTTTAAATATTAAATGCACGGACAATCTATGCTTCTTATATAGTATATTAGCTCACAATTTTCCGGTTTCTACTAATTCAAACCTTAGCTCAAAATATAAAAAGTACTTGA
This sequence comes from Meta bourneti, assembly GCA_933210815.1. Classification (NCBI taxonomy): domain Eukaryota; kingdom Metazoa; phylum Arthropoda; class Arachnida; order Araneae; family Tetragnathidae; genus Meta; species Meta bourneti. The sequence continues at coordinate 34,338,306 of OW119934.1, forward strand.
AAACATTTAAACTAGGATCTTTAACATTCCCGATGGCAATCAAAAATATTAAAAAATTCGAGGACTTGAATAACTTGAGTATCAATATTTTTGGATACGAAAAAGAAGTATATCCCATTTACGTTAGCAAAAATATTAAAAATCCGATCAATTTACTCTTTTTTGAAAATCATTACTTTTTAATTAAAAATTTCAACAGACTTTTAAATGTGAGAGGTCTTCATCATTTTTGTTTTCATTGCTTGCAAGGTTTTCAGAGACCACAGACTTTGAAGGTTCACAAAAGAATATGTAGAGATAATAAACCACAGAAAATATCTATGCCGAGTGAGGAAAATAATATTTTAAAATTTAAAAATTTTTACAAATCTGCGTATCATGCATTTTGTATATTTGCTGATTTCGAATGTATTACCAAAAAGGTGCAAACGGTCCTGCCAAATCCGAATAATAGTTTCACTACCGAAGTTGAAATTCACGAACCCATCAGTTACAGTATTTTAGCAACGGACATAAACGATCAAATAGTTTTTCATGAATACTTTTGCGGTAAAATGGTGGTGATGAAATTCTTAAAAACTCTCAGAAAATTAGCAATAAGATTTTTAAAACAAATGTGTGTTATTAACCCTATGTTAGAAAACATAAATGTCTCGGTTTCTTCAAACGTGTGTCATATATGTCTGAAGAATTTTAAAATTACTGACAAAAGAGTTAGGGATCATTGCCACATGACAGGGGAATTTAGAGGGTTAGCACATAACTCATGCAACCTGAATTACAAAAACAAGTTCTTCATACCTGTTGTGGTACATAATCTTAAAGGATATGATTCACATATCATATTGAAAAATGTCCCGAAACAATACGCTAAATGCATAAATATTATACCAGTGAGTATGGAAAAGTTCACCATGTTTAGCATGGATGAACTTAAGTTTATAGACAGTTTCCAATTTTTGGATGCTTCGTTGCACAATCTCGTTGAAAATCTATCGAAGTCTCATCATGATTTTCCAATTTTTAATATATTTTATAAACATATTAGGAATAAAGACCTGCTGAAACGAAAAGGAGTGTTTCCTTATGCGTATTTTAAATCCATAGATGTATTGAGAGAAACATGTTTACCTCCGATAGATGCATTTCATAACAATTTGACGAACGAACGTATTTCACAGGCAGAGTATGACCATGCTATTTCGGTGTTTAAAACATTTAAGTGTCAAAATTTTGGTGATTATTTAAAGTTGTACCAAGACGTGGATGTTGTTATGCTTGCGGAGGTATTTTTGTCTTTTCGCCGAACTAGTATGAAGTTTTATCAATTAGATCCAGTGTACTTTGTAACTGCTGCTGACTTAACTTGGAATGCAGGGTTGAAATTTTGTAAAATTGAACTTGAACTGTTTACTAATATAAATATGTATATATGGTTAGAATCAGCAATACGTGGGGGTATATGTTTTTTAGGGAAGCGCTTTGCAAAAGCAAACAATCCGTACATTCCTCAGAGCTATGACCCAAACAAAGATCCTAGTTACATTTTAGCTTTAGACGCTAATAATCTTTATGGGTATGTTATGACACAACGCCTTCCAACAGGTAACTTTAAATGGCTTAGCAAAGACGAAATATCCTCATTTAACGTTCTTGAAAAAAAAACGGACTCTGACATAGGTTTTATACTAGAAGTAGATTTGGTATATCCTGCAGAAGTTCATGATTTTCATGATGATTTACCTTTGGCACCCGAGCATATAAATATTGAAACTTCTATGCTTAGTCCGTATCAAAAGAGGATATTAAATCAATCAGATCTTAGATGTGTTGGCAAGTGTAAAAAATTAGTTCCGAATTTTTACAATAAAACAAATTATATAGTTCATTATAGAAATCTTAAATTCTATTTAAAACAAGGTTTGTGTCTTAAAAAGATTCATAGAATATTGTGTTTTACTCAGACTCAATGGCTTAAAGAATACATTTGTTTCAATAACACACAACGTCAACAGGTATCTTCGGACAACGAAAAAAATTTCTTTAAAAAAATGGTAAACTCATTTTATGGAAAAACTTTGATGAATCCCCGAAAACAAGTAAACATAAAAGCTGCGTTAAATGATAAAGACTGTAAAAAATATTTGGCTACCCCTCTTCTTGAACATTTTGAATCGGTCAATGAAGACTTTGCTATTTTTAAATTGAGAAAAGCAAACTTACTTCTCGATAAACCGATCTACATAGGGTATACAGTGCTTGAGCTCGCTAAGCTCCATATGTATCGCCTGTTCTATAATTGTTTCAAAAGCATTTATCAGAACAATTGTCATTTGCTTTATTCCGATACAGATTCCCTATACTTACAAATTTATACGGAGGATGTTTATCAAGATTTAAAACATACTTTTTCCAATATCATGGATACTAGCAATTTTCCCAAACGCCATTTTTTGTTCTCAGAAGAGAATAAAGGGAAATTAGGATTGTTAAAGTCCGAAACGCAAGATGTGCCAATCGATGAGTTTGTGGGTCTAAGATGTAAACTCTATAGCTATACATGTAAGGGTATAAGTAAGAAAAAAGCGAAAGGAGTTAAAAGTGTTGTACTAAAAAATGTAACACACGAAACTTATAAAGAGGTATTATTGAACTCGAAAACCTTGCGACACGAACAATTTTCTATTCAAAGCAAGAAACATGTGTTGAGAACTGTTCTACAAAACAAGATATCTCTCTCATCTTTCTATGATAAAAAAGTGTTGTTTGAAGATGGAATTCATTCGAAATCGTTTGGACATTATTCTCTATCATAGTCATATGTTTGAATTTTGTTAATGCCATGTACAATTGACAATGTTTTGAAATTTATAAGATATTCTTTGTTTTGCATGGATGCATTGTATTGATATATTTTGTTAATGCTATGTTCAATTGTCAATGTTTTGAAATTTATAAGATATTCTTTGTTTGCATGGATGCATTGTATTGATATATTTTGTTAATGCTATGTTCAATCGACAATGTTTTTGAAAATAGTAAAGATAGTCTTTGTTTACAAGGTTATGGTGTATTGGTGTATTATTTCAAGCATAAATATATACATTCATTGTACAATCTAATTGTATATGTAACCTAGTAAAAATAAAGCATGAAGAAACAGTACCATGGTGTTTGTTATATAAATCCATACACCATGCGTGCTGTTTCCTTGAGCTAAGGCCAACCCGCACGTTGACAAGGGTAAATATTAACTTTGTTCATTTTTAATGATAAGGAAATTTACCGTGGAATATCCCTTACCGTTGTAAGAGGTGAAATCAAATCATCTTTCGGTAACGAATTTTCAGCAGAGATGTAGCAACAGAAGACCTGAATCATTTTGGGTAAGTTCGTTACTATTTTGTATTATTTTACTGTTCATTTCAAATTTTCATCAGAGATGTACCAACAGAAGACCTGATCATTTTGGGTAAGTTCATTACTATTTTGTATTATTTTACTATGGTCTGTACTTATTCTAAAAGAAGACAAAACACAGTTTGTTAATCATATTTTTATTTAAAAAAAAAAACAAAATCAGTGCTGAGTACATTTTATCTTACAGTTTCAGTTGTTAACAAGCTCGCAGGCATTGTTTACAATTTTATCAGCTTAATAAGCTCATCATCACTTAAAATTTGAAAGTAGCCATACTTGAGTGCACGGTCTGGAAAGTTCATTTCTAGCTGGCAAACACATTCGTTCGTAGCTTCAATGCATCGTAAAATATTGGAGTATAAAATAAGTCCACTTCCGTACAGGGAAAGTTTTTTATTCGGAGCTGTACGATGTAAATGGCACACTCCAAATCCATGTTCTTTGTCATCCTCGTGGATCAAATCCACTATTTCTTCATTAGTGAGGATTTTAAAATAGTGCACATTTTTTTTGTTTTCTTGATTTAGTCCCAGGCATGACAATACACTTTGGACACAATCAAACACACTATTGTACAATTCGTGATGAATATAATCATACGTTTTCGCTGAGCTTTGAACGAGATATCCATACCGTTCCATGTTGGATGTCCAAATGACGAAATTCCTACTAGAGAATGTGCTTATAGCTCGTAAAGTTTGAAGCGTGTTCTGACATGATTTTCCTCATTTTACAAGCATTCATTGAGCTCTTTCCATATGGTAGGCGAATGAAGCTCTTTCATGAGTTCATCACTGTCAAAAATTTTGTAATATCCTATTTTTACTTTCCGATTGGATATACGAGGAACTTCCAAACCATAAGCTTTCGCACTGATAATGCAATCCAGTAAGTTAGAAAACAAAATATCTGATGCAGTTTCGAGAATCACATATTGCTCAGAATCACCAGGTTGATACAAGTACATGTATCCATACCTAAAACTAATCGAATCTCTGTGCATCAATTTAATCGTTTCTGAATTTTCTAAGATTTGGAAATAAACGACCAGTTCATCTTCGTTGGTCTTTTGTAGTATTCCGCTCTGCACACAATTTACGATATCATCGAATAATACTTTATTCACACTTTTAATCTTTTTATCACATGTGCTCAGAATGAGATAACCATATCGCTCCATGGTGAACCAATGAATGATTTACTTATGGTTTGATAGTGTTTTTATATTTCTCTTGAAGTTATATGCTTGACACGATTGCGTTGAAGATGGTAAAAAACAACAGTTCTGTAACTTAAACGTTTTTCCGATAAATGTTTTAATAAACTTTTCGTTGTTCTCGATTTTAGTAGAAAGCAGAGGTGATAAAAGTTGATTTCTAGCGAATTTATACAAAAAGAAAAGACAAAAGTGACCACATGTATATGATAATAGACTTTGATATCGATTTCTGTTCCATTCAAAGTCATTTGAATTATTCTGAATAAAGTTTAAAATATCTTTGTTCTCAGGAACTGATGCATAGCTACAAAAATAATAACATTTATTATTTCTAAATGTTATTGCTACCCAATGACTTCCTGGTTTTGATCTAGGATCTAAATTTACAATGAAACTTGTATATTCCTCGCGGTTTGGAGGAAGTTCATCAGAAGCATAAACTCCTCCGAATTTTGTGCGAAGGACGGAATCACTGCATGCTAATCTACATAAAGTTAAGCTATCCATTAGTAATCAGTATAAACACCTCTGGCTTTATCGATTTCTATGATGTTTCTGTATTCAGCATAGACTATTAGATTTACGGTTTCGGGTAACGATTTACTAAATTTCATATCAATAGTTAAATTACCATTCTTTAAGATACTTGTATGCATATCATCCGCACTAAAATCGGGACTCAAATCAAAAGAATATAAAGTGTATCCTTCTTTATATTCACTATAACTGATGTTGATATCTTGTTCCTTATGGTACCGACCTAAATCGGTAAACAAGCTCATATAACTTCGAGAGTAACTATTTGTATTATCAAATTTTGGTTGAAGAGGTTTTGATGGAATCATTCGATTCCCCTCTAAAACAGATAGATACGATAAATCATAATGATTAAAATTGAAAGGATTTTTAGCAAAATCTCCGTTAAATGCATTATTGGATACCAAACCCATGATAAGTCGAGTTGGTAATTGTCCTATGAATGCATTAGAAAGCGTTAGTGATTGAAGACCGGAAGATAGTGCAAAGGATTTCACTTCTGTTCGATGAATTGGAATTTTTGCTAGTCCTTTACCTAAAGCGAGTTCATGAGCAATTACTATTGATGGTGTGACTTTAACTTTTCTGATAAACAATGATGCGTGTTGTATAACAACTTTGTAGTCTTGAGCCGTTGACATTAACGCAAAAGAATCTTTGTTTCTTTCAAGTTTGATTCGTATATTTACACCATTAAGGAGCAATTTAGGCTGAGTCGCTAAATCAAAATGCAATGGACCTATTAAATCCATAATTTTACTCTCTTTAGAAGAGCTATTTCTACTTTTCAAACCAACGTTGTCTCCCTCTGGATCAGTTACATCGTGTTTGGATGCTGTGTCTTTGTAGAACAGACTTGAAGTCAACATTGACTTTTGTACAGACTTGGGTGAAAAAAGTAATGCATCCAAAATACATCGGTATGCATAGTTAGCTTGAGATGAGACTTGTTTATCATTCAATGTTACTGCACATTCAGAAAACAGTGTATTAAGAATATAATTGATAGGTGTAACTTTATCTGCAGGTAACAGTGAGCTTCCATTTTTCTTTTTAACTTTCACTTGTAAATGAAGAAGTGTATGTGCTAGATCAATATAATGCTCTCCACTACCAGTTACATAAAATTCTATTGGCGATTTTTCACTCAACGCTGCGACAGGGTGAATTTCAGTAAACGAAGAGTCATCTACTGCAAGTTGTACCGGTGAAACGGAAAATAGGTCCAACTCGCTTTTTACGCAGGCACATGCTCGCGGATCCATTATGAAAAAATGTCAGATTCTTTAAGCTTCTGTCGACTACACTTCACACGTTTTGAATGATTGTTATTGTGGAATTTCTTTCTTTTTATACCTGAACCGCTTTGAATTTTGTGAATAACATCGTCCCTGATTTGTTTAGATGTTTCACGAAATCTAGATTTCGCAGAATCTTTAAATCGTGAGCCTGAAGCTACATCTGTCATCACTTTTGATCCAGTAGTTAGTAAATGTTTCCCTAAATATTTTCCAGCTTTAATTGCTATGGGAGTTATGAATCTGATTAAATTTGAGAAGAGTCCATACCCTCTTTGATGACCTACACCTTGAAAATGTAATCCACCACCACCTACTTGCTGGCAATAGTAGTTATCACAAGCTTCTTGATCTAAATGCATCTTCGTTTAAAGCCGGTAACCAAATGATCTCAGTTGCATTACCATGCTTTCTTATATTGTTCTTCGTCGGAACGAAAGTACCAACAGTGATTTTCCTCCAGTAAATATTATCCCATCTCCAGAACTGCTTTTTAATTCGATTTCAATACAATCTATATAATTTTTACGAAGTGGAAAATATAGAGGTCTTTGATAATCGATCACTATTTGATCTGCCTTTGTTGATAACACCGGAATGATGCGGAGCAAAGGAGCAATTGTATCCCCTACAAAATGCGACTCAATAATATCAGAATAAACATATATTTCAGTTATTCCACCATCTAATTCTAAGGGATAATCAGCGATATGTGTTCCTCCGTTGATCATAGAATTTTTAAAACCTAGCATATCTTTCAATCCATCTTGAAAATGTACGTTTGACGTGTTAGGTACATGAAGTTTTACTTTATTATTCGGTAAATAATTAAATTTAAGATGTTTGAAAGCATCAAACAACTCTTGTGCGTTTTTATACAATCCGACTTCTAGATTTAAGTGAGCGGTTTTTCTAACTTTTTTTGTAACTATAGTCTTATCTTCAATGCTTACGCGAAAATATTCGTTCGATGGAGGTCTATCAAGTTTTTGAAAATCATGAAAGGTTTTACCTGTTAAAACAATATCTTTAGTCATATTCAACATTCTCATGAAATTTGGAGCATAGATTAATCGAAACTCAAGCTCGACATTTTTTTGAACTATGATTTCTACTTTATTTTCCTTAAAATTGAATATGAATTCCGCTGCTCCTCCAATTCCGGTCTGTATTAGATTATAATTAATATGTTGAAAGAGTTCAAGATGCATAGAATTCAGGTCTTGATAGTTATGAGAAAATTTTGTTATTCGTATTATAAAATGTCTTTTTGGATGGTTGTGTATAATTTTGAAAAAATTATCGTTTAAGGTCTTCGATGGGTTTCTAAATAAAAAGCTTTCCGAAAATTTTATTATTCTATCTTCGATTGGTAAACTTAACATATGCAGCAATTTCGGAGCGTCCTCTGCCTTAATATGAAGTTCATAATCGCGAGCAAGAGTTATGTTGATATTTTTTTTGACCAATGTTAAAACCACATTTTTTCCACATTTATCTTCAATATTTTCATTGATCATATCTATTACTTTATTATTTTGATTTCCTTGTTCAATTTTAAATGTGATATTATATTCAAGAAAAGCTTTCTCTTCAGGTTCTATTTCTTCATAAGTTACTGAATACTTATTATTATGATTTCCAATGTTAAACCATGTTCGAGGAACAAAAATTTCTGACAAACCCACTTCCCACATACCACTAAGTATTATAGGTCTAGCAAGTTTTGTTCGAAATGATGCTTGAGTATTTTGTGGAAAGTAATGCATACTCGAGTTGCTTGGTAACATAACGTAGAAATCAGACATCATTTCATCCATGATGATTTAACCCACGAATTAAATCGATCATCAAATCCTTGCCACTTCACGAAATACTCTTTCTTGCTTCCTGAACCCTTAGTTTTGAGCACTTTTTCTACGCTCCAAAAGTCGTGTAATTCTTTGATGACTTTTTGAAGCTCCTCAACATAGAATCCTCCTTTTATAGGATCTCCTTTCAGATCTTCTAGTTCATACGTGTTTGGGAAAGATAAAACACGTTTCTTTATTTTAAAAACTTCATTTGACCAACCGGGAAAATAACCTCGATGAAATGGCTTCTTTGTTTTCGAAATTCTCACTAAATCACCATCATTAAAAGAATATTTCGAGTTCTTAACTGTATAACCATACAGTTTTTCAAATATTTGTGGTTCTAATCCACGAGTGACTTCTGACGGTGCAATGCCAATACTACGGTGTTTGGTGTTATTATATGACTTCACAAGTGATTGTAAAACATCTTCGTATTTATAAGATTTTCTGTATGTAAAAACTCTGAACATTTTATTTTTCAATGTTCTGTTAAACCTCTCGATAACACTAGCCTTATGATCACCTTCAGCAGAGTAATGATTAATATTCTGATTTTTAAACAGAGATTGAAGTTGATTGTTGTAAAACTCCTTTCCTTTATCACTTTGAATATTTTTAGGTTTAACTCTTTGCAATAGATCTTCGAAAGCTATTTTAACAGCAACGCCAGTTTTACTTTTGAGAGGTATTACATATGCGTACTTAGAAAATACATCAATTATGGTGAGTAAGTACTTTATACCATTGTTACTTTTAGCAAAATGCTGTAAATCAACAAGGTCACATTGCCATAAATCATTTATACCATATGAAATCGTTGATCTTCGAAAAAATTTATTCCGAATCGGTTTGTGCAAAGTGTACGTATCTTGAGTCATTAACCACCGTTTTGTTTTCTGATACGGTACTTTGGTTATTGATGAAAGTTTTTTCACTCCACCAAATGAAGCTGGATTTTTGAAATCGTAATAAGTCGATTCTAATATTTTTTCCATGTTTTCTTCCCACGTAGTTTTTTCTTTTTATTTTCAGACAAAAAATCAGGATCTAAAGATTCTAGATATATTTTACTTTGCGCTCTATCGATGTCTAGCTCTGATTCAGAATTCTGAAATAATTTTTGATTGCCAATCCATTGACTTGGAATATTTATTTCTTTTATTGCCTTCCAAAAAATAGGAAAATTATCTGGTTCCACACTCCTTTTGACATTTCTCATTAGGTATGAAAATAAATCGACAACATTTGTGTTTTTGATAATCTCACCATCTTTAATCAATTCGCCTTGTTCATTCCAAGTGTAGTTACGGGTACTTAGTTTCTCGACAATAGGAGGAATGAATTTTTGAAAATTACGAGGCACAGATAAAATGATATGAGACAAGATATATTTGTCATTACTATTTTCCAATGCCTGTGTCTTTTCTTTCTGTTCTTCAATAGCAACACGTAATGGTTCTTTAGGTTCGTTTACAACATGTTGATATTTCATAAGAAGCTGACTTAATAATTTCGCTTTCATATCATCTGGTAAATGATTTCGTTCAAGCAAACTCGTTATGTCATCTTCTATTTGCACTTCGGGTACTTTAGGACGGTACGCTACAGCTAATTCTTCAGGAACAAGAGCCATTCTTCGAGACATTCTTCGAGTTGTATATTTCACTAATTTAAACTCGTTTGCCTAAAGCTTTCCCTGCAAAACCAGCTATGGCTGAGAGAATAGCTGGTAAAATTATGGGTAGAAAACCTCCTGTTTGATTCACGAGTTCCTTTCTTTTATTATTCAAGCTCAGTTTTTTGTTAGCTATTTTTCGGATAGATGTTTTAAATTTACGTAATTTGTTAATATTAACAGGTAAATTCCCGGCTAACACATTCAAGCAAATTTCGCACAAACACTGTATTTGACTTTTGTCAGCAGTTTGTAAAATAGCTCTCTTTTGTGTAGGACTGGCAGTAGCCAATAATTTCAGCAAATGATAATGTTTGGTAATATTCTTCATTTTATAGGTAAATACACCCAATAAAAACCATTGGAATCGGGAAACAAATTCTCTCGCAGACGATGTTCTTCCAGTGTTCGTGGGTGAAGATCTATCACTAAATAACCATAAGGCTTTGAAGTTGCTCTTTTATATGCATCCATAAAGAACGATGATTTGTTTCCGTAAATTTGTCTAGAAAAACAGCAAATTTGATTCAAATCTCGATTATTTTTAAATAGTATAATGTAATGTGTGTTTAGACTTATATCACGCATTACTTTATTTCGCGGGAAGAGATTTTGTAAGATTAAAATAACACTGATATTCCGATGATGGGAACCTACTGTAAACAAGTCAGAAATTTTCTCATTTAAGTTATTCATCAAATCGTCAATTACTATTAAAGATCCACTCGGATAAGTTTCTGGCAAACCTTGGATGAAATCAATTTTCTTCTCTTCAAGAAACCACGGTTGGAACACAGAATAACACCATTTTACACATTTAAAATCATAATCATAAACATTGTGCTCTATCATTCGTCGGACGAGGTTTGATTTTCCTGATTGGCTTGGAGCTGCTACAATACACGAACTCGGGTGAATTAACTTGTACATTGTCTACAAACTTGTTTAAACTCGTCTTCAGTCAACTGTACTCCAATAACCATTGGTTTTATATTAGCATGTGTTTCCTTCCAAAAATATCTGATGTCATACACTTTGAGTTTATCTTTAAAGCAAACATGGAAATATAATCGTCTTCCTAAATGTTTTGAGTAAAAACATGTAGAATTACTCAAATCTATGTCCTCATTTGTATTTCTATGATAGTGTTTTATCAATATTACTAAAAGTACTGATGTGATGATCAAAGCCACAATGGAAACACTTATAACTTTTAATTTGGTTATTCTCTTACTATCATTCATCCTTTGCAATTATTTTAAAATATCAGTGTGAAAAAATAAGTTGTATCTCCTCTACATCTATCAACTTCACTCTTGTAATGTTCATTCTAAAATGCCAAAATGATGATAACAATACGTATTTATATAGGAACGTAAAAAAACACCGTAATCAATTTTCTTTTTTTTTTTGTAACTTCAGTTTTACAAAAAACCTTCATTACAGTTATTTAGACATTGTCATGCAAGTAAACATTGCCCGAATCGTCTAAACCATGAACAATTCGACCAATGTTTATTTAAGTTTCAGGTTCGATCCTACATATTAACACTGGTGCACAATCATTTTATTTCGGATAATAACGACTCATATCACCACATCGTCACAGCTGCTTGAAACCATTGTCGGTAAGCTTGTATTTTGGAATAATTGTTTATCTCAGTTCTCACTCAGAAGCGAACTCAGAAGTAGTTTGTCGTGCCAGTACGCCCGTAATTTGTTTTATAGTATCAATTATGAGCATACTAACACGGTAAACTCTTTTTACATTATCTACTTACAGTTAAGTATAACTTAGTCTTTCGAGTCACACCGTGGTTCACAAGAGTATAACCACATTCACAACTGGTCACGCAACCGCTATCGGTAAGCTAGAATTTTGGAATAATTGTTTATCTCAGTTCCCACTCAGAAGCGAACTCAGAAGTAGTTTGTCGTGCCAGTACGCACATAATTTGTTTTATAGTATCATCTTATGTGCATATTGGCAAGGCAAACTCTTTTTACATTACCTATTTACAGCTAAGTATAACTTACTCTTTCGACTAACATTGCGGTTCACAAAGTGAGTCACATTCACAACTGATCTCAACCATCTATACAGCTCACGGTTTCAAATGTCTATACAGCTTACGATTTCAGTGTTTATACAGGTGCCATCAAGAATTTTCAATTTTTATACAGGTGCCATCAAGAATTTTCAATTTTTATACAGGTGCCATCAAGAATTTTCAATTTTTATACAGGTGCCATCAATGTAATACTACTTACATTCATCACCTAAAATTGTACAAAATAGACTACTTGTGCGTACATTTTAAATTTTTTTATATTTGTATTATGTTACAAAAAAGCGAAACTGCGAGTTTTAATCATCAATAGTGAAATTCGCAAAATATTTAGTATCACACATTTAAAAAAGCCTTTAGCGTTTGTATTTCATAAACACTGAAAAGATGAAGTATTTTAAAGGTGTTTATAAGAATAACATGATCTATATAAAATTTCCATGTACTACTTTTATTTATATAAAAATTAGAAGCATTCATTTTATCTTTCCAGCACCAAAATGCTCTTCCTCTTGCCTCTATCCTCTTGCTTTGCTTGAGTCAATTTTATCAGATTCCCAGCACCATTGAAATTTATTTAACATTTCATCGGGTTTTACGAAAGTACAAGTGGTAATATAACTTTTTAAAATAAAAGTTTTTCAAAAGGTTGAACATTTTCCGCACCCAGTCCCCTTAAACACAATAAACTGGCGATTTTATAACTAGTATTTATCATAATTCCAATCGATATATTTTTAACTTACTACTTGACACAGAAATCGTCTTTATTTATACTATATTGTTGAATGTCATTTTAGCAGTAATTGAAAATAAATGCATACCCAATCTAATTAAAACGTTCTTTCGGAAATAAACTGCGCTTACCAAGTTTCATTCTCGCGTTTTGCGAAGTTAAATCAACAAATAGAAACACACCTCCATTCTATGAAAGGGTGTTTCAGTTGAAAAATAAACGAACGACTGGAGAAGAAAGAATATTTCCGATTAAAAACTAATTTGATCCATCGCCGTTTTGGGGTTTGGCGTTAATTTTAATAAGCGTTTTGGAGTTATTTTAATTTATAAGTGACAATCTCGAATTGCATTCGAGTAACATGCCAAGTTACGCCACACGTTGAGAAAGAGGTTACCAAAAAATTACGACCACCTGTGTTTGCAGAAAACCCTTACGTATATAATACGGCTCCAAATGAGAAGACAAATGACCTTGGATCAGTCCATTTGTTCGTAGGTGGTTAAGCTTGCCAGGTGAAAGCCATCCACAGCACTTGGTTATTATTTGATTCACACCTCGCAATCATTGCTTTGGCCATCTGACCGTGGCTCAAAATTGCGAGATGCTGTCCTCGGAATTTTCCCTTAGGGGTTGATCCCGGACTATCGCCAATAGCCCGTTGTGTTTCTCCAGTGCGACGTTAATTCAAATACCCTACCGTAGTCATTGCTATCTCTTCTGGCACCAAACAATAAATTACAAGTAGGAATCAGCACTAAAAATGACAACTAGGAACACATTGCTTACATTTAACGTGCCCCTAATCTAATGAAAAGACTCGTCCAAAGCCATGTGACTCAAATACCAACTCCCGGAGCCTGACTATACTTAACTCTCTGAAGCTTGGAGCATGTGGAAAAAGTAATTCCACTTCTTAAGGCATGCATGCACATTAAGTACTCAATTAGAACATTTTCTTTCTCATTTTGGGGAGGGCAACCGGTTCGGGTCCATAGGAGCTGGAATCCCTGCAAAGATCAGAAACCAACACTTAGGGGCAACTCAAGACCCCTCATCTCATGCAATGACACTAACATGGTTTACTCAGCAATGCACTCAAAATTGTCGCATACATTAAGTTAAGGTGAAATATGAAAAAAATCTTGTTACTATAAAGCCAAATAACAATTTAAACTTTTTAATCTAAATACATCAGTTTGATTTACCTTTAATTGAGAGATGAATCCAAACAAAAAGAAAATGTACTAAGTAAAATAAATTCCAAAACCAAAGAGGTAGGCGTGAATAACAAACTATTTTAAATCAGGTAATGAAAATAATTTGTTAGACGTGTGTCGTGCACACAGGTGTTAAAACTTAACAATTGGAACTAATTTCCATCAAATCTAGGGCAGGTCGGACATCACCGATGTCGTAGCAGAATAACGAAAAAGCCTAGTGTTAACAAACACATTTATTTGTTACAGCACAAAATACAACAATGAAAAAGTTCGGATACACTTTTCCTAATACGTAATCCTCTCGCGCTCTAACAAAGAAGTGACAAAAAGAAAGTAACATCACATGAACACCAAATAGTTCAATTCCTTTCAGTTCGTTTTTCTTGATCTAATAACAGGTACAATTCCATGTGTTTTACGAAAAGGTTAACATGGCCTAATGATATTCATCGTTGCCTGTCCAAGATGTTCAGTCAAAGTCAGTTAAGGATATTGAAGGTCAAGCTGACTCTTTTTTTATTGGTCCCTTCCATGGTATGACCGCCACACCATAGGTCCGCACTGAAAGGGGATCAGACTGGAATGATACTAAAGATGGTGTAACAGATCTGACGGAGAGGTATTCTAGATGTTTACTGTGGTGAACAGGAATGTTTACTGTGGTGAACAGGAATGTTTACTGTGGTGAACAGGAATGTTTACTGTGGTGCAGAGGAACGCAATCGTGCCATAAAATGATTTATTATGTACATTTGGTACTATTTACAGACATGCTAATGATATACCATCCATTCCGAATCTCTGTTCTACACCTCTGTTGGTACAAAGGGAGCCGTATCGCTCCAACAGAGTGAAAAACGCCTTCCTTTCTCTTCTCAGCCCGAAAGTGATATGCCGCACATTCTGGAACACAGTCAACCACTGGCAACGAACAGTTTCCGATGCCAATAAATCTCCCGTGTTATGAACAAAATAATCCGGTTCCAACGGAAATGGGTAGTATTTTGTAATATATATATATATATATATATATATATATATATATGAAACGATACCTAAAAATAACCCCCTAAGTACAATTTTCACTACAGATCACCCCTTAGCGGTTCCCTTTTATCCCAGTCTTTGTCTCCCTATCTAAGTGGTCAATATCTTGCCTTTCACTTTTGAACTCAAGCCGTCTCGTTAACTAGACCTCCCACGGACCTTGTGACTCCCTTTCACCTTTGAACTCAAGCCGCCTCGTTAGCTTAGACCTCCCAAGGACTCTCCTGCTTTCAAATCGCATATGTAAGATCACATTCCCCCTTCGTAAAAAACCACCGACTTCTACCAATGAAATTTGTTGTTAAATCCCCTGGTCCAATAATATTTTTCTTAATCCTAATCCCTCTAGCGAGATCTTTGTAAACTATTTATTCTTTCACGAGCCTCTTGGGCTAAGGAGCCCTCAGAGCCGTTCCAAACTCCAAACCCTCAACAACCTCATGATGTAATTACTTGTCTACTGAAATAATAAAGAATTGTTGTGGAATCTGCATTACACTCAATATCAATGGATCATTCTCTCCGGTTGCCTTACACCATTCTTGCCACTCTCGTCACGACTGCAGGCTTATAAGATCTGTTATTATGACAGATTATATATATATATATATATATATATATATATATATATATAAACCATAGGAGAAAGGATACACTGCAGTTCTGGTATCTTCATCTACCGACGGTCTGCCGGAACGCCGTTTATACTGAGTCGATCCTGTTTCACGAAATTTATTCACCAATTTTCCAACTGCACTATGGGTTACTGACTTCCCTGGATGCCTCCTATTGAACTCGGCCGCCACGTCCCTCTGCGACCACCCCTCTCTTCCACAAAGGAGAATTATCTCCACTCGGTGGTCTTTCGTCAGTGACATTATTCACCTGTAAACAAACAAATACAAGAATATAGTCATTTCTCCTGTGGTTCCAGACTTTATAACCACCCTGTATACATGTATAAACATACAATAATAATTATACCTTCGTAAAGATCTCACTGACGTGTAAACGCCTAGACAGGAAGTTTTGAAATGATCAAAGCACGTATTTCAAACTGGGTTTATCTTTACTCGTCCAGGAGCTTAAGTCCTCTCTGTTCCCCCTTTCCGAGGTCACGCCGGCATAAGACAATTTGCCTAGGGAAATGAGTTCTAACGCTACCAGGTCTTCACTGATTTGACGTTCCTATAGAACCAGGGGCAATTACAAATTACCCTGTGTGAATTTTGAAGTTTCAAGTTTCTTGACATGAGCTTGTTGCATATCCCCAGACATGACTGGCATTGCTGACTACTGGTATGAGCATGGCTTTGTATATGAATAATAATTGTTGTAATATAAGGTTTGGAGTTCTTAGCAATTAAGGGTTGGTTGGTTTGAGAGTTTTATGGCGCAAGGGCCATATTTGGCCATGCTGCCCCATACACAAGGCATCCAACATCAAGTAATACACACACGATGAAAGTTTTACTGACAGAAGAGAGAAATACACCCAGGGAGGAATGCACCTGAGACAGGAATCGAACCTGCGCCGCCTACAACTCGAAGGTTTCTAGCGCAGTGGACATACCCACTAAGCCACGACGGCTCCCTGGCAATTAAGGGAAATATAACATTTCTAACAACTGGAAACTTGTTACTCAGGGAAGTTATACGCATTTTCAAATTAACCGCGAGTCTATAGTGACACCTAGAAAGTATAATTAGGGGACCAAGGAGTGCTATTTCCAAAGAGTTTAGGTGGATGAAGAAGATTCCTTTTCCTAATAAAGAGTACACCTTGGCATTTGTTCACATTTATCTTAATTTTCCAAGCCAAGGTCTCAAATGCGTGGAAGGTCTCAAATGCGTGGAGGTAGTTTGTAAGTGTGAGCATAACATTTTTGAAGTCATGTTTTATTGCTAGTATTGCCATGTCATCTGCGAATATGCAGAGCATTGAGGTGTTATCCTAGGCATGTCTCATACATAAGTAAATAGTTCTGGTCCTAAAATAGAGCCTTGTGGTGTTAGTGCCTGAATGGCATGTTAAGTAGAAAATGTTTTATTGCTGTAAACGACTTAAGTGCCTATCCGTTAGATAGGAAAGTATTAGTTGTGTGAGAAAGAAATTAAAGGGCAATGAAGCGAGTTTGCGAGTTAAAACTGTGGATCCAAACTCTGTCAAAGGCCTTACGGTACTCTTCCAACAGGTAGCCCGCTTCGAAGAGTAAGGATTAGCAACCGGAGGGTTGAGAGTTCGAATCCAACCAAAGACCGTCGTGTACGAAAGGAGCTGGAGGGCTGGTGCACGTTACATCTGTCGTAGTCACAAATGTCCTCACATTGGCGTGGTGTGGAAGTTTGGAGAGTGGGGTGCCGGATCAGGTGTACCCTCGTCATCTGACCGTGGTTCAAAATTACGTGGCGTTGTCCACATCTTTCCCTTCGGGTTTGATCCCGGACCATTGCCCGTTTTGTTGCTTCAGTGTGATTTTAAAGTCCCGGATTGGTCTGAAAATTTGTGTGCATAATCTCTGTCATACTTCTAACATATCTACCAAGCGATTTTAAAATCCGCCGACAACTTTTCCGGTTACAGCGAACGCATATTGCAAAATTGCGAAAATCGTCTCATTCGTGCTGAAACGCTCGTTTTTCACGTTTTCACTTAAACCACATGCCATTTCGCCCCTAATTATGGTAGAAACAAGCTGAAAATTGCTGTGTGATTGTTAAATAGTATACTAAGCAGGTACCTAAAGCGATTTTAAAAACAAACTAAACCTTTTGGAGTTAGAGCCATCTGAGTGTCAGAAGAAAGTGATTTTCCATGTTAAATGGGTCAAAAACATGGAAAAACGCACTCTTTCCCGGATTTCTCCCGTTTAAAGTCCCGGATTGGTCTGAAAATTTGTGTACACAATCTGTCATACTAAAAATATATCTGCCAAGCGATTTTAAAATCCATCGACAGCTTTTCCGGTTACAGCGAACGAAAGTTGCAAACTCCGGTCAAAGACATGGACTCCTTTCCCGATTTCTCCCGTTTAATTAAAAATACCAAAATACCAAATACTGTCAATTCCTCCCCGAATGTATTTCTCTCTTCTGTGTCAGTAAAAATATCATTGTGCGTGTGTCTATTACTTGATATTGTATGTCTTGCCTGGCTCAGCATGGCCAAATATGGCCCTTGCGCCATAAAACCTCCAAAACCAACCAACCAAATACTGTCAAAGGAAGGCTTTAGCTATGTCTAGGAAGATTGCACCTGTGCTTGGTCGGTGTTTAGCGCATAAATAACGAGTTCAGTTACTTGTAACAGTTGGTGGGAGGTAGCTTTCTTTTGAAGCCAAATTGTTGGGATTGGAGGATTTTGGCTTGGGCGCAGTATTGTTCTAATCTGGTATTAATAATTGATTCGGGAAATGCTCTATGATAACCTAGAGCAGCATAATAGGTCTGTAACTGTCGGATTTGTGAAGTCTTTATCTTCCTTATACTGTTAATTACTTCTGAGGGTTTTGCAGACCCAATTAAGTATTTTGGTGCAACTTCTAAGAGTGGGTTCATCTGACTCAGCAGTCTCTGTTCTTGCGTTGGCCGCAAAGGAGTAGAATTGTGTTCCTTGTCTTTTAACTGGATTTTTCCTTTCGGGATTGTTGCGAGTTCGAAACTCGGCCCATCCAAAGACCGTCGCGTACACGAGGGCTGGTGCATGCCAAATCTGTCGTGGCCTCAAGTGTTCTCACGTTGGAGTGGTGTTGGAAGTTTGGAGAGTGGGATGCCAGCTCACGTGTTGATCTCGTCATCTGATCGTGGTTCAAAATTACGTTGTGTTCACGTGGGATCTTTTCCTCCTGGATGGATCGTGGACCGTCGCCAATAGCCCATTGTATTGCTCCAGCGTGACGTTAATTCAACAATCCCCCTACGGGATTAATTCCGGATCGTCTCCAATAGCTCGTTGTGTTGCCCTAGTGCGACATTAATTCAACTACCCTACCCTTGTTTTCTAGCATTGGTGCAGTTTCATTGTCGATTGTGTGCATTTGTGTCTCCACTTATGATGATCGAATTATTAATTCCAAGAGATTCAATATCCCATGTGTAGGTGGTCGGAGTATTGTTTTTGATAAGGGGGGGGGAATTTCAATTAACGTCACACTGGAGCAACACAATGGGCTATTGGTGACGGTCCGGGATCAATCCCAAAGTTTTTTGATAAGGATGGAGACGTGTGTTGGACATGGGAATGAAGGAAAATATTTACAACTGTTTCCTCAATGATGTGCTGTTTAGATGTTTGTCTTATGTACTTTTTGTTTTGAAGTTCCTCTCCATAGCAATGGGGCCCCGTTAGCCCAGTTGGTAGAGTCACAGAATAGAAACTGGAGGATTACGAGTTCGAAATTTGATCCAACCAAATACCGTCATGTACATGCGGCTGGTTCAGGTTAAATCTGTTGTGGCCTCACGTTGGCGTGGTGTGGAAGTTTGGAGAGTGGGGCATAGACATGAAATATAAGTAAACCGATCATTGCTATTGAGAGGAGCTTCAAAAAGTGTGACCAACATGTCGATTAGTAGTCAGTTGACTGCTCTGTGTAAAAATGACTTCTTTGGCTTATTTGGTGTCTTATTCCCTCGTTTGGCGATGTAACATCATATGACCGGTTAGATTTTGGGAACGAGCCGTGGCGACAAAAATGGTGAAATCTCTAAAGTCCAGACGAAAGTAGTCGAAGCGTCACGTTTCTTCTGGTTTTGGTCACATGATCTTGAGCACATAAAAAGGCTACCATTGCTTGCTTTATTTTAATATTTCCTCTATGGAGTGGGGTTCAGTTCAGGTGATGACCTCGTCATCTGAAACTGGTTCAAAATTACGAGGTGTTGTTCTCGGATTTTCCCCTCCAGGATTGATTCTGGATCGTCAACAATGCCCGTTGTTTGCTTCAGTGCTACGTAAATTCAATTTCCTACTTATATTTCACGCCTGTGGTTGAGCTTTATGACCAGTGCTATTGAAAGTTACGAGTTCAATTCCTTAACTTTCATCTGTGTGTAATTTCTTACCTTTAGAAGGGCCATGGTAGCCCAGTTGAAAGAGCAACGGATTAGCAATAGGAGGGTTGCGGGTTCGGAGCTCGGTCCAACCAAAGACCGTCGTGTACTCGTGGGCTGGTGCACGTTAAATCTGTAGTGGCCTCAAATGTCCTCACATTGGCATGGTGTGGAAGTTTGGAGAGTGGGGTGCCAGCTCAGATGTTGCCGCGTCATCTGACCGTGGTTCAAAATTACGTGGTGTTGTCCTCGGTCCTTTGCCTTAGGGATTGATCCCGTTCCTTCGGCAAGAGCTCCCTGTGTTGCTGCTGCGATGTTAACTACCTACCAACCTATTTTTTGCCGTCGTAAAAATGTGTTAATCTTTTGTTGCCTTTTGATTCGAAGATGATTTTCAAGAAGATTCAATGTATTGCACACAAATTGGAACAATAATAAATTCATACGAAAGAATCTTCATTATAAACCAAGACAGCTGATTTCCTAATCTCGTTCGCTGACACTCACTAAATCTGAACTTGGAGAAGGATCATGGATACTAAGTGTAGTGATATGTGTGAACTGTTCTGCTCCTATGTTCTTAAAACCAAAAATAGAAGTGCTCAGAATCTGGGAATATGACAGTTAAATGCTAATGTATCTTGTGAGGGAGATTGGAAGAGAACGACTTTTCTTTTTCACTCGATCGTCTAATTATTCTTTCTGTTCCAGTAAATTAATGTCATCTACTCATTGATTATATTTTTGACCAAAAGTTCAAAAAAGGTTTCTGTATTGTAAACAATTTGAAATGGCGGAGGTTTGCGATGTGGCAGAATCAGAAGGCGATTGTAAAAATGACGATAGAGAATTCCTCTGTGGTGTTGTTGAAGGTAAACTTTTCTCTATTATTCACGTATTCTTCGAATCAGATTCTAAACATATATTTTGTATAACTGAAGCAGTTAAGTTAACTCAAATGAAAAACTGCGCTTTGTTGACAGTTACCTACACTAATTGTTTTGGAAGTTGAGATTATTTCTTTTCTGGTTATCTATGCATGGAAAGATCTTTTGAAAAATAATTTTTGTGTCATAGTTTTCTACTTTCTGGCTAAGATTCTTACTTAAGCGGAAGAGTTCGTTGATTCATATTGTAAATGTTTTCAGACACGAAACTACCGGTGTTATGCATAGCGATAATTTCTCTCACCACCAATGTAATATTTTATGAAAGTTTCTTTTTGCATCAACTGACGAAATGTAAGTTAGGAACTTACTAAGAATGAACATACCATCTGGTTTATGACGTTTGTTCATTGGCAAAATTTACAAAAATGCTTAAATTTTATAAAAATGGGTATCTAGTTTTAATAAAGCATCCCATGAAGCTTAACACAAACTAAAACAATTTAAAGAAAACTTAACCACCAAATGTTTTTCTCGTCTTCACTGAATTTCATTTAGTAGCACGCAAATATAGTATTTACCTCCAATTATAAACTTCAAAATAATGCTGTATAGGTAAGTCTATCGGATATTATTGAAAGTTTGCATAGCTTTACTGCGGGATTATACTTTTTCTCCCAAAGATGTTATTGTGGAATTAAGATCAATTCACATAAGCATGTTAATTTACAGCTGTGTAAATTCACTTGCATGCTTTTACATTTAACGAGTGGTGTAATCACTGGTAATAATGAAAAGTAGGTATTTATGCTTTTGTTTCATAATTTAAAATGTCCCTTCAGAGCCTCTTATGAAATACCAAACATGTTTGACATATTCCAATTACATAGCTTAGGTTTTATGCTCAAATATGGTTTCATATGAGGATTAATCGAGATATATTCTACATTGGAAAATATATCTCAACCAAAATAGTCAATAAAATTATTAGAATTAAGTAGTTATTAGTACGAGGGACATTCTGTTAAAATTCAACAAACTTTTATTATATTATTACAATGAAGCTATCATTTGTCAATTGACATGAGCTTTAAATGAAATAATTACCGAAATTCCTGGTTTGTTCAGTGGCCATCGTGGCTCAATAGGTATGCCCACTGCGCTAGTAACCTTCGAGTTGTAGGCGGTGCAGGTTCGATTCCTGTTAGGTGCATTCTTTCCTGGGTGTATTTCTTCTGTGTCAGTAAAACTGTCATTGTGTATGTCTATTATTTGCTATTGTATGTCTTATGTCTGGTGCAGCATAGCCAAATATAACCCTTGTGGCATTAAAAACCAACCATTGTCTTTTTTATATAGTACAGTCAAACCTCATTAAGACAAACTCTCTTAATACGAATTGCTAATAATAGGAACTAAAATCCATTCCCCAACTAAATGTATATTCAAATAAGGTTAACTCATTTGTTTACGAAGAATTCGGGCTACTCTAATCGCTGGTTAACCCTTTTGCCCCGACTTTTGCATGATTAAAATTTAACTATGAAAAATAGTTTAAAGTTTCTAACTTTTCCCGTTTCCTGGAAATCTCCTGGGACGATATGACCCAATCGTATTGTCAACTGGGACTATTTGTCCCAGTCATCTAGGATATTGTGATAATAACCTTATACTACTTGTGGGTAAATAATAAAATTAAATGAAAAGCACCGAATATTGTATTCTTACAGTACAAGTTAAGTATGATATGGCATAAAAAGCAGTCTTTACAAAGTGCAACCTGACACATTTGACAAATAGTAAATGTTCTTGTTTATCTTTCTTGATGAACAGTAGCTACATCGTTTCCTCTGAGCTTGTTGAACAGGAAGATGGTCTTCTACATTCAACAAAGTTATTGCTCTTTTTGACGGACGACCATACTTTCGCGTTCTTTTTGTGTTTGCTTTCCAACATTTATTAGTTGCTCAGCTAAGGGGACCATGAATGATAATAGTGGTTCTGTTTTATGTTCCACATCACACTTCGTAATCCATGCATTCACAACAAAAATCATAACTAATTTCCAAAAAATCTTTTCCCACCACTTGTCTGATTTTCTGCCATGACCATAAAGAGTTGCCATTTGATCACAGTGGTCAACTCCATTCATGTACATATTGTAGTGGGAAATGGCTTCTGGGCAACTAACGTCTAATTTTGTACCATCTTTTTGTTTCCGAACCACTGTCACTAATTCATCAGAATGACAGTTTGACAAAAGCATAACATCTTTGGTGTCCTTCCACTGAACCCACAATGTACCATTTTCGTTAACTCTAAAAACCGATTCTGATTTTTGCAACCTTTTTTTTAAGAACACTGAAACGTAAAAACCCATTCAAAAACGTGATTTATTTACCCAATAGGCAACGAAATCTAATCTCTGGGACGTATATGCCCATTAGGCCCGAAAGAGTTAAGACGAACAAATTTTAGAAACTCTAGGGCAAATGGATTCTTCATTTGTATTATCAGAAAAATTAAGCGACTCTAAAATTGTAGAAGATTTATTTGTGGTAGAGATTGGAGAAGCAAGTACAAATGAAGATTCTGAAAAAAGACGAAGGAATAAGCATGCTTTTAAAACCTACTGCTGGCTTAGAAATTGTTCATCACTTTTGTTTGGCAGTGAAAATTCATCTGCTCATTTAAACAACGTTGACCACATCTCATATTTTCTTAAAAATGTCACGAAAAAACCACACAAAAATTGGTAACAAACTATTTCAAGACAAAAATTGCATAATTAAGAGATATCTATGCAATCAAGAATCATCTGTATAATCTTTGACGGGAATAATACCGTTTATCTGTTATCCAAAAATTGTACACACAGTAAGAGTAATGTAAATACATTAATATTTTATTTTATTGTTGAAATACTTTTTCTGAATTCGGATAACACAAACTACTGTTAATACGAATTTTTTATGGTCCCATGAAATTCGTCTTAACGAGGTTTGAATGTATATCACCTTTGCTTTTCATTCAAAAGTCTAGTTTTATTTTTGTTGATCAGTTATTACATGCTATTATTGAATGTTAGCCATAAGATTATATTTCTCCCTAAACAAGTATTTCTTCTACGGTTCAAAATTAACAGTCTTATTTTGCACCTATAAATTTTGTTTTCACAACCAACTTTTCGGAATTTTTTCCCTTTTTTACTGCACTCTGTACTTAACAATGTTTCTTGTTTTTAAATTGGGCCGCGGTGGCCCGGTTGGAAGAGTAACGGACTTGCAACCGAAGGGTTGCGAGTTCGAATCCAGCCAAACACCGTCGTGTACAAAGGGGGCTGGTGCACGTTAAATCTGTCGTGGCCTCAAATGTCCTCACGTTGGCGTGGTGTGGAAGTTTGGAGAGTGGGGTGCCGGCTCAGGTGTTGCCTCGTCATCTGACCGTGGTTCAAAATTACGTGGTGTTGTCCTCGGATCTTTCCCTTTGGGATTGATCCCGGACCGTCACCAATAGCCCATTGTGTTGCTCCAGTGTGACGTTAATTGAAATGCCCCCCCCCCAAATGTTTTTAAATTAGTGCGTCAAAGTCCAGGCCTTAGTTATTACATTGTGTTTTATACACACCCACGAAACAATAAATTTTAAATTACACCCAAGTAGAAATTGTGACAGCTGAGAGTGTTTAGGTGCCATTGATGTCTGTTTTTCTTCTAATTTTTGGCCCTGATCTAGATATTAAAAATATCTAGGCAGATCTTCTCTAGGTTATTAGAAAATAATTATTTTTCAACTGTAGAAACTGAAAAACCTTTTATAGGGAAATGTGTTCTAAAATCTTGTTATCCTCAGAACAAATATAATTCCAGGTAATATATGCTATTGCTTATAAAATACAAGTTATATTTTAGAAATTTTATTTATTTTTTAAATTTTAATTATTCATATATATATTGACTCTAACATTTGTTTCAACTGGTTCTGATTATTCGAATCTCAGTCTGAGCATTGATGTTCAGTGATTTCAAATCCACTTTAAGAGATAAATCTCAATATAAGTATATGTTATATTGAGATTTATCTCTAGCAAAAAAGGATCGCAGAGGAATAATCCAAATATGTAATTTTGAAATTGAATGGGCCTTGCATCCTGCTATGCTTCAGCATTGAATTTAATATTCTTGTTAAGTAGCTAAGCCACCCAGTCTTCCAACAAAGGGCTTAAGGCCAGTTGGGGTGATATACATAAAAGACAATAGGTACATGATACACAAAACATTTTACATTAAACAAAGCGTTATGGAAATACAAGTGGAAGTTTGTAATAGTTTTTTTATGAAAACAGAAAATATATACTTGAAAGGTATTAAACACAAGAACACATTAAGTGTTTATATTCAACTGGGTATGAGAAGGAAACTCCAGTCTCAAATTCAACTTAATTGTATCTTGTCTGCTGTGATGGAGGCTATCCAAACATAATTACGTATTTGCTGTAGTGAAATTTTGCTATTCATAATATTGAGAAGCTACTGAGTTTATCTTCTGTTGGATTAGTGAGATAAAAATTTCTAGAATAACTAGGTGAACATACAATGATAAGTAGTTTGGCTTGACCTTCTGTCATTTTTTGCACTATATGGGTTAATTAGACCAGTACATGGTTCCTAGTGTTGTAAAAAATGATTGTAGTGAATCAATTGTTACAACAATGAAATCAAAAATGAAGTTCGTTTTTTATTATTTATAAATTTAAATTCATGAAATATTTTATATTTCTATGCATGTTAAATTTTATAGATGAATGCTAACTTACCAATTTGCAAAAAAGTGTATAGCTTAGTTAAAATTTCAAATTTTCGTAGAGGGCTTTCTAAAATTTTCTAATGAGATTCTATCCAGCAAATTTTCTAAAATCAAATTTTTGGAAAAATCTTAAATTATTATTGACTTTATTTGTATTTCTATCAAAATATACCACTGAATTACTTTTATTTGTCAACCAATTTAAATGGTTTCTGTAAACAAATTGTTTAACCTTGATTTTGCATTCTTTATCAGTCCCAAAGAAAATTTTTACGAGGTAAAACCTTGATCCAACATAGAAATAGTTGATTCAACAAATCATCTGTCTTATAAGTCCTGAGTTTATTTTTCGATAATACTTCCTATTCCAGTTCTGCGTTTCAGGATGGGATTGAGGGCACCTTGAATTTTTTATTTTTATCTAGGGCAGATATGAGAATGAAAGTGTCAAAGAAAGAACAAGTTAAACTGAATTAAGGTAATTTTCATGATTCGGTATTTGTCAGTTATTTTGTGAAAAAAGCATTTTGATTGTATCTTG
Organism: Meta bourneti; assembly: GCA_933210815.1. Taxonomy (NCBI): domain Eukaryota; kingdom Metazoa; phylum Arthropoda; class Arachnida; order Araneae; family Tetragnathidae; genus Meta; species Meta bourneti. Next base: position 34,364,672 of record OW119934.1, read on the forward strand.
CTAAAGTAAATAAATCTCTTATGAGACAGGTTGCACTCATTGGTTCCATGACTTCTCCTTTAGTAGTATTTCCCTGATTTTACTGTTTTCTCAAAATTACACTTAAGAGCAACTGTCATTTCCCAAATGTTATGTTGGGGCTCAAGTATTTTCATCAAATATGTGTCAAATGGTTAAGTTAAGATTTAATTGATGCTTCTTTCTTGCAAGAGAACCTAATTTTCTCTATTGATTTCCTTGTTTTGTAACATGACATTTAAAATTTTTCTGAAAATGTCAATTTAAAGATTTCATGCTCTACTTACTCTAAAACATCCATTTTACCTATAAATGTTATGAATTATTTTTATAGGTTTTTATGGACGACCTTGGACACCTGAGCAAAGACGGGATTTATTTTCTAAGTACTACATTTCTTTCTTACATCTGAATAATGTCTTTAATTCTTTTAAAGCAGAATATTATATTTGTTCATATAATAACATCTTGATCCTAAAAAATGAAATAAGTATTTTGATGTTGGAAGTCTCCAAAGTATGTCCTAGGCTTTTAAGACATGAGATTGCTGTAACTAATTTCTGTTACATAGCATATTTTTATGATTAATAAGAAAAGAAATATGCTTTGTCTCATTCTTAGAATGCAATATTTTGTCAAGGAGAATATATATGAATTTACTATTTAGGGAACAGGGCAGTCTAGTCTTTTTCTGCTATGTGCGTTTCTAAAGAAAAGTTATGGATTCCTTGTCATTTGACCAATTTTATAACCAACCCTTCTCCATTTACTTATTTGTATTAACATTACAGCAATAAGTTTTAAGTAGTTTACCTTTCAACAGAGTATTTGTTTTTCTGAGAAATTGAAATATTGCATTGTAACAAACATTGTATTAATTGGTGTTAAAAATCAATTTAAATCTGATCACTGATGTAAAATTGTATTGAAATTATCAAATGAATTTATTTAATGGGATTGATAATTTTCCAAGAATTTGTTTTATGTATTATATTTAAATTATTTATTATTTCAGAATGAAAAAATTTGGGTTGAATACTTACATGTATGCACCTAAAGATGATTTTAAGCATCGAGCTTATTGGAGAGAGCTGTATTCTGTTGAAGAAGCTGGTATGGCATTCAATGTGGATTGTATTGCTCTAAATGTATTTAAATCCTTTTTAAAATTTGTTTACTGCCAGTTTTCTTGTTTTATAAATTTTTGAATTAATGGATTAAAACATGTTTTTTATGATATAGTACTGACATTTTGTTAATAGGATAAGTAATAAAACATTTTGTTACCTAATTTATTTACAACCACTATAAAAATAGATTTGGCTGGACTCTTGAGAGAAATGGCATTAAATCAAATTGCTTCAGAGCTGTGATGAAATGTTTTTATTTGTTGGAATGCTTCTTTTGAAGCATCAAAATTTGGAAAAAAGTATTCTTAATTCTAAATTCAGTCTATAATCACATCTTGACTTGATTATTACTAAAGTTTGTCAGAGCCTGATGTATGACAATTGTGAAGGTTTTTAGTGCAGAGACAACACTGTTTTTTGGCTAAATTAATTTATTGAGGACGAACATGGTAATGGCAAAACGATAATTCAACAGGCAGCTAGGATTAAAAAAACTCACAAGCATGCATACGATACAGAACATAAAAAACAATTCTAGTGTTACCACTCTTGATTTACTCAACTTTAATAATTATTTCTTAACACCCCCTTAATTATCAGTTTTCACATTTGCTGAACATAAAATAAAACTTAGCAGACAAAAAATGCACTAAAAATTAATCACAATTTTACATTCATAAATACTAAGCTATTATATTTCAGAAATAAAGTTATATTACTAATTCAGGTTTAAATTTCTGAAATTTATTTGATCCCAATGCTTTAGTGAAAATATCTGCAATTTGTATGTCAGTAGGACAGTACTTTTTTTATATTAATTAAACCTCCAGCTACCTTTTCTTTTATATAATGGTATCTAACATCTATGTGTTTACTATGTTTGTTAAATACCCCATTTTTAATTAAACGTATAGCACTTTGGTTATCAATGTTTAAAGTAACAGAAATGTATTCATTTGTAAGTTCTTCAGTTAAAATTTTAAAGTACACAAGTCCTCTGCAATATTCTGCTGCTGATATATATTCAGCTTCAGTGCTTGAGGTAGCTACAATGGAGTTTTCTAGAGCACCAACTTATTGGTCCATCACAAAAATAAATCACATATCCAGTAGTACTTTTACTCGTTTCACTGTTTCCCGCATAGTCAGAGTCACAATAGGCAATAAGTTCTTTATCACTGCTTTCCTTTGAGTAGCTTATTCCTGAATTTAAGCTTCCTTTTAGATAGCTTAGAGTTTTTTTTCAGATTTACAACATCTTTATTTGATGGATTTAACATAGGAGTGTTCATTGGCTTTGCATTTTGTATTTATGTAGTACTTGATTCGCATAAGCTTGATGAATTTTCAATGTTTCAGAATTTAATTCCATATTAATTCCTAAAAATGAATCTGGTTTATCATGTCATTTCAAACTCTTTCTGAAGAATTTCCAAGTATTTAACTAGTTTGGATTTATCTGGCCCAATTAAGATTCCATCATCTGCATAAAAAGCTAATATTGTATCATTTCTCTCAAAAATACATTGTTCAGATTTAATTTGACGAAAATCTTTACTTTTCGGAAAATCAGTTAGCCTTTTATTCCACCTTAAAGGAGCTTGTTTCGAACCATATAATGATTTTTATAACTTGTATATTTTAGACTGATCACTAACCCTCTGGCATTTTCATGAATATTTCCTCATCCAGTTTTCCATACAGGAATGCTGTCTTGATGTCAAATTTCATAATATGATATTCTCTTTTTGCTGCCAATTTGAATAAAATTCTTAGGGATGTAATAACTAGACTAAAAGTTTCTTCATAATCTATTCCATAATTTTGTTCACAGCCTCTGACAACTGATCTTGCTTTGTATGTGTCATCTTTAATTTTAAATACCCATTTATTACTTAGAATCTTTGTTTCCATCCGTACTTCTATCCACAACTTGCCAAGTTTCATTTTTTAGAGATTTCTTTTCGTTTTCTATAGCATTTTTGCAATTTTCTTTATTTTGGCTATTTACTGCTTCATATGTAAGTAAAGCATAATCAGTGAGATAAGTAGGTGGTTTCTTTATTCTTTTGCCTCCTCCAAGTTCCTCATTGTTTCCTTGTGATTCTACATCTGTCTGAAATTATTTTGATTCTTTGGAATCTTCTATATTCTCTTTAATTTCTTCAGTATCAATTGGAAGTGATAAAATATTTTTCTTCAGTTCTCGGATTAAGGAATACACATCTCTTGAAATTTCTATTCTTTTCTCATCCCACAACCGATAGCTATTGTGAATATATTCTACACATACATTGTTACTTCTACAATCCAATTTTTTTAGTTGACCAAGTTTTTTTGCATAAGCTACACTTCCAAATATTTGCAATCGAGACAAATCAGGCTTATTTTGATATCACATTTCAGTTGGTGTTACTTCAGTAGCTTCAATAGGACTTCAGTTTATTAGATATGCTGCAGTTCTTAATGCTTCACCCCACATTAATTTTTTAAGACCAGAATCAAAAATCAATGCCCGAGTTTTCTCAAGCAAAGTTCGATTTAAGTGTTCAGCCTTCCCATTTAATTGCTGTGTATGTGGAATTGTGTAATCTAACTTGATACCTTTTGATTTGCACCAACTTTTCATTTCGTATTCACCTCCATTATCACAACGTATTTTAGTTACATGAAGTGACCATTTTGTTTCAACTTCTTCTGTATACTCTGTTTTAGAACATTGAGAGCTTCCGATCTGCTTTTAATCAAAAACACCATAACAAAATGTGTATAATCATCTAAACAGGTTAAAAATTACCACTGTCCCATGTTTCTACTTCTATAGGCCCACATATGTCTGTATGTATTATTTGCAATGGTCTTGTAGCTCTAGTTCTTTCAGTTTTAAAATGAAATCTAACTTGTTTAGCTTTTAGGTATACTTCACAAGAATTTGACCTATCTTTTATTTCTTTTTCTGGCAGCTTCATGCCTTCTGAATACTTCAATAGAAGGAAGTTTCATATTCTTTTCACCCAAATGTCCAAGTTTATGATGCCATACGTCTGCATAATTTTTACTTTCTGTCAACAATGCTTCATTCTGTTTATTCAAATAAATTTCATAGTCCTATTTCATTTTTATAACCTTTAACACAATTTCACCTTGTTTGGAAATTTCAACTCTATTTTTAACAAATTTCACTTCTCCTTTGTTTTTAGTAATAGCATTTACTGACGCTAAATTTTTAGACAGTTCAGAACATATAGCACTTGATTTAATATGCAACCATCTGTTTTGACACTTCCAACACTTTTTGCTTCCATCACTTTTGAATTCTTTGCAAATAAATTTCTGTTGAGATTTTCACAGAATTTTCCAACAATGTTTCGCGACTCACCATGTGACTAGAAGATTCCAAGTCGACAACCCATTTGTGAGTAGAATTTCCATTAGGAGCAAGAAAGGAAATTTGTTTTTTCCATTTTTCTAAAATAGCAATCTTTTTCCACATGATTAGTTTTTTACAGATGTTACAATGAAGTCAATTTTTCTGGTTCTTACAATCTAGCAAAATGAGAAGAACTGCTACACTCATAACATTTTCTTTCTTTAACATATTTTTCTTGCATCTTAATTTTAGGTTAGGATCTGGCAAGGTGATCTCCGCTCTTACATCTGAAGCATCTTTTTTCTTGAACTTTAAATGCAACACTTTCCTCTTGAATTTCAGGCATTTTACTGGAATTTTCTTCATTCAGCAATCGAGCTGTTAGATTTTCTAATGTCTTGTCATCTTTGTGGAATCCCATGCACTTCGAATGTGTACTTTTCTGGAAGAGTTGATAAAATTATTGATATTATCATTTAATCATCTATGTCAAGAGCTTTTAAACGGAATGCTATATTTTCTAGTTTACTTATGCATAGCAATATTGGATTAAAATCAAAATTGTAATAAAAAAATTCCTGCAACAAATTACATTTTTGCTGTTCAGAATCCCATTCATATTGCAAAGTTTTTGTACATATTGCAACTCTTTCCGCAATTTAAAATATGTATCATAACCTTATCAATAGTTGTCATAATTATTCTTTGGGCTTGCACATCTCTTTTATTCACAAAGAAAATGCACTATCAGCTAAGCCTTTTGATTCGGTTCCATTTACTATAAAGAAAGATTTAAAAAGTACTTGAAGCACTTGAAACTTCCACATTGGAAATTTACTTTGGTTTTTCAGTTTTTCAACACTGCTTAAATCTTCAAATACGTTAGCCATTTTTAGTTTTTTCGTTGCCTGGAACTTTTTACTTTTGTTTCAATTAGCCAGCAAACGATTATCCGAGCCCATAACCTGAAGGTTTTTAGTGTAGAGACAACACACTGGTTTATGGCTAAATTAGTTTATTGAGGACGAACATGGTAACAAAACTATAATTCAACAGGCAGCTAGGACTAAAAATCACAAGCATGCATATGATACAACAAAAAACAATTCTAGTGTTGCCACTCTTGATTTATGTAACTTTAATAATTATTTCTTAACACTGCTGATAAGAAATCTAATTTCAAGTAGTAAGGTGATGATTCATTTGATTCTTGATTCACAGTAATAAAAATGTTAGCTCAATAAATCAGTATTTTTTAAAATTACTAACTTATTTTACTTTCAGAACATTTGACTTCTCTTGTGCAAGCTGCGGATGAGAATGATGTGATCTTTTTCTATGCATTATCACCTGGCTTAGATATAACATATTCCAATCCTAAAGAAATATTAGCTCTAAAACGCAAATTGGAGCAGGTGAGGTTTACATTTTGTTATAGTATTTATTTTTATCCCACTTAAATGAATAATAACATACCTTGATATATTTATCATTAAGTTATTTCATATAATTCAAGTTAAGCTGATAGTTTTATTTCTTTTTTTTTCATTTATATACAATCCTTTACTAAGATTGATAGAATTTCTTATCAGTGAAATAAGAGAGAAATGTTTAATATAGTATTTCTATCCACATTATTTATAATTGTCATTACAGAATGTATTATAATTTTTTCCTACTTGCAGGTATGCCAATTTGGATGCAGTGCTTTTGCTCTCCTTTTTGATGATATAGAACCTGAAATAAGTGAGACAGACAAAGAGGTTTATCAGTCCTTTGCACATGCTCAAGTAGCAGTTGCAAATGAGATTTATGAATACCTTTCTCATCCTAAATTCATCTTTTGTCCTACAGGTAATTAGTATTTTTACTGTTAATACTTTTTTTATATACAGTTCATTGTTTCTCCTAAGCAGGTACCAGCTTGCCCATTTCTGGACCTTGTGCCATAAAACCTAAAAAAACCTAAGCAGGTACCTGTGAAGCATTACCCTGCTAAACTTGGTACCAATGCTATTCAGAATAAGAGCATGTATTCATTGATTACAGGATCACATGAAATAAATTTGAATTGGTGTAAAATTACATTCAGGGTTGCCAATTGCATTAAATAAATTTATGTCCCTCTCTCATCAATGCAACAACCAAATGATAGATTGATAGAGACCACTACGCATATCCTTATGTAAGTGAGATTTTTTTAATTTTATAGCTCCCTGTTGGATCTTTTTGCAATTATGTTTCATTGTAATTTCCTAGCAACCGAAAATTGCTTCAATTGATCATTTTCTTCATCTAAGAAAGTACTTATTTTCTCTATTTAGTGGTGTTAACATTAAGTAATTAATTTCCCTTTAATCCAATGCTGAAATCCATTATGTACATAAGATGATTAGCCATCGGGCTCTACAAATCAAGTCTAGTAATTAAATATTTAAAACTTTATAGGTATTTGATAAAAAAATTAGATGGCATTTACTTTAACGTTCAGTTTTTGCTATTTTGTTAGTGTCATGCACTTAATGTTTTATTTTTGTGTGTTTAGAGTACTGTGCTGCTAGAGCTATACCAAATGTTCAAAATTCAGAATACCTCAACACAATTGGACAGAAATTACATTTAAATATCGATATAATGTGGACTGGTAAGTATTGCTTGTGGTTTTAAAATTTGTTTTTCAACACTAAAATTTTTAAAGAATCTTGAAAATAAAAAGATAAAAGATGAGAACTATTTTTGAATTGATGGAAACGTTTCCAAACAGATTTGTATTATAAAGGCTATTGAGTTTTGAAAGGTAGTAGTATAAGGAATTTTTAAAAGTGATAATTTTATCTGAATTTTTTCTATATTTAGTATAAGCGTAAATTTTATTTCAAGCGATGAATTGATTTTATCACGAGTTTCGTTTGTGTCTATTTAAAAAACTCTTATGGGAAAAATTAAAACTCAAATATTAGTTTATTAACCCATGTGTTTGTTATATTTATCTTTTTCATATCAAAATTTCAGGACCCAAAGTTATCTCCAAGGAAATAACTGTTGAATCCATTCAAGAATTGTCTGAAGTTCTTCACCGTCCACCATTAATATGGGACAATTTACATGCCAATGATTATGACCAAAAAAGATTGTTTTTAGGTCCATATTGTGGAAGATCTACTGAACTTATTCCCAGACTCCGTGGTGTCCTCACCAATCCCAATTGTGAATATGAAACCAATTTTGTTCCAATCCATACTTTGTCTCAATGGAGCAAATGTACAGTTGATGGCAAAAGAGAGCTAAATTTAAGTGTGTTGCTAATTTTTTATTAAAAGATGAATGTTGTTATTTTCAAATTCTTTGGGTTTAATCTATATACTTATTAAATTTGTACTGATTTTTCCTTTTTAGGTGATTCAGTTAGTGCAGATATTAAACTGGAAACTGAAAATGAGTATGGTTCAGTAGAAGATATACCTTCCTATATAAGTCCTAATACATATCATCCTAAGAATGCTCTAAAACTTGCAATTAAAGACTGGATGACTGAATTTTATAAAGCAAAAAATGCATTTGGACGGATGATAAGTGCACCTTTAGTTCCTACACCCATACCAGCTTGCCCACTTCCAGTCATTACCTCATGCTTTTCTACTGCCAGTATTCCAAATCCTGGTGCTGCAGGCCGTACTAGTCCTGTTTTGGATTCATCATTTCAGCCATTATCAAGTGAATTGGTAAATTCATTAATTACTCCAAAAGAAGTAAGTAATTTAGAACCTATGGACTGTAATCCCTTACCACCTTCTCCGAAACATCTACCTCCTCTGGAAATTTCATCTGAAATTTGTGTAAAAGAAGAAACTAAGGTAGAAGATCAAAGTGATGTTGTGTTAAAAGATGAGGTTGCTGAGGAAATGCAGACTGAACCTATTGATGTAGTAGGTACTACTGACTCTGAAGGGAAACAGCTATTAGAAAGTGATTTAACATTATTAATAGATTTATTTTACCTTCCCTTCGAACATGGAAGACAAGGTATTAAAATTTTACAAGAATTTCATTGGCTGAAGTCTCATAGTTATCTTGTGTGCCAAAATCCCCGAAAACAGCCAAGAGAACCTGATAACCCAGAAGTGCAGGAGTGGTTGAGTAGAGTTTCTAAATTTGATAGTATGACCCAAGCTGTTGGAAAATTGTTAATGCGACTGACATTTTGTCCCAATAGATCTTTGCTTTATGATCTGTATCCATATATTTGGGATATCAAAGGTGTAGTTTCAATGTTAAATTCATACATGAAATGGATCGGTAAGTTACATTTTTTGTTTTTTATAGTTTTCTTAAGTGGTATTTATTAAAATAAAAGTAGGGGACTCAATGAATATACTTACAAGCTCACACAGCTGCCTTTCAAATTCATATTTAAACATTTGTCCACACAGCTCCTTTTACATTATGTTACGTTTTTAAGCCCTCAATGAGATTAAATTATGAAGAAGCTTAGAATACCTCATTTGAAATACTTTGCTAATGTTAATCAAAATGTAATGATTTAATTTTCTAAAATAGGTTTATTTTGTTTTAACAGAAGATCTTTTACTATTTGTTAATATTAAATTTAAAAATTTGATTTTAAATTCTCATTTTTGTTTTTGAATCTAATTCTTTTTTCTTGATAATAGGCCTGATTGAAGTACGTCTTATTTAATCTTATACTAAAAAAATTACTGAAGGATAAAATATTTTCATAGCTCAGCAAGGAATTTAAAAGTCAAACTTGTAATTTCATTGTGTTATAGGTACAAAAATAATTTATACTCTACAAAGTTTGAGTTCATTCTGGATATAAAATGTATTTTTGTGTTTAATTCGTTACTTATATACGTTTCACATTGTTTTTCTGTTGGACAATTGGTCAAATATGCCCCTTTGTGCCATTAAACCCAATCAACCTATTTTTTTCATACTTATAATCATCTGATGGTGATTCAAAATTATGTGGTGTTGTCCTCGAATCTTTCCCTTCGGGATTGATCCCGGACCGTCGTCAATAGCCTGTTGTGTTTCTCCTGTGCAACGTTAATTATCATACTTATAAATACTCCAATTCTTGCATAAAAATATATTTGCCTATAAAAATTAGTCTATTCTGCATTTTAATAGTTGCAAAACTTCCATTATAATTTTAATCTTAAATTTTAAGTTATTGAAATTTGTAAAAGGTACATATTGGTAAATAATTTTTGACATGTAAAGATACAATTGAATGTTAAAAAATTTAACAAATATTTGATTAATCTTAAAATAAGGCAGCATATGCCGATTTAAATCACAATTTAAAAAGTTATTTTTTAAAAATAGCATTGATTTAAATCAAAATTTTAAATTTCATTTTTCTTTCTGTTTAATAATATTGAGAATGAAATACTAAACAAGATGCATGTTACTTTATTCAAATAAAAGTTAAGAACTTTGCTCGTACTGAGTTCACCCCAAAATTACATTGAAAATCATGCTCACTTTGAAGACCAGACAAGCATTTTCATCTTGGGTCATTGACCAATAGGTGTCATTCATAAGCCTTCTCATCAATGTTGGTTTTGTTTTAAACATTCCGTGTGACTATAAATCGCACAGGGCCAATTTTAAGCCATTCACCATGTGTTGAGTGAAGATGCTCAAAATATATTCACTCAAATTATTGAAATTGTGGTAGCTTTCTTTCTTTTTTAAGATGTTCTAGTTATTTAGTATTGTAGTCTGTTCATAAAAAATATAAAGACACATGCAACGAAAAGAATTTCTGCAGTATCACAAAGCATTCCAATTTTGCACATAAATCCTTATAATTGGCAATTTTAATAGTTGCATTTTGTTTTGTGTAATATATTGGTTAATTTTTATTTCAATTTATTGGAAAATTTTATGCATTGATTCCTCAGAATTCTTTACCCTGCTAGAATAACTATTCAATATTTATGGAATGTAAAAGTTAATTCACTCATCTGATAATTGAGTATGTTGAGAAAAGATTATGGGTTGAAGCAGAAAGCTATTGGAATTTGTAAATTTTTTATTGCAAGCTCAAAATTCCACTGAATTGGCATGTTCTGGTTATGCTAGTACACTTGTTCTGTGCTGTTCATAGAGAAAAGCTTCATTTGTTGTTTTATATATGAACCCTTTTTGTGTACTTCGAATATACCTATGAAATACTTGCCAGTGCTCAAAGAATTTGAATAGACATTCGATTTTAAATTTATGTATTTTCATGCCATCTCATTTTTTACTGTTAACTTACAAAAAATAAAATTTTTTCACCAATAAGTTATATATATTTTGGCAAGCTTAAAATTAATGATAAGTTAGGAATTTTTCAAGATGCAAGTTCTTTTATTTTATTTTCTATTGGTGACATGATTTTTTTCTCAAAAGCAAATCTTGAACCAATTAATTATTTTATATCAAAATAATTGAAGTAATTCAAAACATTTTATTCATATACGAAGTGGGATTCAAAAGTTCCTGGACTGAGTCTATAACTTAAAAAGTATTATCAATTAAATTGCTGAAACACATCCTCCTTCGAAATAAGACCCTTGCATAACAACACACTTTTGCCATCGCATGTAAAGGTCATCGAAACATTTCTGGAATCCATTTTTAGCCATGTCCTTTAATTCAGCCTGCGATGCACTTTTAACTTCATCTGCAGATTGAAATCAACGACCCTGCAAGCGACTTGCCAGTTCAGGAAATAGGCTGAAGTCGCAGGGGGCGAGGAGTAAGGAGGATGTGGCAAAACAGTTGTTTTCGTTTTCGCAAGAAAGTCAGCGATGAGGAGGGATCGGTGTGCAGGAGCGTTGTCATGCAAAAGCACCCATGACTGCTCAGCCCACAATTTTGGTCTCTTCCGGATCGACTCACGCAAACAAAGCAGGATGTCTACATAGAGTTCTTTGTTCATAGTGCGTCCTTCAGGGATAAATTCGAGATGCACAATGCCCTGGATATCGAAGAACACCTCTAGCATGACCTTCCCTTTAGAGCGATCTTGGCAGAATTTCTGCTTGCGTGGAGATTGTGGTGATTTCCACGTTGCCGATGCTTTCTTGGATTTTCGTATAAAAACCACCATTTCTCGTCTCCAGTACAATTCTGCCAAGTAGGGAAGGATCTTTGTCAACAGCCGAGATTAAGTCTCCCGCCATTTCCATTCGAATTGCCTTTTGGTCTTCGGTTAACATGCGGGAACGATGTGTTGACACACCCTATGCATGTTAAGATCCTTAGTCAGTATCCGTTGACATGTGGCCTCGGATATCCCAACTGATTCTGCTATTTGCGCTATTGTTTGCTGCCTGTCCTTAAGTACCGCCGCAGAAACCTTTCGATGTTTTCAGCGGTGTGGGAAGTCTGCGGACGGCCAACGCGTTCGTCATCTTTGGCACTTTCCCTGTCTTCTCTGAAACGTCGATGCCACTCAAAAGCTTGCGTTCGAGATAATGTATCACTGCCGTACACATGCTTCAACATTTCGTAAGTCTCCGTAGCACTCTTTCCCAAGCGAACACAAAATTTGATATTAATTCTCTGCTCAACAAACGCCATTTCTTTCAATCGCCGGTTACTAAATGCACCCGCCTACAAAATAAGACGCCGTGGCCAGCCACCGACCATGTGATTTGGGTCAAACCACTTTAAGAAGAGGGGGAGAATGTAGTAACACAGAAACGTTATCGTAGTTGCTCTACTGCAAAAATTTTTTAAGTTATAGGCTCAGTCTGGTAACTTTTGAATCCTACTTCGTATAATAAATATGTAATGCAAAAAAATTCTGAAATTTGTATAGTGAAAAAATTCATAATATGGTGTCTCAAAGTAATCTAAACTGCTTGAGAACCAGATGGAAAAACATTGCTCATCTTGGCATTTGGGAGCACTGTCTATTTACTCTATCATGTAATTTACTTTGCTAATTCCTATGTCACTTTTTAATCTTTCAATCGTCTATATTTCTTAATACATTAATGTTTCACATAAAGATATTAATGTTTAAATAAATTAAAACTGTCTAGAAACCACTCTAATTTGCATGTCTGATGTCCAACAAATTTAAACTTGTACAGGCAAGGAATTAATTAAAATCATGAAAATCCGATTTAAATAAAATAATCTGATTTAAATCAAATAAATCCAATGCTTTTGATTTAAAAAAAATCATGATTTTTTTTCATACCTTGAAATAAGGTGTTGGGTCATTTATCTAGCTGAACACAACAATTGCTTATATTGAAAATATTCTTAATAGATATCGAACTCAATTAGTTATCAGCTATATGAATGAAACTTGACTTTTTTGTGTGAAAAGGTACCATGGCAAATAATAAAATTGCTTTTCATTCTGCAAAAGTTCAAAATCTTAGTATATTTTTATTTGTGGCTTATAAGGATAGATCTATATTTATGTTTATCACTCACACCCATATTTTTTAGTATTATGACACAAAATTGTTATTTGCTCTGCATTCTTATTTGTTATCTGATATAATACTTCCAGATCTATGGTAAAAGAAATTTCTACATTAATTCAATTTTGTCAATCAGGTTTTCAAGTCATAATTAATATTTTTCTTATCTATTTAGCTCTCCGACGTGTTCCTCTACCTGTATCCAGTTTGATGTCATCTCCTTTCACATGTATGCATTTATGGAATATATTTTCTTTTACTAGCTATCTCTTTTAGGATAAACAGACTTAGACATTCAAAGAAAAGTTTAAAAATACAGTTGTTAAAAATACAATTTTGTTAAACTTACGTTCACAAACATCTGTTTGTCATCTATGTAGCAAAGAAAGTATTTTCTAAATTGCTTCATAAATAACAAACCTCTAAATATACCAAATTCCGTTTGACATAAATATAATTCACGTGATCTGAATTTATCTTAGACAAAGTGATATGTTGTTTTAACTATTAGAGTTTTCTAAAGGTTACAAAGAAGCTTTTATGAGTGGAGATCAAGAACCATGGGCATTTTTAGGTGGTCTCACTGCAGAATTACAGGTAGAAAATTTCTCATTTTAAGTGTTTCTGATTGTTATAGTTGTGAATGTATTTGACTTAAGATGATCCTGTTTATGTAATGAAAATGGTTTCTTAATAACTCCTTTATTGTAACAGGTACTGTACGTTGTGGCTTCTTTAGGAGCCATGGCCTTCTGCCTCTAATATGCAGAAAAATTAGTAAGATGCTGTGAGCTACACAAATAAATTAGAATTTAAATGAAATATCTTATGCCTTATATTAGCGCAGTTTGTCCCCTTTTTGACCTTGCACCATAAAACCCAAATAAACCAGCCTTGTAACATTTTTATACCATAATTTGCTACAACTTATACATTTTACAATTATGTTACTCTGATCATGCTTTTAAATTGTCTCAAATAGTTTTTATTTAATCATATTGCCATCAACCTCGAAATTCCCTGTCTGATTAGCCATCATATAGCAAAAGGTAACCGGTGACAAACCAATGGCAAGCCCTGGTATTCTTTGTAAATACTGAAGTAAATAAATGGCAAATATAACTGCAACATGTTTATTGATTGATTCCCTATTTGATGAAATTCCCTATTTCTAAATAATTTATAATCATTTCCCCAATATTTAAAGATTAAAGATAGGACATTTTTTCTGTGTATAAATAGCTGGTTGAAGTTCTACCATCTGTTTAAGTTTTGTATGTAGTGATTGAGTTGTATTTAACATGTACTCATACAGTTATTAAGATTTGCTGAAAAATTTTGCTTGTATTTAATTAAGATAATTTTTTACTAATGTCTGTTTCAGCATCTCCTACCACTGGAAAGTGTTAATGATCTATTCCTTTACAAGTCCCCAGAAACACCGAACAATAAAATTTACACTATCCGTCCATATTTGCCAACTGATGAGGTAAATCAGAGTTTATGGATGAAAACCAATCTTGATAATGATTTGCAACATGTGTGTATGCTTTTAACAATACTTAAAAGGTAAAAATATCAAAATAATAATAATTTATGAAAAGTTCAAAATATGGTCTGGCCATTTTTGTAGAACTGGATGCACCCACCATCATTCGGGACAAAAATGAACATGAATGGGAAACTACATAAACTTTTTACTCAAATTGTGTGTGTGAACACCAACTTTTCTATGTAAGCCTTTAAACAAAATTTTAATGTGCCTTTAGCTTGACCTGTGTAACTGACATCAGAAGACATGTGATGCATTCTCCATTGGATTTCAATTGAATCCTTAACAAGTTGGAAACACTCAAATTTTGTTCAATGGGAAGAAAACAACTAATTAATCAATATCTTAAGAATTTTCACAATATCATTACTCAAGGTGGCTGGAATAAAAGGGACTACTATAAGATTTGTATTATCAATGAATAGCATAATTGATGTGATCTAGACATGTATTCCAAAGCAGTTCCATTAGATCATTGAAGAGATTAAGTGACAGCTTTTATCCATTCTTTTTGGGTGTAGCTTGGCCAAATAATGGCTCTTGTACTATAAAATCCAACCAACCTCAACTCATTTCCTTAACCCATTTTAATTTGTATACTCCAAGGTAGCTGTAAATTACCTCTTAAGTTTGTGGTTGTCATTTTAAATTTAGATTAGTATATTTAGTTATATTTTAGAAATTTTAGTTTTTGCTATTACTTTTTCAACAACCTATCTTTTGATTATTAAATTTTATTAAAATGTCATTTCAAAATGTCATTGAGTAAAGTAACTAAATTGACCTATCAACCTATCTGAATACTCGTATGGAAAGGAGCATAAAATATTTAAAATATATTTTCAGCATAAAATATTTAAAATATATTTTATGCTGAATAACTCCTTCATGACTTTCTTAGATTCTTTGTTATAAGAGGAATTGTAGAGTTCTCTTTTCCATAATTATGATTGATAGCCTATTTCTCAGTCTTTAATAATTATTTTACTTATTTTAACTTTGCTAAAACTATTTTCAATTAATTTAATCCTAATACTTCTTGAAGTGGACTATTTTTATATCTTTATGCACTGAAGACAAAGTAGAAAGCTGCAATCATCTTTTAGAACAAAAATAATTTCCTAGTTTTACGCATGTACTCCGTAGCTGTTTATAGATTTTCTCTTTGGAAATGAAATCTAGAAGCTAAAAACATTCTCCAAATTCCGCTACTAATACTTTTTTACAATGTAGAAAAATTGATACATTATAGTATTATGATCTAAGGGCAAAAAAATAAAATTAATTAAAACCCAAATGTATTTTTAAATCATTTTGTTTGCTTATGTGTATAATAAACACTGCATCCTCGCAAAGTTCCTGTACAATTTCTGTATAATGCAGTTAACTAATTTATGAAAAAAGTCATGAATGAATATGAGTGGGCTCATGTTGGCATAGTGTGGAAGTTTGGAGAGTGGGGTGCCAGGTCAGGTGTTGACCTCGTCATCTGACCATGATTCAAAATTACGAGATGTTTTTGGATCTTTTCCTTCCGGATTGATCCTGGACTGTTGCTAATAGCCAATTGTGTTACTCCAGTGCAACATTAATTCAACTACCTACCTACCATCAGCAGCCCAATTCCTTACAATTTCCTTTGATTGGATTTTGATTCTAAAAAACGATAATTGCAATGGTACTGAATATTGTGCATTCGATTAAAAAATATATTATGAAATAACAATTTTTATTTACATACAATTAAAAAAAATGTGTTATGAAATAACAATTCTTATTTTCTTTCAATTTCTGGGTGGCAAACCTGAATTTATTCATGCTAACAATACTTAGTGTTGTATAAATTAGGTTTTAGGGATTTTTTAATGCCTTTGTTTAACATCAAATAGAAATTTTGATAATACTCTAATGTTGCATTTATTTTTTGTTTAGGCTCAAGTCTATGATGTGTGTAGGAGGACATGTGATGATGGTATGGATGGAAGTGAAGTTTTCCCTGAATACCCAAATCTGATTGGAGACAAGTAAGTCTAGTGTTTAAAATCTTCTTTGAAAGAAAGTATTTTCTTTTATATAATCGTTTTTTACTTATATTTTTTAGGCTTGTAGGACACTTTTTGTGTCTTAGTCCAGAATACTGCTTTGTTGTTGAAGATGAAACGGGCATTTGTGGCTATGCTTTAGCAGCATTGGATGCTCGCCAACTGCGCACAAAATGTGAAGTATGTTGGATTCCTGACTTGCTTATAAAGTATCCAGATCCTAAAAAAGACAATGGGGAGTTGTTAACTCCAGCAGAGGTGAGAGCATTTTTAGTTTTCCATTAAGTTTGGTAATTTACTCTAGTCTAGTAAAATATCTTTAGTGAAAAATTCAGGCCATGTTTATTAATTTATGTCAAGGACAGGGAGTCCCAGCAACGTGAACACTGCTTAGCAATGCCAATCAGGAAATCCCTTCAGTTGGAATGGATATACTTTTCTTCGAAAGAAAACAAACACTCGTGAACGTGAGAGAAAGGAAGGATGTTGCTTTTTCGAACTATCTGAACATAATTTCGATTTCTGTAAATACCTGTACATAGTTTTATTTCCAATCAAATTAAATAATTTAAATGTAGAGTTATTTTCATTTAGTTCTGGTCCTTATTTCCTCTCCAGCAAGGCAAATCTATCAAGACTTAAATGGGGGCTCGGCAGACGAATTCGAGACTGGTTTAGAGTTTTGAAAAAAGGACGGTGATGTCCAAGTTGAGAGATATTAACACACAAAAGAAGATACCAATGGAACTTTTCCGATCATGAGAGTGGAAGTTTGATTGCTGAAAAATCAAGTTCCATCGATGATTTAGAACCAAGTATCGTTTCGGAATTGCTGACAAGAAGTTATTAAGGAAGTTTATGACCAAATTTCAAGACTTCTCAAGAAATTAAAGTTGATGAAGTTTTAAAGAAGTTGGAAGTTTTAAAGAAGTTGGAAGTTTTAAAGAAGTTGAAGTTTCCAAGATGTCCCAAGAAATGGAAAAAGTAAGTTCTTAAAGAAAAATTTAAGATAACATTACAAGAATTTGAAGAAGAAATATCAAGAAATACCGCAATTCCGACACAGCATTCTTGTGGATTACGACACATTGTGGATTAAGATGCAGCTTGCCGTCTACTTCCAGGAGATCATCAGAAACTGTGAGTAAATTAACCTTCTGATTTTATTTACTTTCTGTTTGAGTAACGTTCATAGTGGCAACTCTTAATGATTACCCTCATATCTCATTAACCTTGAAAAATGGTAAAACAGCACATCAAATAGTTGCATAAAATTTTTGATACTGAAGATAACAGATCAAATTCCAAGATTAAGAGAATTTTCTGGGTTTTGTAATGAATTCAATTTTGAAGAAAAGAAACAAAATATGCTTAAAGATTTTACTTTAAAAGACTTAATTGCTGTGTGTATAATCTGTTAAATCTTGATTTTAATACTGACAGTGAACAGTGCTGTGGTATTATTTTAAAAGCATTACTTGATTTTACAGCCTTCGTTGGGCAAACTGAATCGAGTGAAGACGACGAGTCACATATTGCAAAAAATAATAATACTCCTCAAATCAATTCCTCCCCAAGTACAATTTCCACCTCTCCCGAATGCAGCTGTTCCGGCCGGAAGTTGATCAGATGGCATGAAACCCATTCAAGCAGAATCTGTTATGCAATCAAAACAATCCCAAGTGTTTGTTCCCAAAACGCAAGTGTTTTTCCCAAAACAAAACCACGTGTTACAACCACACCTCACTTTCAACTTAAGAGATTACGAAAATCTCAACTTTTAAAGGAGGAAATACATTCTAAATTCAACATTTTCTAGAGGAATTGGAAAAAAAAATATTTTTTTAACATTCAAGATGATGGTTTGCAAAAATAATGATAGCCAAATGCCAATTAAGAGACTGCCAAGAATTTTGTGCAAACGATTAAATCCGTTTTTTCTTGGCAACAGGAGGGTTGCGAGTTCGAATCCAGCCAAACACCGCCATGTACAAAGGGGGCTGGTGTACATTAAATCTGCCATGGCCTCAATTGTCCTCACGTTGGTGTGGTGGAAGTTTGGAGAGCGGGGTGCCAGCTCAGGTGTTGCCTTGTCATCTGATCGTGGTTCAAAATTACGTGGTGTTGTCCTCGGTTCTTTCCCTTTGGGATTGATCCCGGACCATCACCAATAGCCCATTGTGTTGCTCAAGTGCAGTGTTTCCCAAAGTGGTACGCGTGCCCCCAGGGGTACAGGAAGAGTTTAGTGGGGGTACGCGTTGCACCGGAGTTTGGTGGGGATATGCACTGCACCGTGCTTAGCTGCACCTAATTCTACGTTCTCATGAGTCAAGTCAAGACAGTCTTGTGAGGCGTGAGATGGTCCGGTGTGACACGGCGGAAATATACCACACTTCGTTACAGAAACAACTTACTTCGTTAATACACTGCTGGCCACCCAAATTGCAACACCAAGAAAGACAAGAGATATCACAACAAAATTTATTTTGTAGATAACATGTTGACCAAGTATCAAATGATTAAATTTATAGACTTCTGTGAAGTGTGGTTCCTGCCAAAATCAGTAGCCAGAGTAGCCGCCATTGTTGGAGATCACCGCTGCCACACGCCTCGGCATTGATTCAAAGAGACTTTGGATGTGTTCTTGGGGTACAGCAGACCAAGCAGCTTCCACACGTTGCCAAAGTTGATCTGGTGTGGCAGCTGGGGATGTATTCTGGGTCAATCGTTGAGCAACCATGGACCACATGTTTTCTATTGGCGAAAGATCCGGAGAGCGAGCTGGCCAGGGAAGCAATTCAATCTGGCGATTGACAAAGAACCCTTGGACAATGCGTGCCACGTGTGGTCACGCATTATCCTGTTGAAATATGGCTGTGGGCAAGCCCTGAAGGTAAGGAAGGACAACTGGCTCCAACACCTCGGAGATGTAGCGCTGGCTGTTTAAAGTACCGGCAATGCGTACTAGAGGAGTGCGAGAGTGATATCCAATACCGCCCCATACCATAATACCCGGTGCAGGAGCAGTGTGGCAGTGCATAACGCAGCTGTTCAGCATCCTCTCTCCACGGTGTCTCCAGACTCGAATCCGACCATCGTGGTGTTGCAGACAGAAGCGTGACTCGTCAGTAAAGACAATTTCATTCCATTCTGCCGTCCACATCCTTCTTTCATCGCACCATTGGCGGCGGAAACGTCTGTGGTTCTGCGTCAAGGGTAGACGAAGCAATGGACGTCTTGCGGACAGACCACTCTGCTGTAAACGGCGTCGAATGGTACGTGCAGACACTCGATGATGCGGTACAGACTGAATGTGCTGTGCTATGGTTCGTGATGTGGCTGAGCGATCCGTCACTGCCATACGCACAATATGCCTGTCATCACGTGAAGTGGTGCACTGAGGTAGATGCGATCGAACACGTCGGTCCGTCGTACCCTCCTGCATCCAACGATCACATATCCGCATTACAGTTGTTTGGTTTCGTCCAACACGACTACCGATTTCCCTGAAAGATAATCCACAATCTCGGTAGGCCACTATCCTTCCTCTGTCGAACTCGGATACTTGATCAAAAGATGATCGCTGTTTTCTACGAGGCATAATTGATCGTTTTTTTGAAAAAACCACAAGAAAAACACAATTGCCGCACTTGAAATCGTCAAAATCTCCAAGCCTTAAATAGCGCTTTGAAGTGGCGCCACAGGCGCGCGTGATGTGCGTCTGCGCTGAAATTCTAATCATTTGCATATCTCACCTCCGCTAATGCATGTTGTAAATTTCATATTATTTGCATGCTTCCTTCAGGGTGTTGCATTTACGGTGGCCAGCAGTGTAGTTAGTGGCTTCTCCAGGCGCCTGTGTATTTTTAACTTATGTGTCATTTTTTTTATAGGAAATGTTTGTTATGTGCTTTAGTAAGTCCCACTGATTTTGATTATTTTATAAAATATAATTTTTATCCCTAACATAGATTATGGATCGCTGGTTGAAATTTGGAACTACTTCACCGAAAGAAAGTAATGATTATAGTAGCAATCAGCTAACAGGAAATAATGCAATTAACAATGAATCAACTTCAATTCTGAAAGAACCTGTTAAGAAAAAAGCAAGGAAAACTCGCAAGTACGACAAAGAATATCTTAAATTTGGATTCTCATGGACTGGAGATGAAAATGAGCCTATTCCATTTTGCGTCATTTGTTTTGAAAATCTAACAAACGAAAGCATGAAACCATCCAACTTAAAGCGCCATTTTGAGACAAACCATAATCAATACAAAGATAAACCCATAGATTTTTTAAAAATAAACTTACGGATTTAAATCAGTCTCGAAAAGTAATGCGGGGTTTGACAGGAGGTGACAATCAAAAAATGCTAGAAACTTCGTATCGCATGTCGCTTTTAATTGCGAAATGTAGTGCAGTGGAAACCATTGGTGAAATTTTAATCAAGCCTGCAGCCAAGATAATGGCAGAAGTACTGATAGGAGATAGAGTGAAACAAACTTTTGACCGCGTTTCTCTCTCAAATAATACAGTTCATTGACGAATCATTGATATGTCTAATAATGTGAAATGGATGTTATCTGATATTTCTCAAAGTCGTTATTATGCATTGCAAGTCAATGAGTCCACTGATATTGCGAATTTTGCGAATCTTATGGCGTTTGTTAGATACGAAAAAAATCAAGAAATTCATGACGACTTTTTATTTTGCCAGCCTTTATTAGGTCACACAACAGAATATATCTTTAATGTTATGAAAAAATTTATGCAAGAGAACAAAATTGATTGGAATAGATGTGTTGGAATAAGCACAGATGGAGCAAAAAGTATGGTCGGAATTAATAAAGGACTCGTTGCAAGAATTCAAAATGTTACCCAAATCCACACATTGTTGCATACACAGAGAGGCTTTGGCAACATGTAAGGTGCCCGCTGATCTACAGAAAGTTCTGGATGAAAGCGTGAAAATCGTTAACTACATTAAAAACCGTCCTTTGAATGCATGACTTTTTTCGCAAATATGCGAAGAAATGGGAAGTAGTCATACCCAGCTTCTTAATCATACCGATGGTCGTTGTCTATCTCGAGGAAAAATTCTAAATTGATTGTTTGAACTTAGACATGAACTTCAATGTTTTCTTAATGGTAGATTTGAGTTGAGAAATTGTTTACATGACTGGAAACGGCTTTGTAAACTAGCATACTTAGCAGATATATTCTCTGTTTTTAATTGCCTCAACTTATCGTTACAAGGCAAAGAAATTTTATTGTTTCACGTTCAAGATAAAGTGAACGCTGCCATCGCAAAACTAAAGTTATGGCAAAAGAGAGTCGGTAATGGAGAAGTAGACTCGTTTCCCTCTCTTCATGAGTTTATAACAAGTTCGACTACTAAAATTGATGCTGATACTCTGAAATGCATAACACAGCATTTGGAGAGTTTGCAAGTGGGCTTGAAAAACTATTTCCCTGATTTAACCAAAAATATTGAATGGATAAGATATCTGTTTAACATTAACACAACATCCATGCCAGTAGATTTGTCGCATGCGGAAGAAGAGCAATTGTTGGAATTGCCTTCAGACGGATTCTTGAAAAATAAACATAAGGAGAGTACTTTAACATCATTCTGGTTACAAATGCAACTTTTGTATCCGGTTTTAACAGAAAAAGTTCTAAAATACATCTTGCCTTTTCCAACTTCATATTTATGTGAAGTTGCTTTTTCAGCATTTGTAGATATTAAGTCGAAAAAAAGAACAGACTATTGGACGTGGAACCACATCTCAGATTAAAATTAACAACCAGGGAACCAAATTATGACGATCTGTTATCTCAGCACAAACAAATTCATCCTTCTCATTGATCCAAATAAACATTATTTATAATATAACTTATTTATATTTTATTATGAATAATTTTATTTCTCTTTTCTTATTATTTTGACTATGTCACAAAAAAAAGAAAAAAATTAAATTTTGGTTGTTATTAAAATACATCCATTTTTTTTGACGAGGGGTAGTCAGCATTACGAAAATTATAGAAGGAGTACACATATATGTCAAAAGTTTGGGAAACACTGTTCTAGTGTGATGGTAATTAAAATACCTACCTACCTTTTTTCTTTGAGTGATTTTAAACAAATTTTATTGGACGAATTTTCTTCCAAAGTCACTTTTGCTGACGTTCACAAGGCACTGCAATCAAGAAAGATAAAACCAAATGAGTGTTTCAGATTATGTAATTAGTATGCGACAAATTGCAAGCTATGGTAATGTAAGTGAAGATGCGTTAATACAGTATATTACAGGCAGTTTACCTTGCTCCCAAAATAAGTTTAATAATTGCTATAAGATGCTAGGTGAATTAAAGGAGAAATTAGTTGTTTACGAGAAAATGTACTTTGATGTTAAGAGTAAACCTTGTTTTAATGAGCGCGATTGTTCTTATTGCCCAAGCAATTCTGACTCGTTTGAAAATTTCTAACAAAAATATTCTCGACCAAGTACGGGGAGCATTATCCTGCATCTCAGACAAACAGAAGTATGAGAAACCCCCGTGATTATATTTGTTATTCATGTGGAGAAAGAATAATAGGGCAGATCAATGTCCTACAAAAGCACGCGAGAACAAATGCTTTCAATGTGAAGATTTTGGCCACAGATCTGAGGCTTGCCAACAAAACAAATGAGTATTGCCTTCAAACAACAGAATGATTCCTCTAATGAGATTCAATCTGTAACTTCCCAAGTTCCAAAAGATTTAGCTCCTTAGATTCAAGTAAAATTGCAAAATCAAGTTCTTTTTGCTCTGTCTGATTGTGGTTCTTCTGCAACAATAATAAACAAATCTATTTATGAGTTACTTGGTTCACCTAAACTACACCTTACCACACTAACATTTTCTGGCATGGGTAATAAACAAGTAGGGTAAATTCAGACTCAATTTCAATTCAAATTTTGTGTTTACTGAAATTTATGTGGTGGAAAATGAATATCTTCCGTTTGCAGCAATTATAAGTATGGACATAATAAAACAAAGGGAGTTTTCTGTTGGCAAGAATGGTGTGAAATTACTAACAAAACTGAAAGATGATTCCGTTTTTTTTATTAATATTATTAATGCAATTCTAATGTTGACCTTTCACACATACTGAACCCACATTTAAACGAGAAAATGGAGAGTATAGTTAAACCTTATTGACCCTCTAAAACTCATAGCACAGCGTTAAAAATAAAATTCAAATAACAGATGAAACCCCATTTGCTTTACACCCACAATGTCTTTTTTTGCTCAAAAACAAGATGTCGAAATTCAAATCGTACAATGGTTTAAAGATGGTGTCATTGAGTCGTGCAGTGACTTTGCATTGCCCAAAGTTCTTGTGAAGAAGCCTGATAATTCAATGAGAATCTAGATTTTCGAAAAGTTAATAGCAGAACTGTTAAGGACCGTCATCCCCTCTATCATTGAAGACATTTTTGATCAGTTACAAGATTCTACAGCTTTTATCACCCTAGATTTAATTAACACCTTTTTTTACATTGACTTAGATGAGGACAGTAAGAAGTACACAGGGTTTGTTACCCTTTCAGGACATTACGAATTTCAGAAAGCAGCTTTTGGCCTCTGCAATTCCCCAAATATGTTCATGAAATACATTCAGGTTGTCTTCAGAGACTTGTTGAAAAGTGACAAAATCATAATTTACATGGGATGACATTCTCCCCTCCACCTGTGAGGAGGAAAACATTACAAAATTACAAGAAGTGTTCGACGTGGCAGCTCAATTTGGTCTTGAATTCAATTTTAAGAAGTGCTCATTCCTTAAACGGAAAATCACTTTCCTAGGATATGTAATAGAATATAACACAATCCACCCTTCCCCTGAAAAAACATTGGCAGTACAAAACTTTCCTGAACCCAAGTCTGAAAGATGTCCAATCATTTTAGGCCTAATTGGTTATTTTCGAAACTTAAAACAAAGTTATTCTTCTACCGCAAGACCTCTTAGTGATCTTTTGAGACAATCTACACCCTTTTCCTTCGGATCTGACCAGAGAGAAGCGTTTGTGGCTTTTAAAAAGGCACTTACACAAGACCCTGTCCTTCACCTGTATCAACAAGGACTCCCCTTACAGTTACATTGTGATGCCAGCAGTCAAAGTTTTAGTTCTATTCTATAACAAGGCATCGATGGCCAATTCTATCCCATACACTATATGAGCAAAATATTTTCCACAGGAAGAAAAGTATTCGAGTTATGAGCTCAAGGTACTTGCTATCATTGAATCCCTCAAAAAATTTTGACATTATTTGGTTGAAGTCAAATTCCAAATTATTACTGATTGTTCGGCCTTCCAAAAATTCATGTTTAAAAAGGATCTTACCCTGAAAATCGCAAGATGGGCACTTTTCCTTGAAGATTTTTCGTATGAGCTAAAGCATAGAAATGGACAGCAAATGAAGCACGTCGATGCTCTTAGTTGATACCCTATCATGTTCACAGTCGGCACTGTTACACAAAAGATAATTTTTGCACAAAATTCAGATGAGGTTCTTTCCAACATAAAAATAATCGGGGACACCAACAGTAGCGATTACAGTTTGAAAAATAGTGTGCTATTTAAAAATCACAATGATCTAGATCTTCTAGTAGTCCCTCAGGCAATGCAGCATGAACTCATTCAACATGCACACTCAAGGACATTTTTCAGCTTCGAAAACCGCATCCATTCTCAAACATGAATTTTACATCCAAAATTTACAAAAAGTGGTTAAAAACAGTTGTTACCAACTCTACCCTGCATCCTCTAACAGGAAAATTGGGAAAGCTGAATGTTTTTTCCATCCGATTCCAAAAGGCAACACACCTTTACACACATATGTTGATTTCCTAGGCCCTTTGCCTTCAACAAATAAACAATATCAGTTCTTATTTTTGGTTGTAGACGCCTTTACGAAGTTCATTTGGCTATATCCAGTCAAGTCCACATCGGCACGTGATGCTTTGGACAAGTTCAAAATTCAAGATGACTTGGAATCATTGACATGATTACTGTTTAATTTGGTTTTGATTTCGCTGACATTGTGATTCACTTGGGTTGTTTATCGGAATCAGTGAGGTGACAACAAAACTTTTTAAAAGTAGTGTTATATTTAAAGATTGAATCACATTTTTATTTCAGTACCGTTATTTCATAACTTTTGAATTTGTTTAAGTTCTGTGTCATGTCGGGTGGTGGTGGGACTCATTCTTAAAATTGTTTTTTTCTTTTTAATGTTTTCAGAATCAGTGAGGACATAACAAGAATGATGTCACTGGCAGTGCCGTGCAGGTACGGCTAGCATATTATATACCGGATGATCCAAAAGTAACAGAAAAAGTAAAAATTCAATAATTTGAAAAATATAGACGGTTGCGCAATATGGTTTTCACAGAAAGACAGGATTTTTTAATAACAAAAAAAATTTATCCTGTTCTCTTGACTGTTTGTAAACAGTCTGAGTACGCTTCAGATCATGTCGCTCTTGATCGATCGGATCACAGTGGGTAGCTACGCATGCATAGCTATTTGCTCTGTGGATCGGATCTTTCAATAAATATGTAAATCAGGTCAGTTTTGCATGTGAAATGTTTCGTAGTACCAGTTTTACATGTGGAAATACATTGTATGCATTCCCTATTTTGACGTGGGAAGTTATTGCTTTTCTCTATAATTGGCTCAAAATGGGACCATCTGTTTCATTGTAGAACTGTCTGCATTCTGTTAATGATTCTAGTGTTCCAAAATGATGCTAATTTGCAATGTACTTTAATGTAGGAAATCATTGCGAGTTTCTACAATCGCCACAAAACGGGACCTCCTGATGTGGTTTTTCTTCATCATCCATCGATTTTAAGAATGAACATACTGCCTACTGTTAATGATCCTAGTGTACCAAAACGTATGCTAACTTGTATTTTATCTACTCTAAAAGCTAACGGTGAGTAGACTTTTAAATAAAATTAAATGTGTATTAATATTTAAACTAAATAACAGTTGACTGTTTTTTAAAAGCTTAATGAACTTAGCTTAATGAAAGCTTAATGAAAAGCTTAATTATGTAAAATGCAAAATTACAACTATTATTTGAACAGTAAACATACGTGGTTTAGAATAATTCATAAAATAGCACGAGATAAGCACATAAATTATATTCCTGAATGTAAAAGGATGCAACTTGAATAAGAAGTTTTGTCATTTCTGTTTGGAGTAGAATTGTGTTTCAAAGTTTTGTCCTTAAAGCTTTCTTTATACAGTTAAATGGAACAAAAATCTAACAAATTAATAGGTTTTATTTCTTAATCAATACAGCATGTATATTGCAGCTTAAATTCCATAGAAACATTGGATTAGATGTAAGATTTAATCTAAACTTAGTAAAAGTTTTATGATTTCAAATTCAAAATAAAAACTTTTTTCAGTTTTAATTGTAAAAAGTTGTATAATTAATTGAGAGTTATAAATGCAAAGCTTAATTAGTTTTTTAGAAGTTTGTTTCAAGTATGATTTCAAGTTACTGTGTGAGGGGTTATGTTTTATGTTCCTGATGAAATGAGTAAATGAGATGTTTACTGCTCTTATACATTTTTTGTTTCACTATTTTAGGTTCTCATGGTGTATTTGTGGATGTGACTGTTGGTGACAAAAATATTGTGGACTTTTTTTCAAAACTTGGATTTTTGGAGATTGCTCATCCAGGGTTTCCTATCGAAGATGTTTTTTACATGGGACGAACCTTTTAATCTTTTTATAACTTAAGAGATTATCAGTTTGTTTCACTATGTGAAAGCAAATTTAGTGATAAATTACATCTATATAATGTTAAATGACAATCTCAGAACTTCAATTTATATGCATCACAACCTTAACTGATTGGAGATACAAGTGATTTTAACTAGATAATGAATTTTTGGGAAACAAAATAAGTTTGATTCTTATGTTATATTTTATCCTCATGCTTTTTTGCATGTATCACATAATTTATTATTCAGTCTTATTGTATCATATACGACATGCTTTGGTATTCTATATTGTATACATGCTATTTATTTATACCAACTTTTTACATTACATTGCTTCCTGTTTTATTTCAAGATAAATTAATCAAATGTACTAAAATCACTATGTTAAGCACAGATTCATCATGTTATCACATTCTATTTCTTTACAAATCTTGTTTTTCAGGACAAAATATAAAATATAGTACACGTAAATAGTAAAATTGAATAAATTTACTTTTCTGTTAGATTAATGAGGGGTGTGCTTTACAAGAAAAATTAAAATGTTGTTTTCTAAGAAAGGATTTGAAAAGGCTTACTTTGTTCCAACCAGATTTGGGATTTTAAATTGTTTTACCAGTACTTTTGTTGAAGCCAATATATTTTTGAATCTACATTTTTTGCTGCATTCCACTCTTTATTCCATATCATCTAATTTTATGTTTTCACTTCAATTCTTTTCATTTTGAAGCTAAATATGTTATAATTATGTTAAGTTGAAATGCAAAGTTAGAAATTTTTTAGTGTCCTTTGTTTTACCATTAGTGTTTCATAAGTTTTATTTTCTTGTTCTTTGATAAAAAGATTTTTATTGTATTGAGAAATGTGACCAACACTATATAATAAACTTTTGTATTTGCTGTATGGCAGTCAAACTTAAATGTGTTCACATCCGTTTTGTTCATAACTCAAATTATTTTTGGTTCTTTCAACTTATGCAGGTTTCCATTTGTTTATAATAATTCTTATATCTAATTTACTATGATTAAGTTGAGAGAAATAAAAGCATTTTTGATTTATAATTGAATTTTGTTTTCTTGTCTATTCTCTGTTGCATTTTCTTTCTCTGAATTCTGTATTTTTATGATCATAAATTTAAAAAAATTAAATATTAATGCATGATAAATTTAGTATGATGTATTTGCCATCTATAGTCATTAACCTTTAAAAAAGTTGAGCTTTTACTTCAAAACAGTTCCAATTCTCTATTGCTATTATGAGTTGATGAATCTGATTTTGGATGCTTCTTCCTAGCATATTTTATGAATGAGATGAGATAGTGTGCATGCCTCAAGAATATGAGGGTCGTAATTTTATGATTTTCAGTAGTTTTTGTGGTGAATGCTTTGAAGGACTTTCTTTACCCATATTATACTTATGTGTATAACATGAATGGAAAACCCATGTTATCAAATAAAGTACCTAAATGAATTTCATTCACTGCATGTTCTTAAGAAACATATCCAAAGTAAAATTTTTATGTTAAGTGTTTTATATGTATACTTATGAGTTAGAATATAAATACTCCTCGTTTTGTATTCATTTGCTTTTATTATTTAGAAATTACTATACAGTATGAATTACAGACATTCACAACAAATATTTGATTACAATTTCCATTAAATTTTGTATATAAACTAAATATTTTTTTCTAAAATGTTTATTTTCTCCGTCATGGTGATAAGGTCATCAGTTCAAAAGTGGCTTGTTTTTAGTAACTTCAAACTTTTAGTCTCTGGAAAAGGTAGTTTTGCAATAGCTCAAATTTCTTTAATTGGATTAATTTATTTAATTGGCGATTATCAACAAAATTTTTGGTTTTCAAATTTGAAATAATCTTGAGCTTACATTTTAAAGTAAATTTTATGTGATAAAATTAAAAGTAACTTAAGATTCTCAAAGAAATTTTTTTTGAAGTATAAGATATGAATATAGTACATGGGGTGCAAACTTTTGCTATACAGGTTATGAATTTGTAAAGATAGACTTTAAAAAATTAAAAGTAGCTTTTAAAGTAATGTGGAGAATATAAATCAAAATGCAAAAGTAAATGAATATAATTAAAACATTTTCTCTATTTGCTTGAGTGTATTGCTTCCGTTCTATGATCCCCGGTATACACTTTAATTTCTTGCTGAATTTTTAGTTTATTCCTGAGAAATGTGTGTATTTTACTTAAATTAAAAATAATAAAATTAAAATATTTTTGTAATTCAGTAAGAGTTAATGCAACTCAGATTTTACAAATTATGTTTAGTATCTGCTTTTACATACTATAATTCATTTGGAACTGTTTCCTTGATATTGTATCACATTTGTAAGTGTTTTTGTACTAAGCATCACATTACAGATTCAAATCATGTTCATGTGAACTAACAATTCTTATTCAAAACATCCAAAATCAAGTTAAGGTTTGGGATATAAGTTATAAAAACCATTGCCATCTAGTATTATTTCAAAGAAATATCCATCTTGGATGAATTGTTGGGTTGGGATTGCAATATTTTCACCACAAATATGAAAGTGTCCTGGTCAGACAATGGGTAAGTAGTCGCTTGCATGTGAATGAAAACTAGAATTGTTACAACAAATTTGGTTTGTACAGTACCAATTTCATTGATATCTATATTTCCCAAGTAATGCCTAAAAATACTATTTATAGTATTACTTTCAATTTCATTATACCTCAAGTCCTACAGAATTTTTGAAAAAATCCACAGAAACTCTTAATTAGGTGTAAACAATGAATATATTTGGTCTGCAAGTATTCAAATGTCAGAATTTAATTTTAATATTCACCAAAGGGTTTGCTCTACTTTTGATTGTATCAATCCAGAGTATCATTTGTATTTGTTATTTTATGTAACATCAATTTTTATTAAATGTTAGGAATGTAAACTGAGATTATTCGCAATAAAGACCAATTTTTGCATCCTTCCAGTGTTAGTGAAACAATTGCAAAAGAATATGAATTTTAATCTCGATTTAAAGTAGCTTTGTTTTAAACGAAAAAAAGCACAATTAATGCATACATATTTTTGTATTCCTTTAAATTCTTAAACACGTTTCATGTGTTTATTTTTCTACTGTAGTATACTATTTACACACATGATCTAAGTTTGCCTTTTCAAATCTTATTTTTTAAATGTTGTATATGTGTATTAATTTTCTGTTTCTATTACAAGTTAACATAATTTATTGATATTCCATTTCCTATTACATGAACTTCTGATTTCTTGTGAGGTTTATTTGAATTAAGTCTCATTTTTGTCTATACTGGAGAAAGTAACTATTTTAATCTGAATTTATTTCTACTTGCTTTTAGTCTTCGAAATTTTATTGCTATCATTCTTTTTGAGGAAGGACACTAAATAAGCATGTAATTTCATTATACTGTCCCAGATAAAAAACCAATTTGTTGTACTGACCATCCTAGATAAATGAAACTGACTAAGAAAATCCCTGGTTAGCCAGCCTCCTTGAAAGGTTGAATATTGGAGCTTGTCGCATTTCTGTCACTCATTCCTGAAATGCATATTATGTTCAGTTGAACATTGAATCAATTTCAATCAGTGTATATTTGTATTTTTCAATCTAAAATATGTTTATTCCATTTCAATAGTTTAAAGTAAAATCAAGTGCCTAAATAGCATTCAAACATTAGTTCATGGCAAAAAGTTTTTAGAAATTCGTTTATTTTGTTTGTTTTCATCCTAACAATTTACTTTTAACAACCATTTGGAAGAAAACATGGATAAATTTGTAAAATTGTCTTGCCTAATATTTTAAAACAATAAATCTGCACAAATATAGTCATTTTGAAAATTTATAGTGTCAAGATTTAAGACAACTCATTTTTAGCCTAACTTATCTTACTTTTAGTGTATTCTGGCTTTTTGCCAATAAGCTCAGTAAGTGAAGTGAATTTAAATGATTTACTTTCTGCAATTTATTTTCATGATATCAACAGGAAATAAAATCAAGGCACCAAATGTTAAATGAAGGCTAGATAGACCCATATACTTTTGTAAACTCAATTTTGTAATATATTTTTAAACAATTTTTCTAGACCCTTAATACCATGATAAAGAATAATACATGTTCATTCATGATTATTCAAAATCCTTTTTGTTATCTTAAAAATCGTGTCTAGTGGCCTCTTGTGCCATAAAACCCTAACATCTAATCCAGCCTAGTGACCTAGTCTTTTCAACAATGATCATACTTTTATATCCCCTCCACATCCTACAGGGTTCTCACAAGCCTTGAATTTTAATTTTAGTTTTTATGGTTCCTTAAAGGCTTAATATTTACTTCAAGCCCTAAATAATTTTAAAAAGCCTAATTTCTTTTCTAAGACCATGCTTTTTGCAAGCAATCAAAAGCAGTGATCATTTATATGTGACCTGAGACAAGTAATTTGGTAATTGTAGGAAGTCTTATCTAGTACAGATCATTCCTTACACCCTCTAAAATTAATATGAATAACACTTGACCTTAAATAAGTATCATTACTGAGTCTGAAATCCAAGCACCTATGAAATTTTCTTCACCTGTGCATTCATGGGTTAATCTACCTTCGATCTGTGTTAAATATAACATTTGAAAGACAAGAAATGTAATTTGTTTCTAAGTGCATTTATTCCTGGTGTAATGCTAAATTGTTCTGCCAACTAAACTGGCAGATGTTCATACAGCAAAATTCTTTGCCAAGGTTAAGAATTAATAAAAATGCTTCTCTCCATCATACTCGTGTTTTATTTGAACTACTGGAAAGCGCTTCACAATATGAATGAATTAAAAAATAATGGAAAGGGTTATATCTTTTGATTGTGGTATGCTCTGGAGTTGAAATATTGCAACTATTTCATTTGTAACAATATTTAAACCACTGCTTGAATGAAAATGGTTAGTTTGTTTTGCATTTAAATTTAATAACTAATATGTTCAGTAAATGTATGTTTTGTTGAATTGTGATCTTTCATTTCCCTGCATTAATGCCCTCATTTTATATATTTTCCATCTAATATTAAAAAATATCTAACTTGCATTGTTTGAATTTTTTAATATTTTTTATTATAAGAATTATAGTTCGTTTTATATCTTTAATTCCATAATTATGTTCTAGAAAACTTTGTTTATCTCCAAGATATTGAAATTCACTTAAATATGCATAAAATACCATGAGAAAGGCAACAGAGAAATGATTACCTTCACTAACGCTTGCATGTTTGGAGAAGAAAATTATAATACATAAATTGACATCTCTGCCAGACCCATTTGAAATTTAGGTGATTTTGAAGATGTTATTAAGACTCAAATATAGTATCTAACTTTTAAAAATCGTTATTCCCTCACTGATATAGAAGTACATTACATATATTTAGGAATATTGGTAAAGGTATCAATTCTGTATGGGAATAAAATTATTTTTTTATAAAAAAATTGTTATCTAAAATGTGAACAATTTAAAACCCTTTCTTTGAAATCATGCAAGTGAACACATGACATAATTTTGGCATTTCTTGATAGTTGTAAAATATGTAAATAATTGAATAATTTTATGTAAATACTCACATTAATTTGCAGTTCTATAGTATGCATATATTTATGCAATTTATTGAAATCCATCCATGATGTACAAATCTAAACAAAAGACCACTAAAATATGTTTTTGTTCTGTTCTTTGCCTTATTTCCCGGTGACTGATATCGGTGAATCTTACTTTGCCTTTACAAATTTATCTACTTAAAAATTTTAACAATATTAGTTATTTTTTGTTAATGTTTTTTAATTTTTTGAGTGAATTATTTCAATGCTTAAATTATTTTACACATATGTATGTTCTAATTTGGTTTGCATGATTAAAAATTTTTTAAATTACTTTCTTATGTAGTACACAGGATGTCTACACATTTGTTTAAAATGGGCACAATTTAGATGAGAAATTATGCATGCATTTTCTATACAATGCTGTGAAATGAAAATTAGTGCATACCTTAAAAGTCAGTACCTTAAACATATTTTTTCTGTGATGATACATGTAAAACCTTTTGAAAAGTAACTATATCCCTGTATTTTAATCTTCATGGATAAGTATTACATATGGCCTTTTGTTTAAAGCATGGACTTTGTAATTTTGCAACTACTGTCCTTATTTTTCAAATGTATATTTTTGCATAAGAAATAAATTATATGCTAATGGTCTCATACATTTTTCTTCAGAAACATCTTAAAATCTTATTCTGGTGACATTTCAAATGAATAAAGTTTTTTATAATTCATTTTAAAATACCGAAAAAGTATACATACACTACTGTTAGTGAAAAGTGCAACAATATGAAAGAATCATCAAATAAAATTTATTCCACGTATTACTTATAGTGGTTTGAATAAACGATCAAATTTACAGAGCAATTAACCAAAAATAATGCCGAAAATCAATATCGTGCAGTCACCACGCGCAGCGATGAGAGCCTGTACACGTCGTGGCATCGAATCATACAGATTCTGAATGTCATGCTGAGGAATGGCATTCCAGATGGCCTTTATTTGATGCCAAAGTTCAGCCGTACTCTGCCCGACGAGCGAGTTCGCCGTCCGATGTAATCCCAGACATGCTCAATGGGCGACATATCCTGGGAACGTGCAGGCCATGGAAGAAGCGGAACCTGTCGTGCACTGAAGAAGGCTTATACATTCCGAGCAACATGTGGACGGGCGTTGTCTTGCTGAAATACAGCTCCGGGAATGCGTTGCAGGAGGGGTAGGACCTCGGGCTCCACAACTTACCGTAGCGCCCGTTGTTCAGGGGCCCCACAGTTTGGAGTAGGCGGGATCGCCCATGATATCCAATAGCGCCCCAGACCATAACACCAGGCGTTCGTCCAGTATGACGCTGAATAAGACTCCGGGAGAAGTCGTCACCTCTAGCGTCTGACAAGTACGCGTCCATCGATATAGTCCAGATTTTAGCGGGACTCATCTGAGAAGACGACGTGTTGCCAATCGGCACGCCATTGACTGCTGGTGAGCCCATTGTAGCCGGAGGCGTCGGTGGTTCAGCGTTAAGGGAATCTTTGCACGTAGCCCATGGCGCAGCAGACTCGAACCGTGGGGGCAGACAATGACACACCTGTAGACGTGCTCCAATGTTGTGCCAACCCACGACAGGACGCTGTACGGTCCGTCACCGCCATGTGGATGAGGTGTCTGTCGTCCCGTGGTGACGTCACATTGCGAATATACCGGGGTTTCGACTTGTCCGGTTCTCCATGGTCCATCTCTTCCACACACGCATCACCGTTGTGGCATTACGGCCCGTGCGAGTGGCGATTTCACGATACGAAAGTCCACCCATACGGAGGCCGATCATGCGGCCCCGTTCGAACTCCGTTAGTTGCTCATATCTCTGCGTTTTTGGCGACGCATGTTGACTTCTAATCAATCATTTACAACCGTCAAACGGCGATACACATTAACGCACCTTTACAGTGCTTTTTATACACGGCTCACTTGAAAGTTTAAAGGGTGTTTCTCGCGGCCCACGCATGCGTGATCGCTTTGTAATTCTAATCATTCGCATATCCTAACCTGTTTTGCATTTCCTGCAAGTTTCGTTTAATTTGCATGATTCCTTCATGGTGTTGCAATTTTCACAGTGTATTAGATCAGAAAATAATGAATTTATTTTTTGAAGAACTAACTTTGTATTAACTTGTTATTCTTTTAAGTACTAGAAAAATCTGAAATCTTACCCAGAAATCTGTCCTTGGAATTTATAGGACTAAGCTATTTAATGTGTGTTATGGAGAAAGAATATGTTTGTCAGAATAATTTGAAAATGCTTTTTCATGCAATACATTTCGTTGGTATCTATACCTGGTGGATACTGGCTAAATATCACAAGCTACCCACAATTCCCAGGTTTAACCCTTCTGGATGCTTTCATTCCACTACTCTGTTGCCCAATGCCTCTTTCCCTTTCACGACATTTTTTATTTGATGTCTTGTGTTTGACGCAGCTTGAACAATATGGGCCTTACGCCATAAAACGCCAAAACAACCAATTCGGGGTTAACCTTTACACTGGCTGATTCAGCAGTTGTACCATTGCAGTATAAGAACTAATAGTAAGCTGTAGCGTAAAGGTTATACATTTTTAAAGTGGCAGGGAAACAAACATGTTTAGAAGATACTATTCTTTGTAATGGATGTTATTTCTCATTTTTTAATTTCATGAAGTATTTGTAATTTTATTCACATTAATGTATTGAAACATTACTAATTTAAATTACAAATAATTTTCCAGCATGATACTCCTACTTCATATGGGAAATTTTTCATTATCTAAATTATGTTTAAAAATGAAATTGCTGCAATTTAGTTTACCTTTATAAAAGTGCTAAAACTTAGTTTTCAATGTTTTGCAATTGACTCAGTTGTCCTTTAGGCTAATTTTCTCATTCACCACTTTTCCCATTGAAGTTATAAAGCCATCTACCGAATATTGCTATTCGGGGATGGAATTCTGCTAACTTTAAAAGAAGAGTCCAATCCCCGAAATGAGAAAACAGTTTTTGTTTATGGGGTTGACCAATTAAAATTTTAATAACACTGACACTTCCATTCACTTATCATTTTTGATATTCAATATAACTCCATCAAAAACATTTTTTGAATTAAAAATGGTTATTACTGCATTTTAGTGTGCTCTTATAAGTTATTTGTGACGTACAACACTAAACAGCAGCAAAAGCCTTTACTGCTATTTAGTGAAATATTCTATAGATATTGTCCTTGTAAGTTTTGTGGTATACTCTAAATACATTCACTTTAATATGATGTAGATATTTATAAAAAGTTTCATGTATGAAAGCTTGGAAAGTGAGTGAAATATTTGACTACTAAAATGGGGTTAAATAAAATGATCAAGTGGAAATTTTTCATTGTACGAATTACCAAGTTTGAAAAAAAATGACTTGATGAATATAAACGAAAAAATGTGCAAATTATTGATGAATATAAACGAAAAAATGTGCAAATTAATCATTTCACTTTGAAGTCCATTCTCGAATCGCTTCATCGTTAACTGGAAGAGACTAATACGCTTGTTTTCAGGTTTCATACTGCTATTTTAACTTTACCCTCCAAGTGGTTTCGATGAGATATCTCGTCCATCATGATATGACCAATTTTGCTAATGAGAGATATCTCGTCATCACGATATTGCCGATTTTTTGACGATGACAAGATCAAGATCTAGTCGGTTTTTCTAATGAGATCTCATTGATCAAGATCTGGTTCAGTTTTGCTAATGACGTGATATATCGTCCATCAATATCTATTTAGTTTTGCTATTTACGAGATACCTCGTGGAGGTATCACCAGGAGGATTAAAAAGCAGTGGTAGCAAATCTAAACCACATTTTTCTTTTCTAAGATACTTGTGAAATGAATGACTCTTAAGTCTTTCACAAGGAAATAGTGAGTTGAATCTTGTTTTATAGGACACACAGGGTGTTCTTTTCTTGCACAGTAACCTCGTCGGTGCTTTAGGTATGGCTTGGGTTAAGGCCATACCGTAAGTCATTACCATAAAGTCGTAATTTTGAACTATGGTCAGATGACGGTCAACACTTGAGCTGGCACCTCACTTTCCAAGCTTCCACATCACACCGAATCCCTCGTGAGGACATTAGATATTTACAATTTTATATTCGCGAACAAAAAAAGATAAATTCATATCACCGCTCATCTAACATTTTCTACCCCAACGGTATTTCGGAAGTTTCGGTTCGAGCTGTAGTTAGCTATAGTATTGATGTATTTTTGATTTAGAATTTTTGTACGATCTCATTTATGTGTGACATTAGAATAAATGTAATTCACATTTTTTCCTTCCTTTGAGATTTAATTTTACATTTTATTAAAAGTTTTTGTTTTGTGTATCTTAAAATATTTATAATCCTTATAGGATCGGATTTTTACTTTGTCAAATTCAATTTAGGGTTATTTTTTATTTTCTTGACATAAATACTTCTGTAATGTAGGTGCATAATGACAAATATATAAATATTTTCTTATTTGAGGTGCAAGGAGTGCTCTTGATGAGTAGTAACGCAGGTGTCCCACCTCTCCAAAAAAACTGCGCAGCTTTACCAAATAGGTCCTTGCGCCATAAAACGCCAAAACCAAAACCAAAAACCAACAAATACATTCGAAGGTGATAGGTCATCACCCCATTGTGTTTTTTACCAAACATTTTTTGCATAATGCTCTTCAAAGGGTTAACGGAAAATGTAAAGTAGTCATGAGAAACAACTCGTGCTGCCATCTACTCGTATTGATAAAAACTAAACAATTTCTTGTCTCGGTAAGAATAGTTTTTTTAAAAGAAATTAATCCAAATCTATTTCCAATTTTTCCGAGAAAAACATTTGGGATGCGTTCGCGGCAGCCCAGTTGGATTCGCAACCAGAGGTTCGAAGCTCGATTCAATCAAAAGATCGTCGTGTACGTGGAGCTGGTGCACGTTAAATCTGTCATGGACTCAAATATCTTCACGTAGGTGTGGTGTGGAAATTTGGTGACGTGTGGCCAGATTAGATATTGACCTCGTCATCTGACCGTGGGTCAAGATTATGAAGTGTCCCCGATCTTTCCCTTCGGGATTGACCCCGAACCGTCACCATCAGCCCTTTGTGTTGCTCCCAGTGCTGTGTAAATTCAATTACCTACCAACTACCGTTTCGCCAACAGGCAATTAATGCTGACGCTTCGGGTATCGAACAGTCAGAAACGACGCTTAATACGTGAATTATGGGAACACATTGCTTCCGTTTAACCTTACCCCTAATTTAACAAATGGATTCGTCCAAAACCACATGACTTAAATACCAACTATATACTAAAGGCAAAACGGGTAGCATGTATCGTATTGTTCTCTTACACGTTGCTATGACCTTTGTTTTCTTCGGAGTCTTAGAACAAAGATAGGATGAAATCGTTGCACGAATTCCTTTATTAAAGATAATTTTTTCGACATAAAAACTTAGATTAGAAGTGAAATTTTGAGGTGTTATGGAAGTTAAGGCAAAATTTGGGCAGTGCTGTAATATCCATGTAAGTGCCATATTTATATAAAGAATGAAACAAATCCGTTCTTAAAATATGATTTGTAGGTAATCTTTTACAACAGTTAAAACCTCCATTTCTGATTGTTCATTTTTTATTGATAAATCTTGATATGACTGTTCACTTATAAAACCCTTTCTTTGTAAATCAAATAGTGCTCTGCAATTTCTTTCAGTCTGAAGCCGTTTAACAAAATTGTGTTTCTCTGAGGCGAATGAAATTCAAGAATTAAATTTTAAGGAATTTTCAGTATATAAAGGTGGTAGCCTGTCAAAATATAATTCTTTTTCCTATGAAAATATTTTAACTAAAGAAAATGTACATACAAATTCTATTTTTACCTTGTAGCCAATTTTTAAATTTTCTTTCGCAACACAATTAGCATCTCCTTTTATTTAATTTCTTCTCTGAAGTTCGTAAA
This sequence comes from Meta bourneti, assembly GCA_933210815.1. NCBI lineage: Eukaryota > Metazoa > Arthropoda > Arachnida > Araneae > Tetragnathidae > Meta > Meta bourneti. The sequence goes on from OW119934.1 coordinate 34,403,631, forward strand.
GTAACATTTTATAATATAACACTTTTTACGATAAGAAATCAATGTATTTATTATAATATACATGATTTATGAATATTAAGGAAATAAAAAAATTGATCAAATTTTCAATAGCCAATGCATGTGAATTTGAAAATTAAACAAAAATTTGTAGCAAATAAAATTACACGCAATTTTTAATAAAACATTCTAAAGGTGAAGAAAAAAAAAATCTTTATTGAAATTTAAAAAGTAGCAGAAATTTTAAATAGCTCAAACCCATCTTTTGAAGTTAAATTTTAAGCTGATAATCTTTTAAAAAAGTGGTTGCATATATTGTTGGTGATAATATAGTATAGTAATTTAAATTATGAGCAAAAACATTGTCAGGTAATCATGACCTCTAAAAGTCAAACTTTTATTTTTCTTTAGTTATAGATTACAACCCACACAATGTTTTTAATTTTTAAATGTTGCAAGTTTACTTCTATTTTGTGTCTTTTTCAGCCTGTCATTTTTTGCTTTACAATAATTATAAAGTAAAATGTTTGCCATTATACACACATTTTCTAATGATAAATTTTTGTGGCATTTTACAGATGTGGCACTGCAGATATTTCATTGAAGGTACCTATTTTAAGTAGAGTTAGTTCAGCTAACAATCTTCTGAAATTTGTGACAGAAAGTCTTCATACTACTCATCAATTAATTCATTAAAATCGGTTGTACCGTAATATCCTTAGGCCTTTTAAGGTCACCCCTATCACTTAATTTTAAATATTGGTGAATAAACACTTCCGAACATTCATAAGTTAGTTCCTTTCCATTTGACAAGATCAAACAGAACATCTCGAATATACTCCATCATTCTGAAAAGCCTTTCACAAGTTTACGATAGAAATTTAGAGATAAGTTCAAAAATTATCACAGCCTGATTTTTATTAAAATCACGTTCCTTTAATTTATAATGTGCCAACTCGTCCAAGTTCAATCAAAACAAACAAAAGATTACGTAATAATATAGAGTAGGATAAGTGCCCTAATAATAAATACCAATTGAAATAAAAACTAAATGATAATTGAACTCTAATTTAAGCTCTATAATTAACCAAATTACTGACCACCAGGGGAGTACTAATTTTAATGTTTACAATCTCCATTCATTTTTAATAATGTATATTCAAAGTAGTAATAGTATTTAAGAAAATAAGTGTTAATTGATTTTTAAAAATTTCAATTAATGTAATTAAAACTGCTTACCTAAATTTTTTCGTTTCTTAAAAGTTGACTTTGTGTTTAATAAATCTATAAATAATATTTCTTAACTTTAATTTAGTGCTAACATTTACATGCTTTAAATTTAACAGAATTCAACAAAATATCTTAGGAGTTGACTTTTGACTGCTTATTACAAAAGGCAATAAACGGATAAACAATTTTTCTTAGCAGTGAACATTTTGATGCATAAGTTTAATTGCACAAACACCTACATGTATCTAGCGAGTAATATACATAAAAAGAAAAACATGCGAGCAATGAAAAATAAATAAAACGCAGAGTTCTAATAATAGTTCATACGCAAAGAGCGCAAACAACTATATCGTAACTTTTTTCATTAAGCTCTTGGCCCTCAAATCAGCCGGTTCTGCTAAAGTAAATTTAAACATGTTTAATTAAACTAGTAATGTTTTCCTATCCTCCACATTGCCTGTCCTCCCTGCTAATATTAAGTGTCCACATACAGTATTAATTTAACTGGTATTGTAAAGTTTAATACTTCATATATCATCGGCTTAGAGCAGAAACTAATTAACTGACAAAAGGAATTTTTACTGTACAACTGTTTAGGGAATAACTATTAGCTTTTAGGTAAAAAAATATAAATTGTATGCATTTTGACAGTGTTATGTATCTTGTGAACAGATCACAAATGAAAATATATTTCTCGTCATGAAAATAAGCATTTAGTGTCCGAAAAAAATGTCAGTTAATGAGTTTCTACTCTAAGCCGACGATATATTTATATGTAATTAAAAATTTTAAGGCGGTTATTATCCTTAGCGAGATTTAAAAAGTTTCTTATTGGAATATTTCCTAATATATTATGTTATATAATATTGAATGTTTCGTTCGATTCGACTTCGGTAAAATTTATTAATATTGTGGAATGCAACAATTTTTTTAAAAATTTTCTTCAACTGCAAAATGTCGAAATATATCTTAAATACAACAGCCACCTCTCCTTTATCTTAAATATGTATAGAGGTGCAATTTTCCCCACTACCAATATTCATCTAAAGATACATGGAGATGGACACAATTTTGATAATAATTTGGGCATAACACATTTTCACATCTGATTATATTGAATCGTCAACGATGTATGGTAAAACAGTGCTTACAAACTACTTAAATGGTAGTATGGATGGTCTATCAATTTTCCTTATTTTCTGGTCTTTGTAAGAGACTGCCCCAGGCACTAAGACAGGTTGATCATTCATACAGAATTGCCAAGATTGGGCACAGTTGCATCTTTTAGACTCCTTTTTTTAACTCAAGACTAAAAATGATTTGTACTGTCTTCGCAGAAAAGAAAAAAAGGCGAATGGAGTTGACTTATAAAGTTGGTCTAAGGCTAAGTATAAGATTTTTTGCTGCTTATCCAATCTCGGACATCCTCAGGTATCAATGTTACTCTACTACTGTATCTGTGAAATTGAAGATGAAGTTGAATCATAAAATAATGCTTGTGAAATTAATGAAATAAACTACAAAGTAAAATCCCAGTTAAATTTTTACTGAAAAACATCAAATACCACTTGGATGTGTTCTACGGTACACAAATGAAAGACAGCAAGTATGTGAACAATATTTTTTACAGCTTTAGCAATAGTTTTACACTTACGGTTTCATAGTAGGTGCTCAAAGTCGCCACTACTAACAGCAATGTTCGTGACTACTAACAGTAATGCACAGCCTCGACGCATAGATTACGTTACATGCTCAGAAGTTTATGCCCTTTCACGGACATTTGCAGTCAGGGCAGAGGCTTTTGTGAGGAGGTCAGCTTTAGAGCCGGCATTGCTCGGGTTGTTAATATGTACCACGTTACCCTATAAACGATTTGGTACTGAGCGATTTTCAGCGCAAGCGCACCCATCTGCGATTGCACCATACTCTAAGATTCTAAAAACTCCAAGGTCATCTTGAGAGGCGACTCCTGTAGATGTGAACTCTGACGTCATTTGTACAGCCAGACCGGGAGAGCGCGCCCCCTAGCAAGGGCTCTGTTCCATAATGACGGGACGTTACACCTCTGCACACCCAAGACAAATAGAACGGGGGCTAATATGTAGCTTACGTTACCCGCAGGGTTCCAAAGAATAAGTGTACCAAATTATTTGGCGTGGATTGGTCAAACGGTATAGATTTGTATAGAGAACAGACAGATGCCAACTCTGCTTTATATGTGTAGATGAGTCAATGAGGGTCTTGCACACGATGCCTTTCAGGTATCCCTTGAGGAAGCTATCATTGCATGATAAATTGGGTGATCGTGGAGGCCAAGCGACGGATCTACTCCATCAATCCCGAAAAGTACTTTTGCAGACGTACATATCTATGTGATAAAGGTTTAATTTTACATTCCAACTCCCATGAAGTTTCCTTAACCCTTCAAGTGGTTTAGTTGGTGTGGAAGTTTGAAGAGTGGGGTGCCAGCTCAGAAGTTGACCTTGTGATCTGATCGTGGTTCAAAATTACGAGGTGTCCTTAGAGATCTTTCCTTTTGGGATTGGTCCCTGACAGTAGCCAAATAGCCCGTGGTGTTGCCTCAATGCGACGTTAATTCAACTACCTGCCTACAAGTGGTTTCGACCAGATATCTCGTCCATCAAGATCTGACCAATTTTGCTACTGACGAGGTTTCTCGTCATAAAGATATTGCGGAATTTTCGATGATGACGAGATCAAGATCTGGTCAGTTTTTGTCTATTGACAAGATATCCTGTCCATCAAGGTCTGGTCAGTTTTGCTAATGAAGAGACCTATTCGAGACAACCACGAGGAGGGTTAAAGGAGATTTTGAAATACCCTGTACAGAGAGAAGTGGAGTGTATGTTCTGTACATCGTGAAGGATCTGGAACTCGAGAAGATACCTCATGACTTTGATGAATCGTGCTGCGGTATTCCCAACAATGGCACTTCGCCGTCGATTACTTCCGTCGCTATGACTTGCCTTTACCGTACATCACCAGGGCCTTCACATAAGCGTTTCATAAGATTAAAAGGTTGTAAATCTCTCGATTGTATTTATAATCATAAGGTTATGCAGAAAGTGTACAAAGGAAAATATTGCATAAAATTAGACATTCATACAATTTGAACATTGAGGGCTTAGAATGCATGGTCGCACTTTATAAGGGGCCCGTAGTAATGTCCTTAGAAACTAGTGTTATGAGCTTCACTGGGTTTCAAAACTTCCTGTACAAACTTCAAGGGGAGATAGAGAAACACAAAACTAAACCGTAGAAATAGAGATGTATGTCCACAAAGGCCACCCTCATGTTTTAGACTACTCTAAGGTACTCTCCCGTATTTAAGTACAGTTTACACCAGTACAGAAAGTTATTCTGGACCTATATTTATATGAATTTTTTAAATGCTTCTATGAGGAGATTTTAACGCATGAATTTATAGGCAATCAATTCATTAGGAATTAAACCATACACTCTACTGATTAAAGAACTAAGTCGAGGTTTCTAGTATGGTTGTGATTTTCTTTCTATGGGTTCTAAGATATCAATTGACATGAAGGGCTTCTTAGGTCCTTACACCCTGTAGTTGATGTGGTATACTTTACACGATCTTACATTTCAGTGCCTAGGTTAGAAAAGAGGAGAAATATTCAGAATAAATACATGTGTAAAAGCTAAAAGGGCGAATTGAGTTTCAGTGTAAAGGAAGTTTGATTATTGTTAGAGTAATTGAGCAATTATAAAATATTATTTCTACAATCAATGAAGTAGAAAATACAAAGTGAAATGCCAATTAAACATTGACTGAAAAGTATTCTGAAGGCTTCAGTTCAAGTAAATTTCTGATTATAACTACTGTTCCATGCTTTACTAAGTCTTGAGAAAGACATTTTTTATTCACTATTTCTCATGTTTTCTCCAGAAACTCGAGATAAATGTCATCGCGAGGAAATTCTACTACTTGAGCTGACACAGGAACCGAAGGATAGTTACCAAACACTCTTCCAGACAAATTCCTTGGCCTAAAAGTAAGGGACAGGTATTTTTTTTAGAAAGTACAAATATAAATAGTAAGTTTCTTGATTCAGTCATAAATCTGCAACTATTTCTTTTTTAAAACCATCTAAAAATTCAGCATTGTTAGATTACTTTTATGAACTAATTTTAAGGAAACAAGAATAACTGTCCACCCAATAAGAGTCTTAGTAATATTCAATAATTTTCACCACATTTATCAGTCGGTATAATGTATAATTAACTCTCCGAGCATCACGAGATTTCAGAGTAGTGTAAAATTGCTTTTACACCACAACACACATAATGACTAAATAACCACATCTATTGGTTGAAAGAATCATAGGATTCTATTGGTCAAGATCAAAACTGTAAGAAGTTATGCAAGGAAGACTGCAGGTTGCAGAGCGGACGAACTCCTTAGAGGGTTAAATGTAGAGTCCCCACACATAGGAGGGTCACCAGTACCATGATACTGTGGTTTTAGAGCTATAGGGTAAGGAAATGTGAAAGTTTTCTGCACTGTACTTTCAGTCGGTTTTCTGAGTTTAATAAGCGAAAATTTTTTACGTTGTGTTTATAGAAAGTTGTACATGAGTCCAAGGTTAAATGTTGAGGTAAAGTATAAGGTAAGTAATATATCACGTGGGTTGGAAAAAGTAGGGGAATGGATTTTCTGAATGAATAAAGTGTCAAATCATGACAAAATTAACTAAGATGAATAGATTATTTATAAAACTTAAAACATTTTTTAAAGTAAAAAATCGACAATATCTTGATGATGAGATATCGTCATTTACAAAATTGCTCAGATCTTGATGGACGAAATGTCACGTTATTAGAAGAAAACTGACCAGATATTGATGTCGTCATCATCAAAAAATCGATAATATCTTGATATCTTGTCATTAGCAAAATTGGTCGGATCTCGATGGATGAGATATTTCGTGGAAACCATTTGAGAGGGTTGATAAGAATACATTACACTTTGAAATAAATTCGATTGCACCAGACTGTTCAACTGCCGAAATTTGTGGTAACACGTCCTGGCACTAGTTGATCACCCACTCTGAGATAGAGGGGCACTATCTTTTATCTGGATTCCAAAGCACCTTAGGACCCCAGAGCAAATTAGACGGACTTCACCTATTCCTGAACATTAGTTATACTCATACATTGGTGTGGAAAAGATTATCTTTTCTACTCAGACGATCAGAATTTTAGTTCTCAATTCCCTATTTTACATAAAGATTTTACGTGACGCAAATGTGAACCCAAATCATAATGAAATTTTTATTATTATATCTGTCTTGCCAACAAATGCATGAGAATTGTAGGAATATAAAGTAAAAATTAGACTTACGACTTTTCAATTACTTTCATCGGTACAACTGCAATGTATTCAACTTATATTGAAGGCTTCCGAAGTTCTAAAAGATTCAGCAGTGAATAATAGAACCAAGTTAAATCCACACTCTGAATACTACCAAGTTCTTTTTCTGTCGTCACCAAGAACTGATGTCGCTGTCCCTGTTGTAGGTGAATGGTTCTAAATGAAGGAATGAGAAGTCTGATTTTTATTTGAAAACATTTGAGTTTATCACATTTCATGATTCTAGTGTCTAAACGATTTTGAATGAATATTCAACATTTACTAAATAAATTAATTGTATAATACCGTTACACAAATTGATTAGTAAAATTTCTTAAAGTACATATTAAATAATCTTTTGATAATTCTTCAAATTAGTTTTGTGATGCTGGCCCTCCATTTGAACTCAATTCTTCAAAACTTTCTCGTAACTAAAATTAAATATTTACTTGAGTGTTCTGAGTCAGTATGTCGTACTTTTCTCAGAAATAAAAATAAAAATTAACTGCATTTGATGGAAGTCCTCCAGACATGAATTAAAACCACACCCATGTTTCAAAACTGTCTACTTGACGAGGTATGACAAGATATCTCGTCATCAAGATACTGCTAATTTTTTGATGATGACAAGATCAAGATCTAGTCAGTTTTTTAATGATAAGGTATCTCGTCCATCAAGATCTGGTCAGTTTTGCTAATGGCAAGATACATCCATGAGGCAACACCAAGGAGGGTTGACTTTCTTCTATAACTCCAATCAAATATTCTGAGTAGTGGTAAGATCGATGTTAGTAATTCCGTTTCTGCATTCGCACAAAAGTATATGAACCAATATTATCAATATCATTTTGCGAAAAATGGAAATATCTGCTTTTGCCATTGTCTGTAGAACAAAATTATCTTTAACGTTTTACTTAAGACTATGCTTCGAATATTTTAACAAGTTACTTGCTGTTCGCATTAGGATGAGCTCTTCAGATATACTAGGACAAGTGCATTCAATTTTGTTTGCCAATATTTGCTTACTCATTTTCAAAACAGAAAAATTCATCATTTTCAGAGCCATGTAAAGTGACGGTCATCTTTCCTTCGTAATTTTGGACTGAAGCTTGAGGTTCAGACAACTTCACCACCAATTGATAATGGTAAACTACAGAAAATAATAAGCATAATCTATAAAAGCTTTATAGCTTGTATGGAATGTTATTCAAAGTTGCATTAGCTGTGCAACGATCATACGCATTCACGTACACTTTCTGATCGAATATCATGCCTCTAAAGAAATAACTGAATGCAGTGGTGCGTTGTAGTGTTTTAACCCTCCAAGTGGTTTCGACGAGACACCTCGTCCATCAAGATCAGACAAGTTTTGCTAATGACGAAATATCTCATCATCTATATTGACAATTTTTGTTATCGATAATGACAATTTTTGATGATGGCGAGATCAAGATCTGGTTAGTTTTCTTCTAATAACGAGATATCTCGTCCATCAAGATTTGTTCAGTTTTGTTAATGACGATATACCTTGTCGAGACTACCACCAGGTGGGGTAATTTGAAGCTTTCTGTATTTAAGCTACTGCACACTTAAATGAAATAAAAATGATCGAAATTGTTGGGAACGTAAAGGGGAATATTTACACGAGTTTTTATTCACATAAAAGAAGATTTGCGGACTCTTACGAGAAAATTATTTCTTTTGAACGTGTATATATGTTTTTACTACACATAGGTTATAAAAATATATAAAAACTATTTGTATGTTTTATACGGGCAAAAAATATTACCTCCATTCAAAATTCTAAAGCAAGTAGTGAATTAATATTAGCTTTATTTGCAGAGCTGAATAAACATGCATACAAATAATATTTTATGCATATTAATTCATAGAAAAGCAACTTCATCAGCATCTTTTCAATTCATCTTGATATGTGCTATACTTTTCTTATACATATAAATTTCGTTTTTGCCCACACGAAATTTACAAGTTGACAAAACATGAACTTTTATCCTAAACTAATTAAACAAGTCAATATATACTATACCTTTAATAAACTTAAAAGTTACTTCAAGACAAAGATATTCGAACGTTTATATGCACAAGTCAACATTAAAATAAATGCTTTGTGACAGACTTTAAAACGACCTAGCTCCTCTCAAATCATAGTGATTTTAAAGGATATCTTTACAGGTTTTGGGGTTGTCCTCTACTGGTGTATAGTTGTGAAGGTAATAAGACGGCGAGTTCCTATTTCTGATATGCATCTCCCCCTGATACCACGAAGAAAAACTTTTAAGGGCAACCGAAACTCCTGGGTATTAATCGCTGTAGCCCAGTTGGTAGAATCGCAAATTCGTAACCGGAGGGTTCCGAGTTCGAAACTCGATCCAACCAAAAACCATCGTGGATGTGGGGGCTGGTGCACGTTAAATTTGTCGTGACCTCAAATGTCCTCACGTTGGTGTGGTGTGGAAGTTTGGAAAGTGGGGTGACAGCTCATCATCTCGTCATCTGACAGTGGTTCAAAATTACGAAATGTTGTCCTCGGTTCTTTCCCTTCGGGGTTGATCCCTGACGGTTTCCAGAAGCCCGTTGTGTTGTTCCAGTGCGACGTTAATTCAACGACCTTCCTACCTACCGGACTATATCATATTTTAAGATCAAAATAACAATTCACGGGAGAGATATAAGAACACTTACTCCAAAATGGATTACTCTCTGTTTTAAGGAAAAACGGCTTTTGTGTTTCTTACTCGAAGAATTTGTTTTCATCGGCTCTGAGTTCAACGATGTCACACTTTTCTGTATGTTTTCCACATTCTGCACATTTCCCTTCCATGAAATCTTCCCAGGAAGTGCATTGGTAACCCACAGGTAGAGTGTTTCTCAGGATTATGGAGGAAATCATAAGTTCTGTGGATCGCAAGTGGTTGCATGCTATGAAATGTCGGACGTCTAAAAATAGGAATTACTATGTTATTACATGCATATGTATTGAAAGGACAGTGTTACACACCACACATAAAGTCTTAACTCTCCAAGTGATTTCGACGAGATGTCAAATCCATCAAGATCTGATCAATTTTGTTAATTAGAAGGTATCTCGTCACCAAGATATTGCCAATTTTTTGATGATGACGAGATCAAGATTCGGTCAGTCTTCTAATGATGAGATATCTCGTCCATCAAGATCTGGTCAGACAATCACCAGGAGGATTAAATAGCAATGATACGTCGACCCATAATGTTGATTGGAGCTCACTACTGCGGATAATATAGAGTTATAGAAAACATCAGGCCATTATATGAAATGACCTCAATAATAGGTTTTATTGTCTAACAAAGCTTTTCAAACAATTGTTGGTCCCCTGCTACCTTTATCTGTCCATAAAATTCAGCAGCTTCGTTTTTGTCATAAAACAGACCATCCGTGGCTCACTGGGTTTGCCCAATGAGTCAGATTTAGCCACACATGACCAAATAACCACATATAGGTTAAGAGAATCCTAGGAAAGATTCTATTGGTCAAGAAGGGTCAAAATTGGTCATAAGTCATGTAGGGAAGACTGCAGACTTCTGAACGGATATATGTGTGAACCCCTCAGAAGGGAAAATTTATTTTCCGGAAATTAATAGCATCTCTCAAGTTGATTTGCGTGTAAAGAGTAAGTTGAAAAGAAATCTACAGCTACCGAAAAAATGAATCACCCTCCATTATTCGTACATGATTCACAGTAGAGCTAATTCAGACATTCGATAGAAATAAAATATTTTATAAATTCAGAAGGTTGCATAACAGTTCATCTTTGTATCAAATTATACAAAAACATAATTTATAAGGGTAACACCCAATTTGGTCAACAAATTCCAAATTTGTATAAAAATTTAACCTCTGGATATAAAATTTTAAATGACATCGTAGAGCCATTTCTGGAGTATGGTATGGAAAGTTTAAAGTTCCCTTTATTCACATATCTTCTGGATTAATCTTCATATCACGTTGATACTTCTCATTATGTTACTAACGAAGATCCCAAAGTGTGAGTGTTTCTTTCTAAAAAAATAATTTTTAGTATGCAACATTAATTTAGTATGCCTTTTTAATATGCAACATTAATTTAGAATGCATTATTAGTATGCAACATTAAAATATAAATAGCAACCTTGATATGTACGCATGTGGATGAAAATCAATTCAATAAGATGTTTTATATACTTATTGCAGAATTTCAATTATTTTCTTTTATAAGTTAGTCATTTCTTTGTTCTAAAAATGGTTATAAAATATGGCTAAATTTATTTTTGTGAAAATGATTATCGAGAGGAAAACTGAAACTTTGCAGTTATGGCACTTACCAATGTATTTATAACTGAATCGATATATATTTCTATAGCTAATTAAAAATAATGAAATGAAGAATGAACATGCGAACTTCTTTGTTAGACATGCTTCAAAAGTATTTGATGAGCAATGAAAAACATTGATATGCATACCAGTTGGAAGATTATCCAAAGAAATAGATAGTAATTTTCCAGTACCGCATCCTGGTTGATTTTGGACATTATTTGGAAAGAGGTCTATATGTCCAACTAATTGACTCATACCAAGTCCGGAAATTAAAAAGATTGTTAATATTACTGCAGTCAATTTAAGTCCCATTTGTTTTCTTGTCAAATTTTTACCTATTCCATTACCATGCCAATTTGAAATGTTATAGGTAGGTAGTAGTTGAATTTACGTCGCACTGGAACAACGCAACGGGCTATTGGTGATGGTGCGGGATCCATTCCGAAGGGAAAGAATCGAGGACAACACCTCGTAATTTTAAGCCATTATCAGATGACGAGGTCAACATCTGTGCTGGCACCCCACTCGTAATTTCTACGCCACTCCAACGTGAGGACATTTGAGGCCACGACAGATTTAACGTCCACTAACCATGCAATAGCCCTATTCCCACGCATGCAACGATCTTTGGTTAAATCGAGTTTTGAATTCGCAACCCTCCGGTTGCTAATCCGCGACTCTACCAACTAGGCAATCGCTGACCCGAAACGTAGGTATTGAAGCTTTGATTGAAGTAGGTACAGAATGATATGAAGCTTTGTCGTGTTAACAATAAGTAAAGCCAGCTTTTCAAAATATCAGTGTTCAAATATTCAGTTAAAGTATCTGGAACTTTTGATTTTTTTTGGTACACCATACTCCGGGTTTGAATGGGACACATTAAACATTTTTTAAAATGAGCTTTTTCTAAAAATGTTTATTTAATATTTATCATTTATTTATTATTTGCTGAATATAGTTAATTATGTCTATAGCTTAATACCCGGTTATGAAATCTTAAAACACGAAATTCTGGAAAACAGTCGTACTCAAGCGATTAGTTACTTATATTAAACTAAACAATTCTATTGTAATTTTTGAGTAATAAGAAAACTAGCTTGAATACATTTAACCCTCCAAGTGGTTCCGACGAGATATCTCGTTCATCAAGATCTGATCAATTTTCCTAAAGACATGATATCTTGTCATAAAAATATTGTCGATTTTTTTATGATGACGAGATCAACATTTGGTCAGTTTTCTTCTAATGACGGGGTATCTCGTCCATCAAGTGGTGGTCAGTTTTACTAATGACGGGGTATCTCGTCTATCAAGAGCTGGTCAGTTTTACTAAAGAGGAGATACTCGTCGAAACAACCACCAGGAGAGGTCAATTAAACATAGGAAATGAGGAATTTCTAGTTTCTAGCTTCTAAGATAATGTGAAAGTAATTGTGTGGGCAATGTAATATAATGGGCGTTTCAAAAAACCGTATTCACATAGGGATGCACAACCACAAGCGTCACCTGGATCTGCTAGTGAACACTGGTAGCACTGCAATTGGCAGGTTTGAATCCACGCGGCGTCGCTGTCAGGCATGCATTACTGTCCGTGGTCACAAGTTTGAGCATCTAATGTGAAACAATAACAGCCGTATTCACAAGTAGAGTTAAACCATGAATCAACGATAATCCCAGGATTATCGAAGAAACCATATTCACAATGCCTGATTCGAGGTTCAAACCGTCGTTTCGGTGCTAAATTTTGATCCTCCGATATCGGCGGTTTTACACTCGATTGAGGGTTAGCGCATGCGTAGTACTAGTTTTTTGAAAGGAAGCGAGGCAACAAAACAAAAAGGTTGTCAACAAAACAAAATGAACGATACACGTCATTCTGTGCTAAACTACAGAGAGAGAGAAGTATTCTAAGAATTCTCAAATATTAGGTATGAGACAGCTGGGATTCGTACCAAATTTATAAAAATTTACTCGTGTGATGAAACTGGTGATGTTTTCAAGTTTCGGAATCGCTAGGAATTGTTCGGAATAGGCTGATTCGTAAACGGGCATATGCTTTGACCACTGCAGATGCAAATGCGTCGGTTAATAAAAATGCCTTTGTGGATTTATTATATGTAAAAAATGACGATGCAGTTACTTCCCTTTGCACCAACATACCAACATTTAAAAGTATGAAAGTAATCGGATTGCATTGACTTGCCGAAATGAATTGAGTATAATTGACTTAAGTTTCCATGAAAATCAAATCTGAAATTTTTTCTTTACATTTCTCTATTTTTGTTTTCCAAACAAGAATTTAAAAGATAGGTATGTAGGCAGTTGAATTAACGTCGCACTGGAGCAACGCAACGGGCTCTATGCAACGGTTCGGGATCAGTCCTGAAGGGAGATACGAGAACACCTCGTAATTTTGAACCGTGGTCAGATGACGAGGTCCCATCTGAGCTGGCACCCCACTCTCCAAACTTCCACACCACGCCAACGTGAGATTTGAGGCCATGCCAGATTTAACGTGCATCACCCCCCATGTACACAAGTCTGTGGTTGGATCTAGTTTCGAACTAGCAACCCTCCGGTTGCTAATCCGCTACTCTTCCAAACAGGCTAAACCGGTCCGAATGTAAAGGCGTCATTAAAACTATCCTGTATGCATTTTATTGTGCGCCCATTTCTGAGTAAGATGCCGCCGTGTGCATATTGCACAGCTCTGGCGATGTCCATTTTCTCGCTGCAAAGCTGTTCTGGATGATAATCGATGATTTGAAGCTCAGCTACTATAGAAGGGCAGGTGAATATATGATTAGGTGAACATCGATATATTGAGCTGGAGAATGTTGAGTTGGGTGGTCTTCGTTGCTGATTTCACATCAAGAGTCCGGACTGCAACACCTGACGCGTCGGTCGTTACGGACGCGGTAGCGTTAATCAAATTCATCATTTAACTCTTCATTGGAAAATTGGGCGCCTTTGCCACGTTAGTCTCCTTGAAATCAGACCAGAAGTTTGATTAGTCTTCAAGGGCCAGGAGGTAGGTAGTTAATTAACATCGTACTGGATCAACTCTTCCAACCGGGCTACCAAGGCTCACATTTTAAGGTAACTCTCCGATATGTATCATGCGAGAGCTTTCGGACAGCGGAAGAAAAATCTTCGCCGATCGTCTAGTTCGTTTTCAACTGAAAATCCCTCTCATATGCAAGTAGAACAAGAGACTTGACATAGAAGTATGATATTCACACACAAAATCTCTGGAAGAGTAACGGATTAGCTACCGGATTCGAATCGAATCAAACAACGTCGTGTGCAAAGGAGGCTGGTACTCGTTAAATCTGTCGTGGCCTAAAATGTCCTCACGTTTGCATGGTGTGGAAGTTTGTAGAGTGGGGTGCCAGCTCAGGCGTTATCTCGTCATCCGACCGTGGTTCAAAATTACGTGGTGTTGTCTTCGAATCTTTGGGGATTGATCCCGGACCGTCGCAAATAGCTCGTTGTGTCGCTCCAATGCGACGTTAATTAAAATACCTACTTATCTAACTTGAAATTTATTAATACAATATTTCATATATGAGCTGATGATATGAAATATGATGATATATTTTAAAGATGATCGGTACGATTAGGGGAAAAACACGTATCTGGAAAAGTAAATCAATCACATACACATCTGCGAAATATTTAATCTGAGCAGTGAATAAAGTTTGCCTTTGCCGAATTTACAGTAAAGCTTGTTTTTACTTTTACAGCTATAGCAAGATTTATTAACAACATATACATTTTATTGTCCGTTAACGAACTTTGTATTCTTCAGCATAGTTATTTTGATATGGAATTTCCTAGAGGTTCATGGGCCGCGGTGGCCCGGTTGGAAGAGCAACGGACTAGCAACCGAAGGGTTGCGAGTTCAAATCCAGCCAAACACCGCCGTGTACAAAGGGGGCTGGTGCACGTTAAATCTGTCATGGCCTCAAATGTCCTCACGTTGGCGTGGTGTGGAAGTTTGGAGAGTGGGGTGCCAGCTCAGGTGTTGCCTCGTCATCTGACCGTGGTTCAAAATTACGTGGTGTTGTCCTCGGATCTTTCCCTTTGGGATTGATCCCGGACCGTCACCAATAGCCCGTTGTGTTGCTCCAGTGTGACGTTAATTGAAATCCCCCCCCCTAGAGGTTCATTAACCATGAAGAAATATTAGAAAATACGTTCCAAAAAAGTATACTTCGTAAACTTTAGAAAGAGCAGTAAAACCGAGCGTTTGAACAGTAATTATGTTAATAATCAACGTAAAGTCACGGAGATTAATTTTAGGGAAAACAAAAAATTAAGACGGGTTAATTTAATCTAAACAATGATGGTGCAACCCAAAGATTTTTAGATTTAATTAACATCTGAAGTTAACTTAATTACTTGTATATTCTTTTATTCTCACTCACAAAAACTTGAACAAGCAAGAAAAATGAACACAAAATATTTTTTATGCACTTAAGTTCATTTAGTAACGCTTCGATTCACCATACATAAAAATTATAAAATTATCCTTTAAAGTACGAGTTAAGAGTGTTCGTCAATAACAGGTTTATTAATGAAAATTGCAATTTTAGTTCCTTAATAATTTCCTGTGACGCTACATACGTATGTAAAGTAAACAATAAAAATAGTATACTTCACCTAGTTACTAAGGAATCGTTTTTTGTTATTTAGTAGATATATAGATATTTTATAAACAATGAATAACGTTCAACTAATATTTTGCAATTATGTTAATAAATAAGCAAATAACAAACAATATCTGGTAAAAAGTCCCCTCTTAACTTATAGCATTTACACATAACATAGAAACTTTGATATTTATTAATTAGTTTTGTGTGGGATCTACTTTCTTCTAAAATACTATTTGCAACGAACAAAGTATATAAAAGTAAAATCCCACGCAGCGTTATCTTATGAAATTTAGAGTAAACTGTTGAAAAATGCACAGTCAAAATAACGCTATATTAATCTTACACTGTTGCCTTTTAAATGTAATTTAGAAGCAAGTTTCGAATCGTTTTGTTAACAAGATCAGTAAAATATTTTGTAATGGCATATTTAAATCGGCCAAGCTTGGAGAAATGGTGAAATGCTTGTTAAGCAACTGCGAAATAGTTTTGTGAAAATATGTTGCAGCTGCTAAGCTACGATCTTTTCCTGAACCGTATTCTTTTAGATGCTCGTTTAAATGTTGGAAACGTAAACGCGTTTCGCTATATATCAGTCATCTAAAAAATTGATGGTAATGTGTGAAATCGTGACCTAGTCCCAATAGGTAAAATGTTTTCACAGGTACAGTCATTGAAAGATAAACTACCGTCCATAAGTTTGGAAATACTGCACATTCCGAATTCTTCGAGGGCTGCGGTAGCCCGGTTGGAAGAAATTGCAATCGGAGGATTGCGAGTTCGAAACTCAGTCCAACCAAAGATCGTCGTGTACAGGTGGGCTGGTGCACGTCAAATCGGTCTTGTCCTCACGTTGGCGTGGTGTGGAAGTTTGGAGAGTGGTGTGACAGCTCAGGTGTTTAACGAGTCATCTGACCGTGGTTCAAAAATACGAGGTGGTGTCCTCGATCTTTCCTTTCGAGATTGATCCCGGACCGTCGCCAATAACCCGTGATGTTGCTCCAGTGTGACGTTAATTGAAATACCCCCCATATCATGGTTAAAGTTTCTTCGTGCATGATTAAAAAATACATTCGCAATATCATCGTTTGCGCGTGCATAGTTAAAAATACATTTACTAACATTATAGTTTGTACGTGCTTAGTAAATATAATAGTAACGCTTACGAATATGCTAGTAGCAGTTGCACGCGGGCAATACAAATTAAATTCACGGATCGCTTGCACGTCTCATACCCACAACACTCCACAGTGGTGTAAAAGTGATTCGAGTACCTCTATTTGAGAGTACATTAAAAAATATTTTACTTGATCGTTTCAGATAAAATATCCCCCTCGGGGTACATTTTAAGGTGTGTACGGGCTTGACGAACCCGGGGGTACTCTAGTTATATATTCTTTCCCCCATGGGGTTTACTGCCTCTAGTAAACATAGGGAATCGCGATCCCAGAATGCCACCAAGCGATCTTTCTCTTTCTTTTCACAATTACTTGATATTGCCTTGTGTTTGGCTTAGCTTGGCCAAATATGGCTATTGCGTCACAAAACAAAACCAACCAACCAGATGAAATATTCCGGTTTATCATTTCATAACCGATGATGGATTACGGAAACTATTTTTGAATGACGTCAACCTTTATATGAAGTCGGGGAAAAATCCAAGTTATCAATGTAATTACCGAATTATAAAATCGCAGATTCAGATTCAAGGGGTACTCTGGAACAGGTACAATGAAAAATATGATCCCGGTGGATCATATTAAGATCTTGTTTCAGAAGTTTATGCATCAATTGTAAAACTTTAGTAGAAAAAATTGAAATCTTCAATCAGGGTTTGAGTTGCAAAATAAGACAGCTGATTCTTCACAAGAAGGTAGTAAGGTAAAACTGTATTAAATTTAGTGGCAGAAGCAGAATAATTCGTACCGTATGCTTAAATCATCAAAATAAATTTTAAATTTCTCAAGATTTAACCGTGTGTTCATTAAATGCATAAACGTTTCACTAAGTATTAAAAGGAAACAGATTAAAGCTTTTTAGCAGCATTATTGGCCAAATTCTATCGGGAAAACTTTATTTTTTCACAAGATTTTTCTAAGTACCTATCTTACAAAGGTACAAAAGTTGAAGATTGATAAAAATTAAGGAAAAAAGTGAACTCCAAAAACAATTCAATACAACAATCCTCGGTATTAATTACAATTAACTAAAATTACAAGGGAAAAAATTTAAGAATTTAATGGTGTGAGATGTGTGGACAGACTAATGGAAACAGATTGAGGGAGAAAATATTTAGATAAAATATTCCAATTATATACTCCTGGGTGTAAATATAAGAGTTCGTTCAAAACATTATTTTAATGTTATTAAACTGAATGTTAATCCCCAAATAAAAAGTTAATTGTTTGATAATAGCAAATGTAAAAATGTTTAGATAGTGTTGAGCTTATTTACAGAGTATTAATAGACATCCTTGGCTGACGAGCTAAGTGCGTTTTATCCTTTATCGAATTTTCATTTTTGTATAGTTAATGAAGTGCGATTTATGTTCATCAAATATATTTTCTGCTTCTACTAAAACTACTCTCATTAGGACAGACCCTAATATTAAAAGTTTTATGGAGAACACTGCCCATAAAGCTCTGTAGAACTGCACAGAAACACACAATGTTGATCTAGGTTTAATGTGAAAGCCAACGGAGGAGAATTTATCGCTATACACAGCAGTTCATTGAAAATGCAACACCAACAAAGACTTGAGTTACAGCAATAAAATTCATTTGAGCGATAACATGTGGTACATTGTATAAATAATTGAAATTAAAGAACTGTATAAGTCAAAAGGAATATTCTAAAGTCAGTAATTTGAGTGTCCATCTTCAGCATTGCTTTACCATGACTGCTAACACACAGCGTGGCATTGACCAGTAAAGATTCTGGATGACGAGATACCTCGCAGAGAAAAAACCACCAGGAAGGTTATAAATAAATTGAAGTAGTAAAAGAAATTTCCCAACCATTTTGAAATTCGATGAAAATAATGGTACTATAGAAAAGACTTACCCCCTCAAGATTTTTCAATAAAGAGTTTGAAGGATTATAATCGCTTTTACTTTAATCAAATACTGATAGGATATGTTCTGTCTATCCAGATAATATTTCGAGATTTAGCATGTCTAGTTAAATCATCGATTATTCTCATATAACCTTGGGATTCATTATAATTTCACCATATGCAAAATTCAGTGTGCTTTCGAGCAGTTTTAAAATTCGCAAGACAAATTAAATTAAATACGTTTCCCACTTTTAATCTTTTATGTTACTTAAAATTCATTTATACAACAGTGATACTTTAAAAGTATGAATATTTGTATAATAAATTAACATTCAAATTATCATCAATCTTTAAGGATATTAGTATATCTTTTAGGGATATAATTAGTAAGGCAAAGCACGCAAAATGGAGCACATGATTTTAAAAGATTGCAAAATAACGGGAAGGTTTTTTGGAATGAAATAAACAACCAAGTATGACAAAAATAATTAAGAAAGATGTGAATACATAATATATCAAGCTTTTAAACTTTTAAGATAAACTATAAAAGTAAAAGAAGTCAGAATAGTTATTTGAAAATATATCTAATATGGTACCTAATGAATATGTCCCAAACACAAAAATCTTTACTTTTATATAAAATATATATTTATTTAGTCATAGAATGAAAATAAATTCTTTACGTGTTTTATATTTCTCTTGAAGTACATTAAACTTTTAAGCGTAGGAAAGAGTTCAGAATGTTTCTAAGAACGGCATTCTCCATAAATAATACATCAAGGATGCAATTAATAGTTTTTTGAATAAGTATATTATAATTAATATTGCATATAAAGATTGACTTAAAAAGAAACATACGTAGATTTTGTTTGTGGTATTTAATAGCAACATAAAAAGATTGAGCGCAGCAAGATATACGGAAGATAAAATTAAAGTTTGAAAAACTAATTTAACTCTTTAGGGTACTTCAAATTTTCCATATTTATAATCTGAAATTGGCTAGAGTAAATGACTTGAAACTTGATATCCGAGGTTAAATTTTGATGGATTCCATATTTAGTGCCAAAATTGGATGTTGTTATTAGAAATAATTGAATGTTTGAAGTAATCATATTTTGACCTACATAGTAGATTGAATCTTCTGTAGCGCTGTGGCTTAACAGTTCGTAAATAAGATGCAGTATAGATTCATTTTATGAATTGTTTGCGTTCCATGCCTTAACTTTTTAAAGTTTCGGCTTGTGGTATCAACATTTGAAGAAGGGTATTGGGAGTGTGTAGACATTATACAATAGTAATAAAAACATTACAGAAAATAACTGTTATCACTTTATATAACTCTAGTAATTAATTGTAAAGAAAGTATTCAACTTATTACATGACAAACGAGGGTGAATATGGTTTGATACGCAATAACTGCCATGTTTGTTGCTCAGTTGATCGTATTGCTCCACTATGTATTGGTAATAAACTTTCCATGCAAGTTTTAGTGAGGAAAAATCAACCCTCCAATGGTTGCGACGAGATATCTCGTCAAAGATCTAGCCAATTTTGCTAATAACGAGATAGTTCTTGTGACTAAACTGCCCAATTATTCCGAGGGGAATGAAAATCAAGGTAGGAAAAACGAATTGTTTCTTGCCTAGAACTGGTGACAGTTTAGAACAGGTTTTTGCATCAGAGGTTGGACACTATTGGGTGGTTTTCGACGCTAAGATAAACCACCAGGGGTAACGTAAAATGCTCGTTTATCCTAGATGGCATCTTTTGTAAAGCAGAAGAGTATTTTGTATGTAATGTTTTTAACAAAAATGTATGGAAACATAAGTTTTTCAGTGATTTTATTATTGCTATTTAAAAATAATCTTTTATCAAAAGTCAATCAGCAAATTATTTTGATTCAGATGACACTCAGTTTTATTCAAGCATCGACGACGTAAAACAGAACGATTCCATTCATGGAACTTTCAAACATAAAAGTTTATTTGAGACAATTGTTGGACTTGTGAAGAGTCGAGATTGTTTTCGGAGCTACGCCGTTTCCAGGTTTACCACAGAATGCTCTGTTGGTCATATCTCTTGGCCTAGAAAACACAATAAGAATTACTGATATGCAGTTGAAAAATGTTTAAACAATATTTCACAGAACTCTCGTAATAATAAATAAACTTGAGATTGTAATTAAAGTTGGGCTACTGTCTGTCTACCACGAGAACCGCTCTAGACATAAAAGTCTGCCCCTGTCTGTTGCCTTAGAAACGGACCTTATTCTATTTCCCACAGGGGATACTTGAAGAAATGTATTCAAGTTTGTCACATAGGTGCACTTAATGACAATTTGAAAAAAAAATCTTTAGAATATTACTTGTTACCGAGAAAATTTGTACTGTAAACTACCTTTTTCCACCGCCAACATGTACGGAACACAAAATAAAGTTACATCATCCTCGAGAGTCACCCCTACTCAAAATGAACGAGCCCTATTTCTATAGCGACCGCCACCACCCAGACACGGTGTCAGGTGCAGTTCTCGTGGTACGCAAATAATATCCAGAGCGTTCCAAACAACAAGTAGATTGCCTCCAAAATATGCATAACAGACAATTCAAAGGATGCAGGGGAAATAGTTTAAAACACGTTTGCTAGAGGCGCTTTATAGCTATACGCATTAAAGAAAACCCAATAAATAATGAAAACCAACCTAAAATAAGAAAAATTCCATTTTTGCATTTAAAACAATAAAATTAGTGATATCACTAACATTTATGACGCTGCAAGCAAAGAAAAAGCAGTCTGATTTGATTAACCACACGGATTACAGCTGAGTCTGGATATAAAAGTGCTGCAACTGGTAAATGCCATTCTTACCAGCTATGATTTTTTATTGTGTTTTTATGGTTTATTTTCCAGTAAAGCGCCTCCTAACGGACGATTTCAGAACTATTTTTTTGCAGAATCCTTTTCCGCTGCTTTGACTAAGCCCGGCCACACACTGGAGCAGCATGCAACAAAACATCCGACATGCGCATGTGTACTCCATTTCTGTACAGAAAACATGTTGGAGCGTATGTGCATTTCAGCCAATTTAGTGTTGCAGGACTGTTGAACCAATGTGTGACATGGCTAAATCTGTATACATAATTTGGTGCCAATTACTAATTGGTTAATGCTATTTCTCTATTTGGCTGACTTTAATTACAACACATAAATTTCTGAGTTACTACATCAATATTGATTATTTCATTCATTTCATTTTTGTTAATTGATATAACGTTTATGTAATGTATACTTACGATTTCTCAATGACATTCATTGGCGTGACTGTTATGTACTCCACGTAAAGCTTAGGCTTGAAAATCATTCCTATAGGATTCAGTGATGAGCTGGACCACTTGAAAGACACACTTTGGATATCTCCCAGCTCTTTTTCTGTTGTAACCAAGTATTGGTATCGTGCTCCATGGTAAAAGTCAACGGGTCTAATTAAAAAACATCAATTTTCATTCTACATTCAAAATTATTTTTTAACGATATTGACAGTTTTTTAAATACATTTGCTTTTCAATGGCATCTAAGTCATCTATATGCATATTCTAAAATATTCTATGCATTCTGGATAACATCGACCCAATATAAAAATTCTTATTACAAACTAACTTAACTCACTAAAAGACTGAGTTTAAATGTGCAGTTTTAATTTATGATTTTTTCAAGGGAAAATGGAACCAGTTTTGAACTATCAGCTAAACTATCTCATTAATTAGTATAAAATCATTGGCACTGTATAATGGTAAGAGAGGAAAAGTAATTTGTTTAGCACCTAAACTTGACAGAACTTCAGCAACCCTGATTTTTACGAATAAAATGATGTTATGTAAGAATTTTCTATTATTCGATACTTAAATTATTTACATTTTAAATAAAATAAGTCGAATTTTATGGTTTATTTTAAAGTTAATGTGAGTGCAATATTTTTATGCTTATGAGTTTTACGTTTTAGGTATTTTAAACGCATAAAAATTCAAAATCTAAGGAATTTTTAAAGCTGTATTGACTCAATATTTAGTAGGAATACACCAATAAAGTAATTCAAATTTAGCTTGAATATTTAATGGAGGTTAAGAAATAAAGGAATGGGCCAATATTACCTAGTCTGAGAGTAACTTTGGCCTAGCCCATATTTTATATTTTAGGTAAAACAGTATTTTATGAAACATAATTACTGTATAGTATTGTATCATATATCTGCAATTTAAATTACCAACAAGAATTGGAATTTATAAAATTCAATAACAGTAAAATTTTTTGGGAGTGGGTCTCGAATGACTACTTAAAATGGAGCAAATTAGCCTGCTTATAATCACAGGACCCTTGTAAAAGTAGTTTATGGTAGGGAATTGTTTTGTAATAGTTTATGGGTGTTTGATGGCTAAAAACAATAAAACTATTTGCAAAGACTACTGCAAATAATTTGCCTGAAAATTAAATGTAGTTGATGTCCTTGATAAAGATCTCAATTGCCAAGTATGTCCACTTTAGCAAGATTTATCACTATTTATCAAGGTTAATGTTTTTGTCATTGCCTTCATAAAAAAGTTAGCGCACAGCGTAAACCAAGTCAAACTTTCATTAGATACCTTTAATTCAAGTTGTCTCTTGTTGAAGATAGATGGCGATACGATCTCGCGAAGAGCAGAGATCCCGAGCAGCACGAAAAATGAGAAATGATTCGAGTCTGAAGTTAGATAAATCGAAGACTGCTATAAGTCAAAAATATTTTGTCGGTAAATTTGCTTCGAATTGTGAGTAAATTGAACTGGAGTCACTCTTCTCGGTTTCAAAATTTAGTGAAGATAAAATAATCCTGTGCGTCATTTTGGCAGTTCTAATACATCATTGTGTGATCCTTAGAGTTTTCTGTATTATTCATTCACGAGATCGCATATATATTCACCCTCACAATTCAGCAGCAACGTCTTCAGTTACATTTAACTGTGAATTCAGTAACGGAAATTTCTCGCAGAAACCCAAGCTTTTGAAATGAAGGCAGTAAAACTAATTTCAAATGCGAAATATGGGATTAAATTTCACATTTGGGTATCAAACGATTATGGTACTTTTCCATTCAGAAACAAAGTATTAACTCACAGATCAATATAACCGGCAAAACACGCTATTTCCGAGTAGCATACTATTTTCTTTTACCCCATCCATACATATAAAACAGAGTTGGCATCTGTTGTCTATATACTGCACAGTTAGACTAATCCACACCAAATTCGGTACACTTATTCTTTGGAACCCTGAGGGTAACATCGGCTACATATTAACCCCCGTTCTATTTGTCTTGGGTGTGCAGAGAGGTGTAACGTCCCGTCATCCTGGACAGATCACTTGCTAGGGGGCGCTCTCTCCCGGTCTGGCTGTGCAGATGACGTCAGAGTTAACATCTACAGGAATCGCCTCTCAAGATGACCTTGGAGTTTTTTTAGAATCTTAGAGCATGGTGCAAGATGGGTGCGGTTGCGTTGAAAATCGCTCAGTATCATATCGTTTATGTATCCCGTCTGTAAATTCTTAAACTGTAGCTTTATTACTGGAATGTAAATTTTATATACGATTATTTTTTAAAAGCGGTCTTTTTTTATCGTCGATATGGTACAGGGGGGTCGGTATGGGTCAGCAGAGGGGCCAAAAACAATTCGAAATCTCCATAGGAATAATATTGAGTAATATTACGATGAATTCTAAACAATTCAACCCGAGCAACGCCGGGTAATTCAGCTAGTATAATACACAATGACCAAATAGTCACATTTATTGGTTGAAAGGATTCATTTGGAGGAAGGATTCAATTGTTCAAGAGGTCTCGGAATCTGATTAGAAGTCATGCAGGGAAAACTACAGACTACACAGTAGAATAATGCGTGTATGACCCATAGACGATTTAGTGTATCGCACAACATCTTGAAGATATTCTCAATGAGAGGGTTGGTTGTTTTGGGGGTTTTATGGCGCAAGGGCCATATTTGGCCAAGCTGCGCAAAATACAACTTCAAGCAAAAAATGTCGTGAAAGGAGAAAAAGAGGGATTGGGGAATAGAATAATAGGATGAAAGCAGAAAAAGATCGCTTGGGTATCCAGGGAGCGCGACACCCGTTTTTACTAAAGACAGTAAGCCCCATGGGAAAAGAAAAGATCGCTAGAGTATCTCGGAAGCCCGTACACATTTAAAGATGCGACCCTGAGAGCCTCACAATGAGAGGGATTTTCAGTGATTACAAACAAACAAGGCGGAGATTTTACCTCAACTACTCAAATGCTCTCGCATGATGCACGTTGTGGTTATCTTAAAATGGAGTTTTTCGTCGTTTTGGCTACGTTTGACGTTTAATCTAATTGACGTCGCCTAATCAACTGTCATTTATCAATTCTGAATTCATTCTTCTGAAGTTTTATTGACAACGTGTTGAAATCGTATTCGAAAAACATGCCAAGTGACATGTCCTGAATAAGTACAGGAAATACGTTCCGCTGCAAAAACACTACCGCCACTTACATCTAGCTTGACAGAAAGACTCATAGGTCTAAGCACTTCGTTAATTGATAAACTGAAGGTATAAACGTGATGAAAGTTTTCATTCTCAATACTCCAATATATCACTGCTCACGTGTTATTTTTCATTTTATTCAGTCCTCATTAAATGGGCCGGGTAGACCGGTTGGATGAGCAACGGATTGACAACCGGAGGGTTGCGAGTTCGAATCCAACCAAAGATCGTCGTGTACAAAAGGGGCTGGTTCTCATTAAATCTGTCGTGGCCTCAAATCTCACGTTGGCGTGGTGTGGAAGTTTGGAGAGTGGGGTACCAGCTCAGGTGTGACCTCGTCATCTGACCGTGGTTCAAAATTACGTGATGTTGTCCTTGATCTTTCCCTTCAGGTTTGAATCCGGACCGTCGCCAATAGCCCTTTGTGTTGCTCCAGTGCGACGTTAATTAAAATACCTACCTTCCTCATTAAATATCTACGTCCTGGTTCGAAACCATTGTGAACTTTGAAACAGCATTTCTCATTCATCATTCTTTATGCAAATAATCAATATCACCCCCCCCACACACACACAAAGTATTATATCTAAGATTATTACTATAAGTTAATCTAGCATTTGCATTTTAAAAGTCCTCAAGTGTTTTATCCTGGATATCCTGAATAAAAATGTATTTCGATCGATTATGATGTTTCCAAAAAATCAGTACGGGGGTTCAGAAAAGATAACATCTTTCATGAAGACAATGACCAACAATTTATTTTCTCTTTCATATACTTCTCTTTTTCCCAATCAGGTTCCCGTCATCTGCAGACTACAGTACCAATTGAGATCACGATCCCCAGTACGAGATTAGGTGACGGGCCCTAGTGTCAGTTCAGACGACGGGACCCTCATCAAATTAAATATGTATATTAGAGAATACTCAGTGTTCAACTTGCACCAATGCAAGTTTTTTGCTTTACGCGCATCACAGTATTGTAAATACTAGGGCCGCGGAAGCCCGACAAGCGGTTTAGCAACCGGAGGGTTGCGAGTTCGAAACTCGATCCAACCAAAGACCGTCGTGTACGTGGGGACTGGTACACGTTAAATATGCACGTTGACGGGATGTGGAAGTTTAGAGAGTAGAATTGCCAGCTCAGGAGCGACCTTTCAACTGACCGTGATTTAAAATTACGCGGTGGTGTCCTCAATCTTTCCCTTCGGGATTGATCCCGAACCGTCGCCAATAGCTCGATGTGTGGACCTCCATGCGACGTTAATTTAAATATCTACCTACCTATAAATACAATGAATATTTATAAATTTTAAGCTCAGAAAATGAGCACATTGTGGTATTTTAAGCATTTCATATTTTTCGGACCGTAAGCATTAAAAATGGAAGAAAATAAGGAGCATTTTTGACATATATGCTCTTTTATTTCCAAAAAGGCAAGAATGCTTCTCAGACGCAAAAGATATGTGATGTGTATGGTGAGGATGCCGTTGACGATTCCACGTGCCGCAAGTGGTTCAGAAAGTTTCGTCACCTGGATCAGTTCTTTAGCCAGAAACCTCAGAACTTCTATGAGCACGGGATTATAGTTACCGGAGAGATGGAGAAAGGTCATCGAACAGAACGGCCCATACTATATTGATTAAATGTAATTTTTAATAGTAAATAAAATTTTTCTTCAATTTTTTTCAAAAAAACGGGACCAACTTTTGCATCAACCCAACATATTCTGGCTTGTATAATACCCAAGATTACGTAGAAAACTGGAAAGCGTTCCTTTCTGATAGCCTGTAATACCATGAGATCCCAAGTGATCTTGTTTTGTAATATGTAATACTCTACGTAAAGTATGTATTACTCTACGTAAAGTATGTAATACTTTTATACTCTTAAATAAACGGGATAAGTGGGCTAGCAGACTTCTTTCTAGAAAAGCTGACAGATCGGTGAATTTTCATAAGTGTAGGGACTGATATATATTTAATATATTCGAGTGATGATTTTTTAGTGTTGCTTGAAGAAATCCCACAGGGATTGGATATTTTTGTCCACTTATATTTCTGATTGGTGCGATTATAAAACAAATAATCAAAATTATATTTCAACGAGTACATCAAAGTCGCTTTCATTTTATATTTAGATGTCTCCACAAAATTGTGCCAACATTCTTTTTACCCCCTAGACACTACTGTTCTCTTAAATTTTAATTGTGATTGTAGCTCTTAGTAAAGGAATATTTTAAGAGCAGATATAGAATTCTTTCCATCCATAACGTTGTCTGTCTTGTGTCTGGCGCAATATGGCCGAATTGGATCCTTGAGCCATAAAAAACATAACCAACCCACATTCCATCTATATAAATGATTTGTTTTATGGCGTTAATATCAATACAATGAGAGACATATATCAAGTTCAAGGCAAAATATGCCTATGTGATGACATTGACATTAGTAGATAGATATATTATATGAAATTAATGAAATATCACCCCCTTAGAATAGAAACTCATTAACTGACAAACTAATATCTTTACTGTACGGCTGTTTAAAGGCTACCTAATCGTATTAATTTTTAGGTAAAAATATGAAAAAACTAAGCATTTTGATAGTATTATACATCTTTAAACAGATTACAAAATGACAATGTATTTCCATCATGAAAATAAGACTTTAATGTCGCCGAAGAAAATGTAAGTTAATGAGTTTCTGCTCTAAGACAACGATGTAGCTTACTGTTTCTGCACATGAGCTATCTCGTCTCCTCTTGAGCCGAATAGAGTGATGTCGAGAGTACCTTTCACATCTTTGTATGAAGTTTTAGGTTTGAAAAGCTTGACAGTTACTTGATAGTGGTACACTAAAGAAGAAAATTAAAAATTAAAATTGGGACAGTATGTAACAAAAAATGGGACAATATGTTTTAATTATCCATTTAAACTCAAAATTTGTAAAGCTTTCTAACAGAAAATGTTTTAAAAATTCCTAGTTTTAAAAAAGTATTGGAGAAAATTTAATTTTAAAGTTTGCTGGGTATATGTTTTTAGTTTCGAAAACACCCAATTACACTGAACGCAATACATTGCGCCATAGGATGTAAGAGGTAAAATATCTTTTAGAGCCTGATAATCAACCAAAATATAATTCAAAAATAAAACGTTGTCAAACTAACCAAACAGTACTAAAAACCATTCAAGTTTTTAATTGGAAGATGTTTGTTCAAAGTTAGATGTTTTTGCATCTTTGTAGGATTGAATTAAAACTTAATTGTTCATCTTCCATAGACAGTAACGTTGCATGCTTTCAAGTACAGTAGAACATTGATTATACGATATAATGTGGACCGAGGCCACCTCGAATAATCAGAAACTCGGATAATACGGATGTAGAAACACGAAACGGCCAATACGAAATACAGAAAAGATTTACTGTATTGCATGTTACTGTCATTCGTAAAGCAAAGACTAGGAATAATCTATACATGGATTTATATCACAGTATGTATTTATTGTGATAATTTCACAATAAATCTGGACGTGAGTTTACCTCTCCTTTTAAACTATCGTGAAAAAGTTCTTAACAGCAGTATTCTGCCCTCTAAACCAAACCAATCAAGCACAAAATGCCCACACTCGTGGGTGAAACTTTATCTGAAGCTTAAAAAATTCTCGATATCAAATTCGACTCGGATAACACGGACACTCGGTTAATTGAAACTCGAATAATCAATGCTTTACTGTAACTATGAATTTGCATATTACTGCCATTGCAACTGAAAGATTCGTTAGGCAAGGATTAAGAATAATCTATACTAGGATTTGTGCTTCAGTCTGTATTTATTGTGATAATTTTACATTAAATAGGGACGTGAGTTGAACTCTCATTTTAAGCTCTCTTAGAAAGTCCTTAACGCCAGCATTCTGCCCTCAGACCAGTCAAGGACAAATGCACACACTCGTGTTTGAAGCTTTATTTGAAGCTTAAAGAAATACTCGATATCAAATTTGACTCAAATAACAAGGAAACACTGTTAAATGAACTCGAATAATCAATGTTTTACTGTAACTATAAATTTAATGCACTAAATTACTATGATGTGAATAGGATCATTATACTCAAGTATATGTAATTGATCTACATTTAAGTTTTAAGATGCGCATCAAAAGAACCTGTAAAAAGTTTCATTCATATTCATTCCATCCAGCTCTGCATGGGATGAATCGATTTCTAAGTGAAATATATCCAGTTACTGAATAAGAATAAAAAAATTTCTTACGCCAGTATGGTACTTTCCCTGAGGTCTGGAGATACATCGCATGCTGCACTGAGTTGTTCCTGAATTCTTTATATTCATCAGCTCTTATTCCCATAATGGCGCATCTCTTGGTGTCGGAACCGCACTCTGCGCACTTGCCATCGAGGAAATCTTTCCAGTTTGTGCACTCGTAACCGACGGGAACAACCTTCCGGTAGTTGATAGAGTGGTGAAAGAAATCCAAAGAACGTTGATGGTTGCAACTCACGAATCGCCTACTACCTAAAGAGAGCATTAACTAAGTTTAAAAAAATGAGTTTAAAAGAAAATGTATGCGGAAATTCCTTCATGAAACGTAATTAATATTTTGATATGCAATGCAATTAAATAGCATCTTTTTCTTGTGCACATTAGCTAAGTAAGTGTTTCTTAATGACAGCTCAAGAAATACCAACCAATGGAGAGTACTAACCAAAATAAAAAAATGTGTTGGAAGGGAAATTTATACGGAAATTCCTTCATAAAAGCGAAATTAATATTTTGATATGCAATGCAACTAAATATGAAGTAGCATTGTAGCATCTTTTTCTTGTGTACATTAGCTAGATAAGTGTTACTTATGACAGCTCATGAATCGCCAACCAATGGAGAGCACTAACGAAAATAAAAAAATGAGTTAGAAGGGCAATTAATACAGAAATTCCTTCATTGCAAAGAAATAGATGCAACATTATGGCGTCTTCTGGTGTGCTATTGCTAAGTGGTTTACTTGGCTGCAGCTCACGAATCGCCTACTACCTATGGAGAGCATTAACTAAATTAAAAAAATGAGTTGGAAGGAAAATTAATGGTAAAATTTCCTCATTGAAACTAAATTAATGTTTTGATATGTGCTGCTTGGAAATAGATATATCATTATGGAGTCTTTCTCCGATGTACGTACATTAACTGAGTGGGTTACTTGGTGCTCACGATTCGCCTACTCCCAATGATGAGTATTAACTAAATTTAAAAAATGAGTTCGAGATTGGAAATTAACGCAGAAATTCCTTCATTGAAACTAAAATACTATTTTGATATGCAATGCAAATAAATGGATGCAACATTATGTCATCTTTTTCTGGTGTACATTAGCTAAGTGATCTTTATTTGCTGACAGCTCACGAATCGTATACTGCCTATAGGAAGCATTAACTAAATTTAAAAATGAGTTGGAAGGAAAGTTAATGGTAAAATTTATTCACTGAAACTATATTAAATTAAATTAATGTTTTGATATGTATTGCGTGGAAATATATATAACATTATGGCGTCTTTCTTTGATGTTACACTAAGTGGGTTACTTGGTGCTCACGAATCGCCTACTAGCAATGATGAGTATTAACTAAATTAAGAAAATTGAATTCAAAAGGAGGGAAATTAGTGCACAAATTCCTTCATTGAAACGAAAATACTATTTTAATATGTATTGTAACGAAAGCAGAAGTAACAATGGTGTCTTTCTGTGGTATACATTGGCTAAGTAGGCGTTATTTCAAGAATTCCTGTCTAATTCTATCTATGATGTTTAAACATTTTATTTATCATAATGTTGTCACCTTGATAATTACTGCTCTTAAAAATAAACAATTTAAATTATATAAAGTAAAGTCCATTATACGGAAAATATTTTACCGAATCAATAGTGTAAAGAAAGGTCATAATTTCGGAATAATTTTCTCCAAATTTCCTTTGTTTGTAGTTTAACTTAGTAGTTAATTAAGTATCCTAAAAATAACCAAAAATATCGACTTTTTTATTTTTTGTATTAAACAGCTTTAAAGAATATGTGTGCACAATTTCAAAGCTGTAGCTACATTATTTAGCGAGTAATTAAAGTATTTTAAATGAAATTTATGAAACCGACTAACTTTTAAATTAAGTTCCTTTCCCAGGTTTCTGTTTCTTACGACTACCCTGAATTTGAAATGTTAATACTTTTACAGTTAATGCAGAGTCTAAAAACTTTTTATGACTGTTTTTCATGATTTATTTTATAAATTTATGCAAGGAAAAAGGATTTAGAACAAATAATTTTTAATAAATTAATAAAATAAATTATGAGACTGATTTTTGGCTGTTTTCCATAGTGCTATATAAAAATACTTGCGAAAAATAATTATCGGTAGTACCAATGCAAACCCATACACAAAATTCTGAAACATTTCAAGGAAAAAAAAAGAAACATTTTTGAAAAAAAAAATTTGCAGTAGAAATTTTGAAACGTTGAAATGTTTTTTTTTTAAAGAATTTTTTTAGTTATTGCTTAGGTAAAAATCATTTTTCTCTTTTAATGTATATTTCATGCATATTGGAATAAAGTACACTAAAATATTTTAGCAAATAATTAATATCATAATTTCAGAGTAATTCGATCCAAAATTTCTTTTTTGTGTGGTTTGACTTAACTTACATACACCTTAACAATGTTAAAAAGTTTCGAATTCGCTTAAGCCTCCTAGCGGTTGTCTCGAAGAGGTAATTAGCAAAACTGAACAGATCTTGATGAACGAGATATCTCGTCATTAGAAGAAAACTGATTAGTTCTCAACCTCGTTTCCATAAAAAATTGGCAATATCTTGAGATACCTCGTCATTTTGACATAATTGTTGGTTTTCTTGCAAAATTGGTCAAATCTTGATGGACGAGATATCTCGTCGAAACCACTTGGAGGGTTAATATTCATAAAGGACAATTTTTAAGTGAACAAAAAATGTAAATTTATTTGAGTTTTAGATAACAATTTATTTTTACTTCGTTCTTGAAGATTCTCTTTTTATTTTGGTATGTGACGAGTTTCCCAGAAAATATTGAAACTAATGGTGGCCCAAATATCGAAACATCATTATTTCAGAACGGTTGAAAAACGCTTGTTTTTTATAAACGCAGCTCATACGTTACAAGAACTTCCACAAACGAAGTTGCATTACCTAAACTAGAATAAACGTTCCTCCCGTACGTTTTCGCCATGAAAGATTCACAAAATATTCAAATAACGAAGCACTGAAAAACAAACTAAGAAGGCTTTCCATAACTTTTTATCTTTTTTGCTCATAAAATCTGCCGAAATCATGTTTCTTTGGGGGAAGAGAAAAAAAAGCCATTCGCATTCTTCCTAATTTCCGTTTTTGAACAAGGAAGTAAATTTTCAAATGACTGGATGCGCCATCAGCTGAGATTTAATGAGTTTAATTTCCGTGTTGAAGGATACAGTTTCCTGGAGTGTCTTGGATACTTCGAGTATTTCTGTTGTCCAATGGAAACAATGTATGCGCGTAAATATCCGGTTGTTGAAGTGCGTACCGAAGCGTTTTTTAATTCGGGATATTTGAAGTAACATTCCTTGAAGTATTTTGCATTTTTAGATACTCTTTCGCCGAAAAAAAGAATTTATTCTCAATTTTGCAATTGAAAAAATGCGTCTCCCATGTATTTAGTGTTTCTACTCCTTAAACTATTCACTGCGGCACATGAAGAAAACATTTAAAGAGTATATACTGTTAAAATGGAAATTCAAAAATGTTGAATTTATGGTAATTTTTAATCTGAATGATTCGTGCTTGTGCTCCTTACGGTATAGTGGTCGTAGCTTATTTCTGCCACTATGCATTTCTTGTGTTCGAATCGCGGTATGACACTTTCACAGCAATTGGTAACAGTTTTGAACAGCAATATGCAACCGGTGTGCGTTGTGGATGGTGATTTAAATTGTGTACTATGTATTTCATTTCAACGGTTTAATTTTGAACTACTTACAAGCGAGAGTCCGCAAAATAGGTAAGATTGTGATTTAAATAGCGAAAGATTTATTTCCTTCCAACGGTTTAGTTTTGAACTTCTGACAGGCGAATTCACAAATAATTGCAAGTAATTCTCGTATTTTTAAAATCCGTATAATTAATTTTAAATAATATTTTTGTTGCAAAAGCATCATGAATAAATTGTTTAAAAATATATTTTAAAAAGCCAGTTCAAAGCAAAAAAAGTAGGTAACTACTATTATTATATTTTATACATCAATCAAATTGGAATATCTTTTGTCAGATCGACAAAAAATAGAATTTAACTTTTGGTGTGCCTTGATATAAAAAATGTTGAAAATTGCTATGAGTAAATGATCTAAGCAAAATGTACTTTTCGACAATTTATTATTCTCTTTGAATCAAAATGGATCCAACACAGCAATTTGAAATCGACTTTTTCAAAAACTATTTTACAAGGACGACTTTTGCGGGTGAACCACTATGTTACAAGATCAAACTGAGTTGGACGTAGTACTCATCCTTCCGTTTTAAGTTTAAGAAACCACAACGTTTATATTAAACCATTACCTAGATTAATGAAATTGCTAACGACACAGTGTCAGAAGCAATTTTTGAAGACTAGGACGAGAGTTTTTAGAGTTAAAGCACTTATAAGCTAATAGGATAATGGCATGAACTTGTCTGCTTACCCTCATTCAATCCATCAGTGATAAAGCTCTTAAACTTGTCCGTTTTGCATCCAGGCTGGTTGCGACCATTATTTGGGAAAAAGTCGACGTGTCCAACCTTGTGACTCATACCAAAACCTGGAAAACATTAAAAAAACGCTGTACACATGCAAGATGATATTATTTTCGAATTGTGTGAAGAATTACTGCTTACAACTAAACATAACTACTATTTAGTATTTGTGTTTGAAGAACCCACCTAGTACCCACTGGTGGTTGTCTCGACAAGTGATCTCGTCATTAGCAAAACTGACCAGATGTTGATGGACCAGATATCTCGTCATTAGAAGAAAAGTGACCAAATCTCGATTTCGTCATCATCTTCATCGTCATTTCCCGAAACAAACCAACCAGTGTATGCGGAAGCTTGTCTGAATTGTAATAGATCATGTCAGCTTCAAATGGTTTCTTAACTTGGTTAATCCTCCTGGTGGTTGTCTCGACGAGGTATCTCGCCACTAGTAAAACTGACGAGATCTTGATGGACGAGATAATTGATCAGATATTGAAGGAAGAGATATCTAGACGAAACCACTTGGAGGGTTAAGTCATGTGTACTTCAATGTAGTATTATTTACGCGTGTTATTTATTTTGTAGTTATTTTTCAATTATTTTATCATTAGAAAAACTGACTTTATCTAGATTCGTCATCAGCAAAAAACGTTAACATCTTCATCATTCGGATTTCAATCAGCATTTTTCATGACGAGATATACCTTCATCAGCAAAATTGGTAATAGCTTGATGGACGAGGTATCTCGTCAAAACCACTTGGAGGGTTAAAAATATTATTTTATCATTTAAATGATAAAAATGAAACATTGATGTTGTTATTATCTTTGCTCCGGGTAAAAAATGTGAATGGTTTTCACTCTTGAAACTAAACTTAATTCGTTGTTGTAACCACAAATTAACACATTGACATGATGCTTATTAAACATTTATAAATGTGAATCGATAAATTCAGTGGTTCAGTAAATTTTTTGCTTTTTGTTGGATTTCAAAACGTTAGAACAAACTTCTTATGTGTGAACCTCAAGAGTGAAGAGGTTATTCTAATAACTAAGGATAATACAGATTTATGCATGACAGCAGCAAATTAACTTTTCAAGTTGTATTCTCGATTTGATAATTATTGGATATTTGTATTATATATTAAAGTAATTAATCATAAGTATAGGATTTGAGAGAATTGTATTTTCAAAATTCGTAAGATTAGTTTACCTTCCTTTTAATTTCTAGAGGAAATTAGTTTTTCAGTAAAATTTTAATCCTAGTAATATCTATGAAGTCTGAATTGTAATTTTTATAAATGTGATGATGAAATTTGATACATGGAGCGAAAAGGCTTTTCATTTATTGTGATCGAATTTTTGAAATTTCTTTCTTCATAAGTCTATTACATATATATTTTTGTACTCATGCAATTTATAGTTCATTTTAACTATTGAGTTGGAACGTAAAACGTGTCTGAGGAAAAATAATTATTATTTCGAAATGTTTCTGATAAAATGTTTGGTAGTGTACATGTCATTTATATTATAAAGTTCAAATTAACAAACACTACCTAATTTGAGTATAAAAAATTGGTTTTTAATATATTACCTGACAAGAGCTATGCACATACTTCATACATGCCAGCCTTATAGTAGTTAAGATAAGAGAGGATTAGATTTATTTAAATAATTATATCTTGATCACTCATCTGAGCTAGTTGAAGACTGTAAGCTAGTAGGATAAAAGTAAAAGCATCTACATTTCAGTTAATTTTATGTAGCAGCTTAGAGCAAGATGGTTGAATATTAAATTATATATTTTCAAAAATATATATGAAATATATATAAATCATGTATTTCTTTATGCTTTTAATGATTTAAATTGAAGTGCGCTTGCCTAACGGCTTCTCTAAAGAGTAACTGAGGAAACATAAAATGTGTGTTTTAACCCTCTGAGGGGTTCACACTCCGATATCCACCCTGACACCTGCAGTCTTCCCTGCATGACTTATAAGCTTTGACCTTGACCAATAGAATCCTTTCCTAGGACTCTTTCAACCAATACACTTGGTTATTTAGTCATTATGCGTGTGTTGTGAATAAAAGCAATACTATACCACTCAAAAATGTCCCGAGACTCAGAGGGTTAATTCATAAAAGCATATTGAACTTACCAATAAACAAAATATCCGTTGCGTCTGAATGAATAACATCCACATAGTCCGCATCAGTAGGATCCAATCTCACAGTCGTTGGCATGTTCTGAAAGTATGGTTCGGCAGGATCACAACCTAAATGGAAATAGTACTTTCGTTACAGCTTCTAAGCAATCTGTTTCTATTAATGAGAGGGACGGGGTAGCCCAGTTGAAAGAGCAATGGATTAACAACCGGAGGGTTCGAAACTAGGTCCAGCAAAACACACGGGGGCTGGTGCTGAGTAAATCTGTCGTAGCCTCACGTTGGTATGGTGTGGAAGTTTGGAAAGGAGGTACCAGTTCAGGTTTTGTTCTCGTCATCTGACCGTGGTTCAAAATTACGAGGTGTTGTCCTGGGTTCTTTCCCTTCGGGATTGATCCCCCGGACCGTCGCCAATAGCCCGTTGTGTTGCTCAGTGCAACGTTAATTAACTACCTATCTACCTCTATTAATGAGAGGATTTTGAGTGAAAACAGACGGAAGACGGAGATTTTACTTCATGTTACCCAAGTGCTCTCGCATTCCATATCGGGATTGCCTTAAAATGTAGTTTATCACCATTTGGGAGACGTTTGGCGTTTAATCTAATTTGGGTAGACTTGGTAGTTGTCTCGACAAGATATCTCGTCATTAGCAAAACTGACCAGACCTTGATGGACGAGATAACTCGTCAATAACAAAATTGATCAGGTTTAATGAACGAGATATCTCATCGAAACCACTCTCATACATACACCAATTTGGAATTCATTCTTTGGACTTTCTATTGGCGACACGCTGAAATTGTATTCGAAAAGGAAACCAAGTGACGTCACGTCCGAAATACGTACACAAAGCATATTCCGCTAATAAAACTATATCTCTACCTACATTTAGCTTGAAAGAAAAAGCCCCTACATTTAGCTTGAAAGAATAGATTAAGGGAGGTTGGGATGGGAAATTCAAAACTTTAAAAAATATCGATTTTGAGATTTTTGGAGGTTTGGATAGTCTATTTTATGCACAATGTACTTAATTTTATTTCAACTCAAAGTTTTAAAAATATAAATTTAAAATAAACCCAATAAAATCAGTTCAAACTTTGCACTTAAAAATCGATTGTCTCAAAATGAACATTTTATATCTTCAAGGTACCTTTCCTAAGGAATTGCTTCAACTTGGTAAGAAAAACTTTCTCAACATTTTCTACAATTATACTGCAGTAACTTTTCTGTTATATGTAAAGTAATTATTTTTGACAAACAAATGTTTAAGAGCAAAAATCCCAGAAGGATTTTATGACTTTATAGTTAAGTTTACGCAAATATTTTAAAAGAACGTTATGAAATACAGTGCTAAACACTCACTTAAGTACGTAAATGTCTGTCGAGTATGTAAAAATATTTCAGTATACTTTGAGGTGGCATAGATACTAGGTAAATTAATATTGACGATAATAGACCTTTCAACTCACTTAAATAGTAGTTTCCTTCGGGACTAGAATATCACCCTAGTCTATCTGAATTCATTGTTTATATTACTCGTCTGGTTTTAGTTGCATTTCATTGCTTGTTGAAAACTTATACAGCATATTTTTTAATTACTGAATAACTCGTTAAATGTGCTTTGAGAAAATCTTCACTAATTGAGCCCAGACAGTGTAAAAATTATCCCACTAAAATAGTTAAATAGCATAAAAGTACGTCCCAAGGCTAAACATTAAACCTTATATTTAAAATATTATTTTTATACAAGTGAAACATACAGTTAAAATTTTCAAACATGAGATTTTAGTTTTCTAGACTAGAATGTGGTGATCTCTTTCTAGTCATGCAATATAATAAGCCTAGAGTATTTTATTTAACATAATTTCAGAATACTAAGGAGTACAAGAGTACTTTCTAGCCACATACTAGAAATTGTTTCTTGGAATGAAGGTTAGACTTTTTTCTTGAGAAATATATACAAATGATGTATAAATAAATGTGTAAATTATTCATTATACTTGATTAATAAGTTGCCTCAACAATACATTATCATAATGAAAGTACTCTTCTCTGAATAATTGAGCAAATATAGAGGTAATAAATAATTGTTAAAATGGTAAAATTACAATTTTTGCATTGCTTGAAAAATACAATCGTAAATTTCTGAACCCATTTTCTGGTAAAAAAACGGTACCCCACGGCTTTCCCGGGTTAAGGGGAGATTTTCTTTTCTACTTGGAAAACAAATTGATTTTTTACGTCATTTTATGTTTTAGGGTCTTAGGAAATAGAAGGGGTTATAATGAACAAATATGGTGTTCCAAATCTCAAGTCGGAAT
Source organism: Meta bourneti (assembly GCA_933210815.1). Classification (NCBI taxonomy): domain Eukaryota; kingdom Metazoa; phylum Arthropoda; class Arachnida; order Araneae; family Tetragnathidae; genus Meta; species Meta bourneti. The sequence continues at coordinate 34,442,143 of OW119934.1, forward strand.
TCGCAAAATTGCTAAAGTGGTAAGCCGTTAATAGACTCGAAATATAGTTGTAGAATTTGGAGCGTTCGCCATTTTGTAAAGATGTAAATTCTATAAAGCCAATTTACAACGAATTTTTATCAAAAGATGGCGACCAAAAGATAACCACACTTATCTACAGCTATCTACACTTATCTATAGCACTGTATGGCACTGGTATAGCAGATTAGCAGGAAAATACTATAAGCACTGAATAAACTTTCGCTAACTGCACTGAAACTTCAAACGCGTTTTTCGGGGAACAGATTTTTCTCAAGGGGTTAGAAAAATATCTATAAAACTATTGGAATGATTTACTTGAAATTTTTACAGCATATCGAGCAAACATCTTTGTATCGTTTAATGAACAAGTAAAGCTATGTGTTATCGTTTTTATATTAAATAGAAAAAAACTCGTTCAATTTTTTTGAGCTAAATCAATGATTTGGATGATTTTAAGTCACCATTTCCTCAAATATTTAAAAAACTTTTTCAGGTTTATGAAACATTAGCTACATATGTATGAAGTAAAATCCAGTTCAGTTTTTTAGTTTAAGATCACTTGGAGTTGAGAAATCAGGGCAATCAGTGACCACGGAATTTCGTTAAGAATCATGGTTGAGAGATCAGGCGAGATTCTTCATGAAAATGATTAAAAATCTGTTTGTGAATACCTGAAATAATAATAAATTGGTGCACAAGGTTTGGAATTAATTGATAACAAATTTTTGTCAGTAAAAAATCCCCAAAAGAATAATTTTAGCGAAAAAAGAAAATCCCCTTAAAAGAATAAGTGAACTTGTGTAACCGCATATCTCAAATATCTGTTAACACTATATCCGTGTACTTTATATACTAGATTACTATTCATAATATAAATTATATTATACTTTTCATTATTATTACTCATTAAGAGGAAATAGTTTATTTCATCACTTATATAACTTGCATATCACCAATGGAAAATGATGCAACGAATAATATTTAAATTACTTTATTCATAAACTTTATAACATGAATCATGAGTTATATTTTTAATATTTAGTTTTATAATTGAAATTCAAAATGTTCTTTATAATTCTAAAAAAAAGAAATTAATCGGATTATTTAATCGAAAATGGCAGAACGAATAAATATATTTAAACATCTATCAGCGTTATTTAATACCCCCGTATTCGGATAACTCTTATGAATGAATATAAATTATGTATCATTAATGAAAAAGATGCTACTTGTAAAATTTAGATTATTACACATTCGTAAAGTTTGATACAAATCACGAGTTTTATATTTTTAGTATTTATTCATACAATTAAAATTCGAAATGTGCTTTACAATTCTAAAAAATTAAATTACTTAGAATAATTAACTGAAAATTTGTAGAACGAATAAATATGTTGAAACGACTACCAGCGCCATTTAATACACCCGTATTTCGATACTATTTATCTGCTTTCAAGGCATTAAAGCTTCTCTGGATCACGGACCAACATCATTAGCTATTAGTAGGACATCCCGGCATGAATCAGAAATCCTAATGGTAGACTGGATTTATTACAGAAACTACTGAATTAAACCTAACTGTAAAGGGAAATGAATTCCAAACACTGCACCTGTTATTCTTCCAAGAGTTTTCAATCTTTCTCCGGCATAACCTGCTACGTGAGATCCGAGACTGTGTCCGATGATGTGGCAGTCTTCTCGTCTGATACCCATGTATTTCTGTTACAAAATACACAAAAGAAATCAGTATATATTTCTTTGACGTGTAACTGATATCAAGATACGGTTGCAGAGCATAATTTTTGAATTTCTTAACCCTCCAAGTGGTTTCATCGAGATATCTCGTCCACCAAGATTTGACCAATTTTGCTAATGATCAGATATCTCGTCATCAAGATATTGCCGAATTTTTGATGATCGAGATCTGGTCAGTTTTCTTCTAGGGACGAGATATCTCATCCATCAAGATCTGGTCAATTCTACTAATACCTAGTTGAGACAACCACTAGGAGAGTTAATGTCCTAAGAAGGATGTTCTAGCACAAGATTAGTACTTATGATAAGAGATATATTGCATTCATGATAATATGGCTTGAATGATTTCTAATAAGGAAAAATTATTTATATTTCAATATAGTTTCTATATCATGAGAAAACGGTTTTTTGTAAGGTAAGTACATATAAGAAATATATTCCACGAAGTTTCATGACAATAAGGCCTGGTATGTTTTCTGATGTGGAAAATATATTTATATTTCGATACAGATTCTATATCTTAAGAAAAAGGATTTTGATGTGTAGGGTTAGTATATATAATAAGAAATATTATATATATATATAAAACATTTCTATATTCTAGAGATTCTATAATAGTCCTCATATATATATATATATATATATATATATATATATATATATATATATATATATATATATATATATATATATATATATATATATATATATAAGAGCACATGGCATTTTAGCACAAACAAATTTTAAGAAACGTTGGAAAAGCACCAAACACCGCATTCTAAGAATGAAAGGTTCTCACAAGGTAGAATTCAACACATCAAAGCATGGCGAGCAACTTCCTTTTTTCTCTTATTCCGGGATCAAAATTAGATCAGCTTCATGGTGTCCCCTCCTGCGAAAAATGTCCAAAATAAGTCTCGGATCGTCATGATTCCTTCCATGACATTCCGAAACACTGTAGTAGGTGGTCAGGACTACCCAAGATGTTACCCTGACAGTTGTGACAGCCAGGATAAATCTAATTTCCTGCCACATATTTCACAGCTTTGATGTGACCAGTTCCAAATCTCAATAATGCTGCCTGTTCTTCTCTACATAACTTGAAGTTGGTCATTTCTCCAAGCCTTTGTCCTCTATACCAAAGGTGTTGTGGCTCCCTATCCTATACTTTTCCTTTTTTGTACAAAGAGCCTAAGGTTAGTGAGTTTCCCTTGGGCAAATTTAAGTTACAGCCTCGCAAGTCCGTTCGCTATTTCATAACCAGGGATCCCCATACGAGATGGAATTCACATAAAATATAGTAGGAAATGTATTGAAAGCCTCGAGAGTTCTACTATCGCAATGGAAGTAAGATCCCTTGCTGCATGGTAAGTTTCCAAGTGTTCCAAGCACCAAGGCTATCTGTCATTAACCAGGTTTATAACTTTCTCTAATTGAACCTAATTAAACTTGCGTTTTAGTAGTAGTATAGTAGTAGGAGTAGTTTGAGTGGCCAAAATTATGTAACATAAGAATTGTACATAAATTTGCATTTTATAATTTTGTACCATATAAAACGAAGAGAGCAGCATTTGAGCTTACATTCTACCTTTAGAGGTTAATTCTGGACGGGAATTTTCTAAATTTCAGCAAATAAAGAACTATGAACAATTTCTCATTTAATGTAGGCAATTTCGCTGTTTCGATAATTTGCTCATGTAATTTGGCTGCGATTTATATTATATAACTCTGGCACCTTGTTCTGTTGACTCTGGCACCTTTTATAGAAAACATTTAAGACCATACAAAACAATTTAAGATTCATTTATTTTCCACACTCCTACAGCACTTGTGTAAACAAGGAGTTTAAAAAATTCCTGTTCAAATTTTAAAAGGAGACAGGCAATTTATTAAATCGTATTCACACAGGGATGTATGTATACAAGCAGAATTTGGATTTTCTAGAGGGTGCTATTTGACAGCGCGGCAGTGGTCAGTTTGTGCTATCATCATTTCAGGCCCCTACTTCCTACGGTTGAACTCTAATTTAACGAATGCTGAGATCAGTGACATGCACCTAGAATACGGGAAGGCTAGTTAAAAAAATTAGTCGCTGTGAGATTGTATCATGAACGGTACCCCGACAGACGTGTACTGTATCACCAAACGTTTGCGTGGTTGCACCAAACTGTGAAATCGGAGTGTTCCACGGAACAGGCATGAGAATCATCGGCAAAGATCGACGGTGCACTCCTTCCATTCGTGAACGTTGTCAGGCGTGCATTACTAATGGCGATCTCAACTTTGAGCAATTACTATGAAAATGTATGAAACTGCAAGCGCGCAACTACTGTTAAATGGGAAAATTAGGGTAATAAAAATGTTGCTTACATGTTTAATGTCTCATTTGTGCTCCTTAGCCCACCAAGCGGCACGCTCGAACACAGCTCGGAAAATTCAGTTAGAATACAGCCCGGGAAAATTCGTGCATGACAAGGCAGCAGGCCGGAAATATTCGGACAACTCGCTCCCGAAATATATCTCGTTTGGACTTCTGGACATCTCATTGCTCGAAATATATGGAGTCTACCATCCGAGCACAGAACCCCATTCGAACTATACTCGGGTGTGCCACTTGGAGGGTTAATGTATCCTCTAGCACATCTGGGTGGCGCTTGAGGACATGCATTCCCTATATGAATACCCATCCATGTCTCGTATCTTTCCTTAACGTATTCTCTAACATTTGGGTGGCCCTTGAGGACATGCACATCTATGTGAATACCAATCTATGTCTCATCTCTGCTCATTAGTGTATCCTTTAGCACATCTGGGTTGTGCTTGTGGGCACACATCCCTATGTGAATACCAATCTCTTCCTCATATCTTCTCCTTAGTGTATCTTCTAACACATCTGGATGGCACTTGTGGCCATGTGAACACCAATTTGTATCTCAACTCTGCTCATTAGTGTATCCTTTATCACATCTGCGTTGTGCTTTTGGGCATACATCCCTATGTGAATACCAATCTCTTTCTCAAATTTGCTCCTTAGTGTATCCTCTAGCACAGCGTTTCTCAAACTGTGCTCCGCAAAACAATTCCCAGTGCTCTGCGAAAAGGTAGGACATGTTTAAAATTAAAAATATTTTTATTAAACATATTTTAAAGTTTAAAATTAAAAATATCTTTTACGAAAAAATGGGACAAAAATATTTGAATTTTGCGCTCTCGGTGTGTAAGAAAAAATATCGAGTATAAATTATTTATCACCGATCAGGTGAAACAGTGACTATATAAAAAGGTAGCTGGCATTCAATGTGTCAGTTTCTCCTCTGCCAGTCGACAAAACAAATTTACGTCAAAAGGCAACACCAGACAACACAGAGCCAGACAACACGGAGCCAGACAGAGGCTGGATTCACTGTCTCCGCGTTTGCAGAAACAATTAGCTTCGACACCTTTCCAGAATTATCGGAAATTTTTTTATTGCATATAAAACTGGTGGTTTACTCACTTCTCAAATCAGTTGCATTTTAGTCAACATTCAGTCGAGAATCGACAAATTATAAAGTTCATTATACGTAATTTATTATTTTTAAAAATCAATTTTCTGTAGCTTCTCAGAATTTTCGTTTTGATGACAAAATATCTGTCTTGTGGAGGTTTCTTCAAATACTAAATTAGTGATACGGGGAATAACGTCGATTTTTTTTCAATGGATCGCTGGCTGGAGACGGGGTCCTTAAAAAACATCAAAACTTTTGCCAAGCCAATTGGAATTGACGTGGAAGCATCAACATCTAAGAGGTATGTACTCGTTTTGATTTTATTCGATGTCTGAGGGGACACAGCACCCCAAATATATTAAGATATTTGGTTCTTTTATTTTTTAAAAAATGAACCATATTAAATTTAAAAAAATGTAAAGTCATGGCTGCAGACTAAAGCAAATATTCTATAATCGAGAAAGTAAGAGAAATAAACAAAATTTTTATTATTTATTTGCACTTCAGTTTTATTAGTTTTTCATTTTTTATAATAAAGAAAAAAAATTAAATCTTTAAATTAAGTAATCTTAAAAAGGGGAGGGGGAATTTCAATTAACGTCACACTGGAGCAACACAATGGGCTATTGGTGACGGTCCGGGATCAATCCCAAAGGGAAAGATCCGAGGACAACACCACGTAATTTTGAACCACGGTCAGATGACGAGGCAACACCTGAGCTGGCACCCCACTCTCCAAACTTCCACACCACGCCAACGTGAGGACATTTGAGGCCACGACAGATTTAACGTGCACCAGCCCCCTTTGTACACGACGGTGTTTGGCTGGATTCGAACTCGCAACCCTTCGGTTGCAAGTCCGTAACTCTTCCAACCGGTCTTAAAAAGGTAAAAATTTATTTTGCACTTTAAGTTTTAATGCCGAAAACAGTAATTTTTGTTTGTCGATGAAATTTCAATTATATAATTTAAAATACTATAAATTGTAAAATAAACAAAAAATATTGAGAATTGTTGTTTATAATTCATTGTTTTGCTTCTCAAGCATATGAAAACTATATGCCCTGTCCATTTTCGTACACCTAGTCCTGCAATCTGTTGACTCTGTCGTTCCTGTATCAAAATGGTTAAACTCATTACGACATTTTAAAATCTTGAAAAATTAGAATCCCTAAAAATAAAATTTTACTATTCACGTATAAGATTTTGCATTATAGGATTTTTTAAAGTTTTACAGTATTTTCTTTTAAAAAAACCCTTAATGAATCTTTTTAGATGCAATATCTTATTTAAACTTTTTACTGAATTTATGCTGTTGTTATATACAGCTAATGTTCATATTACTTTCTAATTGCAGTGCGGAAGAAGATAGAGGTGTTACTGCTGCTGTACAAGCTGGTTTTTCGGATGAATCATTGACTGCGGATGCAACAGAACTTCTTGAACTATCGAACAAGTTGCATAGCTCTACTTCCTCGGATACAAGTTCCACAATTAAAAAAAAACTTTAAAACGAAAGTATCATGATTCTTATTTGGATATTGGGTTCGCTGAGACCACCGATAATAAACCTCAGTGCGTAATTTGTGGCGTAATTAAGTCTTGCCGAACAGTTCAATGTTTCCAGGAAAAATGCATCGTCATTTTGAGGGGGTCCATCTAGAATGCAAGGATAAACCAAGTTTAATGCGCCTCTTTGAACTAAGGAATGAAGTCAGAATCTTCATGAGTGACAATGTTTTTGCTTTGGGAGAGAAGTTGTGTGATGATCGTTGGCTAATGAAATTGGCGTATTTGGCAGATATTTTTACAAAAGTTAATGATTTGTCTCTCACTTCAAGGAAAAGCAGTAACTGTTTTTGATGCTACTGATAAAGTGGAAGTATTTAAAAAGGAACTGAAGTATTGTGTAGAGTCAATCAAAAACGGAAGCCTGGATTGTTTCCACTAACAAAAGGATTTGAAGAACTCGAATCAGACATTCCTGCGGATATCTTAAACGAGTTTGAAGTCCATCTCTTGCGTTTGATTGATACTTTGAACTCTTATTTTCCAAAAGGATTGCATGAAAATATAAAAGAAAACGTTTGGGTTGTAACACCATACTCTATATCCAAAAAATCATCCTCTCTGATATCACAGGAATATGAATGCTTGCTTGATTTGACATCAGATACAGCGATAAGATCAAAGTTTGAAACTGAGAAATCAATCTCAGATTTTTGGTGTACGCTAAAAGATGAATTTAAAATCCTATCAGATAAAGCGAAACTTATTCTCCTGCCCTTCGCAACCACTTATTTATACGAAACAGGATTTTCCGCATTACGCCGCTACTAAAACAAAATACAGATCACGTCTCAATGCAGAGCAAGATATTCAGTTGCAACTATCCTAAATTCAGCCAGATATAATCTCATTGTGCAAATCAAAACAGCATCATCCTTCTCATTAAATTTCTGTTTCACGAAACCAAGTAAAAATTTGTAACAAATATAATAATGCCAAATTAATAAAATAACAAATTGTGGATCTGCAATATTTGCCCTGAATTTATTTTCAAATGTTTTTTTCATGTGTGTGTTTTCCGTCTGCAATGGAAAATTAGTGCAGAAAAAAAATTAAACGGTGAAATCTAATGTCCTGCAAGCTTAAATGACGAAACTACCTTGTATCGTCAATGCTATTTTGTCGTTCTATTTACTAAATACAGTATATAGCTGCGAGATAAAATTTAGTGCTCCGCGTTGAATTTCCAATTTCAAAGGTGCTCCGTGACTGAAAAAGTTTGAGAACCTCTGCTCTAGCACATCTGGGTGATGCCTGTGGAGATGCATCCCTATGTGAATACCAATCTCTGTCTCATTTCTGCTCATTAGTTTATCCTCTAGCCCATCTGGGGGGCTTAGGGACATTTACCCCCTGTGTGAATATAGTATGTTCCCTCTCCCCTTTAAGTTGAAACAGGAGGATTTGAAGCGCACCAATATAATGTACAAATAAATTTCATTTTGAAGGACTTTTAAAAGGGGGATAGTCAGTTGAATGTACCTATTATGATACTTATCAATACATCCATAATCAAAGTGTGCATGGATAACTAAATAGTTAAATAATTTAGGCGTAAACCTACCTCTAGAGCTTGGATGAGTACGGCGATTTCTGCACCCACTACTCTCGTATTAGATGTCGCCTGATAGTATGGGGGTTTGTTGCCTCCACTCCAGTCAACAACTATAATGTTATAATCTCCATGCATCAGAAATTCATCCTTCATACTCTATAAAAATGACAAAGTGGATTAAAAATATGTGTCAAACTGTATCACACCTTTAATTATGAAATGTAATCTAAAGATAGTAATTCAAAATCACGTCATTTATTTACCACGATGATATCTGTTTCAATTAGTCAATTCTGAACTTCAAATTTTTCTTCAATATTGTTTTTATTGTATTATTACATATAGAAAATATTAACATTCATTTATAAAATATATTTAAATATGAGTTAAGTAATATCTTAAGGCAGTGATTTTTAGCCTTTTTCATCTCATGGCACATATAAACTAATTACTAAAACTAATTACTAATTACTAAAAACAAAAAATTTTTTGCAGATATGACAAAAATAGGTATAATTTTGATTGATTTACAAAATATACTAATAGTAATTACCTACGCGTTTTGCCCCAAAGTGACATTTAAAAAATATATTTGAAACGATTTATTTATGATAATTTGTAATAAAAAATAATACTTATATTTATTTATCCACGTATTAAAAAATACGAGTAGTGCTCGAAATTATTTGTGAACACACTTGTCGAAAGTTTAAAACTAAACCGTTGAAATGAAATAAATCTTACATAATTTAAGCAGTTTCACCATTCATAAGGCACACCGGGGTCATTTTTACGGCACACAGATAGAAAATCACTGTCTTAACTTCTACATACCGCATCCCAACTAAAATAGCACCTTAACTAAAAAAAAGAATTTATAGTTTTATGTGTAGGGAGATTAAATATGTGTTTTGCTTGTTGCAAACCTTCAGAACTATCCTCTACTGGAACCTCAACTGTCCACTACTGGAATTACAGGTTTGCAGTTAGAATGTATTTACAGTATTTCTACACGTAAAGCTAAAGATTCATATTTTGAGTAATGGGAGTATTGCAGCAACATATTTTGTGTTGATAGGTAATGCAAATGAGAAACATTTCAATTTCTCAGCTCAAGATTCTGAGTTTCAAGTTTTGGGATTGTTCATGATTTTAAGTGTGCTGGTACTCATGGCAGCTTGTCCGCTTTTGGATCTTGCACCACAAAACCGAAACATCCAATCCAATCCATCCCAACATACTAGCATCCAAGGTCTATAAAGTTCATAAATCCGTGAACGATGAACTTTGGATTCCGAACAAGTTTCCGAGTTTTAAGTTTCGGAATTGTTCATGAGATTTTAAAGAAAACATTTAAGAGTGCTGTACTCATGCCAACATACCAGCACCCAAGGTGTATAAAGATCACTGTCCATAAATAAGTGAATGATGAACTTAGGATTCTGAACAAGTTTCCGAGTTTTAAATTTTGAGATTGTACATGAAATTTTAATGAAAACATTTAAAGGTACCGTACTCCTGCCAAGATACCAGCATCGGAAAATGAAGTTCATAAATCAGTGAACGATGAACTTCGGATTCTGAACAAGTTTCCGAGTTTAAGTTTCGAGATTGTTCATGAGATTTTAATGAAAGCGTTTAAGGGTGCTGTACTTATGCCAACATACCAGCATTGGTTTATAAAGATCACTGTCCATAAATACGCGAAAGATGAACTTCGGATTTTCATCGAACCAGTTTTCAAGTTTTATGTTTTGGGGTTGTACATGAAATTTTAATGAAAGCGTTTAAGGGTGCTGGTAATTATTCCAACCTACCAGCATTCAAGGTCCATAAAGTTCATAAATTCGTAAAAGATGAACTTCGGATTCTGAACAAGTTTCTGAGTTTTAAGGTTCTGAATTATTCAAGAGATTTTAATGAAAACGTTTAAGAGTGCTGTACTCATGCCAACATACCAACATCCAAGGTCCATAAAGTTCGCTGTCCATAAATCCGTGAACGATGAACTTGGTTGGATTAGCGGGATTGAACTTGGATTCTGTGAAAGAGCTTTTATCGTGGGAAAAGAGTTGATGAGACTCTTTAGCATTATCTCTGGTGTAAAGTAAACACTTAGTATTGATCGTTGCTCTGTCGTGTGGCAGGACACTGATGGGTCGATGCAGAAGGCTTTTGAAGTCATCGGTGATAGCAAAACATCCCAGCTCTTTCATGCATACTTCTTTCTCTGCAAGAAAACAATATTTGCATTGTTTTAAAAAAGGAAAGCATTGAAAACTGGTATCGTATTACATGTGTTCAAATACTTCGTTCTCAATTACAAGGAACATGTAACTCAGAGTTAAATAGATTCTTGTTTATGACGTAGTTTCAAACATAATAGATCAGTTATTTTTTATGAATCTCTTTATATCTTTGTACTTATTTTTTAGAGTTTTTGGTGACACTTGTTTTATTAACCCTTCTGATGGTGTCTCGATGAGATATCTCGTCATTAGCAAAATTGACCGGATGGACGTTATTAGAAAAAGCTGACCAGATCTTGATATCGTCATCAGCGAAAAATTGGCAGTATCTTGACTTCGAGATATCCAATCATTAGCAAAATTGGTCAGATATTGATGGAGAAGATATCTCGTCATTAGTAAGATTGATCATGTGTTGATGGACGGATATCTCGTCGAAATCACTTGGAGGGTTAAATGATGTATTTCTTCGTATTGGTGAGTAACTTTTGAAGTAGATAAACAGATGAAAAACTGAGTCAAATTGGTAGTAAAAAATACAAAAACCGACTAAAAGAAAAAACTAAGAAAGTTTTCATCTTTATTAGTCGTTGTTTGAAAGTTTTGTAATTTTCACAACTTTTGAACTGTTAACAACGAATCTTAACGAGGAATCTTGGAACCACGAGTAAGAAGATAAATTAATTAGCCGCGATCTGATGAAAATGCGTTTCATTTAATTTTTTGGAAAAAAAGTATTTTAAAAGATTTATTCTACATTTGTTACTCTTTAGTAGAAAAACTGTAAGGCTTTTTTCAGTACATGTCACTTCTAGAAAGTGCGTTAATGTAATGAAACTTTTTGTAATTTTGAGGAAAGTAATGTAAAGCTCTTTTTTGATGAGGAATAAAAATCATTCTTTTACGTACCCTTTATTTTGATACATAAAACTAATAAAATGTGCGTCAAATTGCATAAATAATTTATTAGACTTGCCTACTGCACACTTAAAAACCTTTCAAATTTGAGTTTAATTTGACAATTTTCTTCCTCTTTTTGCTTATTTGACAATCTCGGCAATTTTTTCTCTTTTTGCTTGTCTGATCAATTCTTTGACAATTTTACTTCTTGCTCTTTTGTTTTCTTTCTAATTCAATCTTATTTAATAACTGGTATCCTAATTCCTGCATATTACCAATTACAGCTTAATATCAATAGTGTTACAGTTTGTCTTGTCTTTATGGTGATATTTTCTACATGGAGGATAATTAGATTACAAGTGATTACAGAATGAAATATTAATCATTATGTTGTAGTATGTCCTTATAACTAGCATTATATGGCAATAGTTGGCCACAGTTGGCATTTGATTTCCAACAGTTTTTAAATTAAACTTTCAAACGTAAGAAAAATGAAATGAAAAAATACACAGAGAAATTAGTATATTTAATTCTTCAGTACATAAGTTTTTAAATAAATTCACAAATTTTTCATTATTTTGCTAATATAATCTAAACGAATTTACTGCCTTTTACATAAAATAATTTTGTGCTAGTTTCAACATTTGCTCTCTGTAAGCAAGTACATTTTGCAGTACAGAGCGCAAGTACATTTTGCTCTCTGTTTTAAAATACTTCAAGTTCTTTTCAATGTCATGTACACAAAAGCCGTGTCCTTTTAATCCATACTATTCTTCTAACTTGATGTCAAAGCGTGGTAACGAACAGCTGCGATTTTATCAAGTGTAGGAGGATTAGATAAGGGCATAAAGGCTCTCAGACAACAAATGTGTTAAGGACTAACATAGATTCGTGTAAAATATTGGCTAATCATTGTGGGGATTTCCATCTCTCTACATTCTTGTAATTTACAATTTCTTGAAAGAGAAAAAACTCAGACTATGCAATTAAAACATAATTAAAATTTCCACATTCAGTAAACATAATTTATCTCCGATATTGAAAGTATATGCCTTGAATTGTTCATTTACTTGCTACATGTTAGAGTTATAAAAGTATTAAAGTTAATACCGGCAAATGTGTGAGTTTTGGGAATATTAGTGTTCCATTCGATATTAGATATTGCACCAGTCTCCATTGTTTACGAATTACAAAAATAAGCAAATACAGAAAATACTTTTTTTATAAAAATTAATTACGAAAATACTTTTTTTATAAAAATTAATTTTGCTTTTTCGAATTCTTTCAAGATAGAATTTAATTATGAGCATCAAAAGAAGATAAAATTAAACTAAGCAATTTTAAAGCACAAGATATTATAAATCATGTAAATTTGGTTTTCAAGGTTCTGAATTGGTTCTGAATTACAATATGACTAATAAAATAAAATAATATGTAAGTTTTGCGTGCATATATTCTCTTAGGCAATAGAACAGGAAAGCGTGAAAAAAGTTAATTTTTATTTAAACATTATAAATATTCCATTAACAAATTCGAAGAATTTTTTCGCACCGCGAGCGCTCGCGAAATTTTTTAGGAACATCAATTCATTTATTGTTTTCATCTCTCTTTTGTTGCCACATGGCAAAATAATATCAGTAAAGATAAATACATAACTCTAATTCTAAAACTAAGAAAATTGAAACTTTCATAAAAATCGCTTGAAAAATTAATATCAAATTTGTGCTTTTGAATGAATTATCGTCTGATAAAATTTAAATCATAATTTTTATTTTTAAATAAATATCGTTTGGTAAAATTATTGATTGTAATGATATTACTGGTATTTTACTCATAATAAATATATACAATATGAATAATATATAGGCATCAATAATATCAAATCACACAAGTACTCTGGAACAAATATATTCTTAGTTAAAGATAAGTCTTTCTCTTTGAGTAGAGTTTAGAGTAATCTTTCTCTTGTTTCCCGAGCATTTCAAAGTGTTTATGCCTTTTTAGTCACAGTATTAGACTGAAAGATGTCTTTAATTCTCTAAAAGAAATCTTTCCTAAACAGAAACTTTGGTTTCGAAGACGAACATACACAATTTACGACATTTTTAGAATTTCATAAAAAAAAATCTGATTTGAGAATGGGAACTGAAGAGGTTGAATGTTTAAGGGTTTTCCTTACAACAAACCAGAACATACATCAAATTTACTATATGAACGAAATATTGAACGTTCAAAAGACCCAAAACATTTCAAACTGAAATTTAGACAAAATATATCTAACGGTTTCCAATACGGGAGCGAGCGAGGAATGTGTTTACGAGAAACTGATTTGAATTGCAAAATAATACTTTAAAGACTGATTTAAGCCATTTAGACGATGAGACATCAACTTTAATGGTTTCGATGGCTTAAACTGGTCTCAAATGCTGACTTTCAGATTTAACGGTTAGTCAATTTTCTAAGATATCTGAATTTTCTGTAATTATTTTCCTCTTGAAAACTAGACTACATTCAGTGATGTTTATCTAAGAAAGAGTAGCGAATGTAAAGATATGTATAGATTTTAATTTGGTTATATTTGTGTGTGCGGTAAGGGCGTAGCTCTATTCGTTTCTAAATATACGTATGTATTCTAGGGACTCAAGCTCGTATGTATATACACTGCTGGCCACCGTAAATGCAACACCCTGAAGGAAGCATGGAAATAATATGAAATTTACAACATGCATTAGCGGAGGTGAGATATGCAAATGATTAGAATTTCAGCGCAGACGCACATCACGCGCGCCTGTGGCGCCACTTCAAAGCGCTATTTAAGGCTTGGAGATTTCGACGATTTCAAGTACGGCAATTGTGTTTTTCTTGTGGTTTTTTTAAAAAAAACGATCAATTATGCCTCGTAGAAAACAGCGATCATCTTTTGATCAAGTATCCGAGTTCGACAGAGGAAGGATAGTGGCCTACCGAGATTGTGGATTATCTTTCAGGGAAATCGGTAGTCGTGTTGGACGAAACCAAACAACTGTAATGCGGATATGTGATCGTTGGATGCAGGAGGGTACGACGGACCGACGTGTTCGATCGCATCCACCTCAGTGCACCACTTCACGTGATGACAGGCATATTGTGCGTATGGCAGTGACGGATCGCTCAGCCACATCACGAACCATAGCACAGCACATTCAGTCTGTACCGCATCATCCAGTGTCTGCGCGTACCATTCGACGCCGTTTACAGCAGAGTGGTCTGTCCGCAAGACGTCCATTGCTTCGTCTACCCTTGACGCAGAACCACAGACGTTTCCGCCGCCAATGGTGCGATGAAAGAAGGATGTGGACGGCAGAATGGAATGAAATTGTCTTTACCGACGAGTCACGCTTCTGTCTGCAACACCACGATGGTCGGATTCGAGTCTGGAGACACCGTGGAGAGAGGATGCTGAACAGCTGCGTTATGCACCGCCACACTGGTCCTGCACCGGGTATTATGGTATGGGGCGGTATTGGATATCACTCTCGCACTCCTCTAGTACGCATTGCCGGTACTTTAAACAGCCAGCGCTACATCTCCGAGGTGTTGGAGCCAGTTGTCCTTCCTTACCTTCAGGGCTTGCCCACAGCCATATTTCAACAGGATAATGCGCGACCACACGTGGCACGCATTGTCCAAGGGTTCTTCGTCAATCGCCAGATTGAATTGCTTTCCTGGCCAGCTCGCTCTCCGGATCTTTCGCCGATAGAAAACATGTGGTCCATGGTTGCTCAACGATTGACCCAGAATACATCCCCAGCTGCCACACCAGATCAACTTTGGCAACGTGTGGAAGTTGCTTGGTCTGCTGTACCCCAAGAGCACATCCAAAGTCTCTTTGAATCAATGCCGAGGCGTGTGGCAGCGGTGATCTCCAACAATGGCGGCTACTCTGGCTACTGATTTTGGCAGGAACCACACTTCACAGAAGTCTATAAATTTAATCATTTGATACTTGGTCAACATGTTATCTACAAAATAAATTTTGTTGTGATATCTCTTGTCTTTCTTGGTGTTGCAATTTGGGTGGCCAGCAGTGTATTTGCAATTGAATCTAAATCGACTTCTGGTAAAGTGAGTATTGCTTTTAGTTCATACCAAATGTATTTTATATATAACATCATTAATGATTTTCTTAACTGATTTCAGCTATTAGAGAATCTAGGAAAAATATTTCGCCTCAAAAGTTTAAAAATGAATTATTAGTCATTTAAAAATGACTAGTTAAGGAAAATGTTTGTTAAATAATAAACATGTAACTTCTTCAACTTCTTATAAGGGTCATTCACAGTGTCAAATCAACACACCCAAGTAATTTTCAACCTAACCTTTTCCAATTTCAATGAAATTTAGTAGATATGCCGCCTTATATATGAAACGAAATTGTGAAAAATATGATTTTTTGAATTATTGGTCATTGAAAACTTGAAAACGGCATAAGTTGAGTCACATTGGGTAGTATATTTCCTAAAATCTCAAGCTCAACTTATGCTAGAAAGTTGAACTTGAACTTTTTTTGAAGCCCATGAGATAACTTCTAATTGATAAGCTACAATCATGACTTTTACAGAAAAAGATTTCAAAGTCAAGTCGAGTTACCTTGAATTTTTAAAAACCTGCATTTTAAAATTAAAAACAAATTGGGCATATGAACCGATGAATGCTTAACATAAACTGTAAATTTGGAGTTGGAACTCTTACTAGATTTAGAGTTAATAATATTTTATGGTTCAGACTGACTAAACAAAGGTTTGGTTAGCAAGGAACTAGGGACTACATGCTGCCCACGGTGAACATTTACATATTGCGCATGTAAAATGTTTTAATCAAAAACAAAATAACTAATACCTTAAAATGTTTTTAGTGTTCTAGTTTGAAACTTTTAGAGTATATTATGCTGATGTGAACTCATAATTTTTTTCCAGAATTTGTAATTTGTAGGTTTAAAAAAATTGAAATAAAAATTTTATATTTTCAAAATACAGCAAAATTTTAAATAGTTAAAGTCACACTTAAATTTTTTTTAAATACTTAAAATTTTTAAGTTTTTGAGAAAAATACTCTGCTAAGCTGCACAAAATGTTAAACCTCGTTTAATAAGCTTTCAATTGACACCAAAAATAGCCTTATAACATAGATACATCACAAGATACTAAAAGGAGTTGTTGCAAAAGCTTAAAAAATACATATAAATTTAAATTTCAATTCGTATTAGTTTTTAAAAGAATAAAACGATTATTTCAAAAACTTGTATTATTGATTTACTACCAAAAGAGTACCTTTTTCTAGTTGAAATTGGGGATATCAAGGTTGAGTGCTGTGTTTAATTGATATAAAATGAATGTTCCATAAGCATTTATAACAATATATAATTAGTTATCAGCCAAAATTTCAAATTTGCTGCTGAAAACTAAATTTACCATCAATAAAATTAATTCGCAGTTCACGCGTCTACTAATACTTGGGTAACTAGTTTATTTTCAATTCAATTTAAGTTCGATCCAAGTTCCAATTAAGACGAGATATCTAGCCATCAAGATATTGCCGACTTTTTGATGATGACGAGCTCAAGATCTGGTCAGTTTTCTTCCGATGGACGAGATTTGAAAGTGTCCACTATCCCCTTAAGATGGTCCCTTGGCCAGTTGCCACTTTTGCAGTCAAGGTTTCATCTTGTGGACTCAGGAAGGTGCTTTGTTTGACCAAAGAGGAGACATGGGAACATATCTTATTTTTCTGTACGGAGAGAATTTTTGATAATATTGTGTATTACTCAGTCAATTGCTACTGTTTTTTCTAGTTGCTCTTTGATGGCCATTGCTTTTGGCTTGTATGGTAGACACCAGGAAGTCGGAGCTAATGACTTCTGACTCAGGAAATCGAGTTGTTTTGTAAATATAAAATAAAGGAAACTTGAATTCTAATCCTCATGATAAACATGATAATAAAACATGTAAGATGGCTGAACTAAAGTTGACTTATGTTTATTATATTTAAAAATTCTCATATTGTAATATTACTCAATGAAAGAAAAATAGCGCATTACATATTAAACCCATCATTAAAAATAGAATGTAATGGACTACTATTCTGCCGTGTAATAAAAAAGGCAGTATCTTCAAGTTTGGTCTTTTTGAGTTGATGATTTTATAAGTATATAATACTTAAATACACTAGATAACAGACACCTTGAAGTGGGAACTAATAGCTCCGGACTCAGATAATAAAGTTTGTAAATATAAAATGAAGGAAACGTGAATTCTATCCTCATGATATGTAATAAAACATGTAAGATGGCTGAACTAAAGTTGGTTTATGCTTATAATACTTAAATATTCTCATATTGGAATATTATTCAATGAAATAAAAATAGTACATCGCATATCATACCCAAAACCATATCACTTTTCAAACTCATCATTAAAAGTAGAATGTAATGGGCTACTATTCTGCCGTGTAATAAAAAAGCAGTATCTTCAAGTTTTTTTGTGTTGAAGTTATATGGCTGCCTTATGTAAGTATACAACACTTAACAACACTAGATAGCAGTCATTAAACACAGAATGTAATGGACTACTGTTCTGCCGTGCTAGTCAACAATTCGGTATCTTTAAGTTAGATCTTTTTGAGTAGATTATAATAAAACCTTAATACTAAGATGATTAGAGATAAAAGGCTTATATAAAAAGCTTGATGCTGACAAAAACATGCTTTTTAGAAAAGTATCTAATATTTAACAGTATGAACACTCACTCAACTGTTGAGTGAGTGTGCTCTGTTTTAAAGCGTTATGAGGCATCAGATACTTTTAATCGCAACATTTAGCAGCCGTTAACCCTGAAGATCAGTCTTTGAAGCTCTGCCCTCTTGTCTAGAAAGGCAGTATTGATCACTCTAGTAATGAAATAAGCGAAAGAAGCCTTCAAAGAAACTAGATATTCAAACTTAAACTTTTCGCCTCCGTCTAATATCCGGCTATCAAGAACTTTTCAAAGGAAAACATATCACCATTGTTTGGTAAGATGTCCAGATTGTTTGTCTAATTATGACTTATGAGAAACAAGAATTTGCTCCAGATCTGTGTTGACTACATGATAATATTGCGACTGTGCATAAGAGGGTTTTGGTAATATCATGGTAAGGGATTATCAACCCGCAACCAATCACGCAATCTTTAGAAAGATTATAAAACTCGTTTTACGTACAGTATAGTTTATTCGTGTATAGGAATAAATGAACACATTTGACCGAAAACTTCTGTCAATATAACAATGAAGATGATGAGGATTTCAGACTGCGTAAACTGATATTCAAAAGAAAACTAATGTCAATCAACAGATTGCCTTACCAGGGGAATCAAACAATTTCCATCTCAGCGTATGTATGCAGAATAGTTATGAAAGTTAGGCAGTTTATTTTTGATAGCAAAGTTAGTTGGGGAGAATTAAATAAATTTAGTTTCAATTTTCTCTTCCAGTCAAGTTCTTAGTTTGCAGTAATGATGCTTCATACATCAACATGTTTTACAATGCAAAAAAATTAAGACAACGAGATATTTCGTCCAATTTGATAAAGGATATTTTTGATGATGACGAGATGAAGATCTGGTCAGTCTTGTTTCTGACGAGATATCTCGTCCATCAATATCTGTTTTGCTAATGACAGTTTTGCTAATGACGAGATTTCTCATAGAGACAACCACCAGGAGGGTTAAAGAAATAAAAATATCCGATGGCTGTGAGTGTAAAAGTAAGACCAACATTTACAAAAGTGTATGCAGTTACAATAACATATCCATAAACCAATAACTTGTTAGAATTTGCTTTAAATCCATCTAGAATGCATTCCTATGTACCGAATCAAATTTATTTTCCTCGAACTACCACTTATTAAACTTTAAATTGTTTTAAAAATAATTATGTTCACTCAATAAGAGAGAAAAAGAGTTATGCTACGGATTTTTTTTAGTTTTGTAGCTTTTTTTACTCATTTCACAGAAAAATGAATGGTAATAACAGGCTGCATTGCGACTAATAATCTTCATTTCCCTTCAGATTTAAATAAATACTTCTGTTTATTCTGATGGATTATATATTTTTAAAATACTTGTTTTAAATATTATTCAGCAAATAAACCCTGCATTTTCACTAACTTCCGCGAAGCTTCTGAATTGTATACTTAGCTAGGCGACCTATGTCAGAGCTGTGACCATACCATTCAACGTCTATTGAACATCGTGAACACTGTTGTATAATGGCCATGTATTATGCCATTTTAACTCAGTAATTCAAATGCAAAACGAATACGGAATTAATAAATACTTTTCAATAAGCTACAGTGCTCTGGTACCACAGACAATAGATATCGAGACTCCAACGCGTGCATTTAATTTAACGTCTAAACGAATCATTTTCCAAATACAATCATACATCATTCAAAAACTCTTAGACGCTAAGTTATTTTTAGAGTTAGTTTTCTAAATTAGGATAGCTGGTGCAGTATACATGTTATGAGTAATGATTCTATGCAGCATCCCTTACAGTAAGATTTATCTTTGGTGAATTTTATTCTTCTGAAAAGCTGGAGATTTACTCATTTGTCAAATGCTTAGAGCAGGGATGTCCAGCCCGCTGACTACATATGGCCCTGGACAGCTAGTAATGTGTCCCACAAGATTGTAAACTCAGTATCATTTGATTTGTAGCGATATCTTTCATGACTCGAAGACCTATCTTCCTAGAGAAAAATACCCCTCTCTTCATAATCACGCCCTATTCATGTGATCGCTTTTTGGCTGTATGTATATTTGTGAGATTATTTTCAAGAATAAAGTACAGGAAAAGTGAAAAAAGCTAAAATTTTGTGACGAGCACTTTGAGAACTCACTAAGAATTGCAATGGCTTCCATCAATCGAACCGGAAACTGATGCATTAGTTTCACAAAAACACGATGAAATATCCCACTAGTTTTATGTTTATGTAGTCCTCTTGGTTTAATATTATAATAAAGTTATAAAAATAATAAACGAACTTTTGTTGTTACGTATATCATTAACTATATTATATTTTATATACGACCCCCAGACAATTCCTCTTCACTCAATACGGTTCAGACAAGTCAAAAGGTTGGACACCCCTGACTTAGACTTTACCGTTCTAAGCAATCGTTACAATCCCTATAAACGTGTTATCCGTACTTGACTACTGTCACGCCGTTTCTTAGAATACGATTAATCTTTAGTGAACTTCATTTTTCTGAAAAGTTTGAAACTTTTATTTGTCATCTTTTCACAGCTTTTTGGTCTTCCCATTCCCTGTCATTGCAGAACTAAAGATTTTAGCCATATAAAACCAAATATTTAGAGTTTATTGTTCTGTGAAGGCGTTACATTTAATAATAAGCTTGTTGTCCGTACTTAAGTACTGTAATACCGTTACAATAAGATTACTCTTTGGTGAACTTCATTTTCCTGAAAAGTTTGAAACTTTTATTTGTCATCTTACAGAATTTTTTGGTTTCCCCACTTTTCGTTATACCGGAAACAAAAAAGATTTTAACCATATGAAACTAAACATTTAGAGTTTATTGTGCTGTGAAGGCGTTACTAATACAAGCTTGTTATCCTTACTTAAGTACTGTAATATATATACCGCGTTACTTACAAAAAGATTACTCTTTAGTAAACTTTTATTTTCTTAAAAGTTTGAAACTTTTATCTGCCATCTTACAGTTTTTGGTCTTCCCCATCCCATTTTTTAGATAAGATTTTAACCATATAGAACTAAACATTTAGAGTACTGAGCTGTGAAGGCGTTATATTTAATACAAGCTTGTTATCCGTACTTAAGTACTGTAATACAGCTACTTACAGTAAGATTACTCTTTAAGGAACTGTATTTTTCTGAAAAGTTTGAAACTTATTCGTCACGCCACACAGTTTTTGGTCTTCCCATTCTACTCCATTGCAAAATTAAAAACTTTACAACACATACAAAAATATTTAGAATTTACTATGCATTGAAGTCGCTGCATTTAAGATAAATTCCTTATCCGTACTTACTAGATGCATCGTTATCCCCAAAAGCGTGAAGTACCGATTCATCGGACTCGATGGGGCTACTCCAAGCGAAGGACAAACACGAAATCCAAACACAAGTTACGATGTGCTGTAAAGCTCTCATCCTTGTAAGTGGTGATTCAACACAATAGAAGCTCCAAAATTTTGGTCTAACGAGTTTTAAACTCCTTTGCTGTGACACTTACCTGATAAAAAGGAATACACGATAAAGGATGTTTACGTGGTACTTTTTGATAATGAAAGGTGACAGAATAAAATGACTTATCTTACACCTGTTAGATCTACCCTTAAATAAACTACGATTGTAGATTTCTAATGGGAAAGGAGATATTTGATAATCGCACGGCTGGTTAATGACGTATTTTTAATGTTATTGTTTTAGGGTTTTGGCCTTGAGAAGTGTTACTTTATTCTCATGAACTGTGATAAGGTAGTTCGATTTTTTTTCGTTGATTAGATTCGTGTGTATAATCACATAAGGTTGTGAGAATATTTAATATTAGCTTTTAAATTGAACTGTTCCTTACATGTTAGAAAATTAGGTTGCGGAGTAAAAGTATGATTTCTCAAGTTTTTTATTACTCATAAATGAATTTTCAATTAGCTGAATTTTACTATGCAAATTATATAAATTTAAATCATTCGAGTCTGAAAACATATTTTTAAGTATTTGGTTATCCTATGCTAGAGGACGCGGAAGGTAAACCATTTCTCTTCTTGCCATCCAAGCACGAGTTTGCAGTCCATTTGGTAGGATAGCTGGTTTCAGCAATAGGAGATAACTTCTCAGTATTTTAGCCTTCGAAATGGTTTCTACGAGATATCTCGTTCATCAAGATCTGGACAATTTTGTTAATAACGAGATATCTCGTTCATCAAGATCTGGACAATTTTGTTAATAACGAGATATCTCGTCATCAAGATATTGCTAATTTATCGATAATGCCGAGATCAAGATCTAATCAGTTTCTTCTATTCACGAGATATCTCGTCCATCAAGATCTGATAAGTTTTCTTCCAATGACGAGATACTTCGTTGAGACAACCACCAGGAGGGTTAATTGATCTGCCTTCATAATTGTATTGGAGTAGCAGAACTAAAAGGATTCAGTGCCCTTTATTTCGATTTTATTTGTATGTGCTGTGAATAGTCGTGGCCTCTCAACAATATAAAATTTGCTGTAAAGTATCTTGGGATTTCGGTTGGAATTTGACTCATCATCTAGTTGCTTCTAATATTTTCCAACAGCCTTTGCCTCATGTTCACTCTACATTTAAATTAATTGTATCGAATTAATCCATTTTAGTTTGATAGTAACTTGCAGGTTTACCATCCTGGAGCATGCCATAGCCCTCTTTCGCTAGTAGGTAGACACGTTTATTTCCATCAATGGCTTGGGTATTTTAATTAAAGTCGCACTGGAGCAACACAACGGGCTATTGGCGACGGTCTGGGATCAAACTCGAAGGGAAAGATCTGAGGACAACACCTCGTAATTTTGAACCACGGTCAGATGACGAAGTCACACCTGAGCTGGCACCCTACTATCCAAACAGCAATGTCCTGGGATCAATTAGAGTACAATAGTCAAACCTGCTTCTGTAAGATTATTTATCAGTTGATAGTGTTTTGGACTTCACAGTCATCGCTAGGGCCAGCACTAATCAAAGCTTATATTATTATATTAAGCTACTTTTCATATGAAAAATCGCTAGAAAATCTCGTTTTAGCTGTTTTTGAGATGGCCATGCATTTTCAAACTGGTGGGAAAAGTATGATTTGTTTAAAAATATTTATCAGCTTATTTAAATGCTTTTATCGTAAGCTTACTTTAACGGAGCCTGGAATTTTTATTCAGAATGGCATTGTTTTCACTCATCAGGAAAAACGAATTTCTAGATTTTTATATTGATACAATAATACTTCTTTACATAGATGACCGGATTCAAAAATTCATCGTTTATCAGTGGGAATAGTGTTATAAACTGTTTCAATAAAAAACAATTATTATCACCAGTTATATCAGAGAATGATTCCGAATAATATTTTGTTTCCCTGATTTAAAGACATACCCAGTCAGTTACTTAAAAATAAAGACAGTATAATTATTTCATAGAGTTTATTCCACGAAAACATCATTTCTCTCATTGCACGTTTTCACTATTTTCCCCCATTATTTAATCAGGGACACATAGGATGGGTTTGTTCAATGATGAAATACTGTCAAATGACTTTACGAAATCAGTATAAGCTTAACCTTCTGTGCGCCACGATATTCCCCAGAAGTGTTCCATTACTTTGACCCAGGACTACATTTAACCCGCCAAAAGTGGTCTCGACAAGATAGTTCATCCATCAAGATCTGACCAATTTCACTAGATACCTCGACATCAAGATATTGCCAATTTTTTGACGATGACGAACGAGATCAAGTTCTGGTCAGTTTTTTCATGATCTCGTCAGTTTTGCTAGTGACGAGATACCTCGTGGAGACAACCACCAGGAGGGTTAACAAAGTAAGAACCATTTGAAACTGACATGATCTGGCTTCCTCATACGCTGGTTGGTTTTTTGTGGGGAAAATCAAGGAGGTTAAATTACAAACTGACGTCCAATCGATCTCGTCCATCAAGAACTGACGAATTTTGCTAATGTCTCGTCATTAAGATATTGCTGTTTTTTTATGATGGTGAGATCAAGACCTGGTCAGTTTTCTTCTAATGACGAGATATCTCGAAATGAGATGTGAACCATCCATGGAGTTCTGATTTCCTAAGGGTAGCAGTGGCTCAGTGTGTTTGTCCTCTGCGCTAGCAACTTGCGAGGTGTGGGTTCGATTCCTCCCTGGGTATATTAATCTCTTCTGTGTCAGTAAAACTTTCCTTGTGTGCAAGTCCATTTACTTGATGTTGTCTTGAACAGAATTGGTAAATATGGCCCTTGCGTTAGTAAACCCAACCAACCTCTGACTATCTATGAGACGCTTTTTTATCAAATTAAATGTGTAAGTGGCTTTTAATGTTACTGTTTCTGAAAGGGAACGTGCCTCCTGTTTTTATCAAGATATTGCCGAATTTTTTATGATGACGAGATCAAGATCTGGTCAGATTTTTTCTAATGATTAAATATCTGGTCCACCAAGATCTGACGAGTTTTGCTAATGATGAGATTAGCAAAACTTACCAGGAAACCACCAGGAATGAATAGATGGCCACATATATCGGTTAAAAGGATTTATGATCTATTACATGGTCAAGAAAGCCCAAACAGGCAAATCATATAAGGAAAACTGTAGGTTGCAAGATGGACATATTGATGCATGATCCGAGGAGTTAAATTTTCTAACATTAACAATTTTGAACTTCCTTCTTTCATATTCTGTCGCAGTTGCAATAAATATGCAGAAAATCTACAAATTTAACTTATGTATCAGGATACCTTATGAGTGAGTGGAATGCTTTGTAAATTCCATGTTCATTGGGATGTTAAGTCGTTCTAAGGCAAACTCTCGGGACATCGCCATTTATAAGGAAGTAAGTTTGGTTTTCATGTTTGATACCAATTCCTAAAATGTTGTTCTATGATGAATTATTAAAATCATGAAATACTGTCTAATGACTTAAAGGAATCAGAATAAGCTTAATACTCTGTGTGTCGCGAATTTCCCGAGAAGTGGACCATTACTTTCACCCTGGAATACATTCCAATGAATAAATAGCCGTATCCATCGGTTTAAATAATCTTTGAAATTATTTCATGGTCAAGAAAGTCCAAATAGATCGCTCATGTATGGAAAACTCCAGCTTGAAAATTGGATTCATAGATGCATGATCCTTGGCGGGCTGAACTTTTTAATATTAACTATTTTGCCGTTGAAGCTTTCATAAATAACTGAAAATCAGGAAATTTAGGATATTGTATGAGTGATTGGAGTACCCTAGCACCCTAATGAACACCAACTCCATAAATCATACTATTTATGACATGATTCGAAGATTTATGAAGTTGATGTTCGTTATTATGCAAGGTCATCCTAAGGCAAACTCTGAGTACGTGATCATTTATAAGGAAATTGGGCTAAGTTTGTTTTGAATGTTTGACACGATTTGATTGGTTTGAGCTTTGTGGAGAAATATCCAAAGATGAATAAGTTGCTCCAAGCACAAGAAATAAAATTTGATTGTAAAAAGGAATTTAAAAAAGTCAGTCCAACATTTAATTTGCTCCAAACAATGCCAAGTAAATGGACTTACACACAAGGAAAGTTTTACTGCCACAGAAGATATTAATGCACCCAGGTAGGAACCGAACCTGTGCCTCCTACAACTCGTAGATGCTAGCCCAGTGGGAAAACACACTGAGCCAGGGCTATCTTTAAGAAATGGATGGATTACATATCACTTCGTGCCACAGTTTTATTTGACAAGTATTATATTAAATGTAAATTATTTACATGCAAAAGTACATATTTATATACAAATACACATTTATATCTAAGTACATATTCATATAAAAATACACATTTATATCTAAGTACATATTCATATAAAAATACAATTTTATATCTAAGTGCATGTCTGCCTGCAAACACATATTTGTATCTAAGTTCATATTTATATACAAATCCATATATTTATATACAGAAGAAAATGCTGCCGATCGTTTTTAATTTGATTTTGAAAGTTCACCGAAATGGTTTGGATTTAAAAATTTCAGCTATTTTTAATACAACGTAAATATTTTACGGACTTAGATGGCGTAATTTGCAGTTGGTTCTCGAAGGCGATGGTAGAGTGTAACATTAGGCGAATATTAGTATGAGAAAGCAATGATGATCTCGGGTTTCTAAAAACAAAATGAACTAAATTAAAAACCCACTAACGCATTGCAGAAACTTCTACGAAAAGCATTTGTCATCGCGAGAAGTGAAAACCCCGTTTAATCATTAATTGTAATTATGGAGCTGCCCCATGAGGTAGAACTGAAAGTCTTTGTTCTAGAAGCTATGCATGAATATCACGCGGCAGGTTTCGTTTCCTCAGTAAAACTAATTGTAAGTTTAGTTCAGGACGCATTATACAATAGAAAAAGTTAGCTTACGAACACCCCCCGGATTTTAATGAATTTGATAAATCACTTGTACATTGTATGACCATTAATTCGTCCTTTGAATGCTAAATTTCATATTAGAAGCACCTGACATTTATCTTTCTTACTTTTAAGAGCAGTACAAGCTACCATTGAAGAAAATGTGTAATGTACACATTTCAATTAGTAGTCATTTCATTGCAAACGTTGTAATGCGAACCTAAGTCAGAAACAAGGTAAGTAGATATTTTAATTAACGTCATACAAGAGTAACACAATAGGATATTGGTGACGGTTCGGGATCAATCCCAAAGGGAAAGATCGAGGACAACACCACGTAATTTGAGCCACGGTCAGATGACGAGGAACACCTGAGCTGGAATCCCACTCTCCAAACTTCCACATGTCAGAAACAAGGAGAAAAATTTCATAAAAATCCATCAACATAATTTTCAACGTATCTACAAAACAGCATTTTATTAGTTTCAATTTAGTTTAATCTAATCTTTAATTACCTAATTTAGGAATCATTAGCTAATTATGTTTTTTGAACAGTGATATCCTAAATTCTAATTTGTTCAGAATGACAATTCCTGTTAGAAATTATTCTTAATATTATTCTTCATGTTTTGACCCTCCATCAATCTGCTAGTGTGAATAGTTTTTTTGATAATTTTTCCACCAAGGAAGTCTAAAAAATCTAGATTTTTTTCAGGAATTTCAACATTTAAAAATCAACTACAAATTCATTTCCTTACCAATAACTTTGACTGAAAGTCAAAACATTCACTGTATTATATAGATTATAAAGGACGCAAAAATAATTATAATAGATCGTTTCATTGTTGAGTTATCACTGTTTGAACAAAGCACCCTATTGCAAAAACACGGTTCCTCAGAAATTAAGTTTAAAGTTTTGGAAACATAACAGTACCTAACAAAAACTCTTGTAACTAGAAAACTATTACAAATATTTACAAGATCTTGGTATCGTTTGAAAGCTAAGGAGTTGGACAATATTTTGAATTAATCAAAAAGTATCGATATTATGGTCGATTTTCGGGATTTCAAGTGCATACATATACCTTAAAGAGCTATGCAAAACTGCAAGACTTCAACGTTTATCGCCCATCTGTTTATCAAAAGCGAAAACCACCAAAATCGGTAACCAGTTAATTTCTCAGAAAGCGAACATATCATGTTTTTAGCGTTCAAAGCAAAACGGCTCGTTGGGGTTATTTAGACCTTGTAAATATATAAGAATCTGATCTTAATTATTCATAATAACAGACAATTTTTATGTGAAATATCCTAGGGCACACCTAGTACAGTAAATCACGGGGACCAACAACTGAAACTAAATTTCGAAACGGAAAGAACATCGCAGCTCTCCCCTACGGCGCTACATAGTACACAGGGAACTGTACAGTCACTTAACGTCTGTACTAGTTTTATCATCTTCCTCCAAATATGCGAAAAAAGTTTTAAGAGCTAAAAAATTTTTTTGGGGAAACTGAAACTTTTTTTCCATCAACGCTAATGAGTTAAACGATTTTTTCCGTCTTAATTCTTCAATATTATTAGGGCTATCTATCCGGAATTCGCCCGGACGGTCATGGATTTGTAATTACTCCCGTAGATAGGCCCTAGATCGAAAGCAGGCCAGAATGTTTCAATCCCGGACTGTTTTTACCTGAGTAAAAACTGGCAATTTTCGGAAACTTAGTGGGTAATTTTACTGACTAAGATTCTAAAAACCATCTGCAAACAAAGGACGTCTTTCAATTGTGTTCGTTTATTTTATAATTAACACGTTTACATGTTTAGTGATTATTAATTGTCTTTCAGTATTTTCTTTTTGTTGAGTTTAATTGAGAGCTCCATGATTTCTTTTTATTTCTCCATACTAGTTTTTGTTTGTTATACAGGGTATCGTAAATTTTTTCGCACGTATTTTTTATCCTCTTTGTAATATATATATATATATATATATATATATATATATATATATATATATATATATATATATATATATATATATATATACGGGCGATATGAAAAATACGGGCGAAAAAATTTCTATTATTTTTATAGACTGTATTGGGAAAAATCGTCATTGGTATTTTAAGTATCAGTAATCCTGCAAAATCATAACTCTTTAAGTTAACGTTTTTAACTTCCTATATTGACTTGGATATTTGTAGTATAAATGTGGCGCGGTGAAACTGCAATGTAATTATGTTAGTTGTTTTAAGGTTTTACAATACAAAAGCCTGCCTTTAAGAATTGTGACTATGGGTGGGTTCTGATTTCCGGAAGGTTCATTAAAGAGTAGTTACATCACAGTCGCATCCTAACAAGGGGAAAAGCCGAGAAAACTTCAAGTAGTCAACCGGACTTAACAGATATAGGATTAGAAGTACACACAAGCTCCTGGTATTTCAAATATAGTTGTGTTCGCGAAAGTAAGCTACAATGCCGTGTAGGAGGTAGGTAGTTGAATCAAAGTCGCACTGGAGCAACGCAATGGCTATTGACGACGGTCAGATTCAAGCCCGAAGGGAAAGATCGAAAGCACCACGTATTTTTGAACTACGGTCAGATGAAGAGTATTCTTGAACAGATGGCAAGCCACTCCAAACAAAAATTTGACCATATCTTGATCTCGTCATGATCAAAAAGTCAAATCAGCAGTATCTTCATGACGAGATATTTCGTCTATAGTAAAATTGATCGAACCTCGATGAACGAGATATCTCGTCGAAATCACTTGGAGAGCTAACATATGCAATTTAAAAGTAGTGAAGAAGCAAAAAAATTAGCAATGGACAGAAGAATGAGGAATGTGCTCCAATCGAATGACCAAAAGACTGAACTTCGTTTCCTTGTATAGAGAAAGGTAGGTAGGTAGTTGAATTCACGTCGCACTGGATCAACACAACGGTCTTTTGTCGACGGTCCGGGATTAGTCCCGAAGGAATCGTGAAGGATGTATCCCTCCCCCAATCAGAGGACAACACCTCGTAATTTTGAACCACGGTCAGATGAGGATATATTTGTATGACTTTGACTATAAAAAATCTAGATTATTTATTCCTTCTTTATTGTCTTAGATGCAGAGAATGGAAAGGAATATGTATTGTCGACCGTTATCATTGAGTAAAACGAATTAACCATTTTGTGAAGCAAACGGAACAAGCTATGTTTCCTTTCAAAATGATTCTATCTATTCTATTGATGCGTCTCTTCCACTTCCGTTCTCTTAATCACTGAAAACAAAGCTGCGTTTCGAGGAATTCAGGATTGGTTCGACAGCTGTTGATCCGAGAAACTATTTTCGCCTTTTTTTGGCGTCCTCGGCCAAAAAAAGGGATTATTAGTAGGGGATTACATCAATTCTATGGAGCGAGTACACTTATTTATAAAGCTTTCGCGATTTACCCCCTAAAACACTCGTCTTTAAAGAAGGAATTGAACTGTCAGATTGGTTGGTGATGGAGAACTTCAAACAAATTGACATTGAAAGCTGGGATTACACAATCTGTTAACTTTCTTGGGCAATAAATCCGGAGTCCCGAGTTGGATTCATTACAAAGTATAGCATTTCGTGTTTCTCAAAGTATTTTTTGCCATCTTCCAAGCTCGTATTGAGTTTATATTCCATGAAATCTGCTTTTTGTAAAATTAATTCTGTATCTAAAATCAGCACTTTATATTCTAATGTATATAATTAGTTTGGGTATTTGGGTATTTCAATTAACGTCACACTGGAGCAACACAATGGGCTATTGGTGACGGTCCGGGATCAATCCCAAAGGGAAAGATCCGAGGACAACACCACGTAATTTTGAACCACGGTCAGATGACGAGGCAACACCTGAGCTGGCACCCCACTCTCCAAACTTCCACACCACGCCAACGTGAGGACATTTGAGGCCACGACAGATTTAACGTGCACCAGCCCCCTTTGTACACGACGGTGTTTGGCTGGATTCGAACTCGCAACCCTTCGGTTGCTAGTTCGTTACTCTTCCAACCGGGCCACCGCGGCCCATAATTAGTTTGGATAGAATGAAGTCTGGTTTTACTTATATATAATTTTGCCTCATCTAAATTAAAACAATTAACTTTTCAACCTATCTGTACTGTAACGTGACTGTGTGGTGCAATTCCAAACAATATTACCTTGCTTTATTTTCTGTATTGCAACCATGGCTACCACTACAAAAATTAAATTATGAATTATAATACTGTATGTATAGCACTAGCGTATCTTCACCATCAAGTACTCTATGCTAGAAAACGTTGCACTGTTTTTCGTACCTCGCTAAATTGATGACTGTCGGACGTGATTATGACCAACCGCACTTTCGAAAACAATCCTTATAGAGCTTCTGACAAACATCAGATGGCGTTCAAAACAATTGTCACGCACTTCCGGTGTATGGTCCGTAGTGAACAATTGAAGTACCAAATGCGACGACAATCACATCCAACAACTATCTGAAGCCCGGTGATAACAGACACTGCTTCTATTTCTATCATGGCTTCACTCTTCGTTTCCATTAACTTTCTCTTCACATGAGTGGTGTGCATTCTGTAATGAAACAACACAAAAGAGTCGCAGTCATTCACTGCATGATCACGTATACAGAAGTACACCCGTTATCTTAATACGGCTCTTGCAATTGGTAATTATCAACGATCAGCATCGAATTCGGACACCGTTTTATCACGGAGGGAGATCATTGTGGTAAACCTAACATTTGATATTGTATGGAAGTTTGGAGAGTGGGGTGCCAGCTCAGGTAATGAACTCGTCATCTGACCGTGATCCAAAATTACGAGGTGTTGTCCTCGGATCTTCCCCTTCAGGAGGATGGATCCATAAAGGAAATATAAAAGTAGAGTGAGCAATGGAAACCCTTATATGTGCCTAACATCATGTGACCAAAACTAGTAGTCACGTGGCCCTTAGACTATTTGCGTCTGCGGGTGGAAAGGAACATTTATCGCATGATTGATCCCGTGAGACGGTTGAAAACGCCCATCCATTGATTTATCATCTGATTGGTTCACGTGACATAGTAGATTTTGGCGCTTTCACCATTTTTGTCGCCACTATAGAAATGCTCATTCGCACATCTACCCTGTCATAAGATGTTACATAGCCAAACGAGGCGATAAGATGCAAAGTCGGCCAACCAAGTCAATTTTTCATAGAGAAGTCACGTGACTACTAGTAGACATGTTGGTCACACTTTTTGGAGCTCCCCTTAATAGCAATGCTCACTACTTTTGTTTCAAATTTATGATTCAAACATAACTAACATTCCTTTATATTGAAATGTATTTTCAAAGTTTATCTAATCTCTTCTGAGTAACCTCTTAATAATATAACATACATGAGTTTTTTGTGTTTCAAAGTATTGTTACTTCACAATATTATTGCCTAGATCACAACTGATATAACTTACACTTTCAAAAGAATATAGGCTTATTAGGAACATTAAAAACATGTATTGTTATTTTCACTTTGACATAATTTCAGTTTCATTTTCGATATATTAGAAGATACTGTTGGTGGATCTGGCTACAGAAGTCAACAGAAATATCATATTTTGTCACTAACCTTCCAAGTGGTTTCAACGAGGTATCTCGTCCATCAAGATCCGTTAAATATTGTTAATACTTGACGAGATATCTCGTCATCAAGATATTCCCGATATTTTGACAATGACGAGATCAAGGTCTGTTCAGTTTTCTTCTAATGACGAGATGTCTCGTCCATCAACATATGGTTAGTTTTGCTAATGACGAGATACCTCGTAGAGACAACCACCAGGAGGGTTTAACTCTAGTTATATCTGAGATATGTGGTGCAGTTTCTTCTTCCAATGTGTGTGTGTGTTATCCAGAGTATTTTGTGAATTTGAAACACGCTATTTAGGTCTAACAACCCATTGCGGGTAAGTATGTGAATAGAGACACCCTAATGACACAAATCATTGCTGATTTCAATCACGAGGCGGCTGCATTGTCTACAATAAAGCCATCAGATCATTAGCTTCAGAGTATAGCAGTCGACAATCCATGTGAGTTGCATTGTTAATTTTGAGCTTTACGATACAATAAGGAGCGAGAATATCATTACTGGACTGTGGACGATTGGCGAAGGGTTTCCTGTTACTACGACACTCGTTTTCAGTTATTGGTTGAAGAGGGGCATGTGCATAAGAGGTAGAAAGCCAATTAACCCTCCAAGTGGTTTTGACTAGATATCTCGTCCATCAAAAGCTGAAAATTTTTGTTAATGACGAGATATCTCGTCATTTATACATTGCAAATTCTTTTTTTATGACGACGAGATCAAGATCTGGTCAGTTTCGTATAAGGCTGTAATATCTCGTCCATCAAGATCTAGTCAGTTTTCTTTTGATCAGATGCCTCGTCGAGACAACCACCAGGAGGGTTAATCAAAAGATCATGTATGTCAAGTTGATACTATTTAGGCAATATTTCCCCAAACTTTTATAGCTCAGTGGACTCTTTTCAAAGACAATATTTTTTGGTGCCATCCCTCTGTAAAACTGTATCTCAATTAATAATAAATTAAGTGTAGCTGTGCTTGTAAGTTTGGAATTTCACCAAAATATGTATCTGTGCACCAAACTGATAACTGCTCGTCACAAATGCAGAAACGCAGTCTAATTATGATTTAATCCTCCTGGTGATTGTCTTGATGAGGTATCTCGTCATTAGTAAAACCATTATCAGATCTTGATGGACGGGATATCTCGTCATTGGAAGAAACTGTACCAGACCTTGATCACGTCATCATCAAAAAATAGGCAATATCTTAATGACGACATCACGTCATTTCCAAAATTGGTCAGATCTTGATGGATGAGATATCTCGTCGAAACCACTTGAAGAGTTAATTATAATTAATTTATAGTATTGTGCAATAAATAAACTTGACATAATATGTAGATTCTTGACGCTGTACGTTTAAGAACTTAGTCAAATCCATACACGCAACGACTTTGTCGTCTTGCTTTTAGACCAAACAGTTGTAACTGGCATTTTACAATACGCATGAGTCTTTCGACAATGCATCACTCAAGTGAGTGTCTTTATGGTCAAGTGGATAAGTATTTGCTTAATCCTCCTGGTGGTAGTTTCTACGGGGGGGGTATTTCAATTAACGTCACACTGGAGCAACACAACGAGTTTCTACGGGGTATCTCGTCATTAACAAAACTGACCAGATCTTGATGGACGAAATATCTCGTCGTTAGAAAAACTGACCAGATCTTGATATCGTTATCATAAAAAAATCGGAAGTATATCGATGACGAGGTATCTCGTCAATAGCAAAACTGATCAGCTCTCGTTTGGAATCCACTTAATGAAGTAGACCTTTGTCTAATTAACCCTCATGCAGCGTCACGTAACCATCCCGTTTATTAAATATCTCACGAAACAGCTAGTGCGTGATAAAATTTTTTTGAAAACAAGAGTAAAAATATAAAAAAGAGATTTTGACTGGAATAGTAAATATTTTAGGTAGGTAGATAGTTGAATTTACGTCGCACTGGAGCAATGCAATGGGCTATAGGCAACTGTCCAGAATCAGTGCGACGTTAGTTAAATACCTACCTACCTGCTTCAATAAATTGTTTTGTTTATCTCTTATCCAACTGTGTTCATGTATCTATTTTCTTGCATTTTGAGGATCAAATGTTTTTTGTTCTTTGTAATTGGATATTTTTTCTGTAGAGAAACAACATTGAAATAAATAAAATGAATGTTTCGTAAAAGTGATTTGAAAATCATGTATTTTGTAAGAAGTAATTCAAGACACGTATTTAGTATTTAGTATTACTATTTAATAATTGATTAATATTGGTGTTTTTGATATTTTGTATATTATACCCATGTTTTTGTGAACTAGGGACCTGTTTATAATAACTGTTGATAAGAGAAAACAGATTTCAGGTTCAAGATTAAGAGTGTTAATGTTTAGGAAGACTACAATTAAATTTTTATAATTAATTCCCGATGATATTTTACCAATTATTACAGAAGAATCATCGGAAATTATCAGTCTATTATTCCCATATTAATAGGAACTATGGACCAGCTTATTATTACTGTTCACAATAGAAACAGGTTTCAGGTTCAAGTTCAAGAATACTAACTTTTTGGAAGACCACAATCCAATGTTTAAAAATTAGTTTCCGTTAATATTTTCCCGCAGAAAAAGTAGTCCATTCAAAAAGTAAAAGCATTTTTTCATTTCTTTAACACTTTATATTGGGTATATCTTTTGAAACATTTTTAACATCGAACAAAGGTGAACGGATTAGAAAAGTTAGATTTCAAAAGTAATAAATGAAGCTCAAAATTGGTATTTCAATTACATGCTACATTCACAAGAAAGTGTGAAGGAAGTTGAAAATTACTTTGCCCTTTCGAAAAATCTTATTTCATTACACGAAGCCCCAAAATTTTTCTTAATTTAAAACTCTATTTGATTACAATTTATGGTTCCGAATGATGAGTAGTTGGAGTTTGCTTCGTGATATGATTTCTTTCCGTTATTTAAAGGTACTTAATAATTCTCCAATGCTTTCAACAGGATTGTAGCTTCCTGGGCGTAGTCCCTTTGTGAATGCATAATAAGTATCTATAGAAGGTCAAAAGAGAAGAAAAATACCTTTTTGCTTTAACATTGAGTAAAGAAGCTAATTATTCAGAGATTGAAAGTCAAATAAAAATTTAATTCAGCTAAACGAATAGAGAATAACTAACGTGAATAAAATTTTCTCAAAAAGTGGACACGAAATTATGTATTTTGAGTTTCTTCACACATACAATCGTACTCATCAATGAGAGGCATTTTCTGTAAAGCTAAATGTAGGTGGAGGTAGTGTTCCTGCAGTGAAAAGGTGTTTCTTGTACGTATTCTCAACGTGATATCAAATCAAAAACGAGAAGAATCCAAATAACAACATAAAAAGCATGGAGTGAACTATTCAAATATTCAAAAATTCTGAAACCAATGTTTCTGAAAATGTTGAATTCATCCTCTTAAAAGCTGCGGTAAACTCGTCCAAATAAAATTCTGAATACATTTTTGAAATATCAAATAAGCAACCAAATCTACAGTGAAAAGTGGATCAATCCTCCGAATGGTTTCGACGAGATATCTCGTTCACCAAGATCTGGCCAATTTTGCTAATGACAAAATACCGCGACATCAAGAGATTGACGATTTGTTGATGACGAGATCAAGATCTGATCAGTTTTCTTCTGATGACGAGATATCTCGTCCATCAAAATCTGGTCAGTTGTTTTAATAATATAAAAATAGTTTTTCAAAAGCATGCTTTTAGATATTTCTGCTTTTTACACCGTTTCAAAAAGACAAACTCAACAGATTATAGTGTTGACTTAAATAATTGAGAAGGATCCCCAACATGAGAAGCAAAACGCATTGAAAATTTAAAAGTGCAGTCAAACGCACACGTGGAAAAAGAACTGCATAAAAGCACTACCTCCTCTGTTTATCAAAGTGCGTTTCGAATGCCTAGTCACGTGTGTTCCTGGAAAATAGCGATTTCATCGGAGAAAGCATTAGGTCTGATAGGACTGGGATGAACGAGTTTAGGTTAGTGATTGATGTCTGGATATTTCGGGGAACTTTTCTTACAAAAGATCCTTGACCAATGGGTTTGCTGGGATGGTAATTGCTCGGGCTCACACTCCTGAAAGATTTTTCTGTCTCTCGAATCGCTTTATTGATTACACTTTTACTACCTGGGTGAAAGAAACTCAAGTCCTTAAGTTGCAGATTGGGAACAGGGTCGTAAAATAGTACTGTATTTGAGATACGCTGGGAGTTTCTAGAATTCCAATAAAACTTTCCCGTTCCTTTCCTAGAAAGCACTATTATTTTTAAGCATTACTTACATCCATTTTATAAATTTTATTCAGACTTTATACCTCAGACTAATTTCATTTTGAAATGGTAAATTGCTGGATCTTATATTAGTTTCCTCCATTTTGTTTAAAAACCTTTGTCTTGTATTTGGAGCAGATTGGAGAGTGCCATAAAACCTAACCAATTAAAATAGAATGCTATTGCCCTCGCAATTTCTGATTTTAAGGGGACCAGTACCCTTTTATCAATCATTTTATTTTGCATTTACAAAAAAATATATTAGTGTACCTTATATTACAAAAGAAAAAAATAATTTTGACAAAAACAATAATTAAAGATGAATTAAAAAGTATTTAATGTCTTGAAATTTCTTCTCGTACAAACAAAATTTTTTAAAATTATTTTCCTCTTTATTTTCCTTGAAGAGTTTTCCACAATATTGTACATAGGTTTTGTATGTACAACTGTTATTTATCATTTTATAAATATTAATATAATTTTTAAAACAATCATAACCGATTTTATCAATTAACTAATCTCTCAAATCCCTATTCCATTCACAAAGTTATGAAAAGTATAAAAACCAACCAAACATAAAATTTCATATCTCTATATTAATTACAAAGCCTTAGCAATTTAAATATATTGTAATCATGAAACACTGAACCTTTCTCAGACATTAATCATTTGCATGTTTAGTACAAATAATTTTGGATACCAAATTTCATGGTCATTGATGAATGTTTCTGGGTGTTTTGTTGTACTTAGCAAGGAGTGCATTACAAAATAATTATCACAAATTATCCATTACTGACAAAGAATAAACTACTTTAACTAATAAAAGTAACGAAATCTTTACTTTTATTTACAACTACATGCTAAACAAAGGAACGATCTCAAATAACATTAAACTAATAATTAAATGCCCTTAAACTACGTAATATGGTAATTAATGCACTTTAACTGATAATAAGCAATAAAAATACCTTTTCAATGCAGCTGTAGAGGTAGTTAGACCAAACAACAATCTCTTATTGTTTGAAATATTTAGAATTACGACATGTATTACATGCACATACAACGAATAAATTTTAGTGTATATGGGTCATTTTCAATTTTTACTGAATGGTTCATCAATCTTCAAATAGAACTAATTACAGCAAAATCCTACATGTAACCTTTTCTCTTTCAGAAGAACATCTCAAATCTCAAATGATTACATCATTCAGTTAATGAGAGTTAGTTCTTTTTCAACTGGAATAAATACTAGATCATAGCCTGAGGATGAAGACAATTAAATCTTCAATTTATCTTCATTACGCAATCGAACTTAGAACGTGGAAATCAGAACTTTAACTCTCGATGGGATAAATAGCTACTAAATTATAATTTAAACAGATGTCTTTATTTTTCTATTGCGTAATTACCTAATGTGCTGAGCTGTGGCGTAAGTATGGATTACTATTTGAGAACGATACAGGCTTTTTACAGACGTGTTTAGTTTGCTATTATGATCAAAAGGAAGTATTACGATTAAAGGTATTCTTGTAAAAGTCTGATGCTCAAAGAAGTAAATGCTCAGCAACGATTAAATGTTTTGTCTTATAATTAAATAATGTTGCTTCGTTTTCCATTCGAGGAAAAAGAATTTTGGCAATTAATGAAGAAGCATTTTTTCCTTTAAAAATTGAAACTGTCTTGATCTTTTAATTTCTTCTTTCTTCCGGACTATATGTTCTATGTAATCCGGTGTTATTAATATATACGCCGGATATATTAATATACGTGGAACCCCCGATATGTTAACCTTCAGTATGAACTTTTTAATGCTTTTTCTTAAAATAAACTTTTATAACAAAACAAACTGATGTTATTGCAGAAAAAACAAAATCCGAGTCTAACTGGCAGTCAAATTCTAAAAGCTTAAAAACGACCAATAAAGATTAAAACAGATGAGAACTGGTCTATAACTATTTCGATGAAACTAAACTTCCACCATCAGGATCAAAATAAACAACATAAGAAAATTTCGAGTTTAAACCGAAATAGCAAGATCAATTTGATCTAAACTCGAGTTTTCTTTTATTGTTCCTGGCGATGGTGGACGTTTTGTTATACCGGAATAGCTATTGTTCAGTTTTATCATCTTGTTTTTCATCTCCATTTGTCATTTTTTGAAGCTTTTAGACTCTGACTGATAATATAGTCAAGGAATTTGGTTTGAAGAAGTTAAACCGTACCAAGTGAATGAAATCTAAAAATGTTTGAGGAATTTAAAATTTCCTCGGTAATTTTTCAAAAAACTAAAGATAATATACATTATATACATCCTGATATTGGCGTATTAACGCCAATTTCACGATGTCTTCTATAAATCAGCGAAGCAATATATATACAATGAACATTAAAAAACCCAATAATAGTAGAAGATGAATCACGAATTTTCTTTAAGAGAATTCTAAAAATGTTCTTTCCGATGCAGTCTAGCAAGATGTGAACCAGTCTTCCTCATCAAGGTAAATAAAGCACTTGTTGGAGTCAGCCGGGTGAAAACGATTCAAATAGACCCGAGTTACAGTGTGGCTAATTCTGGTTTTTAACAGAAAAAATGGCAACTGCTCGAGGGATTTTTTGAAGTAATGGTGGTCATTAGGCTCACTCTGGAATTGAAAAAGATGGGGATTTATTCCAGTGTTCCTCCATAAAGTACACCAAAATGGTCAAGTCTCTCTCCTGATCCTACCCAGACATGTAGAGAGGGTAGTTACTGACAAAGGAACTGGATCTATTGTGGTTAACAATTTAGCTAACTAATCCAATTTATTGCCATGTACTTCGCAATGCACAGGAACCCACTGCAAAGTGATGTGTTTATCTTTAAATTTGACAAGAAGCTGTTTGACTTCCTCTATTCTAAAAATTTAGCTGCCTAGCCTATGCTGGCAAAGACAGTGAAGGGCAGCCATGAGGTCTCAATAAAAATAGGCCGATCATTGAAGAAGAAAGTGCATTGAAGCGAAATTATTTACAACAGCTCTGCTATCTAGACTTATCAGGACTAGAATATCAGACTAATTTATCAGCCAATTCATTGCCATACACTTTTCAATGCGCAGGAACCCACTTCTAAGTGATTTTAAGTTTGTATTTTAATTTGAAAGCTGTTTAATTTCCTCTATTCTAAAAAGTAGTTATCTGGTCTATGCTGGCAAAGACAGTGAAGGGTAGCCATGGAGTCTGTCAGAATACAAATAGGCCGATCATTCAAGAAGAGAGAGTACATTAAAGCGAAATTATTTACAACAGCTCTGCATCTAGATTTATCAGCACTAGACTATTAGACTAACTTATCAGCCAATTCATTGCCATACTCTTTGCAATGCGCAGGAACTCACTGCTAAGTGATGTGTTTGTATTTTAATTTGAGGAGCTGTTTGATTTCCTCTATTCTAAAAGAGTAGTTATCTGGTCTATGCTGGAAAAGACAGTGAAGGGCAGCCATGGAGACTGTCAGAATACAATCATTCAAGGAGAAAGACATTCAAGGAGACAGAGAGCTCATTAAAGCGAAATTTTGAACTTCTTGAATAATATAATATTTCCTAGGATTCTTTCAACCATCGCTGTGTTTTTTTATTGTGTGTTGTGGGGTAAAAGCAATACTGCACTACCTGGAAATCTCGTGATACTCCTAAGGTTAAAAAGAATTAGGTAAATATATTTAGGGGTAAACTATGGATGAAATAAAAGTATTTTTCCACACTTCAAAATTTGCAAAACAAGTAGTCAGCGATATTCATAAGTTTTGCAAACATTGTGAATGTTTTTGTTCAATTTTTGGTGATTATTGTTGCAGCTTCTGCATTAAAGTTATAATTTTCTATTTAAATGCACCCCAAATTTCATCCGTGTTACAGAAAACAAGCAGAGTTAAAATTCGTTGGTACTGTATTTAGGAGAGTTTAACCCTATGAGGGGTTCACACGTATACATCCGTTCTTCAATTTTCAGTCTTCCCTGACTTCTAACCAGTTTTGACTCGGACCGATAGCATATTTCCTAGGATTCTTTCAAGCAATGGATGTGGTTATTTAGTCATTATTTGTGTTGAGGGTGAAAAAGCAATACTACACTACTAAGAACTCTCGTGACGCTCAAAGAGTTAACATGCACACTGACAAAACTTAAACCCTGAAAATATGGCTACTCAAAATTACTTATTTTCTGCAGTGCTTGCATCTTATATATGTACTGACGAAAAGTATGATCTTTTGAAGACTGAAGATGAGCTTGAATAAAAACTAATCAAAATATGCTATTACTTTTTATATCAAAGCGACTTTCGAGTAATTTCAAACAATCATATTTAGATGAACGTGTAATCAGCAAGAGAGCTTATTCAACATTTGATAGGGGCGTAAGCGATTTCATCGCATGTGAACGGACATCTGTCTCACAAAAATGTTTCAACAAAAGTACGTTTTCAAATGTAGGGCTTATGTGCTAGTGATATGGTAGTAATACGTATCTGTTATCCTCCAATTTTGTTGAATTACCCTACAATTCAATTTTTTAGCCTTTATAACTTGCTTTTTATAAGGATGACCTACCTGTTTTTATGGACAGTTAACCTTTTTTTCTTACACCTTTTTACATCTCTTAAAATGCATCTCTTCATTTATTACACCATCATATTTTAACTTTTTATACAGATGATGGTATGTTTTAACAAATTTCTTGTTACTTTTAATTAACGTTTATTTTGATCTGCATGTGTACTTAAATGTTTTTAACCCTCCTGGTGGTTGTCTCGACGAGGTATCTCGTCACTAGGAGGAAACTGACCAGATCTCGATGGACGATATATCTTGTCATTAGAAGAAAACTGATCAGATCTTGATAACGTCGTCCCAAAACAATCGGAAACATCTTGACGACGGGATATCTTGGTCATTAGCAATATTTTTTTGTTTAACCTTGATGAACGAGATATCTCTCGAAATCTTCTGAATCGAGATACCTCTTGGAGGATTGGTCCACTTTTCAAAGTAGGTTTGGTTGTTTATCTGATATTTTTAAAATAAATTTAGAATTTTATTTGGACTTGCGTGTGCCGCAGCTTTTCCATTGCTCGACCTTGCTCCATTGAAACTAAACCAACCAACTTACAATTTTATTTCAATAACTTTTCCTTTAACCTCAATGAATTCAAAATATTCCCATGTCCTGAACAAAAT
Source organism: Meta bourneti (assembly GCA_933210815.1). NCBI lineage: Eukaryota > Metazoa > Arthropoda > Arachnida > Araneae > Tetragnathidae > Meta > Meta bourneti. The sequence continues at coordinate 34,484,064 of OW119934.1, forward strand.
TTAAAAAAATAAAAATTTAATTGAATGTATTTATTTTAAACTAAAACATGTAAAGCTAAATGGCAGTTAAAACTTCAGAACTGTATTAAAAAATATTAAATTCAAATTAGTTTGTAAAAAAAGCGGTAAAAATTTTCATGACTTTTATTAAATATTTCATGGGGATTTCTAATCTCCAGTTTCAGTTTTACATCACTATCCATACAAATTTTATTTAAATTTGTAATTCATTTAAGTAAATAAAACTCGTTTTGAATTTCTAAGTAACATTTCCAATTGCTTCCAAGTGCAACTTTGCATAATTTGTGTATGTGCTCGACAGCTGCCTACCTCAATCTGTAGAAAGAAAAGGAAATATGTTTGGAATAGAAACGTCCTAATTTGGATTATGAGATTAAACAGACTTCATAGATCAACACTGCTTCGGAATTGTGTTATTTACTAATGGTTCTTTAGGAATACATTTACATTTTACAATTTGACAACTGCTTTGAATAATTCAGCAGATTTTGTAACGCAATTTAGCTTAAGGAATTATTAAATCTCAGCTTAGTCTAAATAATCTAAGCTTGTTCTACGACCTCAAAAGAATAAATTTATGAACTCTAAACTATTATATAATATATTTAGTTATTTCCTTTTTGTATTTGCACTGTCAGCGCCAGGGAGTTTTACATTTGCATTCGGATGTGATATTTATGCTAATTTATATGATTTAACTAATACAAACGATTCAGTAGAGAAACAGAGAATCAAGCTGCGGGTTACTTATAAAATAGTAATATGAGTTACGTGGTGCGTGTTATTATTACTTAGTACATTTAGTGAATCTCTATGCATTGCACATTGATGCTTAATCAATAATTCAAAATAACTAATTGGTGAAATTTAGGTGCGACAACTGAGTTCACGGGGTAAGTGCGTCCACTGAATGTAAAATGAATCTGATTAAAGTAAGGGCTGTCACTTACTGGAAATGCTGGAAGAAGTTAATTAGATTAGTTTCACCATTCGAGAGCTTCCGATTGGTTCTGGGAAGTTGAGCAGACTAAAAGAGAAGGGCACAAATGAAATGGTATTTTTCTTGCCCAACTCACAATGCATCACATTGGAAACAAGAAAACAGTTCATTGTATGTACTTACCCCATCCAGTGGGGCAAGTACGACCCCATGAAATAGCATTGAAAACATTTTTTCAAAAATAATACCAATTGTAAGTTTAACCATACAAGTGATTCGACGAGATATCTCGTCCCTGGTCAATTTTGCTAATGACGCTATATCTCATAGAGACAAAACTGCCCTATTACTCCAAGGGGAATGAAGATCCAAGAAGGAAAAACAAATCGCCCCTTGTCTAGAACTGGTGACAGTATGGAACAGGGTTTTGCACCAGAGGCTGGCCACTACAGGGCAGTTTTCGACACGAAGATAAACAACCAGGAGGGACAATAAATAAGATAAAATCCAACAAATTAGGATTGGATTGGATGTTCGGGTTTTATGGCGCAAGGTCCAAAAGCGGACGAGCTGCGCCACCTACAAATAAGGAGTGCAAACATAATAGTAAAGGGCAATGTGTGGCAAAAATGTAAAATTTTTAAATAGAGAGTAATTGGTTCAATGTGAACTTTGAAGGTTTGGATTCGCATTTATTCGACCACGCCCTTATAAATTAAAAAACCCCGCATGATACATTGTGAATCTGAATCAAATGATTCATGTAGTTTTAAAGATTTGTTGCATATAAAAAAATCACGAAATTTGTCGTTAGTTAAGTTACTTCTCGATCAAACTTAGATTTTACCAGAATTGAAGTTACCTCAGATGGCTTAGTGTGAGATTTTTTCATTTCAATATAATCTTTCATTAAATTCAATCAATTATCTCTTGCAATTTCTAATACGTTTTATGCAGTTCTACGAAATTTCAAGATGGAAATAGTTTTATTATGAATATAGTTAGGGTTTGAAGTGTAATTTCTATTGATCTCTAATATTTTCTAAATAAACGTATAGTTTAGGTGGAATTAGGTAATTTAATTTACGTTGCACTGGAGCAACGCAACAAGCTTTTGGTGACGGTCTGGGATTAATATCGAAGGGAAATATCCAATGCATAGTTTAAAGTAGATATTTTTATTCATTATTATTTCTGAGAGACGTCTAGCCATCTGATCGAGACTATCATGGCCAGATATCTGTATTGTTCTCTATATATTCTGCATTATTCTCTATGTTACTCGAATTTCAGGGAATTTACAGCAGTTTTTATTTTCTATGATCTGCGGAATTTTGCAAACCTTTTGAAATACTACTAGTAAATTTCACTTTTACAATCCTAAATCTCGAGTAAAATGATTTCTAAAGACTCTCTTTTGTGATTAATTGCACTTTGACTCAATTTCATTCTGTACGACAAAAAATCTTGAAAAGTTAAAAAGGTTTGTCCTATTTCGATCCCAAATAGTGAAAAATCCCAATCAAGTGAGTAAAGTTACACTAAATCTCTCTTTGAACTTTAAAAAAATATTTCATTCAAACATCGTATCTGAGCAATTGTTTTGTCTAAAAATTGACTAAAAGTTAGGGGTTTCAACTGATCAAAAAGATTGAAGGCTTTTATTTCAGGTTGGTAGTTAAATAACGTCACGGAGCAACACAACGGGCTAATGGCGACGGTCGGGAATCTTTCCCGAAGGGAAAGATCCGAGGACAATGCCTTGTAATTTTGAACCAAGGTCAGATGACGAGGTCAACACAGACAGCGATTTTTCTTTCATAACACGAAATAAGCTGGCACCTCTCTCTCTAAACTTCCACACCATGCCAACGTGAGGACATTTGAGGCCACGAGTGATTTAACGTGGATCAGCCCCCATGTACACGACTGTCTTCGTTGGATCAAGTTTCGAACTCGCAACCCTTCTGGTAATCCTTTACTCTTCCAAATGGACTACAGCGGCCTGTTTCAGAGAAAATTCAAATTTTTGAGGGGTTTTATCATATGAGGTTGGTGTTTTGCGAAAGTTACGGTGGTTGTTTATATCAAAATGATTTATACAAAACAAAACACACTAATGTGAGGATGGGAGTTATTAACTTGATCATAAGTGATAGTCTCATATTATGGCTTCACAGGATTGTACATGACCAGACACTGAGTATACATGAAACTCACTCAGACTTGGTTTGAAACTAATTTTACTGTAACTTAAATTCTCAATGATTGTTATTTCATTTTAAGTCAAACATCAATTGACTTCCACCCATAACATTCAATAACTCGATGAAAGTCAGATATTATACATTCTTTCGTTTGCAATTATTTATTTCGTTCACGATAAAAAAATATTAAAAGCGAAAATATCAAGTACGTTCTGATTGCAGGGATTAATAAAGGTAACTTTTATAACTTAAAGTTTAACAATTTTCGTGTTATGAAAGAAAAATCACTGTCTAAATCTGTAGCATTTAACTTGAGCACGTTCAAAGCCTAAATAAATATATGCAATGGGCATTATATTAGCTCCATTAGACTTACTTAACCAATGCGATCGTCCCAAAGAAAAAGTTTATTTGGACACCATAAAAACCATAGCTTAAATTAAAGCTGTATATGAAGAGAAAGCTCACTCCATTTAATCTTTGCAAAAACCTACATTATTCTGACTGGCGCCGTCTACTTCGTGTAGTAAAATCTTATTTCAGCTATAAAAGAGCAATTGGGTTTCAGTTTGTGTGGGACAACTAAAATGTTTGACGCTAAGTACAAATATCATTCATAGTAAGAGTCAGTCCTTTGTAGGAAATGTCTTTGAGGATTAAGTAAAGTGAACTTTACATTTCAGCCTTTCTTTGGCGTCTTCCGACGGCATTGGCTTTAGTTTTGAACTGATGATTGAAAGTATTTGCATTAACAACCATCAGGGCTCAGTTATTTTATTTGACAGCAATTCAATAAGTTAGACTAGTCTGGATCTAACTGATTTCATTTACTAGCGAATCTTTCATACACTATCAAGTATTAGGTACTAAAAATCTTCCAATCAAGTGCTGATCTCTTCATCCGAATCGTTAATAGTAAAAGTCAACCCTTTGTTGGAAATGTCTTTGAGGATTAAGTAAAGGGAACTCTTTACATTGCAGCCTTTCTCTGGTGTCTTCCAATATAATTAGCTTTAGAGTTAAGCTGGCAATTGAAATTCACATTAGGAATCACTAGGGATCAGCCATTTTATTTGTTTATCAATAAGTTTAAGGCTAGTCTGGATCAAACTGATTTAATTTAATGACCATTCTTCCTCACGTTATCAAGTATTAGGTACTAAATATCTTTTAATCAAGTACTGATCTCTTGATCCGAATGCGTGATGAATACTTTGAAAATATTGCTGAGCTCATTCCAAATTTAATTTATTTAAATGAGAGGAATTTGATTAGGTGTTCTGAATTCTATTTAAAATTGGAAGAATTATAATTCAAGTATGTGCACTTTGGTTAGGATTGAATTTTCTTTCAGAATGATATCGTAGACATAATACTAATTGAATTTGGGTGTATAGAGAGGCAAAATAATTTCTTTAATTTTTGCTTTGGATATACTTCTTTATCTAGGTGACATACACTTGAAGATAGAATAAAAGGTAAATATTGGTACAATTAAAGTACACTTTTATAGAATTCAGACTGATGAAAGCTTTGGTTGTTTTATAAGCTAAGGGCTTCGTGATAAGTCACTTTTCGCATTTTCTGATTATCAATTTTCTAGTTAAAAACATTAAAATGGTTTATTCACTATCCAAGAGGTTATATTATCTTAAGATTTCAAGTATTACGTTCAAGTATTAAGCTTTAAAGTATCAAGTATTACGTTCAATATTAAGCTTTAAAGTATTGTGTTCAAGTACTAAGAGAGAGAGAGAGCTTCAAGTATAACTCATTCAAAGAACAGAAATTCTTTTGATCGTCTTGAATATTTTTATTTTTATTTTTTTTTCATCACTGAACACATTTCTGTGAATTATCACTATGTTACCCGAAGCCCTTCAGTTATTAAAATAATTGTTCTTTATTTTTGAAAACATCTGATGTAATCGTAACGAAAATTTTCATAAAGTTAAAGTTATTTTAGTTATAGTTTTAATGTAATACTCAAGCGGAATTTAATAAATAATTTGTCCTCTAGATACAATTTCAAAAAATGAAGCATTTAACTTAGTTTCCGGTATTTCAAGCAATAATTTGCATACTTCATGTAAGCTAGGATATTTTTGTTTGATTCTAAAGTGTGTTTTACCAGTGTATCTGGGCTATTTCAAACATTTAAGGCTTTCATTCCTGTATATGGCTTTTACAATTTTCCCCTTTAGCATCTTGCAAAATCCAATTTCTCAGAAAAGTTTTCCCAAAAGCAAATTATGTAAAAGAAGTACGTGTTTCTACCATAGGAGATATAAAGGTACAGTGTGCAATGTTAACCTTTTTATGTGCCCAGGATCATGTGACCAAAACCAGTAGTAACGTGACCCTTAGACTATATCTCGTCATCCAGATATTGCCTATTTTTATAATGACGATATCAAAATCTGGTCAGTTATCTTCAAATGACGAGGCATATCGTCCATCAAGCGAGCCCATGCTGTGATAAACACATCAAGAAAAATAACGAAGTAAATATACTTGCAGAAATTAAAATTTGGAAGTGAAAATTTTAAAATATTGAAATAATTGTTAAAAATTGGATATTTTAATTATTGATTATGCAAAACTTATTTTTTCTTTTGTAACATAAATTTCTTCTCTATTGGAATAACTCCCCTAAATTATCACCATCCCTTAATCATCACCACAGCTCATGCGTTGTTTACCAACCTTTTTTCGGTTACTGATTTGCATCTCTCTCTCTCAATTGGAACGTGAATTGGACTCCTAATTGTATCAATTACTAAAATCTATCTACTATCTAAATTATTTACCTTTTACAAGTGCATTGTCACTCCCTTTAACTTTTCTCCTCTTATTGCATTTTTAAAATCAGTAAACTTTCTATTAATTATGATGAGGAGGTTCGCAGTCAATCTGCCAACCTTTTATTTACCTAATTAATACGTCAGTTCCGTCTTTATTAGAATAAGGTACGCTAACACATTTTGCTGTAAGCGTAACACCAAAAATAATTGTTCAAACGAGCTGAGAAACCTTAATGCAAGTTGATCAAATATAAAGACAGAGAATGCAATCTTATATGTAATAGTAGAATCATAACTTAGTAATGTGTCCAATAATTCGAATTAACTTGCTTTATAAAGGATACTACTTGTTTGACACACATTTGCTCTTGGCAGAGGTAGTATCTCTCAGTAAAGACATACTTTTACAAAACAGTGAATATATAAACAACGAAGGCAGTTAAAATTGCGCTTACTTAATATTTACCTTAAAGATAAACCGCTCAATCTAAATGTATGCTAGCACATTTCAATTGAATTTGCATCAGAGACTATGTTTCACACCTATCGAGCTTTGAAAGGGAAAAATCTAAATGAAAACAAATACAGCACTCGGCAAACTTACCGTCGGATGTTTGTTATTTGTCAGCATTCGTATTTGTAGACTGTTTAATGGCTCCTAAGGGACTGGAACTCGAAAATAGCCCTGATCCTTTATGCAGAATAAATAAAGTGAAATCCAATTTAGTATTTAGAGAACAGAAGTACTAGAAAGGGTAAAACGGTAGGAACAAAATTCAATTTAATACAAATAAAATTAAATTAACTGGAAAAGGTTATGCTATCGGCTTGATTTGATTTGTTCCCCTTCTTGATAAATCTTAGAAAGACATGAAGATTAATAGGATAAGGGGAAATCGAATAGGTTTAAATTCCATGATATTTGGCGGAAAGAATGTTTTTATCTGGGATCTTCTCAAACTTTATTTAATTTTTCTATTAGTTTTATTTGAGAAGCAGAGTGCTAAAACAATGAGAAAATATACAAGTTCGCCTTTTACATTCTTTCAAGCTTGCGATTTTCAACATTCTTCGACCTTTTCATACATAATCTAATTACTAAAATTCTACAGAACACCAAATATATATGCAGTGAATAAAAAATGTTTCCGTACTGAAGCGAAAAAGGCGTATAAATTATTATATTTTCTAAAGAAATCCCACCAAAGATTCAGAAACTGCACAAGTAACTTATTTCATACACGAGAATGTGTTCGCAACAAAAATTCCTTAATTTTCACAAATAAGAAGTAATTAATTAAAACTTTGAGAAAAACATACAAAATGAAAGGCAAAAAACGTTTCCGTACGCACTATGAAAAGGTCGCCATTGATTAGAGCCATTAAAGCCATTGATTAGAACGTACAGTCCAGCTGTCCCGCATTCAATTATTATAACTATCGAATGAAAAAGAACTTGAGTATAGTGTAAGTAATCATTGTAAACTATTTTTATACCAGTGGATCGCCTAAAAGGGGAATTCCGAAAGTTTTCGCGTGTTGTTGAGAAATGACAGTTTATCAATGAGGAAAATAATGGTGAAATCGCAAACAAATCCAAATCTACAGTAAAAATAATTGAAAGATATAATTAGATTGAAACTGGGAAATAGGAACAGCGCGATCCGGAAGACCTTAGAAATTGAGCTATATGCACGAGAAATATTCTGAGGAAGGTTCATGATGATCCATGTATTAGTGCACCACAACTTGTATCCTTGTTGAAAACTGATTACAATCTTGAAATATAACCTCAGACTAAGAATAGTAATCAAAAAGATGGCTTCAATGGGCATGTTGCACGTAAGAAGCCATTCATTAGCGAACTTAACAGAAGAAAGTGTCTTGAGTTTGCAAGAAAGCGTGAAGTAAGCCCTTAACTTTCTGGGATTTTGTACTTTTCAGGGACAAATCAAAATTTTGTCTCTGTGGTTCAGATGGACGAGTTATGGCATGGAGAAAACCAAAACATCAAATGCAAACAAAAAACTTATGCAGAACTGTAAAACACGGTGGAGGAAATGTAAAGGTATGGGGTTGCATGAGTTCTTCTGGTGTGTATAATTTATGTTTTGTTGAAGGCAACATGGATAGCTATGTGTACCTAAACATGTTGAAACAAAATGTCCTTGCTAGTGCTACGAAACTGTCTCTGGGAAGACCATTTATCTTCCAACAAGACAACTATTCAAAACACACTGCAACGTTCTGTAAAGAATGATGCCTTTACCATACGTCGCAGCAACTTCACACACCACCATTCTCCTAATTTAAATCCCAAGGAACACTTATGGGAAGAAATCGGTCGTGAACTGAAAAATTATGATTATGAAACCAGCAGCAAAGGTAATCTAAAAAGTGCCATTCTGGAAGTGTGGAACAAAATTTCTCCAGAAACAACAAAAAAACTTGTAAGAGTCATGCTTAAAATTCTGTGAGAGGTCATTAAAGCAAAAGCAAGTTCAACTGACCATTAAATGATGGAACATGACATGGGGATGGAAATAACATTTAATGAAATATTTTTCACCGTACGGAGACTTTTTTGCTTTTTTATATTTGCTATATTTTTGAGTTATTGGGAATTATGCGCTAAATTATATTAATATTTTTTGTTTAAATGCAATAGAAACTTTCTATGCAATTATGCTCATCTGTTTTCCCATTTTTATTTCTTCAATAATTATTCTGCAGATAATAAAGCCATTTTTTTTTCAAATAGTAAGTGCGTATGGAAACTTTTTTACTCACTGTATATATGTCATAGCAGAAATTATAAGCCTGCAGTCGTGACGAGAGTGGCAAGTGTGGTGTAAGGCAACCGGAGAGAATGATCCATTGGTATTGAGTGTAATGATCTATTGGTAACAAATGGAGAGGCAGAAAATTCCATAACAATTCTTTATTATTTCAGTAGACGAGTAGTAACATAATAAGGCGTGGTGGTTGTTGAGGGTTTGGAGTTTGGAACCGCTCTGAGGGCTCCATAGCCCAAGAGGCTCGTGAAAGTATAAATAGTTTAGAATGATCTCGCTAGAGGGATTAGGATTAAGAGACATATATTGGACCAGGGGATTTAACAAGAAAGTTCATTGGTAGAAGTCTGGGGTTTAACGAAGGAGCAATGTGATCTTACATATGCGATTTGAAAGCAGAAGAGTCCGTGGGAGAACCAAGTTAACGAGACGGCTTGAGTTCAAAGGTGAAAGGGGGTGGCAAGATATATTGACCACTTAGATAGGGAGACAAAGACTGGGAGAAAAAGGGACCGCTAAGGGACTTATCTGTAGGGGGTTATGTATATTATTTGGTGATACGACCAAAAACAGGTATATAGTTTTGACAGATTTCCAAAAAATAACGGTATGTACATACCCTTTTGCTCCAAAGTATCCTTAAATAAACCTTTTTGGAGCAATTTATGTATACTTCAATAAAAAACAATAGTACTCAAAAAATTATCTATACGGTTTTAAAAATACGGGTGATACTTGAAATTATTTATGAACACACTTGCTAAAAGTTAATAACTAAACCGTTGAAATGAAATAAACACAGTTTAAACCGTTTCACTATCCGTAAGGCGCACTAGAGCCATTCATGCGGCACACCATTTGAAAATCGCTTTTTAGACTATTGTTTAAAATTTAAAAGTTTCTACACGATAATCAAAACCACTGATAGAATTACTTTTCAAAACAACTCATATTATATTATATTCGGAAATAAATACATCTTTCGGATTAGGTAATATTTATTTGCATGTTAAAAAGTATTTGAAGGTATGTATACAAATTTCAATCGGATTAATGTTTTGGCTACGTTTTTGAAGATATTAGTTTTAACCTTCCTGGTGGTTGCCTCGACGAGGTATATCGTCATTAGCAAAACTGACCAGATTTGAACAAAACATCTCTTAATTAGAAGAAAACTGACCGAATTTTTTTCTTGTCATTATCGAAAATTCAGCAATATCTTGATGAAGAGATATCTTATCATTAGCGAAATTGGTCAGATCGTGATGGACGAGATATCTCGTAAAAAATCACAAATAAATGGGGAAATAACTATTTAAAGTACGTTTGAGTGAAGTTTGTGAGAAAAATTAAAAATCATATAAATCTCAAGATTATTTATAAGTTGTTTTAAATTCTATATAATTTGTTTTGTTACATATATAAATAGTTATAGTGGCCCTAACTCTTGATTATCCATTTCAGAACAACCTAAAACGGTCCACTTAAGATGAGTGATTAGAGCTGTCTATACTCTCATGGGGATTGTATTTATTAAAGAAAACAGTTTAACAGGGGAATAACGGTCTTGATAGACCCGTTAATATCATAATATTTCACTTTAATTTATGTATCTTGAATAGTTTACGTTTACCTCTTGGAAAGGTTTTAATGCATAATGTATGTACTACAGTTTTTATAACTTATACATATACTACAGTGTTTATACTACAGTTTTAAGTAACTTAGAGTTGAGAAGACAAATAGGAATAAGTAATGTTTCATACTAAACTTGGCGTATTAGCAAAATGTTTCGTCTAAAAATGTAATTTATAAATCATTTTCTGTAAATATGGAGATTCAACGAATTTTCTGTAAATATGAGGATGAATACAAAAAAATAATTTATAATTAAATTATTTTGTACTACACCTGATGTCATAATTAAGTTTATTTATATCAAATATAGTTATATTTATTGAGTACTACAAACTAAGAGAATGGGACGAAGACAGAACTCTAATAAAAATTACTCTAAAAGGACTTTTACTTCAGTGGAACTGAGATAACAATTTAATTAACTATTAAACGTGTGAAAGTAGAGCCACAAATCAAACCATTAATTATTTAATTTATTTGTGAATGAATCTGTATTTTATAAGGAAGTATTACAAATAATAATTAGTTTAAATTCCAATATTACTTAGAACGCAGCCATTACTTTTGTGAAAGATAGACTAAAAAGAATTGAGATAATGTGGAAATTAAAGATAACCGTCACCGGTATGGTAGATGGCTTAGTTCTCACGGTGCAAATGAACATATGTTGCATTAGATAAGAGCAGTTTTCATATTGTGTCACGCTGCTGAATTTTTCATCTCACTAAAGTGCTTCACTTTCAAGAGTCATTTTTGGTGGAAAGTTTTACACTTTTAATACAAATGAGATAACATTATTGATTATTCGAGTATTTTGGATGCACAAGAACTTGCAAAACTATTGCTCCCTTCATATATATATATATATATATATATATATATATATATATATATATATATATATATATATATATATATATATATATATATATAATTTGTAACAAAAGAAGAAATGCATGCTTCTGCGACGTCAGATGTCACTTTGATGTGATAGCATAATTTTCGGATGCCTTAAAAAGTACAATTTATATTTCTTTTCAATTTATAATCTTTACTTACTTTACTCTTCAGTGATATAAATGCTATGGTATTTAAATGGTTAGAACAACATTAATTTTAGAATTAGCTCAAAAATTTCCTTTTCCTGTGTACATTTTTATATTCGAATATAATTTCTGCCCTACTAGAAACACAATCTTAATATATAAGTGCGTGATTTCATCTGGGCTTTGAAACACCTTGAGCACATATAAATGCGCTCTCCGTTGTAGGTAGCATCATAAATGGTTTTGAGTCTCGCATGTATCATATATACAGGGTGGCCATAAAATAAATTTCACTCCTTGGAGGCATCTGCAGCTGAATCGAAGAAAAGGAATAGAACCAAATTTGGTATTGAGATTTTTGAAGGCATGGGTATTCCTTTAAAAATTTTAGTACCAAGAGTCGCCTATAGTGGGAAATTTGGAACTGTGGGAGTCGAAAACAGTGGATCATTTGCATTAAACACAGATAAAATGGATTATGTAAAGTTCTGACTGCGTACGTGAAGCAGCGCTACCAATTCCACCTAAAAAGGTAATCGGAATTATGAATATCCAACCCGACTCAATACGCTCAGTTGTAGAGAGTGCCGTACACCGGATGTAATTTATTGTATTCAAGAAAGGCTAGCAGATTGAAATTGGTCTATGTGGTTAAGGGAACCTGATTCTAGTGAATAGAAGTTTAGTTCATGTGAATTGAATCTGTATTAGTTTGTATGTATCTATTACCAATTTTTTTAATTCCAAAGCACCGAATATTCAGTTGGAATTAGTGGTGTGGTTGTTTACGCAGTCGAAACTTTGCATAATCCAATTTATCTGCGTTTAATGCAAATGTTCGACTGTTTCGACTCCAACAGTACCAAATGTCCCCCTATCGTCGACTTTTGGTACTAAATTTCGATCTAATTACAGATGCCTTCAGAGAGTGAAAGTTCTTTTATGGTAGACCTGTGTAATGTCCGCTGTACAACGGTTAACATTAAAGCTCATGAAGTTTTCAATCGTTAGTTCACATTAGTGAATTTCGACTGTCCACTTTTCCTAAAACTCTGAAAAGTATTTCAATACCTTATATTAATAAACTCTGTTTCTTTAGAAACCTCAATTTTATCATAGTTTTACAATTTAGGTGAGATTTCGAAAGTTTTAGACTGGAATCAGCGATTGTCAAATGAGGTCTTTAAATTTGTACATCATTGAGCTGGGTGATGTTGTGGTAAACATTACAATTTTACCACCACCACCTCGCATAAATAAAAATTCAAGATCCAAGTTCCTTCAGCAGTAAAGTCTTGTTTGCTTAACCCTTCTGGTGGTTTATCTTCAAGTCGAAAACTGGCCTGTAGTGACCAGTCTCTGGTGTAAAAACCTGTTCCAAACTGTCATCAGTTCAGGGTAAGGGATAATTTGCTTTTCCTACTTGGATTTTCATTCCCATTTGGAGTAGTAGGACAGTTGTATTTCGACGAGATATCTTGACCTTAGCACAATTGACCAGATCTTGGATGAGATATTTCATCGAAACACTAGGAGGTTAATATCTTAATATCACTTACATACCCAAAATTGGTGTGTTTTATGTATTCTATATACTAGATTGATCATCACATTAACATGATTAACTTTTATATTCTTCTCGAGGCTGCTGGAAATGGTTTTGTAAATTCATGTAATTTTATCGTTTTATTTACGGCTACAAATAGGAATACATCACTGGCATTATTAACAAGTTACCTTCAACATTTTAAGGTTACTATAATTTTAATCATTGGTAAATATTGACGAAAAATAGAGAATCAATTAAAAAAATAATTACCTAAAATCGGGTCCTGCTCTTGATGGTTATAAGCACATTTTGTGCGTTGAAACTCTAAAAAGCTATTTTTTAAATCACGTAGATTTGCATGAGTCTTGTGTGAATAAATGGAAAGGAATTACTATTGAGCTTAAAGTTAATTTAAGTATTGTTAATGGAATCACATGCATTTATACAATTATTAATAATGTAATAATTGTATAAATGCATGTGATAAAACTAACATAGTTAACTGGAACTTTACTACAAAACTGTTACAAATAAAAATTCAATGCACAACCTAATGCTACAAGTTTCGTAATTTAGGATGATCTTTAGCTGTGGATAATTTTAAGAATGGACTTATTTTGTTATGGTTTAGGTTTTTATTGTAAATACTTGTAACTTTCCAGATTGTAATTTGTGCAACCTAGAACAGTCTATGTTTGGAAAACATTTGAAAGAATGCAGTTTTAGTGTATTTAATTATACTGTGGAAAAACATTTGAGAGCACGTGGTCTAATGGCGTGGTGGCCAAACCACCGGCATAATAGTCAACAACATATTATAAAATCGTCATTGGACATGAATTATAAAATTAACACAGTACAATTTTTATAAGTTAGAATGGACAACGCATTGACTTATACAGATTTTACCTCAATCGACATAAATTATCATTTGACTTTGTCATATATTTATTATTTTCTAGTCAAATTAGCCCTTATGTAGAAAAAAATGACAGTAGAGCGACAAACCAAACCTTAAGTTCTATGTTTTTCTGAGTGCAAGATAAGATATGTTTGAAAAACAGATTGACTGAAATTATTTATTTTCAATAACGGAATTTAATATTCCAAAATTTTCTGATTTTTGTGCTGCCATCTAGTGTCAAATTTTAAATAATTATTTTTTTAATTCATACATTACTTGACGGGTTGAGCTGATCAGAATGGGCTACACACAAAACCATCACCTCCCACAATCTTTATTTTAGTATATGATGATTATAAAAAGCAAGCCAAATCTTTTTGAATTTTTATTTCGGGAAGAATATGCACATTCTTTTCAGAAATTTATATCAAGTTTATATAAAATTTATATCAAAATATATTTTATAGTTACTACTTCTCAAGATGTTCACTAGAGCTCAGAATTTAAGCATATTGAATATATTTGAGCACATTTTATAAGATAGTGTGGTGAATAGATTAAAACTTTGTAATAAGGTTGAAATAAACCGCGGTAAAATGTCAGAAGTACAAAAATATTGATTCCTCAAATATTTATAAGACCTTTTTAATTTTGAATAACATAAAAAAGAAAAAGGTAGTGCATTATTCCTTGTTAAATTAAGAAAATTGATGCATTATTTACCTCTTGCAACTGCGCAGTCTCTCTTATCAGGTTCTCCAAGGCCTCTAGTCAATAAGCTCCTCTTTTAGAGAGAAATTTGGACTGTCAAAATGGTTCTCTTTGAAGAAGTCGGAGACAAGGTTGACCACTCCATACAATGCTTTTACTTTGGTGAAAGTCATCTTCCAGCAGGGCTATGTAAGAACGTATTCTCAACCCCGAATTCAAAACCTGACTTTAGATACCAATGAAAATTAAAACACGGAGTCCCAATAGGTCATCCAAATCTCATTAGCGGTATTTCTGGTCAAAGATGTAAAGTACTCTCCACTTCAACATAAGGCAAGCATCTTTATACCCTAATATTGGACTCCCGAATTTTAGATCTAACTTAAATTTGAATGATCGTTACTTTTTATCCTTTTGAGTAAATTAGCACAGCGTCGTTCTTTATGTTTTTAATTCCCATCAGTGTTACGAAAACCTACGGTTTCAATTCACTGCTAAGGCCATGAAACATTAGAATATGTGTTAGAAACGACTGTCATGAATTATCCAGTAATAATTTAAGTGAGCAGGAAAATATGTTTCACTTTATCGAGCACATTTCATTTGAGAGGTCTTTTTTGTCTCATACTTTGTTTTATCCCCTGAAAGTCTAAAACATCAGTGAGTTTAAGCTTCGATCAGCAAATACAGGTTCTTAACTGCTTGTGAAAAAATATCATGAAAATATTTCACAGGCAGATAGGCATAAATGATTATACAGAACATAACACACACACAAATTATTGTCTAGAGGTACTCCTCACTTAGCGATATACCTGTTTAACGACCCCTCGGACTTACGACCAGTTTTCCGGCGGGAATATCCTTTTTTAGACCATTTTCACACACACACATCAGCAAAAGCGGAGCTGGTGGTCCACCGTCCACGGATACGGCGTAATAAAATTTAGGATTCCCACTCTGATTTTCAACGCCATGTATCGTTACACGAATTCGGAGTTTGACGTTGAAAATCCGAGCGGGGAATGACGCCTTACGCCACAGAAATGATGCAAAAGACTGAACTAAACAGCGCTCTCTACCACCTAAATGCGGCCTTTCCGGACACACATTCTTTGACAAAAATGTTTATTTTGAGCCCTCTACCACCCTTTACAATCTGGCTAGATATACCCTCACCGGATAAACCCCTATATATGTTACATTCTTAAAAGAATTTTATTTTATGAAACAGTAATTTCCGAAAACTCAATCCGCGAAGTTGTGGTCTGTACGAAAAATTAAAATTGCTTTGATGGTTTTTCAATCGAACATGGATCTATGAATTTCTTCTATTTGACAAACTTTACATAAACCTATAATACTAGAGGTAGGTAGGGGTATTTGAGTTAATGTCGCACTGCAGCAACACACCGGGCTATTGGCGACGGTCCGGCATCAATCCCAAGGCTAAAGATCCAAGGACAACGCCTCGTAATTTTGAGCCCCGGTCAGATGACGAGAACAACACCTGAACTGGCAACCCTGTCTCCAAACTTCCACACCACGCCAAAGTGAGGACATTTCAGGCCACGACAGATTTACCATACACCAGTCCCCATGTACACTATGGTCTTTGGCTCGGCCGAGTTTCGAACTCGCAGCCCTCGGGTTGCTAATCCTTGGTACCAAAGAGTTTCCAAGGGGTGAGACTATTATAAAAGCAATTAATTTAAATTTCTAGTACCTCTACAGTTCTATCATTCTAGTACCTCAATACATTCTATCACTCTAACACTTCGATTTATTAGTAAAACTATTAATTGATTGTACCAGACATGAATTTAGAAAGTACGATCATCCTATAACATCGGATCATGAGGGATGGCCTTATAATACATCGTACACCGTTAAGCAATTTATAAAACATCATATAATACGGAACGTGCCTCAATCCAGCTTCACACACCTAGAGAATCGTCACCTTATCTGTTTACGCAATTTCCCAGTTGTCTCAGTAACCCGTATTTAGTTCACAAGTATTTGAAATATGCTAGAAGCTGTCTATTCGATGTTGATCTAAACAGGATTCCGTTTGGTTGTTGCATGCACGGCTAAGCGGACGTTATTTGCAAAGCAATCTTCAATACTCCACAAGATTAGTCATTCAGAATTGTTTATCTCATTACGGCTCCATCGGTATCTGTTAATTATGCGGAATTAATGGGGACTGTTTTGGGCTGGGTACTGTTTGGGGACAGTGGGGTGGAAGACTCATCAACCTTGGGTTTACGGAAAGTGTGTATATATATTAGGTCTTGTGTGGAGTTTTGAAGGATATACTGAAGTGCTTTCAGGTTATTATATAAGATCCGAATATACTCTATCTAACCGCACTAAAATAATTCTAGATGGGTTAGTTTCTGTAACTTCTGTGGGCGGAAGAAGAGTGAGGTGGAAGACTCAACAACCTTTGGTTTACATAAAATGTGTAAATATATCAGTTCTTGGTGTGAAATTGAAGGATATACTGAAGTACTTTCAGATTATTATATAAGATCAGAATATATATGGCTTTATCTAGCATAGTAAAATAATTCTAGATGGGTTAGTTTCCGGAATTTTTGTGTGTAGAAGAGTATAGACATGTCAGTCTTAGGTATACTGAAAGTGTGTAAATATATCAGGTCTTGCTGTGGAATTGAAGGATATACTGAAGTACTTTCAGGGTTATAAGATCAGAATATACTTTATCTAATATCAGTAAAATATATACGAGGGCTGTTCAATAAAGAATGATCATAATTTTTTTAAAGGGGATTAAAAAATCAAGAAAAATAAAATTCACATTGCATGGGATAAGTGGAGAATAGATGGCGCGAGTTTCACGGTCATGACGTCACAGCTGCGGCCTTGGCAGCCGGCCAAGCACGCCTAGTTTTACTTTCGCCTACGGCAAAAATGGAAAAATGTTTGTGCGCGGTGGGTTCCGAGACTGCTCATTCCCGAACAAAAGGATGTGCGTGTGGAAGTTTGTTCGGAGTTGAAATCAAGGCTACAAAATGATGGAATGTTTCTTTCGAAAATTATCACTGCTGATGAAAGTTGGCTTCATCATTATGACACTGAGTCCAAGCAACAGAGCTCTATGTGGAAGTCTCCTTCATCACCAACACCGAAGGAGAGAGTGGTTGCTTCAGCTGGGAAAGTTATGATCATATCATTTTTCGATATTCGAGGAATGGTGAATCAGCATGTCGTACCACCACATACAACTGTAACTGGAGAATACTATAGAGATGTACTGAAAACCCTCCAAGGCCACATCCATCGCAATAGGCCCCATTTGAAAGCAACAGGATGGATGCTACACCATGATAACGCAATGCCGCATATTGCCAATGTTGTTGAGTATCTTTCAAAAATCAACATCACATGTGTTCCCCATATAGTCCTGATTTAGCACCATGCGACTTTTTTCTTTTCCCGAATTTGAAGAAACACCTCCGGGGAAAGCGTTTTTATCATCACAGGCAGTGATGAAAGCTACGGGGGCGATTCTGAAGGATCTGTCAAAAAATGGCTTCCAGCATGTGTGGAAAAAAAGTGGGATAAGTGCATTGTGCATGTAATGGGGAGTATTTTGAGAAAGACCATCAAAATTTGGAGGATTAGTACAGATAATTATTTTTTATTAATTTATGATCATTCTTTATTGAACAGCCCTCTTAATTCTAGATGGGGTTAATTTCCGGAATTTCTGTAAGTGTAAGACTCATCAACCTTTGGTTTACAGAAAGTGTGTAGATATCTCAGGTTATACCGTGGAATTGAAGGATATGCAGAAGTTTTTCAGTTATTATATATGATTAGAATGTGCTTTATATGGTAGAGTAAAATAAAATAAATAATATAATAAGGATATTTTGTTAAATTGCATTTGTTCATGTTTTTCTATCATGTAGTCATTAGGATATAGAGCATTTGTTTTTCATTAATTTTGGATTACATTTTAATCGACTATTTTTTTATCTGGTTTCTTTCTATCTGGTTAATCTAAATATAGTTTGAAAGTTCAAAATAAATTAACTAATCATTTTAGACATGCTATCTCTAAAATCTGTAAAACATTTGGACAATGTTCCCTGAAAAATCTTATATGGAGTCTGAGTAGAAAAAGGCAAGATTCGATCAATTTGATTTCATAACTGTTACATGATCTTTACGTAAGTATCTAATACTTAACACTGGATAGTGGCATGGTCTCTTAATCTACTGTTGATTAAGCGATCTCTTACTTTTTACTCAGAAAATTCATCATGGTGATGCGTGTTGCATCTACGACCCCCTTTGACTCCGAAAACAGGCATTTTCATTGATTGCTCGATCATTCACTCTTAAGACAGTTTATTTGAATTTACCAGCCCCATAAAACATCAAAACTAAAATCTGGAGCGCTAAACGGAAATGGAGAATTTACAAATGCACAATTTAAAATAACTGGGTGGGTAATCTAATTACCCAAAAGCTTCGTTGCTTAGAACAAGTATTTTAATGTAGGGCAACTTGTTTTGGAATGAATTAACATTACTTACGAAGTTGGATTCAATTAGTTCTAAATAAGTAGTTTGTAACTTTAGAAACATTTCAAAGTCGTGAGGTTTACAAAATGTAGTGCAAATCATGCTTTTCTCTACATCGAGGAAAAGATAAAACCTTAGCCAAACTGGCGTAGTCAAGGATGGAAAAGCTTTAAAATATGATTATCAAAATGAAAACAAGATATAACTTATTTCTAGCTACTTCGTCTACCATTATTAAGTCTATGACAAACGTCCACCATAATCAGGACCAAAGTGACTTTTTGGTAGACATTTTAGGTAGTTGATGTTTGGTTTCATCGAGATATCTGAAGACCAGTTTTATCATATTAGTAATTTTTCGAAACTCTTACAATATAGACTATTTTTCTATACAAATTTGCTTCTTTTAAGTAGCAATGTAAGATAATAACGTGAAAAACAGTTTTAAAGAATAAACATTTCACTTTTGTGACGGTCCCTTTGATTGTTGACGTTCGATTTCATCGAGATATCTGAAGACCAGTTTTATTCATCAGTCACTTTTGAAACTCTTACATTATTGACTACTTTTTTCAACATATTTGCTTCCTGGCAATCTAAGATAATAACGTGGAAGAGCATTTAAAAAATTAACATTTTACTTTTCTGTATATCGCATAGCACTGCATTTATAGTACAAATTAGTGTTTCAATAAGTATAGGGACATACAAGAATAAATACGTATATAGGTATATACTGAAATATATTTGAAATATAGAAGTTTTGTACTGTATGGCAAGTTGAAGTAAAGGAGTAATGTGGGTTTTACCCATTTGAACTATATTTACATAATGCAGAAAATAATCATTTGAAAATTAATAAAAACAATGCATTTCCCGATTTCCTATTCTACGTTTCAATAAGTGGAGGTGTAATATTTATCTATCTATACAGACTCTGTTCTTTATATTGTCATATAAAGAGCTTTCATTCAAAAGTTACACAATTTTAATAATAATTTTAAGTGGTTATATTTAGTTTTGGAAATTCATTCAACATTGGGATGTTGGTTTTGAATTAAAAAAATTATCTAATCATTATATTACATACTCTTTAGCTTTCCTTTTAACAATATTCGTACGACTATTCAAAACGGAATTGATATGCGGAATTTCATTTAATGATTAAACCATTATTTTATTTAGCAATTCCATTTACTTATATTATTACTAGAATATGCAAATTATTTAAATCAGCATAAACTATACATAAAAATAATTCAATCTTGCGTTTATAGAAATAAATAAAACAACTGATTAAACTCTAGAATAATATACTATACACTGTGATTAAAAACTCAAGTAATTTTCCAATGATCTATAAATATTTCCCAGGGAAAGAAAAAAATTATTGAGTTGAAATGTAAGGACTTAACTAACATGATGTGTGCTTATGTATATGGATGTATGAATTTGAATTTTATAAGAGGGTGAGCTCAGTTAGCGTTTTCCTTTCTTGTTTTATACACCTGATACTTAACGCTACATTAATTTTAACACGTTTTCTGCTTCTTCCTATCTTCATTGCATTTTTATTTTACATGGTTAGGAAATGAAGCTGGATTTACCATTAAATTGATGAGCAAAAAATTGTATTTTTCAATGTTTGAGTTCGGTGAAGTTTGAAATTTTTCATCAGGAATTTTGATTGAAGATGATGGAGTTGAATAAATATTTTTAACTGTTCAGAAATCCGAAAGTACAGCTTTTCACCTTTAAAATGTTAAAGGGTTTTTGAAGGTGACATTTGGAATTTCAGATAAAAGTTATAGTTTGCTTCAAACTAAAAATAGTCTCATCATTATCTTAAGAAGTACGTTAAAGAGTATTAAGTGTGGCTATAAAATGTAACATGAAATAGCACGCCTTAAGTTAATCTTATATCTCTATTGAATTACTACTACCTATTGAACTACTATCGTATACATCTATTGAATTAATATTTTATATCTCTATTGAATTACTATATTATATTTCTTTTGAATTAATATATATATCTCTATCGATATGTGCTTTCATTTTTATAACATCCATGATGAAGTTGAATAAATATTTTTAACTGTTCAATAGTCTGAAAGTATAGCTTTTCACCTTTAAAATGTCACCTTTTATGTTTCCCTTTAATGTTTCCCTTTAATGTTTTTGAAGGTGACATTTATATTGAATTTATATTTTGAAGGTGACATATATATATATATATATATATATATATATATATATATATATATATATAAATTATAGTTTGCTTCAAACTAAAAGTAGTCTCATAATGCTCTTAAAATAATTTAGAGTCTTATGTGTGCTTATAAAATGTAACATGAAATATTACGTCTTAAGTTAAACTTTTATTTATTAAATTAATATCTTATATCTCTATTGATATATTTGTTTTAATTTTTATAGCATCTATGATAGAGTTAAATAAATATTTCTAACTGTTTAGAAATCCCGAAAGTACAGCTTTTCATCTTTAAAATGTTAAAGGGCTTTTGTAGGTGACATTTGGAATATTCCAAATAAAAGTTATAGTTTGCTTCTAACTAAAATATTGTCTCATGATGCTCTTAAAAAGCATTTTAAAGAGTCTTAAAAATGTATTTATAAAATGTAACATCAAATTACGCGTCTTAAGTTGATCCTATTTCTCTATTGAATTAATACCTTATTGTCATATTTGCTTTAATTTTTATATAGCATCCGCCAAAAACGTAATATTGAGAACTTACATTGCTGCATTGGTATACAAAGAAGGG
This sequence comes from Meta bourneti, assembly GCA_933210815.1. Lineage (NCBI taxonomy): Eukaryota > Metazoa > Arthropoda > Arachnida > Araneae > Tetragnathidae > Meta > Meta bourneti. Next base: position 34,506,033 of record OW119934.1, read on the forward strand.
TCATAGTAGTTAATAGTATCCCCAAATATACCTATAGGGAATAAAAGTAAATGATGATACAATGAGGAATAAAAAGTGAATTATAAATTATTTAAAAATAAAAACAGAAATACAGTAAAACCTCGATAAGTCGTCAGTCAAGAGACCAAGAGATTTTGACTACTTAAAAGGAGTAACCACGGAATGTGCTCAATATGCATCGCTGTAACGGTCGTGTAAATTTTAAATTTATCGCGGTATTCATAACAATAATACAAATAATGGAAATACTACACAAATTTCGTAAATGACGAAAACATTATTTTTACCCTTTTGATCTTTATTTAAACATTCTTTAAGCTTTAATACTACTTATATATCTTTATTTGAACATTCTTTAAGCTTGAATACTACTTATATATGTATTATAATGGCAAGTATACTTGTCTAATTTTGACTGAAACGAGCACCTGTCAGTTCAATTACCTTTCTTCTCTAAAACCTTTAGTACTTTGAATTTATCATCTGTAGTGCAAGGAACTAAAATGATGTCGAATTATTTTAAGATTTCAAGAACTTGTGTTTTATTAGGAGATGAAAGATTTCCTCATTTCCAGTTTCATCGCTCACACTTACGCTTCTAAAAATTCCATAGTTAAATCGTTTATGGTCACATGAGAACATAATGCAGGGTTGGTATCGATATCTATGTAATCCTTTATGTAGTGAATACTAAATGAACTTTCAACGAGACACGAAAGAATTGCACGATTTCAAGTAAATTCAATAAAGAGAATCAGGGTCACAGAGTTCTCATTTTCACTGCATCTTTTTGACATCGGACATAAACCCTCCTGGTGGTTGTCTCTACGGGGTATCTAGTCATTTGCAAAACTGACCAGATCTTCATGAATGAGTTATCTCGTCATTAATAAAAAAACTGATCAGAACTTGATCTCGTCATCATAAAAAAATCGGCAATATTCTGATGACGTGATATCACATCATTAGCAAAATTGGTCAGATCTTGATGGACGAGATATCTTGTTGAAACCACTTGGAGTGTTAAAAACCTATCCACAGTGACGAGTTTTTCGGGGTAGCGTTTGAATACTCGACAAGTACACGAGGATTTAATTGCATTTCCATCTATGAGGGCTAGACGTTACTGAAGAAAATTTACGACTTATCCGGAATAAAGAGTTATCTAGACTCTTTATTCTCGACTTATTGCAGATTTACTGTATATGAAGTGAAGAATATTTAGCGCCTTCACATAATAGAATGGAAAATAACGTCATTCAAGAACATTTTTTAATTAAATTTTATTTCCTTTATTTTAATATGAATCTTAGTTTATATTCAGTCGGTGTATAATATTTAAGCATTTAAATGAACTCTTTAAATAGATTTATGGGTAAGGATCATTAAAATTATTTAAATATCATTATTTTAATTTTAAAAATATAAACAAAGGGTGATGGACTGCTTACTTACTCTTTTAAAATAGACTTACTTTTAAAATGTGCATTAAAATGTAGATCGATTGTCAGTGATCTATTGGATGTAACTGCATAAATATAAAAACTCTGTACCACAACATCTAGAGTTTATTATCTCAGCATAATAGAATGGAAAATAACGTTCTTCGAGAATATTTTTTAATTAAATTTCTAGCCCTTATTTTAATATAAATCTGAGTTTATATTCAGTCGGTGTATAATATTTAAGCAATTAAATGAAGTAGCTATGACGAACACTTAAAATAGATTTATTTAAGGATCATTATAGTTATATAAATACCATTATTTTAATTTGTAAAATATAAACGAAAAGTGATGGAAAACATACAGTTCAAATGTAATCGTTTAGTTTTAAAGTGTAGATAAAAATGTAGATGGATTGTCAATGATCTATTGGATGTAACTGCATAAATAAATACTCACACACCTAGTAACACAACACCTAGATTTTATTAAAATTTTACATACATGCAGAAGTGATAAATGCATTCACAAATAAACAGTTTTTATTAGAATACAACTATTTTTAATAAGGAATAGGATGTTTGAATATATTTTTAGAACATAAATTGTAAGGAGGGAGCAACGAAAAGTACTTATTATGTAAGTTATACTTATAAAATTACTCAATGTTATTTTTAAAATTATAATTCATTTTACTTTGAAATTGCTACTTGTCTCTAAAATTAAATAAACGTAAAACAAATTGTCGGTTGAAAATATTAATCACTGAAGTTTTATATTCTAATGATTTTGCTAGCTTATAATAAAGGGGAGCTAGACTGTTTTCCTAAGTGCTTATGTATTTCAGATTACAATGAGTAAACATTGATTTTAAGTTAAACATATACGATTTATTTGAATTAATCAAAATGATTTAATTTTAATCACAAAAGTGATGTTTGATAAACACAGATGTGATTATAAGGGTATAAAATAAATATTGTTTGGTTCAGAAAAAGTAACTTTTTTAGAATCTTGTATTCCTCAGTGATACTTGTGGGATTGCAAGAAATTTTTTGGAAACATTTTTCATGAATTGTTTATGTATTCATTACGATTTAATATTTGAAAACAAACTGTTGGCTGAATAAGATTCCTGCCTTGATGAAGTTTGGGTTTTTTGCAGCATTCTAATTATAATTTGATATTTTATCGATAATTGACTTTAACTAATAATTAACCGTTTTATAACGTTTGGATACTATTTCTAACATAGTTGGTTGGTTTGTCGTTGCTAATTATACCAAATATGTGTATGCTTACGCAACTATTTAAATTACAAGATGAAATATTGATTTGCATCATTAAAAAGCCTTTATAACACCATTTTAAAAACCATTATAACATCCTTTGTTCTCTCTCTTTCAGATAAAATTCTAATTTCTTCAATTCCGAGTAGAATCATAATTTTTCAATATTTACTGGAATAAAAATCTATCCTACTGTCACAGGAATATCTTAATTAGTATCATATTAAATAATGTTATAGTTATAGTGCTTTTTAGAGAAAATCACTCATAGTTCAAAATAAATCTAATAATTTCAAACTGTTTCGCAACTTTGAAATTTGTCAAAAAACTATTTACATAATTCCTTCCATCTAAAAATTTGTTATTAATGTTGTACATTAATAACAAATTCTGAATTAAATGGAAAAATAAACCTGACTGATTAGATTCAATTATGGGAAAAATGTACGTGTTTTACAATATTTAGGAAAAATTAGAAATGGGAACAATCATTGGAAGTAGAGTTTGTTTTATTAATAAAATAATTATTTCTAAAAGTTTTAATTTTTTGGAAAGATAAGATAAGAAAATTAATGAGAAAATTCTATGCAAAGGAATATGAAAATTTATGCATATATTTGAAAAATCAGTAAAGATTTAAAATAAAAGTAAATTTGTCAGGAAATTTTTAATAACTATTTAGACACACCAAACTCTAATCAAAATGATAATTCCAGTAAGCGAGTAAATTCATTCGGAATTTGAGTTGTAATAAATTGATTTGTCGGAATACTAATAAGGAATACCAAATTATTCAATTTGTGAAATACTTGTTTCGTAAAATTTATCATATTATTGGATAGTACATTTCAGTGCTCCCTGATCCTTTATAAAACTAAACACAATGTCACAACATCAATACGATACATTATACAATATATTTATATATATAAAGGTAAACACATATAATAAATTAAAAAGTACAATTACACGCACACTAATTACATTTTTATAAAAGAAACTAAAATTATGCACAATATACATATCAACACGTGTTATTATTTTATATTATATCACTTTGGGATTATTATGCATATGAATGACTAAATTGTAGACCGTTTTAGATAAATTCTAAATGATTTAGGTCTTAATATCTTTCCTATTTACCACTGAGTATTCAGTTATATTTCCAATATGAAGCGAATGATGCAAGCGTGTGAGACGGTTTCTTTCTTAATATCATTAATTTAAATTCATTTCCATTCAATTCAAATTCAATTCAAAACTTTGGTAGTTATTTATTGAAGCTAATATTATATGGTTTTTGTAATATTTAAAGCGTTTATAGTTAGTAGCTAATATTATATAGTTTTTTTAAATGCGATGCTAAAATATATTTTCAAATATATATATATATATATATATATATATATATATACATATACATATACATATACATATACATATACATATATATATATATATATATATATATATATATATATATATATATATATATATATATATATATATATATATATATATATATATATATATATTAATTGAACAAAAGCAAACTCCCCGTGCACCACAGAAGTACATGTAGGTTTGATATTTGGAAAAAAGAGGAATTAAATACTTACCCAGCATTTTTTAGAAAAACGATTTAATGTAACGTTTCACTTTTTTGAAAGTGCTTACACACTGATAATATATTGCTCTGAACTACATGTTTTGATTTTAGCTAATAACATATTCATCTCTCACAAATTCTATCTAATTTTCGCTGAATAGTTTTTGCTTTTTCTAACTACTGAACTAATTCAAGTATATCAAATATATCTCTTCATGTAGTTTTAAGCAGACAGACTGAGACTTAACCAAATTCTCATTGATTATTGTCATGAAACACTCTAAGCGTCTGATTACTCGAATGAAACACATGATAAAATTTGCAGAAGGTGCTCATACATTACATTTAAAAGTACATCAGCTGACGTTGAATTATGAGTTGACGTTTGAATTATGAGAGTTTATATTTAACTCACCCATTAGTTTGTGAATTTTAGTAACATACTTAGTAAGATTCAAAAATTGCCGACCCAAATTTGGTTGGTTTTGGGTTTTATGGCGCAAGGGCCATATTTGGTCAAGCTGCGCCAAACACAAGACAGGCAATGTCAAGTAATTGTGATAAGAAAGTAAGGAGAGGAGAAAGAGAAAGATCGCCTGGGCATCGTGGGGTTGAGAACCCCATGTTTACCAAAGGCAGAAACTCCATGGGAAAAGAATAGATTACTAGGATACCTCGGGCTGCCGGCACGAAGGTATTAAAGTGGTAATAGCATCAAAAAATAATTCGTATTTTTCAATACAATCACCCTTTATTTCAGCGGCTAATTTAACGGCTAATCAACTTATCTGTATCACTAAAAAAGTCTGATTGTTTTCCTTAAAATGACGCCAAACTGCAAAAATGACCTCTCCACTTGTATATTTTTCCCACTCAGATCCAACTTTAATTTTGAAAGCAAACAAATAAAAAAAGATTTAATTTGAAAATTTTAAAAATGTAACGACTGTGCGATACTCAATCTTAGGCATTTTAAAATATAGTGCCCAGTACTTCTATCTGTCACGATAGCTGGAGTGCTGCTGATACTGGAGGTCACAGAATTTTAACATGCAGTGCAACAAAACATGGGGTAGGGATTGACAGAGTTAGACCCTTCAATTCTTTTTCTAACATGTTCGGGTCAGAAATATTTGGACCTTACTATGTACTTTCTCTTACGAATAAATTAATATGGCTTTTGAGCACTTTGTTTAAGAGTAATCATGGAATATGAATTGGAGTACGTCTTGTCTCATGAAAAATTAAATACATAAAAAGTAAATAAACTTTACAATCAAAATAATTTTCTCAGAGGTTCTTATCCAAACTGTCTAAATTTAAATATAAGAATGAGATAATAAAATGTACACGTAAAAAACAGAACGTATTTATATAAAAATCAAATTACACTTGATACAGTATGGCAGTTTGTTAATGTGCTGGTAAAAATATTAGACCGAGAAAAATTTCACATATATTTAAAAATTAAAACATTTTTATTTAAGTGCTTGGGGTCAAAATGATTATTTAGAAAGAAAGTATTTCTCGAACAACAATTTTTAAAGAAACGTATTTAAGTGAATGGTAAGAATACTAACGCGCGTATTTAAATTAATTTACGATATATCGTAATTAGAAATTTTATGGCATCCCATTGAAAACTATTGCATCTCTATTTTATTCACTAAATTTTGTTTTGTACGCTGCACGCTTTGTAATACGTTATAGTGCACTTTGTCAGTTTGTATCTGGTCAAATGTATTTGGGTGAAAGTCTTTAAGTGCCTTTTATTTGTTTAACAATCAGACGTCGGTTTTTACTTCCAGTTACAAATATGGGTCGAATAAGTAATAAATAATCTTGAAAATAAATTTGTGCACAACCCCCATAAAAATGCTTCCCATTTGAGCTGCTATACCTGGTAAATTTTTATCATGAAATAATCGAACTTTTAGAATTTCACATGTAAGCTCATTTATACACTTTTAGTAATGGAACATTTAGGTCTAGAGGACCATATAACACTTAGATTTTGTATTCTTGAGAGATATAAGGTTTTAACGATTTAAAACTGCCTTAAGTGTCGTAAATTATTACCCAAATAGAAATATTTTTGTAATTGTAGAAATAACGATCGTGTAAAGACCTTCCCAGGCGTCCTATAAGGGTTGAAGCTGAAACGATATATTTTAAATTTTGCTTTCGTTGCAAAAGTTGGTAATTAATTAAAAGGATATTAAATCTTTGATTCTGACAAAGTTCAGTGATACATATACCCATGTTTATTTAAATGTAAACTCCAATTCAATGAAAATGGGGTAATTATTGTGGATTCACTTATTTTGGAACCAATACAAAATAAATAATAATGCACATAGTACACGACGCAAAACGTTAAGACAGAAGTACGTATTTAAAAAATTATTTGTAACACAGCACTCAGAAACAATCATGCTATTTTTGACTAGTCAATAAATGCAATTGAACATCTAGTACGATATATACAGATATAATCTTGACCACTGTAAATCTGTTTGGACAACATTTTATACATCTATTAATACACCAAAATAATCAAAACGAGATCAACCACTTTAAGACTAGTAACAGAAAAATATCACTACTTCGAAATACAGTTTTATCTATACCAATAGAATTACATGAAACACAGTACAATTCACTTTTGGGAGTAATACCTGCTCTTCACTAGCACAAGAGATGTATATAAAGAAACATAAAACCATGGAATGAAGTTCAAAGTTTTAAAAATTTGCTACATAGTATTTAGAAATTAGTTTGGTAATTTTTTATTAAAGTAAATAATTTTCTCAATTAAAGTAAAATACTTTGGTTTTGATAACATTAAGTTATTGCTGTCTCCCTCTCCTTTAACAGAAATTGTGTTCAATCTTATTCTGTAAGGCATTTTCTCCTATATGAGAAAATGTAAACTAAAAAAGTTTGTCTAAAAAAAGTGGCAAATGCAGAAAAATCGATCATTTACAAGCGTCCGTTTCATGCTTTTCTAAATAACTGTTTCCCCGTAAATTTAGCTGTAACTTATAAATATAGCGGTAGCAGTGTATAACTAGTTACTGAAATGACATAAAAATGTCTCTTTAATATCAACTTACGATCATTAATCTGTGTAAGTTTAAATGCTGAGTTAGTTATTGATTTAATCGTTTTAAGTAAATTTTACATACACACTGTTGTTCATTGAAAATGTAAAATTGAGTGAAAGAGTTAGATTGACCGGGAATATGGCAAACGGTACTTTATCATGGCAAAAGCAGATTATAATCGCATTTGAATATGCAAATAGGATAAGCTCTCAATTCAGGCTGAAAGGCGACTCGAAAGATATAAAAAAGGCCTAAAGAAGCAAATCCCAAACATTGTGTTTGCGAATTCGATTGGTATTGCTCTGCTAGTACGCAAACATGTCTAGTCATAAAACGAGACAGCACCAAGAGCAGTTGACGGAGTTTGAGAGGAATAATTTTTTAGTTGAGGGAAGACCCTTTGTAGTAACGGAATATTGCTGCACCCGTTGGGCAAAACAGAAGCTTCTATGCATTGTCGTAAAGGAGCTGATGCATCTACGGCTACATCAGAAAGGGAAGGGGGGCACATGCTACGCATGTCGGCGACGAATCGCACAGAGACAGCTCCAACGTTATCGCAAAAATGGAGGATGATCTTGTTCAGAAAATTTATTCAATCTTATTGCACGTTGGAGAACAGTGCTAGCAAACATAAGGAGATGTCTGCTAGTAAGGCTCGCCGACGAGTGTTGCAGTTAGGGTTTGTAGCTCGGTGTCCGATAGTGTGACTTAACCCTGTACCATAGACCCTATACCATAAATAGTGCATGCTTCAATGGTACCAAGAGCGAAGACACAGGAACGCTGAATAGGAGCGAATCGTTTTTCTGACGAGTCTGGATACAATCTCGTGACCCATGGTGGGCGGATCCTTGCTCACAGATACAGTGATGAATGGTATCTGGAAGGATGACTTGTAGGTATCGTAGTGGTCCTACTCTAAGTTGTTAGGTCCTACTCTATGTTTTAGGGTGCTATTTCATTTCCTTCAACCTCTCACCTTATACGGATCGCAGACATTACGAACAGTCAGCAGTACACCACAGAGATCTTAGAACCAGGAATCATATCCCTCATACAGACTCTCCCTGGAGCTATCTTTCAACGAGACAATGCTCTCACCCGATTTGTTTTGAAACCAACCAGTACCACTTCATCTTAAGGCTATTCAGTCACCCGATTTGTCCCCATCAAAAATGGGATATGATTGCTCGAAAATTGTTCCGTATATCTCAACCTGCAGTCACAACTGACGAATTGTGGATGCGGGTTGAATCTACGTCGAACGACATTTCACAGACAGCCATACAAAATCATTATTGGCCAATGTCACGCCGTATGCAAACAGTTATAACTGCTAATTGGGGAGACACAAATAACTGATTTTAGCATGTTCCTTTCGACTTACAGTTATGTAATTTTAATTATTTATATACTGAGTCACAATTCATAGATCAAATGAATTTCATTTCTGGAACTCAGTCCATGGTGTTGCATTTTCAATGAACTACAGTATAGAATGTATACACAATAAGACGAGCTTGTAGATGCTAATAATTTGAGCTTTGCAGGTATGTAAATACAATAGAAATATTTTACATAATAACATTTCAAGAAATCGAACAATTATTATTCATTGTAACAACAACATATATTTAATTTAATATAATACTTACCATACACAAAAATCATGTATAAATCATGAGTTCATGTATACTATGTACACTTGAAAATTTGTAACAATACATACATAAACACTTGACAACATCAATACTACGTTAATAGTAGAAAGCTTATAATACAAATTTTTCATTTATGCAAACTTTATGCAAAATAGCTTATAACATATCCAATGAAAAATTCGTATAGGTCAGATAGTTTGTTGATTGAAAAATGGAAAATAATCACAAGCAAACAATACTAGTTATTCGTATTATTAAATTTAAAATCTAATTGGGTTTTACTTCGCTTTCTTCCATATATACAAGTATACATTTCTTGACCGTTGTAAAACTGTTTACCAATATTTTATACGCTAACTAGGATATCAAAATAATTAAAATCAGAAGCATTTTTAAACATTAAATTTTCATGAATAAATTTTTGAACACTTTTATCAAGAATTTATATAAATATTACTCTATAAAGTTCATATATGCTTCTATTTTACAGTACATAGCACTTGATTAGAGATGTCATTTTTCATGCATAATTTATGCATCTGTGATATTTCATTCAATGCGAGAAAACAATTTAGCGCAGAAAAATCGTGAGCGTGTTTTAACAGTTTTTAAGGTTCTGTGATAAAATATATTAATTTCAACAAGTATGAATAAAAATATATGTATATACAATATAAATATAATCATATAGTTGATTTTATCTTTTAAAATATTTATTAGGAGATTATATATTTTAGATCTTCGCTCAAAGCATGACTTTTTACAGATTGTACGCTGTACGAGTTCAAAAAGTTAATTAACTTTATTTTATGTCTAATATATAAAATGTACAGAGGAAGTGCATATAGTTTCCCATGATTCAATTATAAAATGCAATCATTTCGTGTTTTCCCGTAATACTTTCTATTATTTTTGTACAACAACGATTTTACAAGAATAAATTCTTGTTACAAGGTCTAATATTAAATTCGTTTGCTCGTACTAATGTTTTATTATCGAGTTCTTATTCTTAATTTATTATTGTATTTTGTGACCTTCATCTTTAGACTTTCTTTACAGCTTCGTGAACTTTGCTTCTTGAAAAAATGAACATATCGGTTATTAAATTATTTCACACAATCTGGAAAGTACCATATTGGTATTTAGGCCCCTTAGGCACCAAATGTAGAATAACTATGTATCAGAATTTTAAAAAAATTACAGGTTTTGTAGTAATACTACTTTAAGTGCCTGGATCTATAGAAAAGGAAATAATTACTTGAAATAAAGAATATAACTGATAAAAAATATAATGATACCCTTTAAAGCATTTTCTGATTTTTCTCATACCACAACTTTCTGTCAATAAATAAAATATTTAATTAATTTCTGCCAATAAAAATTTATTTTTAAAATTTTTTATTGGCGAAGTGCCGAAATCGTATTCGAAAAACACACCAACTGACGTCATGTTCAAAATATCCACAGGAAGCACGTATCGCTGCAGAAACACTACTGCCATCTACATTTGGTAAACAGAAAATACCTCATAATTTCATAAATTTATTTTTCCTAACTATTTGGTACTTTCCTTCATTTAAAATTGCGTACACCGCATTGTTTTTTTTTTACTTTATTCATGAATGAATGATTTTGATGGGGTTAAAATCTTTACTTGATTGCCCTGAAATCCTGATCCCGTTGTTAGAGTATCCTAGGACTTTATTCTAAGAATTTATCCCGTAGATAGTGTACATAAATTCATACGAAAAATTGCAAAATATCTGCCGTTGAATACAAAACGGCTTAAATGCGATTCAAAATGCTCTAAAATATAAAAGAAATTATAAAGTTACAGTTTTGCTAATTTTGGATAATACCCCATCAGAAAACATGGTCACACCACAACACATGAAAACATTCATTCGTTTCAAGTTTTACAGTACATTTCATTAGCCGAAGTGTTTAGATATTTGTAAGCACAACAGCGATAAATATGTTAAGAGTATACAATAAAAATCTTACAATGCTTATACCCTTAAGATTATTACATTACGGTCTACACATTCTTTATAGAACCATACGCTAATAACTACATGAGTACATTTTACATATACAACCAATCAGTTTGGTCCATGAAATATACAAGACGTGACAGAAATAATCAGGGTTGAAGTATAATGTTGTTAAATGATGTACAAAATATTTTACCTAAACTATTATTTCCCTCTTGAGTCAAAAATGATGTTATAAATGAATTCATACCAATAAAACCAGGGTTACTCAGTGAGCGAATGCACTGTTTCCGGAAATAAGCGTTCAGAACACATGTCAAAAGTATAAAACGTATGTATACATAATTTATCTGAGAAAAAATATAAATCGTGCAGTCAGAAATACAGTAGCATGCTAGATGCGTTTGTTTGTAAATGTTTTCAGGATCAAATAGGTGTCCACTACTGCATTTAAGAATATTTTCACTGAAGTTCACTGAAGCTCAACTATTTTGAGTTTCGACTGTTTATACAAATCAGATAAAGCTGAAAATCAAATCACTTTCAATGTTCAAAGCGAACGGTTTTCAACTCTTAACAAAGTCTTGCTCAGTTCTTTTTGTATATTCGCAGTCTTCGTAAACTTATTGTGGTGCAAACAACACAATATAGCACACTTTTCATTCTTCATAGCAATACCTAATACCGTATTATATATATGTACCCAAAGTACGTTATACATTGACAAAAGTTCATTTTTGTGTTAATATTAGAGGTCTTTTTATAGTCTAAAGAGCTCTGAAGTATAGATGGCTACATATATTTGCTACGTTTAACAATAGTTCATCTATATACAACTGGACTAATAATGACTAGGAGTTACTTAGATGCATAGAATAAAACCTAGAAGCATTTTATGAAACAAATAAGTAAATAACATTTTTAAATAAGCATGTAATGGACAAAATGCTAGTGAATCAATATATGAAGTAACTGAAATCACGTTTCATTGTAGAACATTGATTTAAAAATGTTACACAAATATTTCTATGTACAATGCGAAACAATTCTAAACTACACTTTTACTGTGAAATAGTACATTAATGTGGAATACATTTGGGAAATGTTTTAGGACTATTAACAACGGATTAAAATAAAATAAAGTGTTGCAAAAATTTATCATGTCTTTTGAAGTTATTAAAAAAGAAAATTTTGGTTAATTGAACTAGTGATTATCCTGTAAAATGATGAGGGAATGAAATTTTAATTGATGGACCTAAAGTGATAGGCATGCTTTTCAAACTTTTTAAATTCCAATCGAAGCAATGTCTGATTAAGTCGCGTGGTTCTCCTTGTTACATAATTCATGACGTTTTAAAGTTTGTTAAATTAATATTGCAAATATGAATCAAAATTATTAAATTTTAATGTTGAAATTGATTTTAGTCGTTGAAAGGGTATAAAAGAATAAAAATAAGTCTAACATTCTACTGTTGACGATTTTAATCAGTTTATATATATTTGCAATTTTTATTCATTAAATTTAAATATATATTTTTTCTTTAAAATTCCAATATGCCTCTTATAAGTAGCAATCAATCAGAGTTGATGCCTTTCAAGTATTTTTTAAGCGACTATGAATTACATATTACTCTGAAAAGGTAAGCAAAACATTTACATTAGAAACAAGTATCACAAATATTTGTAATTGAACAAATACAAATGATGCTTTGACTCACAAACTCGAAACTGTTGAGAGAATCTACACTATTATTTCCACACATTAGTATACCAAATCAAAATCTTCATAAATACCATTCCAACTATAATATGTGAGCCCGGCATACATAGTATTCAGTGATAAAATTCTTGTGACAACATGCAAAAACGTTAACACTTATTACATTTTTTCATACATGTCTTCTCTTCTCTTGTAATTTAAATTACAAAATTTGAGCCCCAATATTGCCTATTGGCTATTGGTGAAAGACATCTGAAAAAGAGGGCAGAGATCAATTCAAGATATCTATAAAAATATATAGTTGTACACTGGTACAATAACGAAAAGTAAAACAATTTTTTTATGACAAGCCAGAAAAATATAAAGAAAATAATATTATGAAATGAAAATGAGTCCGCTTATTTTATGAAGGGAAGTAAAGCGGGAGTCACTTTTAGAAAAATGTTGAGTTGAGTTTTTTTCTGTACTTGTGTAAGACTTAGCCAAAGAAATAAATCCAAATTTACCAGGAAACTCAAAAACAAAAATTTCGAGGATAAGTGAAAATATTTTGTTTATTACTGTTTTATATTGTGTTTTCTATTTTCACTTATCCTCGAAATTTTTGTTTTTGAGTTTTCGGGTAAATATATATATGTATAAACATGATAAATCCCTTGGATCCGCAATCAGAATAATTAAAAATAAATTAAAAGACAGATACAAATACGCAGTGGCTGAAATCGCAAAACATAAAAATTGGGGGAATCCATTTACGACATTCCAGCCGGCTATATAGCTATGGCGTCTTTCAGATTATTGAAAGGGCATGATTGCCCTTGCCAAGAACTTACACCGATTTGAAATCTATGGTACCACGAAATACGTCCTGTGCGGAAGGATGACTTATATGGACTATGAAGAGAACTTTTGAAGCAGCTGGACTCTTATTGATCTTTTTACTTTTA